>JAQFVV010006240.1:6518245-7262139 GCA_028023455.1 Epiperipatus broadwayi | reverse complement strand
ATCTCATCCTCCTTTAAGCAAATAATTATATTATTAATGGAAGATTTCTAAAAATAATTGATAATATGAATTCATTGCTCTTTTTTAGGTAAAACAATCAATTTTATCTCGTTAAGACCAACTGTTAAAACTGTTTTCTTTCTCCACAATATTAGCACATACAATTCCACTTACAATTCTTGTTCATGATCTAATTCTGTTTGATGTGCTGGATAAAATTTAAGCTTTGACATATTAATAAACTTCTGATTGTCATTCCACTTTATAGCTTAAGATTGTTTAATGCATAAGAATTTACTTTTATTTTGAAATTTACAGCATAACAATTTAAGTAAGTGTGGATAACATGATGATACATGAAAAATGTGATTTTTTTTATAGATGTATATTTTATTTTAATGATAAAAGCAATTAAATTGCAATTTCATTAAGACCATATTGTAATAAAATTCTAAGTACTCCGAAAGCTAAATAAGAAAAGCTTTAGTGCAGACATATTTTAAATTGAGCTAAGCACTTTCAATATCTTGATTATGATATCAGCTCAGTTTAAGATGTCTGCACTGCAATGTTTTTTATTTAGCATTCTTTGTGCTTAGAATTTAATTACAATTTGTTTAGGAAAATGTTATTAATTCTTATAATTAATACTAGTTTATAATTTCAAATAGAAAAGTTTGGTTTATTCAATAACAGTTAAGATATATTTAAACCAAATGCATTTTTATCCATAAATGTGTATTTGTTGTTATATAATAATTTGAACTACTATATCATAATTTTATTTCTCTTCACTTTTATTTTATTTATTTAATATTGCTTTTTCTTTCTATTATAATACAATAGATATTCTATATGCAATAATATATTAACAAGTAAAACAGATAATGATTAACGTTGAAAAAAGCTAAAAATTATGAACCAAAAATTGTTTTTTTTTGTATATCTTTTCACAAAGACTTTATCTTGTGTTTGGAAGTGAAAGTATTCATTTATCACATGATCACTATCTCATACTAGCACATAATTGTTGCTAAACAAGGCAAAACTCTCCATACAGTAGTGACACCATGTGCCAAATAGAGTAATCAATGGATGCCAGAAAACCTGTGCATAAAATCCCTATCTAGTGCCTACTCATCCAATATCCCCAGACTAGTTTCTGGCTTGTGACCTTTGTCAGTGAGGAGCATTGGATATGAGAGCACTGCACCTAGATCTTAGGATCCTAAGATCTGGGTGCCATGCTCTCAAATCCAGTGCTCTCAGATCCAAGGTTCCTCATTGATGAAGGTCACAAGCCAGAAACTAGTCTGGGGATATTAGATGAGTAGGCAGATGATATGGATTTTATGCACAGGCCTTCTAGCATTCATTGATTACTCTGTTTGGCACAAGATGGCACTACTGTATGGAGAGTTTTGCCTTGTTTAGTATTAATTTATAGTTAAAAATCCACAAAGTGCATGTGTATTAGCTTAATGGCTGATTATTAATATTACAGTTTATAAAAACATAATGCTATATAAAATAAATATCTCATTTACATATGTTTATTTTCAAATAAAAATGACATATATTAAATTCTAGAAAATTTTGCAAGCATCATTCATTCAAGCATAGTAAAAGTAATTTAAAGTGATCACTTAATATCTTCATACTCTCAATTTCAAATGCTTAAGATTTTCCCATACATAAACGTTTTGGTCAAAAAGATAGATGGATTCATTTTATCTTTTCACAAAAACTTTATTGTGTTTGTAAGTGAAAGTATTCATTTATAATTGAAAATCCACAAAGTGCATGTGCATTAGCTTAATGGCTGATTATTAATATTACAGTTTATAAAAACATAGCGTTATATAAAATAAATATCTCATTTATATATAATTATAAGTATATATATATATATTTAATTGCTGTTAATTGACTGGTTTTTAATATTGATCTTTGTATTATTTTATTATAAATTTTTTAAAAATTCTAAAGTCTTGCTTTTTGTGAATGACGTTTTAAAATTTTTTGCAAGAATTTAAAGCTGAGTCTATTTCCAAAAAAAAAAAAATATTTAAAACTTATTCACATCAAAAATATTTACTAAAATATCCCCATTAGCATGACATTTGAATATTTGAAAATACTAAACTTCACAAACATGTTTATCCAATGATCTTAACAATTGAATTTGGGAATGCAAAAAATTATGTACAATCGATTAAAGAAAAAACTGATGATTTTTTTTATTCCCTAACTATCATTTTTTTCTTTGATCTTGGTTAATAAATTCAAAGATTTAAAATCCCAAATATTTATAAAGCACAATTCATAGACAGGATGAATTGTATGATTCACTTATGGTTCATAAATAATATTTTCAAATTTCTAAATGACAGAAACAATAGTAGCAAAAAATATGCTTTTCCATGGATACCCTGAATTGGATTGACAAGTATAAAATTCTAAAATTGTGAAATGACATATATGCAGTTATGTGTTTTTGCCTATTGTCTTTTCTATAAGATAATTGTACCACCAAATATAACACAATCACCATTTCTTATGTTTGCTCATAACTCTTATTAAAACAGGCAAAACTGTCCACACAGTAGTGACACTCAATGCAAGCCAGAGTAATCAATGGATGCCAGAAGGTTTGTGTATAAAATCCCTTTCTAGTGCCTACTTGTCCAATATCTCCAGACTTGTGGCTTTCGTCAGTAGGAGCCTTGGATATGAGAACACTGCACCTAGATCTTGGGTGACTAGTTTCTAGCTTGTGGTTTTTGTCAGTGAGGAGCCTTGGATGTGACAGCGCTGCACCTAGATCTTGGAATCTAGGTACAATGCTCTCAGATTTCAGGCTCCTCAATGATGAAAGCCACAAGCTAGAAACTAGTCTGGGGATATTGGATGAGTAGGCACTAGATAGGGATTTTATGCACAAGCCTTCAGGCATCCATTAATTACTCTGGCTTGCACTGTGTGGCACTACTGTACAGAGAGTTTTGCCTGTTTAAGATAATTGTAGTCTAATTTTATGTTATTTGAAAAAAATATAATTTAGCAAGTATTTGCTAAATATCCAGCTATATTATTTTCAGATATACAGACCTAGTAATATTTGATCATGATTACAAACTATAACAAAGTCATACAGTTAAATTAATATGACTTAATATAAGTAACCAACATTATATGGATGAACTGGAATACAAATAATTATCATACTTCTGAATATAATGAGCAAAATTTATATTTAGTCATGGATCCTTGCTTCATAAATATGTGAGGTTTAAAAATATTTTGTTCTGCAATAATTTACTTTGTAAAGTCCCCCAAAAATGTAACATTAAATTATATAATAGATGTATTTCTGTAAATCTAATGTAAAATATAAACATAATAAGAATAATTGGGTTCATCTGAAAATTAAAATAAAAGCTCTGAATTTTTACAGAATGCGTTCCAAATTATAATCACATCACAATACACTTTCGATCCAAATTACTGAAAATTATTTGCAGGCAGATTTGTAACAAGTCATTTTAATAAACATGCAAATACATTTGATTTTCATATTTTAATGTCCACTTATTCAGTTTGACAAAAAGAGAACTCCAAGGAGAATTCTTCTTTCATCTGACCTCAAACTCTATATATTGTAAATAAATCAACACAATAAAAGAAAAGTAAAATTGTATTTGCAAGTTTATTAAAATGACTCGTTATGAGGGCAAAATAATTCTGGGTAATATATTTGGAATGAGAGCATTCTGTAGCATGATTATAATCCTAAATAAATATTGCATATATGAGTAATAGTAAAAGTTATTTATGTGTTGTTGAAATTAGTAGCAATATTTTAAATTATACACACAAATGTAAAAGTCATTCGTGGAAAAAAATAAGGCTAACTCAAGGTACCTTGCAATTCCAATAAAATAATTAATAATTCTACAGATAAAATGATATTTACATATTAGTCCTATGGTGATGAAACTATACAAATAAAGGTGTATTTAAAGATTGAATTAAACACATTTACACGCTTCTAAAAATGAAATGAATTAATGTTTTAAGTAAATATTAGATAATATTACCAAACGTTCCATGCAGTAGTGATACCAAGTACAAGATTTTGTAACCAATGGACGCACTATTGTATGGAGAGTTAGATACTACTCTTATTAACAGAATGTGTAAGCAAGCATATGAAATAGTGATCATGCAACGATTAGATAATATTCTAATAAGAAGAAAGCTCAAAATGTTGTTTTTTCTGCTAATTTTGTGTCCTAACAATAGTGGTGTTTCATTCAAGTTTGTCGAAAGAGAATAGTCACGTGGTTCAAGGTAAGAAAGTTCATTCCACTGCAAAGATAAGAAATTTTATTTCACAGCAATGATGCTAAAAAAAACAACATTTTGTAAATGGATAGATTTGCACAGCTAAATCTATGTATATATTTTTTGGTTTGAATATTACTAGTAATAAATTTTGATTGTTAAAAGTTTACTTGTCGAATAATCGTCTCTTGCAAATATTTGTTTCATTTCTATTAAATAAAGTTATAGGTCATCTTTAAAATATCTTGATAAATTTAAATAGTGGAACAAAATTTGTCACAAAAAATATAAATACATATTAGGAAACATTTGTATCATTTCAAATAAATAAATATTGCCGGACTTATACTTATGTGAAATCTCGCCGCTGGACTAATACGTAAATGCTGTTAAAATTACAGAATTTTTCTATTCTTGCCTGATTTCCAAGGCAAATATATTTACAAGATTGAATTACTTTGTACAATTATGTAAATGATCAAAACTAAATTAAAAAAACCCCACTGAGACAGGTCTTCAACTTTTCAAATATCACAATTGTCTTAGAAGGTGAAGAGTGAAAAATAAATATTAAATAGGCCTATTCAATCAAAATTTATTGGTAATCATCATACTAAAAACAGCCCAATAAAAAGATTACAATGAGTTTTGATAAACAAGCTGATTTCTTTCAAATGATTATTGTTTATAAGTTATTAATATTATGCACAGTACTGCAACAAACAGGTGTTACTGACCTCATTAAAAAAATTAAAAGATTGAAGTGAGTTGGACTGGATATATTGCTAGAAGAGTTGATAATAGATGAACAATTGAAATCTTAAACTGGATTCCAAGATATTGTAAAAGACCCAGAAAGAGACCACATGTGAAATGGATGGATGAAATAAGAAAGTGTGCATGAGTGATGTGGAGAAGAGAAGCTAAAAATCGGAGAAGATGGATTAAACTTGGAGAGACCTTCATCCTGCTTTGGATTGATAATGGTTGATGATGATTGCAAGTGTATTCGACTATTCTTAGGTATAAAATGTTGCTTTAAGGCTATATTGTATTATTTTATTATATATAAGACTTTACAAATCTATTAATTTTATATGGCTTTTGCCATATAATTAAAATTGTTTAATAATAATTCACTGATTTGCTGTAATGTTTTGTTCACGCCTCAAAAACTTACATTATAAAAGATCCGAAAAAAATTTACATGATAAAAGATGGAAAAATCTTACATGATAAAAGTTAAGACTATCAAAGCAACTGTGACAACAATAGAATAAGTAGAACTGAAAATTAAATATTACTAATTAAAACTAATTTCTAAAAGAAATTAGTAATGTTTTAGAAGTTTATTTATTTATTTACTCTTCAAAAGTAAACAGTAAAATATAACAATTGTTTTGCACTCTTTTGTTATGCTGTTACTGTTTGGATTTAGCAAAAAAAGAGTATCTAAATGAGAAATTAATATGATGATAAATATCGGAGAGAAAAATTTATAGAACAAAGAAAGATTTGTATTTAAATGATTTTTGAGAGTAACTAATTTACATCTTTGGATATTGGGGGGGGGGGAGTATAAACTCAATTAGCAAATTTTTACGTTAATCAGAAGACATTTGTAAAATTAAATGATCTAGAAGGAAAAAATGAACATTTATAAGAAATAATAAGAGAAAAAGATTTGATTTAAATTATTAAACACAGCTAAGTATAAAAATTAAAAGTAATGTAGTAAGAAAGCTATTGAGTAAGTTTATACTTTTAAATACTTGAGATATTTTTTGACCAAACACGTTTAAAATGCTATACTAAGATTGAAAAATTTTTGTATGAGGCACAAAAGTTAAATTCAAAGTTTAGAGATTCACTGAAAGAAAAAACTGATTGAAATAACCAATTTCATAAACAACCAATTTTCTGTTACAAAGAAGCTAATCAAAAATAAACTTAGCAAATTCAATTTCGTACTGTATTTAGCATCTTAACTATAAATAAGAAGTTAAGCCAAGCAAACTAAATGTTATGTCTGTGCTAAATAACTAATAAAAATCAAGAATATGATTAGAACATATCTGTAAATAACCGTGGTACAGAATTAAGAAGTCATTAATCATAATAGGCTTTTATAATTTTTCACACACATACACACCTGCTGGCAAATACTTGCCAAACTAAGTGCATATAACAACTATTTATTAGAATAATTGTATATGAAATATATTTTATCAAAACGAGATTGCTTCCCATTTTGGGCTTTGGATAGGCAAACAGTTCTTGTTGGTGATTGATTCATCTTCTAAATGGATAAACTTAAAAGATATTATATTTCATCATGCTACCTTAACAATGGAAGCACAGACATTATCTCTACTTCCTCTACTTAAAATTCCTAACACGTTTTGATTATTTTTTTTAAAGTGTAGATATTCATATTATATTCCACCTAAAAATTGTAGAAAGCTGTCATAAAACTGAAACTGTGTTTTGAAAAATATTATTACTAATTTAGTATGCAATTCAAAACTTAATAATGATAACATTCTTGCAAAAAATAAGTCAAAACTTTGAATTAAATTGTAAATAATTTCTAGTAGATAGTAATGTCTGCAGTGAAAAAATAAACTGAGTTCCCATAATGATTATCAGAAGAAAAAAAGCAGATAAATTTGGAAAAAAACAACAAAGAAAACCAGATAAAAAGCAATGTAAGTAAGAAATTTGTCTATATGGAGCTTAGTAGTGAGGTCAATCCAGGAAGAACTATTAAAGTCAATGAAAAATAACTAAACCACAATGTTATCAGAAGAGATAATCCTGACAAAGGATGCTAAAAACCTCACAAATGTTCTATTTATATTTCCCATTATATTACTTGCAGAATTACTTGAATAATGGAAAAGAAATGTAGGATTTTAAAAAAAACAAATTAGTAGAATTAAAATAACAAAGCAATAGTAAACTTTCCATACTGTAGTGCAATCTAATGCAAGCCCTAGTAATCAATGGGTGCTAGAAAATGTATGTTCAGGTGATGTTTTAGAATTAAAATAACCACATCATCAATGCTCAACATGCTTCAAAAGAGAGTGAATCAATTAAAAGTAAACTTGTTGAAACTAGTTTTATAGTGTAGATCCAGGTTATTTATAAATAAGAAGCATAGAAATCAAAATTTAATATGATATGTGATTAAGTATTCATATTGTCATAAGTAATATTATAAGCTAAGGTTATGGCTAGATCCTCCATAGATGAATATAATAAAATCAAAGACACTAAACATGCTAGACTCCCATTGTTCTTCCAACCTCAATGAATAATAGCCATAACAATGTCATTATAAATATTTATTAATGCACTATATGTCATGGTGTGATTTGGACAATGGTAAAATAACGGATTCTGTTTCTCAATGTCCATGAATTGTGCCCCAGCTTTGTCATATTCAGTTTCCAGACCTGACTATCATAATACATTACAATTTAAACTAGATAATTATGCAATTATTTTAATGAACTTTCAGTGTTATGTAAAATCTAAATGATTAATAAATCATTATTATCAATCTGTTAACTCTCATTTTTCCACTACCATTCTGATAGATTTCTTTGTTCTCACTAGATTTAAGCTTTCAACTTTCATTTTGATATTAAACCATTCAAATATTTCTAACTACAAGATCTTAATATTAACTCATTTGTATTTCGGAAGATTTCGCGAACATTAGTGTTTAATAGAAATTGTGGACTTAATTAGTGAAGAGTTTAATAGCTTCATACTCTCAAATCAAAATGATTTAAATTCACCTATATAATTAGAAAGTAGGTTGAAGATAAGAGTGGCCACTCTTATGTTTATAAAGTCATAATCTTGTGTGAAGATTTGCAGAGGTCCCTCTGGTGGCAAATTGAGCACTCAAGGCACATAGTATTAAGGTTATAGCCTTAAATATATATATATATATTATTTATCAGCATATAATAAATTTGACCTCACTCAGTAGATATTTTTTTTAGAAATTAAATAAATTTTAAAAAAGTCATATTTGATTTTCAGAATTATTTTAAAAATTAGATTTTAATCAAAACAGAATGCTGTCACATCATCAAATTTCAGGTGAAAAATGAATGAAATCTTCTTTCCTTGATGTTTGTTTTCAAAATCTTAATGAATTATTTTTAATAACTATTAAATCTATCAATTTATGCTTTAAAGGTTTAATTTTTTTTCTAATTTTTATGATATTGCTAAATATTATAAGTCTGCTCAGTCATCTCATTTCCAGACAGCTGTGTTTTCTGTGACCTTAATCTGTATAGTAACAACATGCAAAAGAAAATATTCTTTTATATTTAAAAATAAAACATTTCTGTAAAAAATAAAAATTTAATAACACTTATTTTTGATTTTTAATAATTATTACATAATTAAAAATCAAGTTTTTAGACCATTGTAATATTTTCTCAGAGTAATCTCACCATAATGGGTACCAATCATCCCATAGCTTGAGATGCTTTGCTAGACCACCTATTTGATTTTCCCACCATTTTTTTTTTGTATTTAAAATTCATCAGGGAAAGAAAAATGCAAATTTCATTTCTAGAAATCTCAAGTAAAGCTTGAGCATCTGGATTAAAAAAACTGGTTAATAAAATATTATTACTTCAAATCTAAAAGTTTTGTGTCTTTTACTAATGGGCATGGATGCTTATTGGAGATTTTGTTTAAAATGTAGCTTTATAAAAAGCAAAGTCTTGGAAATAAATGTGATAACTTATTTAAAAGAGAAAGAAAGTCAGTGTCTTAGAAAGTATAATCTAATTGTGTACATACTTGTTCTGTGACATATACATAATAGAAAATTAGTTAATCTGTTTTTTATAAAATCTTTATTTTTTGTGCAATGCTTACATAACACCCATCAACATCGACAGTTTCGATGGGTGTTGATGGGTGTTATGTAAGCATTGTACAAAAAATAAAGATTTTATAAAAAACGGATTAATTAATGAATTAAGGCAATGCAATAAAGGAACAAATTAAGATTAAATAATAGAAAATTAGCTAGTATGATGTTGTAATTTTAATTATATTCAGATATTATCAAATATATAATATTATATGATGAAGGGTATAATATATTACAAACATTTATAATGATTAATCAGTTTAATTTTTATTTATAGCAATGTAATTATTTTTTAAAGAATGTATGATAGCATCGATTGTTTATTATAGTATGTAGAGTTTTTATATATAAGTATATGTTAAATGATCAGTTTGAAGTATTTTACATGTCACACAGCCACTTGGTAAAACAAAAATTATGTGTGTGGAAATGGGATGGAGCAGAATATGGGAAAACTTAGAGTGGGGAACGGAAGGTTAAGTGGCTAACAGGTTTCTCTGGGCATAGTTGCTGAGAGATTCCTGACTCAGTTTAAGGAGAAGTCACTGTGCATCACATCACTATTTAAATTGTTTAACATCTGATTGGCTGTCTGAGAAACAACAGTAGGCGCATATGAAAGACTAGCAACCTTTCAATTTATTACTTATTTAAACATTAATAGAAGAAAAATATTTAATTATCATCTTTAAAAAAAGCTTTTGTTTTCTTGACTCATAACAAAAATTATTATAAAATTAATTATTATATAAATCTATGTTTTAAAATCAGTCTTTCTTATTTGAAATTACAGTTAGAAATTTGTGATTAAATAAATAATCGAATGATTTACTTTCTGGAAGTCATAAAACAATCGAACGCCGGAAATAAGAATTGAACTATCTATCATTATGAGAAGCCATGAATTTATTTACTGACTTACTACAAGTTAGATTTATTAAGACAATTTTCTGTTATTATTGCAAATACTCAAACACTGGAAAGATTTCCCTTCTGTGGAATCTGAATACAATGGCTTTTTAAAAAATAAATCTTGCCGTCGATTTACTGTAATTCAACAGACAGTTAAAATAACTTTTTTGTCAATAAAACATGTCAAAAGGCCTACATATTATTTTCTGCCAAATCCCCATCACATTACATACATATATATATACTCTAAGCAATAGTGAGCAAAGTTCTTGACTCAATTTCTTTCTGAAAAAAAAAAAAAACGTCTTCAGAATTGAAATTGAAATTCTGATGAAAGAAAGAAGAAAAATATGACTTCAGAATTGAAATTGAATTCGTATCTTATAATAACTTCCGTGTTTAAATGTCACATGACATAAAAATCAGTTAACCATACAAAAGATTGTATATATTATCTAAAAATTATTTCTATGATGTTTTCAGTCTTTAAAATATTTAAAATATAAAAAAAATAGTATTTTTGTGAAAAATTGGTCAAAATAAGGTCTAAGTTTTTGTTTTTTAAAATTTTAAATTTCAAATTTATTATTTTTCTTTTAAAAAGATTAAAAATTCATGGATATCTAAATTCACTCTATTGTAAGTACATATATAGGAATGTTTTGTTTCAAAAAAAATCATTTTTTCATTTTTCATCAATTATTAGATTAATCAAAAATTGGGGAAAAGTATTACAATAAAATCAATGGTTTTATATATAAAACTTCTTGAATTTATATCAAAAATTGCTTGTATGGTATGAATTGTAGTAATGATTGAACTAGAGTGAAATGTACGCACATTACCACATGATCATAAGTTTTTACTTGTGTTTAAGCTTACTGTAAAATATCAAATACCCATTACATAAGGCAGAGATTAATTCGCTCCCAGAGAACTGAGAAAATTAATTAGAGAGTAAGTGAGGCTCTGTTAAGAGAAAGAATAAATGCTCAAAAAGTATATAACATTTTTTATTATTACATTCATTAGACTAGAGGTTATCTACTTAATAAATGATAATTCCGTAGTGTAATTTTCACTACATCACTCTTACACAATAGGGGTCTGGTTTCTATCTACTTTTAACACCTTCTGAAGTGATGTAATTATAAATGTATGTCCAAAGAAGTGAAAAGTATGGAAGATTTCTCAAGTGTTAATAGAGGATAGAAACCAGACCCCTATTGTGTAAGAGTGATGTAGTAAAAATTACACTATAGAAATATTATTCATTAAGTGGATAATCTCTAACTAATAAAAATTGTTAATATATTTCCATTTAGTGGTTTGTGTCAAAATTTCAGGGAAGTAAATTTCATGCCTATCAATAAAACTGTAATATTTGGCTACCTATGTATATGGATCAATGATAAAGATATGTGTAAAGAATTGTGATCTGGCCAACTTAATAGTGCTGGTTCAGTATAAAATGTGCATCTTGAGGATTGTACATCTTTTTCACAAATCTTTGGTCATATGCATATGATTACACCTACCCACAAGGTGCTAAAAGTGAATAAAAAGGAGTGATACCTTGTGTGAGGAAAGGTATAGTGAAAATTACACTATAAAAATATTATTCCTTAAATATTCAAAGGCTTATCAAGTACCAAACTTTGATTTTTATTGTAATGTAGATTTTTTTTAAATAAACTTACTGATGAAAACTTATCAAGAATTTCTTGAAGTAATAAAAAATATTATATCCTAAAATGACATGGAAAAATAGAAGAATGTCAATGAAAACACATGTAAAGGTAAATGGGCATATCAGAAGTCTTACCCCGCCTAACAGCTGGATCACTTTTAAAAAAATCTCTGCTCTAAACATCTAACAGATGCTGAAATTTCTTGTAAAAACGAATAAACATTGCCATCATGCCATTTAATATCCTTTTATTGGATATATTGGCAGCCACTGAGGAGGTCACTCAAAAATTACTTCAAAAAAGCAACAGAATTGTGCTACAGAATAAAAAGACACTTGAAAGACAAAAATCAGATAAATTTTTGCTATGATAAGAGGAAAGCTATTAAATGTCTCAAATTATACAAATATATTATCATTCTCCTTTTAAAAAGACATGCTACAGTTGTAAATACACGACTGCTAAATATCACATGATCACCATTTCTTATACTTGCTCATAACTGTTATTAAAACAGGCAAAACTCTCCCTACTGTAGTGCCACTCAGTGCAAGCCAGAGTAATCAATGAATGCCAAACAATTCTAAGATCTAGTTGTACTGCTCTCAAATCCAAGGCTCCTCACTGATGAAAGCTGCAAGCTAGAAACTAGTCTGGGGATACTGAATGAGTAGGCACTAGATGGAGATTTTACGCACAAGACTTCTGACATCCATTGATTACTCTGGCTTGCATTGAGTGGTACTATTGTATGGAGAGTTTTGCTTGTTAAACAAAATACAAGGTCTCTTTACAGTAGGCCAATACAAAAAAATGGCAAAAAATCTGATACCATAGAAAAAAAGTTACAAGCATTACTCAGAAAACACTGCTGACTTCTCTGATTCAGAAAAAAAGAAAATTGACATTGTATTTAGGCAAAACTATCCCAAATCCATAAAGAGCATGTTTCATATTATTACTTCTAAAAACATCTACCTTGTGAAAACTTGTCAATATTTCTGCTGACAGTTCTTAGCCCTTTGGCACATAAGATACCACATTTTGTCAGAGATTATAAGCACTATATGAAATTATAAAATCAAAAACATAAAAATTGAAAGAACTGACATATTGGTAAGCTTTGAGGTGAAAGGTTTACTCACAAATGTGCACTGTGATTGTCAAATATAAGGAAAAAATTAAATGATGATGATAGCTGACAAACCAGAGCAACTTTTTTTATTAATAGTAAATGGAACTATTAACATTTTTCATAACATAGAATTTTTCCAACAAATCAAATGATTGCTATGAACTCACCACTATCATCCCTGATTAGCAATATTTACATGGAAGTACTTAAAACCATAGTGATAAAGACCACTCCATATTCACCTAAGTTTGGCTTTGCTACATTGATGATTCAATTGGTTTATGGTTACATGGTGAAGCACTATTGCAAATATTATGAACACACATCTATAACATATTCCCTTCAGTTAAATACATAATTGAATCAGAACTAAAACAAATGATAGCATTTGTAGATGTCATTTGTCACAAGATCCCATCACAAAATCAAAACTACAGTTTCCAAAAGTATACCCACACACAGGGAAATACTTTGTTACTTTTTTATATTTGTAAACGTTTAGAATTAAAAATTAAAATATATGTTTTGCTAAAAAATTCTTTTGGAGTGATAATAAATTTATTTAGAGTTTTTGATCCTTCATCAAGAATATTAATATTAAGGATTAATTGATTATCATTTTGGTATGTTAGTATATTTTTAATTCCAGTAATATATTGAATACATCCTTGGTGAACAATAATAATTTTATGTTCTATATTTAATTTTTTGAATCAAGAGTTAAAAGTTCTTTTAAGAGAAAGAAATATTAAGTGCATATACATCTAATCACACTAGAAACACAAACATATGGATTTATACTATTGCTATGAAACAAGGAAATAAAAATTTGTTCAGGAATCAGTGATTTGTAAAAGAAAAAATCTACATAACGCAAATTGTCATAAAGACTTGTTATCCAACAACTGTCATTAAGAAAATCTTAAATAGGCAACAAAAAAGAAACATCAAAGGAAAAAAATAATTGTTGATACTTAAGTATTCATATGTAGTAGGAGTTGCAGATAAAGTAATGAAAATTTACATTCAATATAACATCAGAACAGCTTTCCAAAGCCATTTCAAAAAACTGCTTCTATGGAATACCATGTGAATGTGGGAAAATATATATTGGTGAGATCAATTGTGCCATTGAAAATAATTGAAAGAGTACAAACTGATCATTAGAGAATAGAAAACAGACATATCTACAGAGCAGACCATATATATCCCAATGAGATGTTTGATTGGGAAAATAGAAAAATATTGGATAGTGAGAAAAAAGTACAAAGAAGACATTTGCAGAACTGTCACATGATAATAGCAAATAATCCCATATGACAAGTTAGTGTTATAATACATAATATCTAGAACCATATTCATAAGAAAAAGTGAAGATATTAGGAATACCCTCATAGATGTATATAGAACATTTCTACTGGCTGTTTGCCTTTGGTAGAATAGCTCAATTAGTTATAACATAATCTTAAATTCCATATTCACAAATCTAAAGATCCAGGTTCAATTGTTTAGGTCAAATTCGAAGGTGACAGGAGAATAATACCATTGCAAATGTATTACATACTAACCTGTATGCTATTAACAGCTAAATGTGTTTGGAAGGTATAAATGAAATTTTATATTTTTTTCCTAAAGACATTCAATATTTAAAATTAGATTAAGGAAATAGTCTAAAATATGTTTACTATTAAAATGACATAATCACACCATGTATTCATGCACACAAAAAATAAAATTTAGCACACAAATCCATTTGTGTAACAGTTTTCCACTAGTATTTTAACATGACTGCCAACATGTTTAAACTTCTCTTATGTCTTATTGGGTAGGCTCTAAATAAATATATGTGACATATCAAACTGTTTATTTTACCTTACATAGCAATTAACTATATTAAAGCCTAAAACTGAAATAGAGTAAGCTAAAATTTACTTCTCATATATTGTGTATATTAGTGGAAAAATTCAAAAACAGATTTAATATAAATTTAGTAAGATTTCAATGCTTTCACATCATATTCATGGTTAGTCTGCTGAGAGTATGCTTCTGCATCATATTCATGGTTAGTATGCTGTAAATATGCCTTTGCATCATATTCATGGTTAGTCTGCTGAGAATATGCTTTTGCATCATATTCATGGTTAGTCTGCTGAGATTATGCTTCTGCATCATATTCATGGTTAGTCTGTTATGAATATGCTTTTGCATCATATTCATAGGTAGTCTGCTGAGATTATGCTTTTGCATCATATTCATGGTTAGTCTGCTGAGAATATGCTTTTGCATCATATTCGTGGTTACTCTGCTGAGATTATGTGCTTTTGCATCATATTCATGGTTAGTCTGCTGAGATTATGCTTTTGCATCATATTCATGGTTAGTCTGCTCAGACTATGCTTCTGCATCATATTCATAGTCTGTTGAGAATATGCTTTTGCATCATATTCATGGTTAGTCTGCTGAGAATATGCTTTTGCATCATATTCATGGTTAGTCTGCCAAGATTATGATTTTGCATCATATTCATGGTTAGTCTGCTGAGATTATGCTTTTGCATCATATTCATGGTTAGTCTGCTGAGAATATGCTTTTGCATCATATTCGTGGTTAGTCTGCTGAGAATATGATTTTGCATCATATTTGTGGTTAGTCTGCTGCGAATATGGTTCTGCGTCATATTCATGGTTAGTCTGCTGACATTATGCTTTTGCTCATATCCGTGGTTAGTCTGCTGAGAATATGCTTTTGCATTATATTCATGGTTAGTCTGCTGAGATTATGCTTTTGCATCGTATTCATGATTAGTTTGTTGAGATTATGCTTTTGCATCATATTCATGGTTAGTCTGCTAATATTATGCTTTTGCATTATATTCATGGTTAGTCTGCTGAGAATACGCTTTTGTATCATATTCATGGTTAGTCTGCTGAGAATATGCTTTTGCATCATATTCATCGTAAATCTGCTGAGAATATGCTTTTGTATCATAATCATGGTTAGTCTGCTAAGACCATTAATTTTGCATCATATTCATGGTTAGTCTGCCAGAAACATTAATTTTTTGCTGATTTAAATGCTATTTGATTTTTAGTTGATTACATATTCATTTTGTGTAATGAACCACACCTCCTTTATTTTACATTTGCAATCGTTTCTTTTTCCGCACATGATTTTGACAATAATTGGATCACAACTATTGTCATGCTCTCTTTCATGATTATGAAAGATAAATGCGTTATCAGCCTGAGGCTTAATTTTAGATTTTTATCCACTAAAGAATATTGAGTCATTCTAGTTCTAAGATTTGTCCTAATCTCACTATAGTATACATATGGGCAGTCTTTTTGGCTGCAGTTTACAGCATAGACCACATTGGGCTGGTCCAATGTTAAATTTTTGTCCTTTGTGTTGTTAATAAACTTATTTAATTTTATGGGGTTTCTGAATTTGGTATTAAATTTGTCTAAGCAAATTTGTGCTATTTTACTACACAAAATTAATATGTAATGAACCAAAAATCAAATAGTATTCAAATCAGCAAAATATTAATGTTCTTAGCAGACTCATCATTAATATGATGTGAAAGCATTCCGAAAGTATAGTTGATACAATAAATCTCACTAAATTTATACAATGACAGTTTGCAGTGGCAACACAGCACCGCGGTGGCGCTTTGTTGAAGTTTTGTGTTCTTTTTAAAATTGTGTGAAAACTATGAACATGATATCCACAGAAATTCCAGTATTTGTTGCTCCTTTAAACTCTGTTTTAGTATTTTTTCCGTAATGTTTAGAATGACAGAGTATCATGGGAATCAAATAATTACGCAATGCACATCTAATACAATATTTTTAAGAATAGCTATATAAATATGAAATACTAAGTTGTTGTTTTTTTAAAAAAAACAAAAGATACGTAGCTTTTAATATTAATCATTCTGCTATTTTTCTTCGCTAATTAATACTAAAAGTAATAATTAAAATATGATTCGTGTCAACTTTTGTAACCAGCTATTACTTCACCTTCATTTGTTTGCATGTGCTAAGAGGCCTTAAATAAACTGAAAATAATAAGCACGTCTAAAATAACGTTTTATAGATCATAAGTATTTTTAATCTATAATAGAACTGTGTTCAAGACTGTTTATTTCAGGGAAACCATTAAAATCTATTAGATAGAATAACTTACATAATTACGATCAAAATTTATTAAAATAGATGGCAAAATGATGACTAATATTAGTTAAAAATTATTGGATCACGAAGATTTTGATTTTATGCATTGAGGAGTCAACATGTTTATAATAAATAAAAATAAAGCTCTGTCTTAAAAACTGTTCACATAGCGAATTTATTCTTCTTCAGTGATTGTAGGAAGTCACATCAAAGTTATTTTAATTTTATATTGTATACTATAACTACTATATTAATCCCAGTAAAAGACGTGTAGATGTATCAGAAATTATGTGATTACTTTGATTATATATTTTAGTTTTAATTCTAGTAAAAATATTCATTAAACCACTAAACATTACATGATCACTATTTCCTATGCTCACACAAGTTGTTAAAACAGAGATAAAACTCTCCATGATTAGTGCCAATCAATGCAAGCCGGAGTAATCAATTGATGCAAGAAGGTGTGTGCATAAAATCCCTACCGAATCAACATACCCAGACTAGTCTCTAGTTGTGGTTTTCATCAGTGAGGAGTATTGGATTTGAGAGCACTGCACCTAGATCTTAAGAGTTCAAGGTAAAAATGCAATGTTTTTAATACAAACTTATTCACTGGAAAGCCATATAGATCTGAATCCAGTTCAGTATCTATACATTTTGGTGTCTTTGATTCTTTAATAACCATAGCCACCGCCATCACTATGTTTGAAAGAATAATGTTATGTATACATATATTTTTTTAAATTTACTTTATAATTATAAAATACATTTTGTTACATACATGATATACATATGGATGACTAAAGGGTTGGAAAGTGGAGAAGATTGATGACTGTCCACTAAAGTTGGAAGATTTGCTATCTTAATATAAACCAAGCACTGATTAAATATATGTGAGGGAGATGATGATCTGGACCAAGTAATGACTGCTAGTTCAGCTCAAATATGATATTGGAGATCATTTATTTTTCTCATTATGTATAAGATCATGTGGATCAGTTGTATAAGAGGTAGTGGGTGATTTAATGGAACTTGAAAGACTGGGTTCAAATCCCTTCATAATTATATACATATAAATGAGTAGATAAATAGATTAATAATTAGATATAAAAGAAAATGGGATGTTTAATGAAAAAATATATATTTTAAAAAAACCTGCAAATTTTAAGTTTCATTTATTTATGATACAATCAATCTTTATTAAATAATTCATATTTTAAGCTTTCAATAAAAAGTTAATTTTTTATTGGTATTCAAATTATGTAGATGTGGTCAAAGTGTTAATGCGTATATGAAGTGATTTTTAAATGATATTAGTAATCCACATGTATTATTGGCTTAAATTTATTACTTAATTTCCAATTAAGTTTTGTTTAATGGTTGGCAGCTGGTAATTAAAATAGTGGAACTAATTGTTTTATATGTTGACGTAAAATACCCCCTAATGTTTTATATTATCATGTTTGCCTAAGTACTGAAAAAATTATAAACATGTAAAGGCTTTTTGATTCATAAAATTATTACAAAATAAACAAACTAAAAGTGCAGAAGTTATATTACAATAATCAAAAATACATTTATTAATTTATAATTTATTCATCTTAAAGTTTCCTTAATAATGTTTTTGTTATATTTTAATACTATAAAGCTCTAATCTCGCTCTTCTTATATATGTATATATAATACAAATAAAATATCCGTTAATTAAAAAACCATTATAACAATAATAAAAATAATAAATATAAAGGTAATTAACTATTATATACAGTCTTTAAATCCGCAGAAGTACTTTCGGTTGATTCCTTAATCTGCCTCAACTGCCATTAAATTCGAAAAACAAAACGGAAGCAAACGTAATCAACTCAATCCCATGAATCTCGAATTTTAATATTAATAGCTTGTCTATTGATTAAATTGGTTTTATTTCTATATATTAAAATTACCTCTTTTTTTATATTATGGTTTCTCTCTTTATGAAGAATCTTAACACTTTCGATATCAAACTTAAATTTATATTTACATGTCCTTTCATGATCCAAAAACCTGAAGCAGTCATTAAATCACTACTATTTTTAATTTTCACTATATAACAATTCATGCCCCTTTAATCTTTTTTTAATATTGCATCTTGATTCACCTATATATAATAACATATATCCACCAAAAATTTGATACACAACATTATTTTTCTGCTTGACAGGTATGACATTAAACACATTCTTATATTTATCCTTAATGAATTTCACTTGAGGACTTGGAATATATGGAATAGATATTCATTTTTTACTATTAATATTCAACCCCTTTAGACCATTATAACTCTTTTTAAATTGATATATAATATTATTAATCTGTTTCCGTCTTATAACCAACTTCAAGCATTTCCTTGCCAAATATCTCAATATTTTTTAATTTATCCCACTGGTAATGACATAATTTTTTATTATGAAACAAAAAAAGATCTAAAACATGCCATGTTATACATAACTGGTACTTTTGATCTACGATTTATATATCCCCTTTTTTGCAATAGTTTGATTATTAATGTATAACTTAACATACTATTATCACTTGTTTTGTGGATGTATGTTATCGTGTATAGGTGAATTGAAGTGCAGTATTAAAAAAAGATTAAAGGAGCATGAATTGTTATATAAGCATGTGAAAAGTAAAAATAATAGTTTCGTTAATGATTGCTTCAGTTTTCTTGTATCATGAAAAGACATGTAAATATGAATTTAAGTTTGATATTGAAAGTGTTAATATCCTTCATGAAGAGAGAAACCATAACAAAAGAAAAATTAAGGAGGCAATGTTAATAAATAAGAATAAAATGAATTTAATTAATGGACAAGCTGATAACATTAAAATTTGGGATTCATGAGATTTGAGTTGATGATGTTTACTTCCATTTTGTTTTTTGATTTTAATGGTATTTGAGGTAGGTTAAGGAATTAACCAAAAGTACTTCTGCAGATTTAAAGACTATATAATAGTTAATTATTGTTATATTTATTATTTTTGTTATTAATATATAATGGAGGAAATTAATCATAGAATTAAACTTGGTTGGAGTGCTTTTGGTAGAAATAACTTGATACTAAAAGGAAATATGCCTATGTGTTTGAAAAGGATGGTTTTTAACAAATGTGTTTTACCAGTTCTTACTTATGGATCTGAGACTTGGACACTTAATAGAAGAGCAAAACAGAGACTTCAGACCACTCAAAGGAGTATGGAGAGATGTATGTTGGGAGTAACAAGAAGAGATCGAAAACGCAATGTATGGGTAAGACAACAAACAGGTGTTACTGACCTTATTGAAAAAATTAAAAGATTGAAATGGAGTTGGGCTGGACATATTGCTAGAAGAGATGATAATAGATGGACAATTGAAATTTTAAACTGGATTCCAAGAGATTGTAAAAGACCCAGAAAGAGACCACATGTGAGATGGATGGATGAAATAAGAAAATGTGCAGGGGTGTTGTGGAGAAGAGAAGCTAAAGATCGGAGAAGATGGATTAAACTTGGAGAGACCTTCATCCTGCAGTGGATTGATAATGGTTGATGATGATATATATATATTAACTATAAATCTCTCGATATCTTATATATATATATATATATATATATATATATATATATATATATAATGGTAACCCAATTTACAAGAAAACATATTACTGGCAGTAGCACTTGATTGAAAATATAATAAAAAAACACAACAATATTTGCAAATTAATTTAGTCTAGGTGAATTATGAATATCTAATGAGTAATCATGAACATGATGGAGTGACTATACAGGTTTTATTTTTATTAATTTATCATAGTCACAGATAATAACCAGACTGAGCCCACATTAATGGCAGGTCTTCGTGCAAATTTGGTGTGTTTCTTGGCCTTTATCCTCTCCACATTTATAATAAATTAATGTATGTGGAATTTGGATGAGAAATACACAAGCAGCAAAAATTATTAACAATAACACTAATTTTAATTGGTGAACTTAATGAAAATAATACAACAAATTGTATTTACCTATTACCATCTATGTATTTGTATGGAGAACAAATGTTACATAAAATTTTTGCTTATTCATAACACTTCATAAAAAGTTTATACTAAGTTTATTTAGTTACCTATTTATGTTTCATTTAACTCACTTTTTTTAACATTTGAAGAATTTTGCATTGAGATATATGGCCATAAGAATCTGCATTTAATATGTTTAATTTCTCATGGTTTGTTTTTATTTAGTTTCTTTTGTAGTTTATTCCAATGAAGTTTTTTCCTATGATTAATGGTATCAAAATTACACCAAATTTATAAATCCATTCATAGAAGAGTATTTTTCTTTGACAGCTAATTGGAGGGCAAGTTTTCTTATGCCAAATGTCACATTTTAAGCTTCAGCAAACAATTACTAGATTGGCAGAAGCATAGATAATTTCTAAGGCATTCTTTTATTTACAATTCCATAATAATCTACATTAATGAAAGTTTGAAGATGGAACATTCTAAAGCTGTTACTCCTGAAACTGCATTATATCTACCTAAATAATGATTAAAATTTTCTTGACTTCCATTTTGTGAGCTGCACAATAAAAAGGTGTTTTTCCTCTCATTTGTCTGAATAGCAGACAATAGTAGAGTTTTTTCTCTGATTGGTTTCCATAGCAACTTAGTATTTTTAATAGTCAATTTTATTTTGCAATAAAGAACTGTAATAAATTTTCAATTTTTACAATTATTATTATCATTCTTTTAAGTGTTTTCTTAATTTATTTTACACACATTGTCTTTATACATTTTAGAAGGCATGATAAAAAAATGCATATACATTCACCATAATCCATATATGTAAACTCTATCATAAAGGTTACAATATACATATATATACACATATTGAGCTATATTTAATTTAAAATTTATTTATTATATCTTATTTAATTATTACAATTAATGTGTGAAAGAGATATTCTGTCTCTAGCTTTGTATAATCGCTAATGAGTTTAATAACTCTTTAGTGCCATATTCCATCTGGCTGATAAATTAATTCCACTGTGAATTATCAACAGAGTTGTCAAAGCTATGCTTATAAATATCAGAGCTTCTAGAATAGGTGAATTCATAATATTCTTGATCCTTTGTTCAACATTTAGAATGCTTTTAATTCATAGCCTGGGAAGAGTAATTTATTACCTTTGTTTATATACATTAAATAACTAAAAAATATATAAAAAATATCAATAAAAACAAGTACAATTATTTCTTTATACAACCACTTTAATATTTTAACCAGTAGACTGGTTTTCATCAGAAATTATGGCAAATTTGTTATAATTTCTGAGGAAAATCAATCTTCTAGTTGAAATATTAAAGTAGCTATGTAGAGAAGTAATTGAATTTGCTTATATACATATTATAATGGTAGAAATATGAACTGATCAACTATTACTATGATATTTGTAATAAAATAAAGTTAAATATACCATAATTAATTTAACAAATAGCCCATTATGTTTTGTTATTAATTTTGTAATAGTATAAAGTAGCTGTATACTTCAATTAATAATTTTATTATATACTAATTGAAATTCCCTAATCATCATCATCATCAACCATTATCAATCCACTGCAGGATGAAGGTCTCTCCAAGTTTAATCCATCTTCTCTGATCTTTAGCTGCTCTTCACCACATCACCCCTGCACACTTTCTTATTTCATCCATCCATCTCACACGTGGTCACTTTCTGGGTCTTTACAATCGCTTGGAATCCATTTAAAATTTCAATTGTCCATCTATTATCATCTCCTCTAGAAATACATCCAGCCCAATTCCTCTTCAATCTTTTAATTTTTTTAATGAGGTCAGTAACACCTGTTTGTTCTCTTACCCATACATTGTGTTTTCGATCTCTTCTTGTTATTCCCAACATACATCTCTCCATACTTCTTTGAGTGGTCTGAAGTCTCTGTATTGCTCTTCTATTAAGTGTCCAAGTCTCAGATCCATAAGTAAGAACTGGTAAAACACATTTGTTAAAAACCTTCCTTTTCAAACACATAGGCATATTTCCTTTTAGTATCAAGTTATTTCTACCAAAAGCACTCCAAACAAGTTTAATTCTATGATTAATTTCATCCATTATGTTTCCATCTGTATTAATAATCTGACCAAGGTATTTGTAACTGTTAACTTCTTCTAATTCATTATAATAAATCTTTATTTTCATATTTTGAGCAAATCAATTAAACATTACTTTAGTCTTTTTAACATTTATCTTTAGTCCTACTTTCCTACTTTCATCTGATAACTCCTGCAACATTTCCTGCAGCTCTGAAGCGTTAAACAACTACATCATGTGCAAAATCTAAATGACTTAAATAATCTCCATTTACTTCCACTCCTTTAGTTTCCCATTTTAATCCACGAAATACTTCTTGCAGCACTGCTGTAAAAAGTTTTGGAGATATGGAGTCACCTTGTCTTACACCTTTCTCAATGTTGACTTTCCCAGTATCATTATGCAATCTAATTGTTGCTGTTGCATTTTTATAAATATTCTTTAAAATATGACAATATCCTGGATCTATACCTTGATGATCCAATGCTTTAATCACTGAAGAAATGTGTATAGAATCGAATGCCTTTTCATAATCTACAAATCCAAAACACAATGACAACTTATATTCGTTTGTCCTTTCTATGACTTCTCTCAATACCTGGATATGATCTATTGTACTAAAACCACTTTTAAATCCAGCTTGTTCTCTTGGTTGGTGAAAATCCAAAGTTCTCTGTAGACGAGTTGTAATTATCTTGATAAAAATTTTATATAAAACTGATAAAAGGCTGATAGGTCTGTAATTTCCAATATCTTTTTTATCACCTTTTTTAAATATTAATATTATTACTGCATTCTTCCAATCTTCCGGTACATCTTTATCATTTAGACATTTGGTATATAACTTTGCTAAAATTGTTTCTATTTCTTCACCTGCTTTTTTTAATATATCAATTATAATTCCATCATTTCCTGGAGCCTTTCCTTTCTTCATACACTTAATTGCATGTCTCACTTCTTCATTTAAAATTCTGGGCAATTCGAAAGATGTAATAGATATAGGAGGTACTTGTTCTTTATTACTATATAATTCTTGATAAAAATCTTCTACCAATTTCATGATGTCATCTCTCTTTTTAGTAATAATTCCATCTTTTTTTCTTATTGCAGATATAAATTTACTACCAATACCAAAATGTTGTTTAACATTTTTGAGACTTTTATTTTCTTCTACAGCTTTCTTTGCTTGTTCACAGTTATACTTTCTTATATCATTTTCAACTCTTTTACGCACCATTTTATAAATTTCAAAATATTCAATTCTTTTTAATGCATCATTTTTGTATATCTTCATATTCCTTCTTTTCTTCATAAATTTTCAAGTCTCAGTAGAAATTTTATTAGTCAATTGCTGCTTTTTTCTACCAGCTATCTTTATTGCAGTTTTTAAAAGTGTATCAATTATTTTCATATTAATTTCATTCAAATCTGAATCATGTTCAAAATCTACTAATACTTGAAACTGATTTGTAAGTTCTAATTTAAATTCATTAGAATGTTTCTGAAGATTAGGAATATCAACTGTAAATATTGTTTTTCTTAATATTTTTTGTCTCTCTAGTTTCACATTAACACATATTATACACCTTACTAATCGATGATCACTTCCTGTGTTAAATTTATTAAGAACATTACAATCTTGAAATATGTATTTCCTGTTAGTCAAAATATAATCCAATTTTGCTGTACCTTCATTTGGATGCTTCCATGTCCACTTCCTTTTAACATTTTTCTCAAAAAAAGAATTCATAATATAAAGTTTTTCTTTTTCTGCAAACTCCACAAGTCTATGTTCTCTCTTTCATTTCTATTACCATAACCAAAATTACCTACAGCACTTTCATCTTTCATTTGTTTACCAATTCTAGCATTAAAGTCTCCCATAACAATTTTAAAATGTTGTTTACTTTGATCAAAAGCTTTTTGTACATCCATATAAAAATCTTCTATAACTTCATCACTATGAGAACTTGTTAGGGTATAAACCTAAATTATCTGCATTTGGTATCTGCTATTAAGTTGTATAACTAGCATGTAAGTATTAGTAAATTAATATTTAAAGAATATAAATTATAAAAGTACTAATACTGCTAAGCACCAGTTTATCAATTTAAAATAGATATAATAAGCTAACCAATTAATGTTTATCAGACATTAACAAAACTTTTGTAATCAGTAAAAGTAAATAAGAAACTGATAAAATAAGGTAATAAATTCTTAAAATATATGATGTTCATTTATACTTTGACTAGATAAATATTTAATATAAAAAATAGAATTATGTAGAGATTTTTTAAATTGATACCAAAGTATATTGTAATCAATAAACAAGGAATAATTATGAGATTCAAATTTAATTAATGAAAATAAAATTTATTAACATAATTACGACATTCAAGTTTAATTAATAAAAATAAAATTTATTAACAGAAAAAATATAATAAATAAATAATAATATATAAATAGATGCATGGATAAAATAATTTCGAGGTATGTGTTATCTAAATTTCTAACTTATCTATAAAATGTAGTAAAAGACAATTCATTAATAAAACAGAAAAAAATATTTTATTTGTATAATCATTAATAAGTATATCTTTGCAATACAGTATATTTAAAAAAATAACTAAGATTGATTTAATTTGTTTTTTACTTTTCTTAGAGTTATAAATGGAAGATGATCAATTTAAATACAAGTTTACATTTCCACAAATATACATGAATTATACTTTATTCTAAATAAGATTTCTTTATACTTATGTTTAAACTCTATCGCTTTCCAAATATATAAATAAGAAATAAAACGTATTCTAAAATATTTTTTTGATTCGTTTATATTTATGTATTATAGGCAGGCAAACCTATAAAAATTAAATACTACCTAAAATATATATAATCAAACTTACGATCTTATTAGTTTTTCCAAGAATCGTTGTATATTTCTTTAACAGGTTATTCAGTTAAAATACTTATTAATATATAATAAACATAACAATAAAAAAATACTGTAAAAATATAGCTTTCTTAATAATCCATGTGTAAGACACAATCCTTTCAATAAACATTATATTTGAAGTTTATTTATATTCCACTAATGTAGTTCAAAAATAGAATTTTATCCAATTAATGAAATAAGCATTTTTAAATAATATATTCCATAGTGAATCCTTATAATCACATGATCACTATCTCTTATACTAGCACATAATTGTTATTAAACAAGACAAAACTCTCCATACAGTAGTCCATCCTGACGAAGGCCACAAGCCAGAAACTAGTCTGGGTATATTGGATAAGTAGGCACTAGATAGGAATTTTATGCACAAGCCTTCTGGCATCCATTGATTACTCTGGTTGGCACAGAGTGGCACTACTGTATGGAGAATCCTTATAATATTAACATTTCTATTGTCATATAAATATTAGCACTATTTAATCCTTTGATAAACTGAATCCTTTGGTAAACTTAAACAACAATGCATTTCAATTGTATTCTTTTAGTTATTTTATGACAAATATATATATATATTGATCGCTGAGATTATTTCATATTTCCTAGACCTTAAATTATACATTGAAATATTTTTATTCTAGAATGTTTCTGGAACTTTCAAAAGATAATGACTTTTGGAGCAAACCTTTTTTTTTTATTATTATTTAGCCGTTCAATATTTTAATGCAATTCAACCGGTAATTTTTTATATAAAACACATTGATTTGCTTACTAAAAAAAGAGATTAGGAGAGAAAAAAATTCAATCTCAAATCATGGGTTTTTTTATAACCCTTTGCTAATAATGAAACATTAATATCATCATCTTGGATATTGTTTTTATAGTTTCATTTAAAACTGCTAGTAGTTATGAAGAGTCGAAATTTTGCTCGGTTAAAAGTTTTTTTAAATATTTTAGCATTTCATGAACTAGAAATGACTTTTAATTTTGAAACAAATAAACAGTTTGTAAAATAATAATAAAAAAAATAGTACAGTAAATTTATAACTTAAAATATATTTTTTTAAATCATAATTTGATTAAAATAAATAAATATTCTTTATACATCTACTTATTTAGCATAAGATATTCTATAAATTTTTAAAATAATTTATTAAAATAATAGCATTTAAATAATATTTGAAAATACATATGATTCATATTTTAATCGTATTTATTTGATTATTTATGTTTATGTATTATCTAAATGTATGCAGCAGATAAAAAATATATAAGCGTTGGTGGTCGAGCAGTCAGCACAGCTTCCTTACAAGTAGTTGTCCTGGGTTTGCGGGTTCGCTTCCCGGCCGATGCTTTGATATATGAAAAAAAAATTAAGTAAATAAAATTTGATCTGTCCAGGACGAATGTCATTTACACTGAAAGGGGGGATAAAAAATGAAACATCAAAGAGGCTTGGACAATAGTCAAGGAGGACTTTGCTATAAATAGAAAAAAAATTAGCATTCTCGGGCATTCTCCTTTCAAAAAAGTGGACTTGCTGAAGTAATTTGAATAATAAACAATAAATTTAAATAATTAAATACAAAAGCAGCAATCAAGTACACATAAAAATCGTCTATAATATCTAAAAAATATCTAAGAAAGCTATGATTATGATATAAATTATTAAAAGCAAGCTAAGCACGAATGAAAGCTAAAATTTATAAATTTATGTCTACCTTTTCTGTGTCAAATGTCCGAACATTTCTATAGCTAATAGTAAAGAAAATATTTTAAAAAACGAATATATCAATATGTATTTTAATCTATTCAATCTTTCTAATAATAAAATATTAACTTTATTACAATATACGATTTAATATACAATTTTGTTAAGAAAATTAAACATTTATGAATATCATATTATTTTATACTATACTTGAAGGGAATTTGAACACAGACCATATACATGTGAAAAGCTAAACAGACTTTCAAGCTTTCTTCAGTTAATCACATGACCACATAATGTAAAAAAGCTAAGTGATCTCCAGTTTACGTACTTCGTGCATCTCCCACACATATATACAATGAGTGTGTATATTGAGATCATTAACCTTTTTAACATGTATGTGGTCACGTGCAACTTGGACAGCTCAAAAGTCAGTGTTCAAATCCCCTTAAATTACACCTTAAAGTTTGGTATTTACATTAGACTAGTATTGATTTATTATTTATATTTTAAATTTGGTATTTACAGTCTATTAGCTTGATTTTTTATTTATATTATACGGTATTATCAATAACCATTTATCAATAATATGAATCATTTGATCATTCAAAACAATTGAAAAATAAATAAACTAACCAAAAAAAATTTTTTTAGGAAATAATAATCCCAGGTTTGAATCTGGACCAAGATGGCACAATATATATAAATTTAGAGAATAACAAGTATTACTAAACTGAAATCATTGAAAAAGTGTCAAAATTAAATTGAACTTATCCTATATTTGTCACTAAAAAATATGACAATAGACAGACGAATGAAGTCTCAAACCAGATCTGAAGAGGTTGTAAAAAGCCTGGGAAAAAACTTTAAGAGTAATAAGTGGATGTGATATAAATGTTCGATAAAATAAGTATGAAACTCTATGAATCAGATAAACTGGTTAAATTTGGAAAGTATTCTATCATTTGTAAATGGATATATATGGAAATGAAAATATTTAAATCGTAGTGACATTTAAAATTATATTCCACAAGAGAATGTAGACAATAACTAAATCTAGTGTTAATGTATAAAACTGCATAACCAGTGTTTTAATGCACTGCATCATTGTTAAAGTTTTAATTAAGATGCATTACATTAAAACACTGGCTGAGAAATTTAAATATACATATTAACACCAAGATAAATGTTTTGAATTTCTTGTTGATTATCTAGTATTTGCATATAAAATGAATCAAATTTTAAATTTGAAAGTGCTCTTCTCATTCAAAATTCATACACACAGGACTCACTTGGTATCAAGAGTGGTTGTTTCTAACTCCAAGAAAAAAATTTACTCTAAACCTTAGTTTTGTTAGGACTATACAAACCATCTATGAACTATACTATCAAACAGGCTGATCTCTCTTTTTCGTTTATTTTATATGTTGTAATTCTACATTTTAATTTCTGCTGAAAACTTTTTTTTTTTCAAAATACTTCATCATCATATTTAAGTGTAGTTCTCTAGGGTAATATATTCTCTGCCATATCTTAATAGAAACAAAGAATACCCCTTTTTTCTAGATCACCTTTTAATCTTTTTAGAGTAAATAAGGTAATAAACATCACATGATCACCACTTCTTATGCTTGTGTATAACTATTGCTATACTAGTCTGGGAATATTGGATGAGTAGGCACTAGATGGGGATTTTATGCACAAGCCTTCTGGCATCCATTGATTACTCTGGCTTGCTGTGTGTGGCAAGCACTGATGAAAGCCACAATCCAGAAACTAGTCTGGGAATATTGGATGAGTAGGCACTAGATGGGGATTTTATGCACAAGCCTTCTGGCATCCATTGATTACTCTAGCTTGCTGTGTGTGGCAAGCACTGATGAAAGCCACAATCCAGAAACTAGTCTGGGAATATTGGATGAGTAGGCACTAGATGGGGATTTTATGCACAAGCCTTCTGGCATCCATTGATTACTCTAGCTTGCTGTGTGTGGCAAGCACTGATGAAAGCCACAATCCAGAAACTAGTGTGGGAATATTGGATGAATAGGCACTAGATGGGGATTTTATGCACAAGCCTTCTGGCATCCATTGATTACTCTAGCTTGCTGTGTGTGGCAAGCACTGATGAAAGCCACAATCCAGAAACTAGTCTGGGAATATTGGATGAGTAGGCACTAGATGGGGATTTTATGCACAAGCCTTTTGGCATCCATTGATTACTCTAGCTTGTTGTGTGTGGCAATATGTGTAGTGAGTTTTGCCTGATTTAGTAAATAAGGTCTAAAACTCACACAAAAGCTGTGCTCAAGTTCATCATAAAACAAATTTTAGAGAATTTTGTCATGTTCATTTATTTTACATGTTCAATGTAATTAAAATGTGATTTTACATGATCATCATTTTCAACCCTCAACAATCCACTACAAAATGAAGGCTTCTACAAGTTTAATCCAGTTTTTCTAATCCATAGTTTCTCTTCTGCAATATTATATCATCAAACGTCCATAATCCAATTTACATGTGATTGCCTTATAGATTTTTCACAATCATTTGGGATCTTTTTAAGATTTTAACTGGCCATCTATTAAATGTCCTTTCAGTTCCACTTCAATTTCTTACTTATTTCAAGGATATCAAAGATAGTTGTTTGTTCTCTCATAATCATGCTTTACTTTCAATCCAAATTATTCCATATATATATATATATATATATATATATAATTTATATTTTTATATATATATGAAATATTTAATAATATATATATATATATATATATATATTGTAACAATTATTTATAAATTGCCATTTGTAACAATATTTTATAAATTAATATAAATATGTATTATTTAGATATTTGAAATTATTAAATTAATATAAAAGATATGTATTTGTAACTATAATAAATATTTAGATAGGGGAAATTATTAATTATTAGATATGTGCCTATCCAATCTGTACCATTTGTAACTATATTAATTCATCATAGCATAGATAAAGAAATTATAGAATCACTGTGCCACTTGAAAATATCAGCATTAAAGATTCTTGGTATTTATTTATATATTGGGGCAGTCATCTGAACAATAAAACATACTGGCCATTGTCATCTAATAAAAATAATATTAAATATAGCAACTGAATAAAAGTACCCACTGTGAGATTCCTGGAGTGCCTTATGCTTATCTCCAATACTAGGTTCTTCTAACAAAGAATCCTTCCTATCCTTCTTTCCAAATATATAAGACCATTCATGGTCATATGCACACACGGGTGCTATTCATGACAACTTATAAAAATATATTTTATAAAACTAATATTATGAAGTTGGAAAGGGATGATATCACTCTTTATTCAGTTTAGCTAAGTACATGTGTTTTCCCATGAGCGCCACTAGATTGTTTTCAATCTAGATAAGTATCTATTTATAGTGTACTTGAGTTCAAACTCATTCAGTACATATTTATTACACATGACTTGGATGACTATTGAACAAAAATGACATTCTTACATTTTATCTATATTGATAAAATTACAAGATCCCAATATTACCAAAGTTTATACTATAGATCAAAGATTCTTATAGACATTGCTAGCTCATTAGCGTATATTGATGAACAGACATGTATAATCCTATTAATGGCTTCCAAACAAGCATGTGAAGACCATTATTGATATTGATGGCCATTTAACTAAATTATTTATCACAATAAAGGTAATAATGATGATGATGATAATAATAATATCATAATAATGATAATAATAGTGATATCATAATAATGATTATAATAGTGATGATGATACCAGCCATGGCTTATCAATAAACTCACAACAATAAATTCATCTTTATAAACTTATAGGCATCTATTAAAATTATCCTATTTCATACTGGGATTTAATAATACTAATGGTGATGATTGATCATCATGAATCTCTTTGCATAATATTCAATTTTCTATAAACCCCTATTTACTAAAACATATTCATTACGCTAAACATTAAATTTAATGATTATAATTTATTAATGATGATTGATGGCGATCATAACTTTTATATAGTATTATTTGAAACATTTTTAACTAATAACATGATATCCATCTTTGATGAGGATGATCTAAATTCATGGACACAACACAATTTTAGCTTTCTATGTTGAACTATAATTATCAAAATTTGGTTATTCTCAAGCATAATCCTTAAATACTTAAATATCAACATTCTAGTTTACCTATTATTTTGCGGACGCTTAATATTTGCAAGTGATTGCTCAATATATACGAATGGTAATACTTAATAACTGCGAGCAATGATGATGAATTAAAATGATAGAATTAAGACAAAAAAAACAAAACAAAACACAATATTCTTAATAATAACTCGGAAACCAATTAAGATATATAATTATATTTTATTAACACTACTACTCTTTCTTTCCTTCTTTAAAGTCAAATCGACAATTAAATAAATGGTTTATTAATATAAAAATTTATATAAAATTAATAAAAAAAAAATTTATATAAGTATAAGCAAATAAACTTAATATATAGGTTTGTCATCTTTCTTGATATCTCAAAATAAGCTGACTTAAATCAATATTAAAAAAAAAATACATATTCTATAAATGCTTATTTAAGACTTTTCTTACTCATCATATCATAAAATAAATTTCAGGTGTAACTTGTATATGTCATTTCATTTCCATTCAAATGTAATGCCCTACTTTTTAATTTACCATTTTAAACTAATCATATATAACCTATTCTTTGATGTGTTTGGATAAACAGTTACACATTCACGCATTCGGTAATGTTAACATATATGTTTAAAATGTATACCCAAAAATTACATATATAAAAATATCTTTTTTTCTTTTTTCTTTTGCAACCTTATAGCGAAAGAAAATAAAATACATATATTAATTTTTTAATATGCAACAAGATAAAATAAAAATAAAAAACATTATAAATGCATATATCTATAGGTTGCTCATTATCATTAACAACTGAAGAACAATTAAAAAAAAACATTTCAACATTACAATATATAATAAAAAAAATAATGAAAAATTTAAGTTTAAAGATTTAAACTATGTTTGTGCTATGTTGTGAGATATTGCAAATAACTATAGATAAACAAGTCTTTAATGTTTCTGTATCAAAAAAGAAAATTGCTTTGACCAGTAAATTAAGGTTTACTTTTAATAAGTAAAAGAATAAAATCGGTTAAAGAAAGTTCATATTTACCCGTCTACTTTTTACTTCTTATTAATGTCCTGAATTTGAATTTTAGACTGCTTTTCTTTGCTCACCAACAACAACAACAAAAAAAAAAAAGAAAGTTATTGCAGATACTTTTAAGATAATGCTGAATCAATTGACTTTCTTGTTTCTTCAATTCCATTATTATTCACTGTTGATTGGCTTCCTTCTACCATTTAAAAAAAAAGTTATTATAAGTACTTTGAATAAGTAGGTACCGGTGGATTTGCTTGTTTCTCTTCTTTAAAAAAAATAATTGCTGTCGACACTTTAGATGATTGAGGTAAATCAACAAAAATTTGATTTATGGCTTCAAACTTGGTTCTACATGGATGTTATAAATTTTCTTTTTCTTCTATTTCCTCTTCTCCATTCATTGGAAGGTAATGAGCTTTTAATAAGCCAGGAACTAGAAATAAAGCATTCCATATAGCTTGTGTGGTTGGCTTCAAAATCTATCATTTTGTTGGTTATTACTGGATACATGACTTCATAGACAGATCAGCGGTTTTGACTCATTCTGTATTAACCAGGAAGCAGAAAAAATGGTTTAGCAATGCAGAGGCATAGTCTTATGCATAACCAAATATGTTAATATCATTTTTATAATTATTACTAGCTTATAATAAATTCAATCTTGTTCCATTTCTATCCTCTTCTTTCCCACTGCTGGAAATTGCTTTATATCAACGCACATTTCATTTGCTCTTTTTTTTTCAACTTTCAAAGAGTGAGAAAAAAAAATTAAAGCGTTCACTCTCTTTTAAAAAAAAAATCATCAGAGCTTACATTTCTGCTGAAGAATAATAACAAGGAAGGACCGACTGAGTTGAGTCTCAAAATAATAATAATAATTTGAGTGACCTTCACTCTAAAAAAATTTATGACTGACTGATCATCTCTCTAAAAAAATTTAAGACTAACTGATTAAAAAAATTGTTTTAATCGTTTATATCGTGAATTTCAACCAAAGAAAGAAAAAACATCTGGAAATCTTTATCTTAAAAAAAAAATCAAAGCTTCACAAGTTTGACGGTCACAATCAATGACGACTTATAATTGATCGCCATCGTTATCTACATCAAAGCACCTCTTTTGTAAAAATAATCTTAAGATACAGATAACAACAAAGCTGGCCATCTATAGCCATCAGGAATAAGTGTAAAAGCATCTTTGTGTTTGTACAGATGTATTCATTGTGTCACACGTGTACATTTTTTTTATCTCCTTATCTTACAATCTTAATTGCTTTATTTCACACTTTTCTGATTTACTCTCTTTTAACAAAATGAAAGTTAAATAAATTTAACACATATTATTTAATAATAAAAAATATTATATAATAAATCACAAAAAGAACTGCTTATTCATAATAATAAATCTATACATATAAATCTCTGTATGTATAAAAGAATAAAAAAAATTTTTTTTAAATGATTGAATACTATATATATATATATATATATATATCTACAATATATATATATATATATATATATATATATATATATATAGTTTGAAGTATTTGTATTGCTCTTATGTTATGTATCCAAGTGTCAGATCTATAAGTAAGAACCTTTTCCAACACAGGCATTTTTTTCTATTTTTTCATTCTATACAAATTTACTTCTATTTTTAATTTGTTTAATTATGTTTTATCTAAATTAATTACTCAGATTAATGTATTTATACTTGTTAAATTCTAATTCATGTCTATCAACAATTTTTTTCTTTTGAGTAAAGCTATTGACCATTAATTTTGGTATTTATTTTTTCTTTCTTATTTCTTACTTTAATCTGATAATTTGTGTAATATTTTTTAAACATTAAAGCATTATTGAATTTTAAAAATCTTACACTTTTCAGCAAAAAAACTTTTATTATAGATTACAGTTTTGACTGTAGCATGCAGTCTTCATCAGATTTACAAAATTTGAACACACATAAAATACAAACATTAAAATACATTAATTATTTTATATAAAATTATTAAATTCCTATAAGCAAAAATCATAACTTTTTGCCATGCTATATCTAATAGATTGAAAATTGAATTTCAAAAATCTTAAGAATAGAATAAGATCTGATGAAAACTGCATGGTGCAGTCGAAACTGTAATCAATAATAAGTTTTTTTTTTGCTGAAAAGTGAAAGTGTACGATTTTTGAAATTCAATATTATATATGAAGACAGCAAAAACAGAGGAGGAAGAAAAGAATTTAGAAGGACTAAATAATATGAAAGGTGGATTTGTTTTCATTTTTCAAAAGTTATCTTGCAATAGAATAATTAAAATGCTAAACTTTTTGTACATACATAATTAAAAATAGTATTTCTTTTACTAATTTTGAACTCATTGATATGTGTTGTAACACATTGATTATATGTATATTATAATTTCACAAACTATGCGTTAATTATGGGATGATATAACGATTCATTTTTTTAAACTGCGATTAAAGGTCAGGAGAAGAGACAAAAAATCCTAGATTGCTAATAGCTGTTAAAGCTTACATAAAGAATAGAATCTAAAATCTATTGTCAAGTTGATCTTTTAAGTAAAAAATGGATTCTACCTTTTAAACTTGTCTAAAACATATACACTGTGACCTTTAGCTTTTGCAATAAAGCTGAATGTCAAATCTTGTGATGATATATTATTTAAAAATTAATAATAATTTAATTTTCCAGTAAATAATTTTTATTGTTACTGATTAGTCAATCACTTTGTAATGAATATTGTAAGATGGTAATAGTTGTATTTTTATGTGTGTTCAAATTTTGTAGATCCGATGAAGACTGCATGGTACAGTCGAAACTGTAATCAATAGTAAACGTTTTTTGCTGAAAAGTGAAAGTGTGTAAAATTTTTGAAATTCAATATTATATATAAAGACAACAAAAACAAAGGAGGAAGAAAAGAATTTAGAAGGACTATATAATATAACTAAAGCATTAGTTGCAATAATAACTACATCATTTAAAAAAAGGAGATGATCCTAAGTAAGCACCATTTTTTATTGTTTTCACTTCCCTTTTTAATCTACAAGATACCTCTTGTAAATCTTCTATAATACAATTTGGAGCTATTGAATCATCATATATGCTCTTATTAATGTTATCTTCATAGTATTATTATGCAATTTAAGATATGATACTATCCTGGATCTATATCTTGATGATCCAATGCTTTATTCATTGTAGAAGTGCTTATAATATCAAATTACTATTGATGTTTCAACACTTTAATTTCTGTAAATATGTTTATAGAAACAAATGCCTTTTCATAGTCTACAAATCCAAAGCATAATGGGTAGCTTGTGTTCATTGGTCAGTTTTATAATATTATTCAACATATGAATGCCATATAGTTGTGCTACAACCACTTTCAAATTCAACTTTTTTAAATTGGTAAACATGATTTAACTGATAGTTAGTTTTGTGGTTTCTAATAACTTTTTATTATCTTTTGCAAATATTAATATTTCTTTTGCATTATTCCAATCATCTATTACATATTTATCATTTTTACTATTTGACCAGCCAATATTTATATTCTCATCAATATAATTTTTATTATACCTTAAAGTATTATAAATCCTAGGACAATATGAAAGTTTAATCTATTTCTTATTTGATTCATTATTACTATCATCAATTCCATCATTATTCTAAATTTTTTTATCATCTACCATAGATTTTTTAGAAGTAAAAAATATATTGCTAATAGTTTTAGGATTATATCTATAATCATTATATAATTTAATAAATTGCTTCTTTTGCAATTGAGCTACACTTTTTTCTATATTGTATTTATCATTCCTATATTTAAAATTTTTAATTACTGTTAATTTTTGTATCCATACTTGTTGGGAATCTACAGAATAATGTTTCTTAATTTATGTTCTTTAATAAAATGTTTTAAAGTAATTTTTTTCATCATCATCATCATCATTATCAACCATTATCAATCCACTGCAGGATGAAGGTCTCTCCAAGTTTAATCCATCTTCTCCGATCTTTAGCTTCTCTTCTCCACATCACCCCTACACATTTTCTTATTTCATCCATCCATCTTACATGTGGTCTCCTTCTGGGTCTTTTACAATCTCTTGGAATCCAGTTTAAAATTTCAATTGTCCATCTATTATCATCTCTTCTAGCAATATGTCCAACCCAACTCCACTTCAATCTTTTAATTTTTTCAATGAGGTCAGTAACACCTGTTTGTTCTCTTACCCATACATTGCGTTTTCGATCTCTTCTTGTTACTCCCAACATACATCTCTCCATACTTCTTTCAGTGGTCTGAAGTCTCTGTATTGATCTTCTATTAAGTGTCCAAGTCTCAGATCCATAAGTAAGAACTGGTAAAACACATTTGTTAAAAACCTTTCTTTTCAAACACATAGGCATATTTCCTTTTAATATCAAGTTATTTCTACCAAAAGCATTCCAACCAAGTTTAATTCTATGATTAATTTCCTCTATTATGTTTCCATCTGTATTAATAATCTGACCAAGGTATTTGTAACTCTTAACTTCTTCTAATTCATCATAATCAATCTTTATTTTCATATTTTGAGCAAATCGATTAAACATTACTTTAGTCTTTTTAACATTTATCTTTAGTCCTACTTTCTTACTTTCATCTGATAAATCCTGCAACATTTCCTGCAGCTCGGAAGCATTATTTGCAAAAACAACTACATCATCTGCGAAATCTAAATGACTTAAATAATCTCCATTTACTTTCACTCCTAAATCATTATCTATATTAATTTTTATATCTAAATATTTAATCTTATCTTCAAATTCTACTTTAGTAAATTTAATTTTATATATATTATTATTAAACTCATTATAAATATTATTTATTGCTTTTTTATTACCAATAATTAAAATATCACCAACATATCTAGAATAATGTATTATTTTTTGATTAATTGCCCTTTTTTAATTACGATATTTTCTAATTCATTTATAAATATTGATGATATAAGCCACTAATTGCACAACCCATAACACATCCCTCATTTATATTCCAAAATTCATTATTATATTTAAAATATAAACTATTGTGTATTAATTTTAAACCCTCTTCAATAATATTTATTATGTTTATAGCATTTATATATTTACTTAAATTTTTTATTAATATATCTATACTTTTATGTTTTGGAATACTTGGATACATTTTTTCAATATATACATTGTAAAAATACTTTGGAGTCAAAGTATTTTTACAATGGATATTGAAAAAATGTATCCAAGTATTCCAAGACTTAAAAGTATAGATATATTAATAAAAAATTTAAGTAAATATATAAATGCTATAAACATAATAAATATTATTGAAGAGGGTTTAAAATTAATACACAACATTTCAAGCACAAATTTAATAATTTTTTTTGGGGGGTGTGCTACAGTGTCTGAGTGCTTCGGACCAGCCACCTACTCACTATCCTGTTTAAAATGAAAGAAAAATTACCTTTTTATGATTAAAAAAAAACAGAAACCACTGTTACATCATTATATATATATTTGCATTTTTAGATGATGTCTTTTAAACCATTTCTCAATATTACATCTTAATTTCCTAAGCATTATGTAAACACAATATACAATATTATTTGTTTTATAAATATTATATTTTTGAAATAGTATATTAATTTCGTGTCTCCTTCCTTAGCCTTTTCAATCTTTACATTTCATGACTAAGGTTAAGCCTCAAATAAAAATACTATCATGTTATATGTAAATAAGATATAAATAAATAATAAATTTAATAGCAAATTAGCTGTATTCATTTTCTTTTCATCTGGGGGGGGGGGGTTAAATATCGTAAATACAATGTTCTGAAATATACGATTTTTAAAATATTTATGAAATGAATATTTTATACCTAATTTTCACTTTAACAATTGACACCCCACATTTCTTATTTATATTTATTCCTAATGTCATCCTTTCTTCATAAACAATAGAATTACTTCTATTTAATGTTGAGAGTATTTCAAAATCGAAAATGGAAATCCTCTATAAATTAATTGTTTAGGACAACGTTGAGGTATTTGTACTAAAAAAAAGTTCATTATTTTTCTAATGGTATATATCTTTTTAAAATTCTTGGATATATATATATATTGATTATTGATAGAATGCATTCTAAATATGAATTGGCTGCTTTTGTTTCAAATCTTCTTGGAAAACAAATAATTTCTTTGAAAATAGTTCACATGATAATCAATTCTCAATTTAATTGGCTCGACTCTTCACTTCCGGATCTTGATATATCTCTATTTATAGATTTCCAATTCTCATAGTAATTGATGATATATTAATGAGAATCAGCAGATTATCAATCTTTAGAGTAGATGGGTTTAAACACATGCATTTACTTTATAATGCCAGAAGGAAGAAAATTCTATTCAGGCAAATGATAAACAGAAAAAACTCTTAATTTATGGTTGGTTTTATTAACTGATGAACTATTGATCATAGACTATATCCCCTCCCCTAGCCAATATAATCCAAGCGTAACCACTTTTGGATTTCACATTTCTATATTTGAAGGTGATTCTGTTTTAAGATAGAATTTTAAAAAAACTGGAATTGATATACTGAAAATTTTGAGAAAAATATTTTTTTATTGCTATGATGCATTTAGTAAACACTTTATTAACAGCTACCAAAAAGTTCATTCAATGTGAACAGTGAAAAAATTAATTCCAGATTGAACAAAACCAACAATCTTCTTTAAGGATAATTTTTATCTAACAAATATCTATTATTATAAAGCGCTGAAAACTTTGAAATTATTCAAACGGAAATCAATCTCCAATAATGTGTTATTTCATAAATATTATAAATTTCTGCATACTCCCTCCGGTAAGAATTTAAAAAACAAGTGAATCACTTAAGTTTAGAGCATACATTCTATATACACCAATTCTTACAGACCATGCTTAAATCAGGGCTTGAGTCTATTGTGTGCCTGATGTTATAATCAAATATTAACTTGTACAAATCTATTTTCCAATGATGGGTTAAATAAATTTGTACAATTGAATATTTGATTATAACATCTGGCACACAGTAGACTCCAGTCCTGATTTAAGAATGGTCTGTAAGAGTTGGTATATGTAGAATGTATGTTCTAAACTTAAGTGATTCAGTTAAGTTTTTTAAATTCTTACCATGGGAGAGTGCACGGAGATTTATAATATTTAAGAAATAGCGCATTATCGTAGATTGACTTCCCTCTAACAAATATCTGAAAGTTGCTGACAATTTTGTAAAGTCATTAGATAATGCCACACAAGAAAGTGGAAAAAGACTATGGAGAAACAATACATTACAAGATTTAATCATAACATCTGGCACTTTTACAAAAACTTCATGAACATAAAAGTATTAGAAATACTACTATTATTGCTAATGGGGTTTCAATCTTAAATATCAGACTTCTAAATCCAAGATGAAGAAAATAAGAAAATACATAATTATAGCAGTATTTCAAGTTTTTTTTCATAATGTTTCTCTAAATATCCATTTGATAAACTATAAATGATGACAAACTAGAAATTGCCCTTGATTGACATAAATCAGAAATAGTCTATATACAGATAGATGACAGTAAGAAGATAAAAACAGTTGAAATGTTGGAATTGGTATTATATATATATATATATATATATATATATATATATATATATATATATTATAACCTACACTCCCAACCATTCATATACATTATATGAATAACTGCCAAGGGTGCCAGTTCTATTAATGAATAGAACAATATGACAACATATCTTATACAAAATTATCACTGAGACTCTTTACCTAAGTCTACATTCAGCTCAGCTCAGTGGAAGGCTATAGGAAGTTCACAAGATATATGATTATAAATAAATGAAAGAAGAAACATGATAAAGCATTAAATATAATATAAATCCTTTTGTTAATTAATTGCATGATAAAGAATCACACTGTTTATTTGTACAGTCTATTAAAATATCCTTTTTAACTTAATTTCCTCCCTCATCCAAGTATAACATATATCAGCTTACCATAATTATATTACTAAACAGTTCTATGACTTGGCACATCATAATCTAAACAACTACCTTAATGCCAATCAAGGAATAAACAATACGATCTCAGGGAACTTCAAAAACACAGTTGAATTAAATAAAATACATTGGCCCATAAGTTGTAATTCTAAAGTATGATAAAATGTAATAAAATAAATTGACTAAATATTGTACTGTGTTTAGCAATAAGATAATGACAGAAATAGGGTATTTTAATCTCACATCATCATCTAACAAATATACTAACTTGGCAACCTTCTTTATATGTTTATCAAGTGGCAACTGATCTTTATAATGTTTGGATCAAGAAAACAAGATTGTCAGACACCAGCAGATTTGATATTATAACTATAAAATAATATATCTACTCTATAATAGATTTATGAAATGTGGAGATGTGGAAATTGAAACACGAGCGTATACAAGAATAACTTAAGACACAGTTTTTAATAAATAAACAAATCATTTATTACACTAAAATTCAATTTAAGTAATTATTTACAAAAAGACTGCTTGTTTTAATGATTTAAAATTCTCAAACAAACCTTGAACATCAGTTTGGGATTATCCCCATTACATTATATTATTTATACCTTTTTGAAATCATAAATTAACAACAAAACTTGAATCTTCTAACTTTGCATATCTGCTTTGCTTAAGCGTTTCATTTACATATCATTAATTACATAATATATTATATTATTGGCACAATAAATATTTATGAGAGGATTTTCTATTGATTAATAAAATAAATCAAACTAACACATTTGGCCATCATCAAAGCAACTTTTTCTAACTAATGAAACAATCATTTTTAATTACATATACCTTTCACGCATGACAATAAGATCATACTCATTCTAATGATTTAATGATTTACAACTCTATATTAAATAAATATACTGTGTTTTAAATATTTATTTCCCATTTTAATTTCAATAATTTTATACCTTTATATTTGCGATATTGTTCATATTACGCGTGTGTGCGCGTCCAAGCAACAATAATAGAAAACAATCTTTAATACAGATTTAAAAATATTGGGAATCTATTTTAAAGAATGGAATCTTATTTCAGTCCAATGAAGATAATACATTCAATTTTTTATTTAAACAAAAAGTTATTATTTCATAATCTGAAAATAATCTTTTGCAATCATAGTGCAAAACATAATTCTATCCCATTCTAAGAGTAACTTTGAATTATAGAGTAAATTATATATATGTTGAGATGGTATTTTTTGCCATCTCATGTGTAAATATGTTAATATTTAATTTATTACTTATTTTTAGTAGTTTTGTTATTTTGTATTTAAAATTTTATAAAAAGAATCAGACTTCAAAATTTGATTTTTTTTTATTCAGTTGATTATAATTCTAGGTAAAATAGTTTTCTTCATTTATATAGTTTTAAAAGTTTTTTTTTTTTTATAAATTTTAGTTTCTAATATTATAAAAAAGTGAAATGGGGGAAGTTATAAAAATGTTGCAATTAAACCTTAGTGTTCAAATCAGTCCAAATACCAATATGGTAAATTAAAAGTATTGGGAATGCATCTCTCTATTGTATATTAATGCTTAACTATTCAAGAAGTTTTAAAATTAAAATTCTCAAAGACAAAAAAACAAAATATTTTAAGTTGCAACTTTTTCTAAAAATATACAAGAGGTGAAAATCATGTTTTGTAAAAAAAAATAATTAAAATTGCAGAGAAAAAAAAATTAAAGAGATTTTTTTTTTGTTGAGGGATTATTGCTGTAATTATTGTGAGAATCTACAGTTGTCTATTTTAAGAGTGTTGAAAGTTATTTTTTGGCTAGAGAAATCAAGAACTTTTCCCCCAGGGGAAACTCTGTTGGTCTAGTCACACCTGGTGTTGTCCAAGGAATTATCAACTCTGGAAATGAGTAAGATCAGCAAGCTAGCCAAGGGTGTTAGAATATGAAGAGGACAGTTGTGATTCATGCAAGAAGTTACAGAAGAATGTCAAACCCAGGAACTTTACATTAATGATTAAATTTGACAGTCTGATATGTGCCAAGTAATTTGGAAGCACATGGTCAGTGCCAACTTAATTCCTTTTAACAATGATGCAATGATTGAAATAACTGTAAACTGTTTACTAAAGTTGAACTTCATTTCATTGATATAGTGAAGTACAATTAGAGATTCAATGAGTTCCTTGTTATAGCATAAGCTAACTTATAGAATAACGTTTCAACAATAGAGCATGGGGTGTATTTGATTAATCTATTTAGTTATACACTTATCTTTATGCTAGAGTAGTTATTAATTTGACATGATTTGAGGATAGGTTTTTATATTAATTTATTTTGAATTTTTTTTTAATCTTTATTATTATACATGTGCATATGTGGATTTAGATTTTATGATGGTGAATATACCAATCTTTGAGAAATAAAAGAAGGTGAAGTTAAAGTTAAAATGTGGCCATATGTCACAAAGACTCATACCATAATTAGAGTAATGTAAAAGTAAAATATAGATATAAGACACAAAGACACTTATATCTTAATTTAGTGATACAGAATTAACTTATATAGCATTAGCAGGGTAGAGATTTTGGGTTAATCGAAAAACAGGTAGCTCACTATTATAATATGCTTAGTCTGTCATTCCTATTTGGACAGAATGCCAACAATAAATGGGGATCATAGTCAATTTGTAGGTTAGTAAATGGTGTATTTTCCTCAGGAAAAGATAATCATAAAGATATGTGACATTAAGGGTTAGTTTTAAACAAATGATACTTGGTTGAAACTAATTAGAAAAGCTTTATTTTTTAAAGATCATGTCATTCGAATTGTGTTTTCAAATGAAAACCAGAATAGATGGGGGAGGGGGGAATAAGGGAATCAAGAGTTAATAAAGACTATTACGTGTTAATACTTGTGTGTCTATCTTGTTATTTTATTATAAAATTATAAACTCAAAAACAATAGCATTCTCTGGAGATAGTTCACAAAACTAGTAGTATCTATTAGAGATTACGCTAAAAAAAGATTTTATGGCCATGTTATGTAGATAAATAAACATTACAAACCTAAAAACACTTTATGACAGTATTGGTTTTAAGCCAATAAACATCACATGATCACCATTCCTTATGGTTGCTTATAACTAAAACAGGCAAAACTAGATGCACTAGATGGGGATTTTATGCACCAGTCTTCTGGCATCTACTGATTACTCTAGCTTGCAGGGTGTGGCAATACGTATAGTGAGTTTTGCCTGTTCTAAAAACATCTCAGTCTAGTGCTAGGATATCTTTTTAGTGGTGTCCTTGTACCAGCTATTATAATCTTAGTAATCTTAGTTGTTTAGTGACTCAAAAGCAGTTTGTACCATCACAGAATATATATAAGCTTTGGTCAAAATTAAATTACAGAAGTAATTTTTTTAAAAAGATATTTGCATTATGCAAGTACTTTTTGACACCTTCCTTAACACTAGCATATTTTCTGGTAAGCACTGGGCTCTTATTTGGAGAAAAAGTTCTTTTATTAAGCCATTTAAACTACTGCATGTTCAATTACATTTTATCCTGATAATTATTACTAGCATATTCAAATGATTTTTTCAATGGTATCTTATTCTTTCACATACTATTCCATCAGATACCAAGAATTATCTCACAGAAAAATGTACAAAAAAGCTGTTAAGCAGATCAAACTGCCCATGTCTCAACATATAGTTTCATCACCTAAAAAGTGACCATGATCCTCTTTATTGATGAGAAATTAAGGATCTCCAATCAAAAAAGTATAGGTGATAAGAAATGGAATTATTTTGTGGTTTGGAATAAGTCCATCTGGATGTGATCTTATCAGATGAAATGGAATCTCATTATTAAATTCAGAAAGCCACATAATACTTATCTACATCTGTTTTAACTGTAATTTAACAGCCACTTATCTATATTAATATGGACATATCCAAAAAAACAAAAAACATATAGTTAATGACTTTCAAATTCATACCTACACTGGCAAAATTGAGGTTCTTAATAAAATCACTGGTTAATTTATCTCCTAGATGGAATCTCTGCAGGTTTCTTTATAATATGTGGGGATATAATTGCAAGGGAAAATAGAAGCAGGTATGTAAGAGTATGTTTGCCTGGAGATAAAATTAAAGATGTAACAGATAAAGTAAAAAAGCAAGGTAGTAGAGATGAATATGTTATGATAAGGACAAATAATTTGTTAGAGCCTTCAGAGAGAGTAAGGGATGAGTATGTAGAATTGATTAGGAATTTGAGGAATATTAAAGGAAAAGTAGGGGTAGTTGGAGTATTACCAAGATTTGACAAAAGGCATTTGTTAGATAGGGCATATTCCATAAATTAGAGAGTGAAAAAATTGTGTAAGAGAAATAATGTTGTAAATAGTCAAAATAAAAGTCATAGATCAATTCATAGATCACATGACCCTATCTCTTAAGCTTGTAAGTTATAAATAATGAGGATTGCCAATTCCTCTACAAGCTTTATGATAAATGCTTAGCCAGAGCCAGCACTTAAAATATCTCTGTCAGAAACCCCTCCCCAAACCCCTGACCATGGTTTCGTGCTTTGGCACTCCTCAGAGAGGTGTCAGGGTAGGTTCAGACACTAGATCTAAAAATACCAACCCACAGCTAAGCACTTAGCTAAAAGTTATCTATTGAGAGGAAAATCTGAAATTTTCAGACATGTACATGTCTTCAAACCCAGCTATCCAACTCAAATAGCTATATGGGGCTGATAGATCTTCAGCCATGCCATATAGTAGTAGTCATAGCAATATAAAATTGCATAAGACTTTTTGGCAGAGACTATAAATAGTCAAAATAAAAGTCATAGATCAATTCATAGATCACATGACCCTATCTCTTAAGCTTGTAAGTTATAAATAGTGAGGATTGCCAATTCCTCTACAAGCTTTATGATAAATGCTTAGCCAGAGCCAGCACTTAAAATATCTCTGTCAGAAACCCCTCCCCAAACCCCTGACCATGGTTTCGTGCTTTGGCACTCCTCAGAGAGGTGTCAGGGTAGGTTCAGACACTAGATCTAAAAATACCAACCCAAAGCTAAGCACTTAGCTAAAAGTTATCTATTGAGAGGAAAATCTGAAATTTTCAGACATGTACATGTCTTCAAACCCAGCTATCCAACTCAAATAGCTATATGGGGCTGATAGATCTTCAGCCATGCCATATAGTAGTAGTCATAGCAATATAAAATTGCATAAGACTTTTTGGCAGAGACTATAAATAGTCAAAATAAAAGTCATAGATCAATTCATAGATCACATGACCCTATCTCTTAAGCTTGTAAGTTATAAATAGTGAGGATTGCCAATTCCTCTACAAGCTTTATGATAAATGCTTAGCCAGAGCCAGCACTTAAAATATCTCTGTCAGAAACCCCTCCCCAAACCCCTGACCATGGTTTCGTGCTTTGGCACTCCTCAGAGAGGTGTCAGGGTAGGTTCAGACACTAGATCTAAAAATACCAACCCAAAGCTAAGCACTTAGCTAAAAGTTATCTATTGAGAGGAAAATCTGAAATTTTCAGACATGTACATGTCTTCAAACCCAGCTATCCAACTCAAATAGCTATATGGGGCTGATAGATCTTCAGCCATGCCATATAGTAGTAGTCATAGCAATATAAAATTGCATAAGACTTTTTGGCAGAGACTATAAATAGTCAAAATAAAAGTCATAGATCAATTCATAGATCACATGACCCTATCTCTTAAGCTTGTAAGTTATAAACAGTGAGGATTGCCAATTCCTCTACAAGCTTTATGATAAATGCTTAGCCAGAGCCAGCACTTAAAATATCTCTGTCAGAAACCCCTCCCCAAACCCCTGACCATGGTTTCGTGCTTTGGCACTCCTCAGAGAGGTGTCAGGGTAGGTTCAGACACTAGATCTAAAAATACCAACCCAAAGCTAAGCACTTAGCTAAAAGTTATCTATTGAGAGGAAAATCTGAAATTTTCAGACATGTACATGTCTTCAAACCCAGCTATCCAACTCAAATAGCTATATGGGGCTGATAGATCTTCAGCCATGCCATATAGTAGTAGTCATAGCAATATAAAATTGCATAAGACTTTTTGGCAGAGACTATAAATAGTCAAAATAAAAGTCATAGATCAATTCATAGATCACATGACCCTATCTCTTAAGCTTGTAAGTTATAAATAGTGAGGATTGCCAATTCCTCTACAAGCTTTATGATAAATGCTTAGCCAGAGCCAGCACTTAAAATATCTCTGTCAGAAACCCCTCCCCAAACCCCTGACCATGGTTTCGTGCTTTGGCACTCCTCAGAGAGGTGTCAGGGTAGGTTCAGACACTAGATCTAAAAATACCAACCCAAAGCTAAGCACTTAGCTAAAAGTTATCTATTGAGAGGAAAATCTGAAATTTTCAGACATGTACATGTCTTCAAACCCAGCTATCCAACTCAAATAGCTATATGGGGCTGATAGATCTTCAGCCATGCCATATAGTAGTAGTCATAGCAATATAAAATTGCATAAGACTTTTTGGCAGAGACTATAAATAGTCAAAATAAAAGTCATAGATCAATTCATAGATCACATGACCCTATCTCTTAAGCTTGTAAGTTATAAATAGTGAGGATTGCCAATTCCTCTACAAGCTTTATGATAAATGCTTAGCCAGAGCCAGCACTTAAAATATCTCTGTCAGAAACCCCTCCCCAAACCCCTGACCATGGTTTCGTGCTTTGGCACTCCTCAGAGAGGTGTCAGGGTAGGTTCAGACACTAGATCTAAAAATACCAACCCAAAGCTAAGCACTTAGCTAAAAGTTATCTATTGAGAGGAAAATCTGAAATTTTCAGACATGTACATGTCTTCAAACCCAGCTATCCAACTCAAATAGCTATATGGGGCTGATAGATCTTCAGCCATGCCATATAGTAGTAGTCATAGCAATATAAAATTGCATAAGACTTTTTGGCAGAGACTATAAATAGTCAAAATAAAAGTCATAGATCAATTCATAGATCACATGACCCTATCTCTTAAGCTTGTAAGTTATAAATAGTGAGGATTGCCAATTCCTCTACAAGCTTTATGATAAATGCTTAGCCAGAGCCAGCACTTAAAATATCTCTGTCAGAAACCCCTCCCCAAACCCCTGACCATGGTTTCGTGCTTTGGCACTCCTCAGAGAGGTGTCAGGGTAGGTTCAGACACTAGATCTAAAAATACCAACCCAAAGCTAAGCACTTAGCTAAAAGTTATCTATTGAGAGGAAAATCTGAAATTTTCAGACATGTACATGTCTTCAAACCCAGCTATCCAACTCAAATAGCTATATGGGGCTGATAGATCTTCAGCCATGCCATATAGTAGTAGTCATAGCAATATAAAATTGCATAAGACTTTTTGGCAGAGACTATAAATAGTCAAAATAAAAGTCATAGATCAATTCATAGATCACATGACCCTATCTCTTAAGCTTGTAAGTTATAAACAGTGAGGATTGCCAATTCCTCTACAAGCTTTATGATAAATGCTTAGCCAGAGCCAGCACTTAAAATATCTCTGTCAGAAACCCCTCCCCAAACCCCTGACCATGGTTTCGTGCTTTGGCACTCCTCAGAGAGGTGTCAGGGTAGGTTCAGACACTAGATCTAAAAATACCAACCCAAAGCTAAGCACTTAGCTAAAAGTTATCTATTGAGAGGAAAATCTGAAATTTTCAGACATGTACATGTCTTCAAACCCAGCTATCCAACTCAAATAGCTATATGGGGCTGATAGATCTTCAGCCATGCCATATAGTAGTAGTCATAGCAATATAAAATTGCATAAGACTTTTTGGCAGAGACTATAAATAGTCAAAATAAAAGTCATAGATCAATTCATAGATCACATGACCCTATCTCTTAAGCTTGTAAGTTATAAATAGTGAGGATTGCCAATTCCTCTACAAGCTTTATGATAAATGCTTAGCCAGAGCCAGCACTTAAAATATCTCTGTCAGAAACCCCTCCCCAAACCCCTGACCATGGTTTCGTGCTTTGGCACTCCTCAGAGAGGTGTCAGGGTAGGTTCAGACACTAGATCTAAAAATACCAACCCAAAGCTAAGCACTTAGCTAAAAGTTATCTATTGAGAGGAAAATCTGAAATTTTCAGACATGTACATGTCTTCAAACCCAGCTATCCAACTCAAATAGCTATATGGGGCTGATAGATCTTCAGCCATGCCATATAGTAGTAGTCATAGCAATATAAAATTGCATAAGACTTTTTGGCAGAGACTATAAATAGTCAAAATAAAAGTCATAGATCAATTCATAGATCACATGACCCTATCTCTTAAGCTTGTAAGTTATAAATAGTGAGGATTGCCAATTCCTCTACAAGCTTTATGATAAATGCTTAGCCAGAGCCAGCACTTAAAATATCTCTGTCAGAAACCCCTCCCCAAACCCCTGACCATGGTTTCGTGCTTTGGCACTCCTCAGAGAGGTGTCAGGGTAGGTTCAGACACTAGATCTAAAAATACCAACCCAAAGCTAAGCACTTAGCTAAAAGTTATCTATTGAGAGGAAAATCTGAAATTTTCAGACATGTACATGTCTTCAAACCCAGCTATCCAACTCAAATAGCTATATGGGGCTGATAGATCTTCAGCCATGCCATATAGTAGTAGTCATAGCAATATAAAATTGCATAAGACTTTTTGGCAGAGACTATAAATAGTCAAAATAAAAGTCATAGATCAATTCATAGATCACATGACCCTATCTCTTAAGCTTGTAAGTTATAAATAGTGAGGATTGCCAATTCCTCTACAAGCTTTATGATAAATGCTTAGCCAGAGCCAGCACTTAAAATATCTCTGTCAGAAACCCCTCCCCAAACCCCTGACCATGGTTTCGTGCTTTGGCACTCCTCAGAGAGGTGTCAGGGTAAGTTCAGACACTAGATCTAAAAATACCAACCCACAGCTAAGCACTTAGCTAAAAGTTATCTATTGAGAGGAAAATCTGAAATTTTCAGACATGTACATGTCTTCAAACCCAGCTATCCAACTCAAATAATGTTGTGTTTGTGGATGTATGGGATTGGTTTATTGGAAAGAGGGAGTTATACAGTAAAGATGGATCGCACTTAGGAAAACAAGGAAGTGAAGTGTTAGGGAGTCTGATATTTAAAGAATATAATTCGGGAAACTTTTAAAGGGGGGTGGGCTTTTAAATTGTAATATTATCAAAATGAAGAAGAATGGATGGGATATAAGAAATAAGCAAAAAATGGTTGATTTAGATATAAGTGTATATGTGGAGAGGGAATGGTTTTGTAAGATTAATGGTAAGAAAGTTTGTGATAAATGTAATGGAAAAGAAAGAATCAAAAGAATTTATAAAAGAGTAGTTAGGAAAGAAGAAATTGTTAAAATTGGGGTTTTGAACATGCAAGGTGGTAGGAGACAAGAAAAGTGGCTGGAATTAAATAAAGCAATTGAAAATGAAGAGCTTGAGGTGTTAGCAGTAGTGGAAACTCATCTAAGAAAAGAAGAAGAACCTATTTTGGAAGAGGTGATATGGCAGGATATAAATAAAAAAGAAAAAGAAAAAAGGGGTAGTGGTATAGGTGTTATAGTAAAAAAATATTTAAAAATTGTTAAATATCAAGAGCATTTGTGGTTTGAAATAAGTTTGGGTATGGATAGTGTCTGTAGTGTATATAGCCACTGGAGATAGTCAAACTGTAATGGAGTGGAACAGTAGTATATATGCATGTCTAGTTAAGGATATACAGAGTTTTAAAAAAAGGGGGAAGAGAATAATAGTTATAATAAGAATGGTTGGTTTTTGAAGGAATTTTGTCAAAGAGTAAATTTGAGCATTGGGAATTTATCAAATATTTATGAGGGACAATACACATGGTCTAGGAATAATATATTTTGCAGAATAGATTATGTATTGGTAGAGAAAGAGGGATTGAATAAAATATGGAAAATTGTGGTGTTTGATAACAAAGAGAGAGTATGTAATAGTGATCATAACTTTATTGTAATAGAAATGGTTAGTAATGTGATGGAGGATAGATATAAAGGTAGAAACAATAGTGAAAGATGTGGATTGGCGAGTGAATGATAAGAATAAGTTGAAAGAGTATAAGATAAAAGTTGAAGAAACCATGGAACAGTTGGTTGGAAATGAGTATAAGGACTGGTGTGGTGAAATAGAAAAAGTGGCAATTAGGGTTTTAGTTGAGAATATGCAGAAGAATAAAAGTAATAAAAAATGAGGGTTAGTAAAAGTGTAAAAGAGAGGAAAGCAGCATGCAGAGAATATAAATGCACTATTAAGAACAAAGAGAGTGAAAATAATATTAATATTAAATGGGGAAAGTACTTAGAAAAGAAGAAGTTGGCTAAAATGGATAATTATAGACAGAGGATGAAGTTGAATAGTAAATTGTTGGAGGATATTAATAAAAGTGGAGAGATGGGAGCAAAAAATTTTGGAGTTACATTAAAAGGAGAAATGTAGGGGAAAGAGAATAGTATTAATAGATGATGAGGGAATAGAGTGTAGCTCTAGAAAACAGAGAGAATTTTAAATAGATAGGTAATGGATATACAAAAGATGTTAGATGTGAAGGACTTAGTGATAGAAAACGTGAAAGCATTTAGTAATGGGAATATTAGGTTCACAAAAAATGAACTGAATGAGGCAGGGAAAAGACTGAAAAGTGGAAAGGTGTGAGGTTTAGATGGATGGGCAGCAGAGATGGTAATGAATTTAGGGCATAGAGCAAAAGCAAAGTTATTATCATGTTTTAATAAGATGGCACAGAAGAAAGTTTTTCCGGATAGTTGGAGCAATACAAGAATAAGATTATTATTTAAAGGAAAAGGTAAGGATCATAGAAAGTTAAATAATTATAGACCAATAGCAGTAACATCAGTTTTATATAAAGTTTTCTCATATATGGTAGCTGGAAGAGTTGTAAAAAGGATGGAAGAGAATAATGCAGTGGGGGAAATGCAAGGAGGTTTTAGGTCAGATGGGCATATAGGATATAGTTTGTTTGTAGTTACACAACTTATGGAGATGAGTAGGAATTCAGGTAGATTGTTATATATGAGTTTTATAGATATAGAGAAAGCATATGATAGAGTAAATAGAAATAGATTATGGATAAGGTTAGAAAATTTGGGAATGGATGAAGCTTTAGTAAATATTATGAAGAAATTATATGAAAAATAATTATTATACTTACAAATTAGGGGATATAGAATTAATTAAAGTTAAAAATGGGATGGGATTAAGGCAAGAATGTCCTATGTCACCTATTTTGTTTTTGTTGTATTTGAGTGAAATGGAGAAAGCAATAGAAAGACTAGGAAGAGGGATAGAGATACCGTTAATAGGTGGCAAGGGAGTATATACTTTGTCAGGTCTTTTTTTGCAGATGATATCTTTTTGTGTGCAGAAAGAAGAGAAGATATGGAAATTATGTTGAGGACATGTGCAAGGATGGGTAAAGAGATGGGGATTAAATTTAGTGAAGAAAAATCAAATATAATGATGGTTAATACTGGGGAAAGAGAAGATGTAGAATTTTTATTGGGGGATATAAAGTTAAGTGTGGTGGATAGATATAGGTATTTGGGAATCATCTTATGTAATCAGGAAAATTGCTTGGATGAATGGGAAAAAATTGGTAAATGAAGCAAAGAAAAGAAATTAATAGTATTTTCATATAATATATATAAAGTAGCTAGAATTGTATGGAAAGGGAGTTGCAGTAGCAGGGTTAACATATGGTAATAATGCATTATGTGTTAGTAAAAGGGTTTTAGATTATTTAGAGAAAGTACAAAAGGAAATAGGAAGACATGCATTAGATGCAGAGATGTGGACAGCAAAGGAGGCAATTCGAGGAGAAATGGGATGGTCAAGTTTTTATATGAGAAATGCAAAAAGTAAATGAAAATGTTTGGTAGGTTGCAATTTATGGATAGTAAAGGAATAGCCAAAATAGTCTTTAATTGGATTATGAGTAAAGGGCAGGTAACAAGATGGGTGAGAAAGGTAATGCAGTAGGCAAAAGATTTGGATAAAGAATTTTTATCTGTATACTTGTATAAAAGGTGGGATGATTGTGTTAGGAGGATTGTTGAGTGTTATAGTGGTAAAGAATGGGATAAAAAAAATAGAAGCATTAATAAAAAAAATAGGGAGTTGGAGAGGTGGAGAACCAGTATGGAGGGTAAAAAGAGTTTAAATATATATAGATGCAAACGGAACATTGGATGCGAGTTAATTTATGATAATAGTAAGGAAAGTAGTTATTGTTTAAGGCTCGAACAGGATCATGTAAATGGAAAACTATGTGATTTAGTGTGCAAATTGGTAAAGGAAGGTATAGAAAATATTAGGCATCTGTTGATTGAATGTAAATGCTTGAAAGCAGTTAGGGTACAGATAATAAAGTTATGGGAGAATAGATATGAACAAATTGATTATACAGAAAGTGAGTTATTGGTTTTTATGCTGGGGTTGTGAAAAGATAAGGGGGATTTAGATATAAAGGCCATAGAGTTGACAAAGATTATGTTGTGGAAATGAGATGGGGCAGATTATGGGAAGACTTAGAGTGGGGAATGGCAAATAAAGTGGCTAACAGGTTTATCTAGGCATAATTGCTGAGATATTCTTGACTTCGTTTAAGGAGAAGCCAAATAACATCACATCACATATGTTGATTAATAATTAAGCTCTCTAAAAAAATCTAATCCCGAGATAATTAAATTATCTTTTATTATTTATTTTACTTTTCTTTTTTGGAATATATATATGTACTTCACTTGCAAATTGAATGTTTATAAAATGTGAATTATAACATTGTCTTATACTAATTAGACAGAACATTACCCCCTCAACATACACTAATATTATAATTCTTGTAGAAAAATTTAAGCTATTTAACTTTCTTATTTTATAAATTGGGTCATTCCTAGTCCAAAGCACAAATTTGAAGGAATTAGTGTATAAGCTTTAATTTACCATAGCAAATTCTTAGAACATGGTAATTGTTTTTAGTGGGTGTTATATTAATAGACTCATAAGCCAATTAGCTCTAGATAACGTCAAAAGGGAAATATTGGTTTAATTAGAAGAGTTTTTTTAAAAGAATACAACCACCTGATTGATGGAATATGTTATATTTCACAATCTAAAATCTTATTACACTTTTTTCTTTATCGTATATTAAAACTTATCGTTACATCTGGTTTTAGCTCACGCTAAATGCTAATACATGTTTAATATAATTAAATTATTTTCTTACTGTATAAATGTACATAACTAATAATTATTTATTTATGGTATATTACAACCTATTTTTATGCATGAACTAACATTGTTTCTCAAGATAAAACAATTAATGCAAGAGTGAATAAAAGATCTAGTCACATATAATTAATTAAACCACTAAACATCACATGATCACCATTTTTATGCTTGTACTGAGTGGAAGGACTGTATGAAGAGTTTTGCCTGTTTTAATAATTTATTAAAAGAAAATCAGTAATAGAATTAAACATTCATAATGTAAAATAAAGAGAATATTTAAATAAAAAGTATATAATCATAGAAACAAAAGTAAATATTAGCAAACAGGTAAAAGGAATCATATATATATATATATTATATATATATATATATATATATATATATATATATATATATATATATATATATAAAACACTATAATAGTAAACAATCACTCACAAATGAATATGGCCAATTCAACTCCAAAAAAATAAAGAAGAGAAGAAAAAAATATTCCAATAATGAGTTTTACAATGACTACATGAACCAATCACTCATCCATAAATGCATCCACAAATAGAACCATTCATCCAATTGGCTGTTTACTTGTTAATTTACAATGACCTCTTTTAATTTCTTCAGCAGCAAACCCTTTCTTTCTGAAATACTTTAGCACAATGTTTAATTATATCTCTTCAATTTTAATGCATTCTATTCTCTGCTACCATATCTTTCCAATGGAAACAATTTATGTTGCAATCCTTTAGAATATCTTTGAAATAATTCTTATAATGGAGACAGGAATTACCTCTCCTATGAAATCTATGTTCAAGTTAACACCTTTTTAGAATCTTAAGTTTTTTCATTTGTTTTACATGTCCAATCCAATGAAGGTATAATTTTACAATAGTGGAATAAATTGTAAGTTAAAATTTACTAATTTATTTTAATCATTGACTGATTCAGAGATAAGTAAAAAAATGTCAATTTTGTCAGCTAAATAAAGATATTATGCTTACTCTATCTCTTAAATGGATGAATGTTAAATGACCTCCCAAAACAGTTATTCGTAAAGTATCAAGACAACACTAACTAAAGGAATCCTGGCATTTTGTGCAGAAGCTTGCCTTACCATCCATAGTAATGTCTTCTATAATCATTACCATTGTATGCAATAATATTATGAGGGTTTTAAAAAATCATTTTTTTAATTTACAGCTTATTTATCTAAGTTTGAAGGAAAATTAACATCCAAACTTAATTCCAACCTCTTCAAATTTCCTTATTAGAGATAAACATCAACAGATTGTGACTTAAAATTTAATAATTTAGTGAATAGTTTCTCTTCAGATATTTTACTTATAAATAAAAAAAATTCTACTTGTAAAATTACTAAATGCAACAATAAAAAAGAAAGTTTTTATCTCAGACAAAATGAATTAATTGTTTCCAATGGAAACAAAAAATCATTGTAATAGAAGTAAAACTAGTGTTCACTGTCTGAAAAAGACATCAGAAGAAAAGCAAAGGAAAACTAACCAAGATGAAATTGTGGAGGGAGAAAATAACAAAGAAAATTCTTTAATAATCTCAGAAATCTCTAGTGTGGATTCAATTGAAAATGAAATCAAAGCAAAATATGTTCACAATCAAAAACAGTCTTGAAAATAAAAAAGATGAAACTAATGTTACCAAGTGATCTAAGAAATTGAGACTAAAGACAATTAAATAAGATCAGTTTTCTTGATGTTACCATATAGAATTGAGACTGTTATAGTTCTAATCCCAAATTGTGATTGTAAACAATTCAGAATTCAGATAAATCCTGACAAATCTATCACAGTCATACCTAAGAATGTTTTTCACAATCATAATTTTGGAGCAGGGCATTGTATGGCACTAGTACATGGAAAGATTTGCCTCTGTTTTAGAAGCTTGTGTAAGCATAGGAAATTGGTGATCATGTGATGTTCAGTAGTTTAATAATAATTTTAGTGACTTCTCATTACAGTCTCAGAAGTTTTCACAGAAGCACTCCTATAACAGTACTGTATTACAGACAACTAATTGGTTATCTTCCGATATCATTGGTCAGGAAATCAATTTTTATTTCAAATCAATGATTTGCAGATGCATATCCAAAACATTATGATTGGAACTATTCACAACATAAACTAATAATAATGATGCACTAGAACAACTAAATAAACTTTGATATGTGTGCACAAATAATCATCTCCTTTCACTTTTAAGTATAAACAATACAGAAATTCAATCTTTAGATTGAATTCCTATTGATTAATGTTCGGTAACCAAAATTTGTTTTGTGGTGATGCTAAACCCACTAAAATTCATAGTATTGTCAAACAAATATCAGAAATATTTATTAAAAATGAATAAAAATACTTAAATCAGACAAAACAAAGTTCTAGTGAGATCTGTTTAGTGTGATATTCCATACGATATGCTTAAATAAATATCAATTAGTTACCATATTGCCTTATATATACTCTGGGTGATTTCATACAGTGATAGAATTCATTACTCAAGAAATAAAAATCTGGATCAATTCAACAGAAAAATTGTTTTCAATCTACCATTATAATACTTGATTACCTCAACTAACTAACTATTTAATTATTTTTAATGTGACTAAAAGTAATATAATGAGTTTCTCAGGAGGTTACATGATGTTCAAATATTTCTATTGGTTAAAAGATGAGCATTTTCATCCACTTAACTGAAGTGCTGTGTTTATGCTTGTTTATTCATTTACATTTGACATGATTTCAAAACTTGTATTTATGAATCCATTATTTTGTCACTAGGGTGAACTGAAATTATTAGAGTTCAATAGCAATTTTATACATATAATCATTCTTAATAATTTAAAGTACAGTATTTGAAAAATTATCTCAATTGTAAATCAATGAGTGTATCAATAGAAGCAACAATTATTAGACAATTCACCTCTCTTTTGCAGTCTTATGAACAATTCAAGTCATTACTTGGTGAAAAAACATAAGTACTCAAATTTGATTTTTACTGTCAAAAATAAAGCTGTGTGAAATCATCAATTTCATGTATAAAAAAGATCAAAATTGGATACTTCCATCACATACCTCCTATTTTGATATAGAAGTAATTATGGGTTTAAAATATTAATATTCTTAGTAAATTATATTAAAATCTACTTTAAAGCTAACTTAAATCTAAAATTTATAATTAAACAGGAATTATCATACAAAAACTTTTATTATTGTAGAGCTCTATGCCATATGTTATAGAAAAAATGAAGTACTGTAGTCCAAAATCTAATTCTAAAATATTTTTATATTTCTACTAAAAAAAGGATGAATAAATGACTTTAAAAACAATTTAAAACCTTTTTGATGATGCCATAAGAAAGCAAAGAATTAATAAAAAGTGTGCAAAATGATAAAAGGCTGAATGAAAACAATTTTAAAATAATTGTTTAAATTTATGCACATATATGCAAATATTAAATTAATACACTATAGAAGCTTAAACCTGCACACACACACACACACACACACATATATATATATATATATATATATATATGTATGTGGGATTCAAACTCAGACTTTTATACGACCCTCAACTCTCCATGCCATCTCATATTGCTGACCCACTTGATCACATACATGTTGAAAAGATAAATAATCACCAATATACATATTTCATGCTAAACCAGCAAACATCAGTTGGTCCAGATTATTATCTCCACATATATATGCAATCAGTGCTCAGCTTTATATTAAGATAGACAATCTTCATACTTTAATGGACAGGTTTCAAACTACTACAACTCATAACACTTCAGCCTTCCATTTCATTAAAAATCATTGAAAGTTTTAACAGGATTTTCTATATGTTAATCTAAATAATTTTCAGCTATTATGTAACCAAACAATCAATTAAAAACTGGCTTACAAACTAAAATCATATCATTTAGAAATAGTAAAATAGTATTGTCATTTATCCAATCAACACATAAACTGAAAGTGGGAATGTTTTCAGCTTACACCCTGTCATAAGGAAGTTAGAATAGACATTAATATTTTATATGTGGTAGATTATAAGCTAAAAACAGTTACATTTTGTTTTATAAGTAGGTCAGCAAATCAAAATATTATTAGTAGATGAATTAGTTTTACAATGCTAACTTTTATTTGTTTGTTTTTCTGAAGGGAATGTCTCATTAAAACATTCAATATATATTAAGTCCATCAAATCTTATATATATATTGTTATAATTATATGTGATTTGAACACAGACATTCAAGCCTCCTTCAGCTATTCACTCTATCTCATACAATCAATACACATGACCACACACATGTGAAAATTATGGGAGCTTGAAAATCTGTGCCAAATCGCCTATAATTACATCTAAACATCAACTATATAAATTACACTTGTATTGCTAAAAGTAGGTTGCCTTGACAACAGTTAGAAATTGTTGATTGTTATTGATATTAGGATTGTAGAAGTGCTGACTGTTTTTTAATGGTTTAAATATATTAATATAGCAAAATAAATAAGTAAATTGTTTTTCCTTTTTCTTCATATTATTCTTCTAATCGTAATAAATAAAAGAATAAATCATTATTTTAGTTTTATTTCTAGCACTGGTAAAATCTATTATGTAGACTAACAGTATTTAGACATTTTCTATAACTAGTTTATATCAAAATTTGTCACAATTTTAAAAACATAAATAATTAAAATATTTTTAAAATATTGTATAATGCTAAAAAAAATTACAATATGTATATTAGTTTGCTTTTACCAATATTAGTTTCTTATTCTATTTAATAACAGCAAATGATTAATGCATTAATAAAAACAGAATTTAATGTCTTTCACTAGTTTGAATGATGATTATAAAAGTTAAGTTTTCAAAGCCTGATAAATATTTATAAATATTTTTCTATATAAACTGATATTTTCTTGAGTGTTTTGATATATCAAGTAATTTATTGCTTCCAAGTTGTGAGATTTTAAAAAGATTTCATACACAATACATTTTGTTTTAGTTTTCGGCTGATAAATCAATTTAAGATTATTGCTTTATTTTAATATGTATAAAATATTAAAAATAATTTGCATAATAAAGCTTAATATACTTTTTGATTTACATTTTCGTGTTGAGTTTCAAGACAAATTATTATATAAATGCTCTCTCTATATACGAATTATGTAAACTTTGTTATTATGCAAATTTGATAAACTTATTTATGGATCAACTAAGTCTGAATACATTACTATAATTCACAAGTCTGATTCCTAAAGAATTATTTTTATCAAACATATAAATAATGTCACTTTCTTATATACAGTAATATTACTTGATGCAATGTACTATAGCTTCACCTTAAACGGAGTCAAGAATCTCTCACAATTATGCCCAGAGAAACCTGTTAGCCACTTTATTTTCCATTCCCCAGTCTAAATTTTCCCATATTCTGCTCCATCCCATTTCAACAACATAATCTTTGTCAACTCTTTATGTTTTTTATATCTAAATCCTCCTTATCTTTTTCCAAACCCAGCATAAAAACAAACTCTCCATACTGGAGTGCCATCTAGTGCAAGCCTTAGTAATCAATAGGTTAAAAACGTTTGTGCAATAAAATCCCTATTTAGTGGTTATTCATCCACTAGATAGGAATTTTATGCACAAACCTTGCATCTGTTAGTTACTAAGGCTTGCACTGTGTGGCACTACTGTATGGGAAGTTTGCTACTGTATTAACAGCTTGTGTAAGTATAAAAAATGGTGATCATGTGATGCTATAATGATTTTGTATTTACTTATACTGAATGTGAATTTATTGGTCAGATAAATTGGCATTAATATAAAAAAGTTGGCATTGTTCGCAAGTTCATTAAAAAATAACTTTTTATAAAATTTGATTTGTAAATTATATTTGGACTTAATTGGTCTATGGATAGGCTTATATATTCAAACATATATATTTAATAGTTGTGATTTATTTACATACTTATTAAAATTATTAAAAAATTAAATTATCCAAATATGTGAGCACCAAAGAAATTTAAAGCATGTTCATCTGAATTATTCAGAAACGTTCTTTTGACTTCTTTGTTACATTATTCTCAATCCAAGATAAACCTTGAAAAAATTTTGTTTCACATAACCTATCTTTATAGTAAGTTAACAGGTAATGATTTAATGTTATCTTAAAAATTGAGTATAGAGTTTTGTGAAGTAAAATATATTTAAAAAATAAAATTAAGATGTAAATGTATTCAATTTTCTAAAAAAATTAATTAAGTAAACTATACAAGGAAATATTTAAGTAGTAAAGATTGTTTCATATTTTATATAATTATCATGATTATGTCATAATAAAAATATTGGTTACTTGTGTATTTTCTGTCCAACCAAGTAAGGTAGCCATTTTTTTAATTATGCAATTTCACAGGCCTATAGGTATTTGTTTTATTTTTATTTTATTAAGACAACTTATTAATATAAAAATATTATATATTTTTGTTTTAATTATAATATTTACACTTAACTCTATAGCTAACAATAAATCCTGTTTTAACCTCTTTTTTGCTGATTATTTTATTGGCCGAGTGAGGTAAAAGTCTAAACTTTTAATTGGTCAATTTACAAACTCAACTGTCAATTCACAAACTCAAGCGTCAAAAATATATTCATCTTTTAATATTATATTCACTTTAGTTTCATTTGTAAAAAGTATATTAATAATTTTTCAGGTTATAAAAGTGAATGAAAGTTTTTTCAAAAATAAATTTTATTTATAATTATAAAAATATTTGATAGCGGAAAATGTAAAATGAATGCCATACACCAACCAAAACATTTTGTGATGTCAGTGATTTCTTTGCCAATTTTACGGTGCAGAAAAAGTAAATAATTTTTGTTAAAGTCTTAACTATTTTTCTAAAATAATTTTATTTTTAGCATATTTTATCAAAATAATTTATAATTTGTCAAAAAATACTTTTAAAATGGTCTAAAACATTTGTTTATCATTTTTGAAATGAAACAAAGAGACCCTAACTTTTCAGTTATTGACAACCATTTTCTTTGTTGTCGAAATTTAACAGCCAATAAGATTCAAGAAGAGACTGCCTACTTCTTTTGTTAGACTTATGATGATTGTTTTATTGATTTTAACTTGTAAAATAATTCAAGAGAGAGCAACATCTTACGGAACTTTTTATAATTTTTCAAATGATGGTAAAACTTTAACCATAGCATTAAAACTGACAGGATTTGGACGGTCAGAAGCCGATGCCAAATCATCACATTTTTAATTGTGACTAGCAAAAAATTGGTTAATAAAATAAAAAACAAACAAATATTTGTAGGCCAAAGAAGTGGCTGACAAGCTTGATGTGAAGAAAATACATAAATACCAAATATTGTTTCATGCAACAGAGGTTATATTTCCCAATTTAGACTTCACACTTAATCACATCTTAATCATAACACTTTTTTTAACATTATAGATATTTTAAGTTTTTAATTGTGTCATTTTATATACTCGTATTTATAAAAAATGTTTAATAAAACTTTTTGACAATTTTATATATAGTGTTTGTATTGTTAAGTAGCATTATATTCAGTTACATCTGAGGAACATTTTTTAAATAGTTTTTATAAAAACTATTTTTAATGAATGATAAATTTTAATAAGTTTTATACATCATTTAATTTTTTTTATTGTTTTGGGGAAATGCAAAATAAATGTTTCTTCATCAGAACCACAATTATCATCATCATCATCATCATTATTATATTACTATTATTATTGGAAGCAATATTAATTACAAGCTTAAATGACATTGAACTTTTATAAGTTATATATTTTGTGTATACATTCTATTGTATCATTATATGTGTGCATCTCTGTATGTATTTATACACTTTTCTTCTCTATATTAGTCATGGATTTATTGCTTAACATACAAATTTGTGGTAATAATGTTAATTCTGAAAAAGGTTTCTTTATTAATGGAATGAAGAAATGTCATTATAGCTGCTAGAAATTCTTTTAATTACACTTATTATTTTTTACATTTAAATATAAGAAGCATTTGTAAGTATTAGGATAAGCTCCTAATGGCTTTAAAATACTATAAACTATTATTGTTTTTTTAGTGTTACTTGAAATCTTGAAAATTATAATAAATTTATCTGTTGTAGAAATAATAGAAAAGGTGGGTAATATTACAATAATTATTTTAAAAAAACATTATTGTGAAGGAGTTTATTAATATAACTTTTCATCTTCAATCTGTATCTATTGATTTTATATATAATAATATGAACCATCCTTTATTATATATATATATATATATAATAAATAAAGTTTGATATCTGTATTCGTTTCACAATATATGTAATATACAAATCAATATATATATCAAAATACAGTACAATTTATATAAATTATATTCTTTTAGAAGTACTTTGACTATACACTTTGTAGTCTTTATCAACTATATCTGTTATAGTTGATAAAGACTACAAAGTGTATAGTCAAAGTACTTCTAAAAGAATATAATTTATATAAATTGTAATGTATTTTGATATATATATTGATTTGTATTATATATATATACATATATATATATATATATATATATATATATATATATATATATATATATATATATATATATATATATATATATATATATATATATATATATATATATCACCTAATGCCAATTTCCTATTATCAATGGAAGAATTAAAAATGTTATTTCATAAAATCAGTCTACAAAATAAAATGTACAATATTGTGATGAAGGGATACTTACACTTTGACATTTCTAGTTGTCAAAACGTATAGGACTATAAAGATTTACTAGTTGATTATGATTTAATTAATCTTGTGAGAGATTATGCTTAAGAAGAAATTATTACAGGTAGATTAGTATTTTCTTGTATTGATCATATTTGCAGTAATATACATCCAGAATATATTCCCACTACAATAGTAGAAATAAAATTAACTGATCATTATATTACAACATTATGTTTCAAAAATATTTCTGTTTATAATGACAATAATACTTGTTTATTGCATGATAACAAAATACCTACAAAAACTGCTTAAATGATACCTTCTTGATATTACTAAAAAAATTAATTGAAATATTTTTTTTTGATATTGAGGATGTTAATGATTTGTATATTAAATTTGGTGAGCTGATACAAAGTGCTTATAAAAAATTTGAAAAGGTTTCTACAAATCACAGGACAAAACATAGGGATATTAATTGGATTAATGATAAAATTTTAATTGCTATTAATAAGACAAAAATCTGTTGGAGTAAGTGCAAAAGAAATTGTGCCAATGCTTGTGCAATTTAATGTTTATAAGATTTTTAGGAATAAAGTTAATATTTAATACAAACAGTAACAAAAATCTGGAAACGGTATGATACTGAAACCTACCATTTGATGGCATTGTTTCTTGCCCAATGTACATCAATATACAGATTCATGGGAAGTCTGTTTGTTTACATAATATTATGGTAATATTACGGTAAAAGATTTTTTTTTTGTTAGGGTTTTTTTTTCTTCGTTTTTTAATAAAGAAACACTTTGTTTTTAGATGGCGCTACAGAAACCTTTATATGATAGTGACAATTTTTTCTTTAATTTTTTGGCCATTTTAAAAAAGACATAAACTGTTCATTTTTAAAGAACACTTTTTTAAGGGGGTAGGTTGGGTGGTGGGGAAGGTTTGTTTTGATATTTAATTATCGACTTCTGTTTTTGATTTTATTTTTGAACATTTATGTTACTGCACAGTTCTTTATTATTATTTTTTTATCCTTTTGAATAAACTCTTCAACACTTCTTTTTTTAAATAAAATATTACCTACCTACTTTAGAATCATGTGAACAACAAAAACAACAACAACACCAACAACAGTTCCCCATGAAATAATTTATTGAATCAAAAATAAATGAAACTTTGGACAAGTTGTGAACCAAAACAAGTAAAAAAACACCACTTTTGGAGCATAAAAAAAACAGCAGCCAAAAGTAACCAAACACCTATTGTAGTATCAGCCATAAGTTAAGGCCATTAAAATGGTATATTGATGTGCTTTGTGTGAAAAACAGCACCATCAAGCGGTGGGGTTCAGTATACATACTATTACCATAAATCTTTATTATGAAATTTTTTTTAATTCTATTAAAGGTGATATGAAAAAAAGTTAAACTAATTATAACAACAACAAAAAAAAGCAAAGAATAATGTTAATTGGAACAAAAAATTTGATATTAGTGGTCATCTTTTATTAGTGAATAGATTTTGTGTTACCTTTGTGAATCAAATCAATAATCTAGTTGATAAGAATTTATTTAATAGTGATATTGGGCAGAATAAGTATCTTATTATTTCTGAATCTATTAAATCAATAACCAACAGAGTGAAGGATTGTAATAAATATTTGAAATCAATTTTGTTCTTGATATCAGTATGCAATTGGGAGCAATAATAAATGGCTTTCATAAAATGTAAAATAAGTCAGGTATTGATGATATTAGAATGTCTGCTTTGATAGATGACTTATATATATTTAATTATATACTACTCATTATCAATAAAATTATTCTTCAAAATAAATTTCTTGACATATTAGAAGTTACTGTGATTACCCCCATTTGTAAAACATTAAGTTAAAAATAACTAATAATTACAGAGTTATAGCCATTCTTCCATCTATATCTAAAATAAGTAAGAAATATTTATATGACACTATAAAGGATTATTTATTTTAAACTTTTTTCCTCTATGTCACAATATGGGATTTTGGAAGATAAAAATACTACTACTCTCTTAGAAGTCTTTTCTGATACTGCAAATCTTATCTTAAATGATAAAAAATAAGTTTATGTCAACTTTTTGAATTTTAAAAAGGCTTTTGATCTTATCGATCATGAATTGCTTTTCTTATGCCTAAAAAAATATAGAATTTGTGGCAAGATTTTGAACATATTAAAGAACTACTTAAAAAATAGATATTCCTTAATAATGCTCAAACATATTAATACCTAAATATCCATAATGTTGTTTCCAAAGTATTAAAAATTATTTCAACTCAAGTGAAATTAAACAACTAAATAAAAACGAATAAATATTTTATTGAACCGGTTTTTATCCAATATTAGGACTTTTTCAAAATATAATTTTTTAATAAATCATATAACCAAGACTTCACCACCACTCTCTCTAGCATTCATATTACATAACCATTTTATATAATCATATAAATTATAATAAAATCTACACATATATTATAAACATTAAATTATATTCGACTTTATATTTAATTTTAAATAACTATATCTCATTTCTTATATATGATTAAAAATAATTTACATTTAATTCATTATATATATATATATATATATATATATCATCACATGATTTAATTTAATAAGCAAATGTAATATAATGTGGTATTGCTCTAAACAAGCTTTTCCAATAACGGCCACAAAAGAAAGCATTTAAATCTCTGTCTAGAATTATTCCTATCCCAGACTGGTTTCATGCTATTGGATATTCTCAGTGAGGTGCTAGGATATTCAGACACTAGATCTAAAATACCAGCTTCAGCTCAGCGTTTATCTAATACTAAACTATTAAGTAGAAAATCTGAAATTTTCAGACACATAAATGTCTTTAAATCCAGCTATGTAATTTAAATAGCTATATGGGCCTGGAAAAACTTGTATTTATAGTCTTAGCAATATAACATTGCTAAAGTCTCAAAAGACAAATTATAATAGAAAAATCAAGTCATACATTATGAGACTTAATTTAATAAGCTTGTATTGCAAATATAATAAAATGAGCGTGTTAGTAGTCCTAAACAAGCTTTCCTGATAAATCCACAAGAGACAGTATTTAAAAATCTTTATTTAGAATTATCCCTATCCCAAACCAGTTTCAAGCTACTGGCTATTCTCAGTGAGACAATAGTATATTCACACTCTAGATTTAAAATACCAGCTCAAGCTCAGCATTTATCTAATACTTAACTGTAGAAAATCTGAAATTTTCAGACATCTATACGTCTTGAAATCCAGCTATCTAACTTGAAGAGCTATTAGCACACTCATTATATTACTTTAGTAATACAAGCTTATTAAATTAAGTCATGTGATGTATGATTTGATTTTTTTTTACTCTTATAGTTTGGCTTTTGAGAATTTTGCAATGTTATATTCTAAGGCTATTAATATATGGTGTAGCTGAAGTTTGTTCAAACCCATATAGTTTTCTCTTGTAGCATTTAACACAAAAGGTTGTTTAGAGCTATTGGCATGCTCATTCTATATAAATATTCTATATATATTTTACAGACATGGTTATCAATAACTTCATATTACCCAAATTATATATATATATATATATATATATATATATATATATATATATATATATATATATATATATATATATATATATATATATATATATTTATATATATATACTCATAGTGTTATAATTCAATTGTTACTAATTTTCTTCTTTTTTGATCCAATATAATACTTGACTTAGCTTTATTAGTGCCTAGGAGGTTCTCAAAATATATTTAGTATGTCATATTCATTTCATATAGTGAATATGATATAATAAAAAATGCATTGAAAGCATATTAGAAATACCTGACAGAATGAAAATACTCACAGAAAAGATAGTTTTGTAATATTTAACTTTATTAGTGCTAACATTCTTTCAATATATTTTTTATTATATCATATTCACTATATGACATGAATATAACATAATAAATATATATTGAAAACCTTGTAGGCAATAATAAAGTTAAATAAGAAAAAAAAACCTACCTTTTTTGTGTGTCTTTTTATTTTACCAGATATCTTTTTATAATGAATTAAATCTATATAGCATCTATATTAAAATAATTATATATATAAATTATATATCTCAAATTATTTAATATTTTGCATATTCTTATATTATCCATATCTCATTTATTAAAAAGCAATTACAAAATTTAGTAAATGAGATATAGATAATATAAAGATGTGTAAAATATTAAATAATTTGAAGTATATAATTTATGTATATAATTAATTTAATGTAGATGTTATATAGATTTTATTTATTATAAAAAGATAAATATATATATAGATAGTTTGTCTTTGCGTTTTTTGTTTTTTGTTTTTATTTTTATATAGTGTACTCTCTCTCTCTCTCTCTCTCTCTCTCTCTCTATATATATATATATATATATATATATATAGAGAGATATTTTTATATAGTGTACTCTCTCTCTCTCTCTATATATATATATATATATATATAATGGATTAAATGAAAATTATTTCGAGATTAATTATATTAAGAAATGAGATGTAGTTATTTAAAATTAAGTATAAAGTTATATATAATTTAATGTATATAATATAAACATATAATTGGAACCGTAGTTAATGTAGATTTTATTTATTTGTAAAAAAATAAAAACAAGAGGAGGGGGGTATATATGTGTAAATAGTTTATATGATTGTATAAAATGGATATGTAATATGAATGTTAGAGAAAGTGTTGATTGATCTATTGGTCATGTGATTTATTAGAAAATTATATTTTGAGAAGGTTCTAATATTTGGACAAAAACTAGTTCAATAAAATATTTATTAATTTCAACTGAGTTGAAATAATTTTAAAGATAGATATATTATTATAATTAATGGAGCTTTGAGTGGTAAATGTTTAGTTGAATATGGGTTTTCCTATGTTTTATTCTGAGGCCTTTATTATTTTGAATCTATGTCAATGATATTGATAAAATGTGTAATAAAAAAATAATTCACCAGTATATGTATGATATTATTTTAATTAGTATAAGTTTCAATCTAGAAGTTATTTATAAAAATCTTCAAACTAGCTATAATAATACAATTTTCTTCTTCCTTCTCCTCCTTTCTTTATGTATTGATTTCTATATTTACATATGATACCATTTCCAACTTTCTTATACACTTAACAATACTATTTTTTATATCAAAACTTTACTCTTACAATTTCGACTGTCCTGCAGTCATCATCAGAGCTACAATACTCAAATATATAATCATACAATTGTATAATTATATATTTGAGTATTGTAGCTCTGATAATGACTGCAGGACAGTTGAAACTGTAAGAGTAAAGTTTTGGTGTAAAAATAGTACTGTTAAGTGTATAAGAAAGTTGGAAATGGTATCATATGTAACTATAATAATGTTTTCCTGAAGGTTTGTGATGATGGTGTTCTAATTGTATTTTTATATTTGACTATTTCCATCATCTAATATGTGTATTAAATGTCTTTAAAAAAATTAACTTTATTTAAATATTCTAAATATATTAAATACTCAAGAATCTAAGAGTCCAGGTTTGAATTCCAAGCTAGTACTCTCACTGGTCAGGCCAGCAACACCTGAAGAAGAGGGAAGAATAATACCTCTCAAAATGCTGTGTATATATTAACTTGTTTGATGTGCTATTGCTAGCAGTTGAATGTATTTGGAATATTTAAATAAAATTAAATTTTTCTAAAGACATTCAATACACATATTAGATGATGGAAGTAGTCCAATATAAAAATACAACTATAATAATATTAAGCATCACATGATCACATTTCCTATACTATAATAATATTGTTAATTGGTGTTCTGCTAAAAAAAAAATATTATTTATGAAAGTAAGACAAATATTATTTTCACCTCATTAAAAAGGAATATATTTTGATATTCTCACCCACTCATACACTTCTATTAATACATAATTTTCAATGTGATGACTCTTGCATTCAAATTGAAGAGGTCGAAAAGACTAAATATCTTGGTGTTATTATTGATAATGCAATGTCATGGTCACATCACTTTAATCAACATTTACAAAAGTTCAGTCATGTTTGCTTTGTTTTATAGATTACCCTTTTTACTTCCTTATAATATATTAATAATAATTTATAGGGCATTATGTGAATCTCTATTACAATATGGACTTATCCTACATGGTTTTCAAGAATATTTAATTTAAAATGGTTAAAGATATTCCAAAATAAGATTATACATCTAATATAGAATATTCACATATTGAAGATAAAAATAGTGAGTTATATGATTTTTTGATAAACTTTTACAGATTGTAATTATTAAGTGGCATTATTTTAATAATTCATTTAAGACCTGTAAAATATCTAATTATAGTCGTTCCCTTAGAAATAAAGATATTTTATTTAGATGTAGAAGCAAATGTGAAAGTAGATAAAGAAATGTATATATTCCAAGAATAATTAATAAATTACCACTATATATATATTTAATATAAAAGTATGGTACTGCTTAAAAAAATAAAAATATCTTTCATACGTTTAAAATTTATAGTATTAATATCATTTATTTTCTTGATTACTTTTTTTTTTTTTTTTCAAGTGTCATAGCACGGCCGGGACGCGAACCCGCAACCCGGGCAACTGCTTGTAAGGCAGTCGCGCTGACCTCTCGACCACCATGCTTTAGAATAGAAAAGATAAAATTATAATGCTTCATAGAGATTGCTTTATACATACATAATAATTAATAAGTTTTAATAAGTTTTATTAAATGAAATAGACAATAAGAAAATAATTTTGTAATTTAAATTTTGGAACGCTACTGATCAGTTGTATTAAAGATAAGCTCTCCAGATTAGAAACTAATGAATGCAACTAGATTAAAAGTGCTGATTTCTAAAAGTAGACAATAGTCGAGACATTAATTGGTTTCTGCAACATTCCGTATCAAGAATAAAAAGAGAATAAAAAAACACCTACGGCACATGCAGCGGGGACACTATTGATTGCACATAAAAGTCAAGAGTGTATAATTTTAACAACGGAAAAAATCTAGTGAACTCCACCACTGAAGGTGAAAAAGTGGACCTAGGAACTTTGCAGGCCACACCGGCCTATATTATGTTTTTCGTATGCCTTCATGGCCAGCGATCGTAAGTTAAAGATAACTATATTCTAGTTTATATATGTAATATTAACTATTCGACTAATAATTCTAATTAAACTATTTTGTCTAATCATTTTGTTTTCTGCTTGTCTATTTTACCTGATTGTTAAGCCGAGTTGAATGGCTGTACGCAGCAGAGATAAATAAAATTTATAGTATTGGTTTTATTTTATATTCTATTCATTATTTTTAATGTGTACAAATTATGATTTTGATTTGTGTTTATTTTATTTTGTATATTGTTGATTGATTTTAATATATATTTTCATTGTTATTCCTTTATTATTATATTTTTTTATATGATTATGCCAACTATGTTTATATAATAATTATACAATATTTTTAAAAACCTATGAAAAGCAATGACTTTGCTTATTAGGTTTCTTTCTTAGATGTAATCAAAATATATAAATAAAGTTATCTTTATACTAAATAATAATAATCTAAAATAATATATCGAATATATTTTCATTTTCTTCAGAGATTAAGACAAGTATTTTATTAAAAGGAGATGATGATGATGATTATTATTATTATTATTATTATTATTATTATTATTATTATTATTATTATTATTTTATTATTCGTTATTATTATTATTATTATTATTATATATTATTATTATTAGTCATCATTGTTGTTATTATTATTATTATTATTATTATTATTATTATTATTATTATTATTATTATTATTATTATTATTATTATTATTATTATTATTATTATTATTATTATTATTATTATTTTATTATTATTATTATTATTATTATTATTATTATTATTATTATTATTATTATTATTATTATTATTATTATTATTATTATTATATTTATTATTGAATCAATACTGCTTGATCATTCTCATTCATGTCAATATGATCTAAAACAGGCAAATATGGTTTTATAAATTGATTTTTATAAGTCATGCTTAAATGCATGATAGAAAGGAAATTAACTTTAATCATGGTATTACTCAATGATACAACTGAATATACTTTTCTTTGTTTCATGATTATTTTTAGTAATAGTGTCTACTTTGCATATAAATACACAATAGATTTGCATTTTTAATAAATATTTTTTTATATTTTTATAAAGAAACAAAAGATAGCTATTATATAATTTTAAAAAGTAATTATATTTTTTAAGTAGATTTCGTAAAAAAAAATTATATAACATATTTATAAAAAAAATTGATAACATTTAATAAGATTAAAGAACTATTAGTTGACTATTATTTATAAAAAAAAATTATTATTATCATTATTTCTAGTAAGTATTCAAGATTTTATTCGTGAATGGGGGGGGGGGTCAGAAACTGGCTTAGTTGTAATTTTAAAAAAAGATTATTTCACTTATTTTTGATTACTATTAAAGGCGTTTATAAAATAAAAGCAAAATATCTGTTGTTATGCCTACTTTAGTTATGGTTTATTTATTGCATGAGGAATTGCATGGAAATCAAAAAGATTTCAGTAGAAGACTTATCTAATGATATTAATAGTATTTATTAGTCATTTATTAGAGTAGAGATTATCCACTTAATGAATAATATTTCTGTAGTAAATTTTCACTGCCCTACTCTTACACAAGGTAGGGACTAGTTTCTATCCACTTTTAATATCTTTGTAATCATAAACATATGACCAAAGACTGATGTCAAAGATGTATGTCTCCAAAATGCACATTTTGTGCTGAATCAGCACACATCAATTGGCTCAAGTCACAATCTCTTACACATATCTTTTACCATTGTTCAATATATAAAAATAGCCAAATACTACAGTTTAAGTGATGTGCCAAACTTACTGCCCTCATAACCTTGACGCAAACAATTTAATGGAAGTATATTAATAATTTTTATTAATTCATTACACTAGAAATTATCCATTTAATGAATAATATTTTTGTAGTATAATTTTCATTATACCACTCTTTCACAAGTTAGAGACTGGTTTTTATCTACTTTTAACACATTGTGGGAGGGGGGCAGTGTAAATTACACTACAGAAATATTATTCATTGCCCACTGATAGTTTTTACATTCTCTTTTATAGTTATGTTAGTTTGGAATATCAAAAATTTTAGTGGCATTGTCAAAAACAAACATTACTCCAACATCAACTGGCATGATATATCTCTGGTTTAATAAAATTAAAGCCGAAGTTAATGATTATATTAAAAAAAAATACTTCGTCTGATATTAAATCATTATTGTTAAAATCAATAGGCTGCTCTTGTCTTTTAAATAAATCTTGTGTTAAGATTTGTAGAGGTCCCTACTGTCGTTTTTCTGGCGCATAGTCTTAATGTTATAGCCTTAATATATATTACTTTACAAGAATTATTGTAATTTGTTTTTGTTTGTTTAAAATTTGTATTATATTTTATACAGTAATAATATGGAAACAATTAAATTATTTGATTGCACTACACAATTATAAACTGACACTAAATTTAAGCTTAAAATACTTTACTCTGTGGTTAATTTTCTTCTACTCTTTTTGTAAACCATATTTTTGTTCAAAATAAGAGTCATAGATCACATGACCCTATACTCTTAAAATTTCGGATTTTCTACTCAATAGATAACTTTTAGTTAAATGCTTGGCTTTGAGTTAATGTTTTTAGATCTAGTGTCTGAACCTATCCTAGCACCTCTCTGAGGAGTGCCAGAGCACAAAACCATGGTCAGAGGTTTTGGGGGGGATCCTGACAGAGATATTTAAATGCTTTTTTCTAGCTAAGCATTTATAACAAAGCTTGTTGAAGATTTGGCAATCCTCATTGTTTATATTTAGTCCAATTTTTAAATTATATTTAATATGAGAAGTTTTCTCATTCTTATATATATATATATATATATATATATATATATATATATATATATATATATATATATATTAAAAGTAAAAGGTAGACATTATTGAAATAAATAAATTTAAGCTAATTAATTTATAGCTTAGCTTTTGGTTTAATGTTAATTCAATATTGGTAATTTTGGAAAATTCATTTGAAAAGGTTATATAATGTAATGAAACCAAATGATAGCTTATAAAAAATTGACTAAAATATCTTTTTTGTTTTGAAAACAAGTTTCATATTATATATAAATATATCTTGAAGACTATACTATATTAATGCACAATGTTATTTGAAATGTTAGACTCAGGTTTAAGGGGGAAAATCAATTGAGTGCGTCTAACAGTAAAGTTTCGATTGCAATTTAAAGCACTTTTATCCTAAACTTGAGTTTAAAAAACTCTGGATTTTTTTCCAGTTTATTAAAGTGATTGAAAACGCATAATATATATATATATATATATGTATACGATGTATTACTTTCAACAAATTAAATATTAAAATATATAAATTCCTTATATTTAAAAATATTATATTGACTAACAATACTTATGCAAGCTGTTATAGCAAACTCTCCACACACTAGAGCCACCCAGTGTAAGACTTAGTAATCAATGAGTGCAAGAAGGTTTGTTCATAAAATTGCTATCTAGTTCCTACCCATTCAATAGTCCCAGTCTAGTTTCTAGCTAGTTATTATCAGTGGAAAGCCTTAGATCTGAAAGGACTATTATAGAGATCTGAGAGCATTGCACCTCTAGTACAGTTCTCTAAAAGATACGAGCCTCCACTCTAACAAAAGCCACAAACTAGAAATTCATCTGAGGACATTTTATGCACAAACCTTCTTACATCTATCGATTACAAAGGCTTTCATGGGGTAGCACTATGGTATAGAGAATTTGCTACAATTACTAATTATTGCAGAGCTATTATTTAAAGTTACTTTGTTAAGTTTTCAATACATAGCATCAAGTATATATATCATCATCATCATCAACCATTATCAGTCCACTGCAGGATGAAGGTCTCTCCAAGTTCAATCCATCTTTTCCTATCTTTAGCTTCTCTCTTCACATCACCCCTGCACACTTTCTTATTTCATCCATCCATCTCACATGTGGTCTCTTTCTGGGTCTTTTGCAATCTCTTGGAATCTAGTTTAAAATTTCAATTGTCCATCTATTATCATCTCTTCTAGCAATATGTCCAGACCAACTCCACTTCAGTCTTTTAATTTTTTCAATGAAATCAGTAACACCTGTTTGTTCTCTTACCCATACATTGTGTTTTCAATCCCTTCTTGTTACTCCCAATGTGCATCTCTCCATACTTCTTTGAGTGGTCTGAAGTATATATATTGCAACAGAATAAAAATGATGACAATAAAGAATAACTTTAATATAACTGGACTGAAAATATAGCCACCATTTGTAACAGAATAAAAATGTGGTACATACTGTATTATTAGTCATAGCATAATTATTGATCACCATTTGTAACATAATAAAAATGTAACACAAGGAAGAACAATTCCAATTTAATAATGTCCATAAATTGTAGTGTCACTTATAACAGAATGAAAATAACAAATTAAACTAAAGTGAATATCAATTAATAAATAACAATCTAACACTTAATTCCTTCTTTATAAATAAAATCATTGTTATATAATCTTCAATATTTTCTCTTCTTCTTTCCTTCTTTATTTTTGCTTTTTTTATATAACATATAATAACAACATTTCACTCTTCTAACACTTTAAAGCAAAATATATTTATTTATTCTTTATAGTTTTGACTGTTCCTAGCAGTCTTCATCAGATCAGGCTTAGTTCTATACAGTACTGAAATTAATTTTCCACTTCACATGTTGGGTGATATCACCCATTGAGTGAAGTGGAAAATTAATTTCAGTACTGTACAGTACTAAGCCTGATCTGATGAAGACTGCTAGAAACAGTCGAAACTGTAAAGAATAAATAAATATATTTTGCTTTAAAGTGTAAGAAGAGTGAAATGTTGCTATTATATATTAAAATCATTATTTCAAGCTATCCTAAAAATAGGAGCATTATTTGCAATAGATTAAAAATAAAGCCAATAAAATCAAATATCATTATCTTATAAGCAATCATCTATGCATATTATATAAACCATTAATAATAGAATAAAAATAATGATTAAGAATTAGACAAACAAACACTAATATTCCTTATGAATCAAAACACTGTTTACAATAGCACAAACTTATGATAAAAATTAGAAGTTATTTATATTTATGCTTAAACAAAATGATTCATGGAAGGATGAGATAATAATTTAATGTGCACTACAAATATAAAATGTCAATGATATTTAAATAAATATATGACACACTAATTGATTTCCAATTAAACTAAATAAAATAAAAGTAATGCTAACTTAGTCATGCTATTTCAATAATATCAATATACTCTTACTAATTAAGTCAATTATAATAAGATTAAATACTTAATAATAGTACAAAATCAATTAACTTAACATACCTCTCCACTTTTATCATCTTATAATACTATAAAATAAAATCATCCTAATAGATAACATTAAAATTTATAATATCCAATCATATCAGTATATAAAATAAATTATATATTCCTATTTGATTTTTATTCAAATGCTATGAATAAATCATATTCAATTATTCTTCAGATTAATAACACTAAGTTGTTAAAACTTTAGACTATAATTATGAAGACATATGAAAAATTATTAGTGTTTATTATAATCAAATATTAATGTGTAAACTGAATTTATGGTCCACCTCAATGAACTCTAAATATAATTAAAGCCAATATAATTTATAACAGAATAAAATATATTAGCAGCTCTATAACTGAATAAGATTATAATCTTTATGGCTGTATACTGACTAAATGTAATATTTACTTAAATCAGTAATGATTTAAAATAAAATATGCTACCTTTACTCATCTTCAATAACTATTATATTTGTACCTTTGCTAATCTATGAATCAATTCATATATAATTTCTATCTTAATGTAACTGTTGTCAGTTACTAGAAAAATAATTACAATAAGCTTTTAATTTTATTTAATATTTAAGAATGTCAAATCAATTAATTTTTTGCTATATCAAAATCTATACTTGATCAGAAAATAAATATTAAATTCAACACAAAGAAAATGATATATAATTATAACTTTTTACCCATCTTGTGGTTGGACTTTTAAACTTTTTGTAACTGCTTTTAATGAATTAAGTGGTATAATCAATTTGTGAATAGTATCCTATCCATGTATTCTTAACCAATAAATTTGCATTGTAGAAATAAATGCCAACCAAACAAGTTTATTTGCTTTAAATTAATTCAACATTTATTAACAAATGGATAAAAATTAAATAAAAATTATATATATATATATATATATATATATATATATATATATGGCAAACATCATAAATATTTAAAATATATACATATGATCTGATTATGCCTTATGCAATAGGTTCACAATTGACATTAATCCTTTTAAATTAAATAGCTGATTGTACATCAAGCTTTACTTATCAAATGCTAAGATTAAAATGCATATTTATGTAACACAAACATGTAATATGTATGCACTTTTCAAAACATAAGAGGGTCAAGAACATTCTTAATCTTTATATAAATAATAGTTAATTGAAATAAAAATATACAAAAGATGAATCTACTCTTTCACATTATTTCAAGAAAATAAATTAAAATTAAATACTTGAAATTAATTTATAATCAACAAATAAGGAGAGATTTTTAATCTAAAATCATAATTAATAAGCTACAAAATATAAATTTGAATTTATAAAAATATAACTCTCTTATATTTTAAGCATGTAAAATAAATATCTACTCAACTTAAATTGTACTACCATTTATATCAATAAACACTTTACAATTATATACACAATAATATATATTAGCAAACCACCTGATTCATTGGTCTCGAATGTGACATTTCCAAAATAGTATAGTAATATAGTTGTAAGGTCTATGTCCTTACCCATGTTACAATGTTATTTTGTTATTCCAGAAAAAAATATAAAGATTATGAAAACCTATTAAATTTGAACCATATTTTGTTATTCTAAAGATCCAAATTATTCTCTCATCTAGCCAATATTTGATTGATATGATGTTCTAGGTCTACAGACACTTGTTTATATCCATAACAATGTAATGTATATCCTTTCCTTTAGTAAGTATATGATTCACAAAATATTATAAGAGAATAGACATTAATTTCACCCATGATAATGTGATGGAAATTGAGCACATTCACATCGTGCATATAAATATTTCATGGATCTCATAAAATGATATGAATTGATGAACATAATCTTTGTATACATTTTTATGTTGTTAGCATTTTAAAAATTAGTAATATCCATTTTTAAAGCAAAGAAATATTCCAATAGTTTATTATTTTCATTCTTCAATAAATTGTTACCTCTCACAAATTACCAATAAATCTGTTTAATTAATGAACAAATACTATTGATTTTACTCTATTATCCTATCCAATTGATAATCATTTACTTTTAAAAATAAACAAAATAAAATTACATAAAAGGACTTAAGTTTTTTTCTCTATTGAAGCCATGATATGACAGAGAGAGAGAGAGAGAGTTTAAACTGTTTAGTCATATTTATAATTTCTTTTTAAATTGACATCAAAGAAACTATAACAATGCTCTGAATTAATTATTTGGTCTATTTTATTCAGGATCCTATAAATAAAAATTTTATTATACAATAATCATAACAAATTAAATTAAATATTTTATAATTATTATATATAATAGATAATATGTGTATTTTAAAAAATAAAAATATTCTTTTAATTCAATACAAACTACAATAATTTATAGTTTATTCTTACCATACTACACTGGAAATAATATACATTAAGGCTACAACCTTAAAACTATGCACCTGAAAAAAATGACAATAGGGACCTCTGCAAATCTTTAAAACAAGATTTATTTAAAAGACAAGCAGCCACTCGTAGCTAAACCTACTTCTCTAAATAAGTTGAAGAATCTAAAGCATTTTGATTTGAGAGCATAGTCCACAAATTCTATAACACATTAACACTCGCAAAATTTTTTGATTTACAATGAGTTAGTGTTGAGAGTGGCCACTCTTGTCTTTTAAATAAATTTTGTGTTAAAGATATTGCAAAGATCCCTACTGTCATTTTTTCAGGCACATAGTTTTAAGATTGTAGCCTTAATCTTGTAGCATCTATTACTTTATTGACTGAGTGAGGTAAAAGTCTAAAATTTTAATTGGTCAAGACACAAACTCAACTGTCAAAATATATTCATCTTTAATATTATATTCACTTTAGATTCGTTTGTAAAAAGTATATTAATAATTTGTCAGGTTATGAAAATGAATGAAAGTTTTTTCAAAAATAAATTTTCATTTATAATTTAAAAATATTCGATAACAGCTGCAAATTTAAAACAAATATTACTGATCAATCAAATAGCTTTGATGATGTCAGTGATTTCTTGGTCAATTTTACATTGCGTGGATAAGTAAATAATTTTGCTAAAGTCTTAACTATTTTTCTAAAATAATTTTATTTTTAGCATATTTTATCAAAATAATTTATAATATGCCAAAAAATACTTTTAAAATGGTCTAAAACATTCGTTTATCACTTTCAAAATGTTAGAAAAGAAATCTTAGCAGTTTCGTTTTGACGAGTGGCTTTGACAAGCGGCTTTCTTTGAACTTGATGGTTACAGCCAATCAAAATGAAGAACTTCCAGCCTACTTGTTTTGTTATACTTTGACATCAGTTTTATTGATTTTTTACTTGTAAAATAATTCAAGAGAAGGCAGCATCTTATGGAACTTTTTATAACCTTTCAAATGATGATAAAATCTTTAGCATAGCATTAAAAATGATGGAATTCAAGTGACTTGAAGTGGCTGCAAGTCATCTCGTAAGGATCCTCCAAAGGGTTAATGTGTATTACTTTAAAGTAATGAGTATGCACTTTATAAGTGTAATTATTACACTGGAAATATATTTGTATACATATTTTTTCAATATAATATTATACAAATAAAATAACAAGCACACTGGAGACATTAAATATTTAAGTGTATTATTTGTAATCTATTATTGTGAATGCATTAATAAAAATACACGTAATAAAGACAAATAACTTCAACAAGACTATGAACTTTAGTATTTACATATTCATTTTTAGAATGAATGAAGTCAATTCATAATTTTTATATATTACAATAAATAATAAACTTTTATTTTTCCAATATTATTGTTGTCATAATAATATGATACAGTATACCACATACTGAAATTTATTTAAAATTTCAGTAAGTAATATATATATATTTCCGTTTGGTAATAGATGATTCCATTTTGAAAGTTGAGTTTTATATATATATAATATATATATATATATATATATATATATATATATATATATATATATATATATATATATAAATATAAAAAGAATGCCAATAGCTCCACACAAGTCTATTTTTTATGATAAATGCTACAAGAGAAAACATTCAAATCATCTTTATCTAGGCTTGCCCCCATCCCCAGATCAGTTTCGAGCTAAGGCTCTCTTCAGTGAGGAGCTAGGTCACTAGATTAAAAAAACTAAGGCAAGATAAGCATTTATCTAAAAGTTACCTCTTAAGAAGATCTGAAACCTTAGACATCTACAAGTCTTATATATATATATATATATTGTAACGAGACAGCGTTACATCAATATTAAATCTAGGATACATCGATAAACACACACACACCAGCAAGCAACATAAAACACTCGTAACTTTATTTTCGTAATTAGTAATAGTTTTCTTTCTCTCATAAATACATTTATAAAACACATTGATAAAATGCAGACGGTAAAACGTCTAATTAAATGATTAAAGCCTTTAGATAATAAAAATAATAACAAAAAATAATTTGCTCTCCTAAATAATAAAATATAATATGCACTCCTAAAATAATAAAAATAATTATCAATCAAAATCACCACGGGGAATTAAAAAATGTTTATTTTAGAAATATAATTTTAACTAGAATAAAACTTATAGAAAAGATTTGAGGAAAAGATAAATGCTCGACTTCTAAATTTAAAATAACTTGTATTGTTCTAGTAAAACACACGCACACACGCATGCATTCGAGGTGTGAAGGAATAAGGTTGGTTGAGTGAGATTGCAAAATGAGATTGTCTCAAAATAAATATTGCCTTTAGCACAAAGAGTGAGTGAACAGGTACCTCAAACGCGGACCTGAACGACAACTCCAAGAACAGGGAACTATGGGGGTAGATTGGATCCTAAGATATGGATCAACCCTTATAAATACCAGTCAAAACCTATTCAATGGTCGGTTCGATTCGATTCATTTCGATAGATACGTTATCCTTGCTGTTGTTTTTTTATTTTCCAATTCTCAGTACGCTGAATTACCACCTGCTCATTTATTCCGATGCTTATGCTTTTATTTAAAATTAGAATTGTTCTGAATTAGCTTGGTTATTCCTCAATATTTAAAATGATCATCATGAAATTAATACCAAGAGCGTCGACTGTCATGAGGGGCTAATAAACCCTTCAGTGACTGATCGGCGCTCCGCTACTGAAATATCTCCGAAGCTATGAAATTCTGATAACATCGTCGTGTTAAGTGAATGCTCCTAATAAAAGAAATGTTCCGTGAAACACCCAAACTCGTCCAGACCAATCGACCTTCGTTGCAACCAAGACAAATCCTAGGTAAATATGTTTTATATTATGTTCACTCACTCAATTAATAAACTCGTAAGGCAATCTCGTAATTAACCAACATAAATTTACTCAAATAAATCTTAAGACTTTCCTCGTCATAATAGTTTATCTTTGTTACTGAACTTTGTAAACATGAACTTTGAACTTAAGTGAATCTAAGGAAAGATTATATATTTATCAAATAGAAAGGAACTTTCTCGTTATTCAAATTGTGTTATGAATACTTATGGTTCTCTGTGGGCGTGAATGTATGTGCGCGTGTGTAATAAATCAATTAATAATGTTTTGTAATAAATCAATTAATAATGTTTTGTAATAAATCAATTAATAATGTTTTCTTTTCATATTTAATAAACTTGTTCAATATCTAATCAAGTCGAGCATATCTCAAATCTTTTCACACACAATCGAAACCGTAGTTTATTTATGCTTTGATAACTTATCTTTGAAGTAGATTTAGTTAATTTTAATTTCCGTTTCAATTTAGTTATTTTATTAATTATGTCACCATCGTGCCGTAAGTCACGATGTTTCTTATTTCACCTTAGTTAAGATAGATTTAAGAGCGGGCGGGTCTATAATCAATCAAAGTAAACGTCAATGAATTATGTTATATACAATAAAGCGGGGGGATGAACTTGTAAGCCTTGTGTTCGGGGCGTAAGCGAACAACCTCATAGGTCAGTGACAACCAATAAACGATCCTTATGCCGTGATCGACTTATTAGAAAATCATGCTGAATTTCATTAGCGGACAATGCGTCTTCTCCGGGAGGAGTCGTCCTGGAAACAATCATGTAACAACCTTGAGACACCTTATTGGTCCATGCTGGGAGTGTTGAGCTAGTGGGTGGGATTAGACTTCGAAATCGTTTTGACATGATGTAAGGTGATGCGAGTAGTTAAAATCAACTTAAATAATCGTATCTGGCGCCCCCTTATGTGGATCGTGAATAACTGTCGATGTAAGAAAATAAATAAAGCCTTACGCTATGTCATGTTTATTTCGAAGCCCGTAATCTCGGGTAATATATAGGGTATACAGTTACAATATATATATATATATATATATATATGTTGTATCACAGCTACACTGATACAGTACATTTTATAGATAACCAGGTGTTTCAATAAATGTGTGTGTGATGTCAAAGGCCAGCACATGTATATTCTAAAAAAAGATTTAGAATGATTGATAATTGTTGTTAAGTTATTGCCTCTTGGAATCAACATGTTATAATTTTTATATATATCTTGAAGGATATCACAGCAGTATGGATGGCTAGAAAATATTTTGTTGCAGGTGCCTTTGGCTCCCAAAAGAACCCTAGGACATGTGAACGGTATTTAAAAGATCCTATGGCTGACCTCCAGACCAAAAAAGATTCCAACCTTGCTAATGCTATTGCTTCGCTTCTGTCATTGCTGAATTTTAAATAAAAACCACCAGGAATAAAATGCAAGAAGAGTATGGAGAAGCAAAATATTCATTTATATATTAATGTACCCATACATGAAGCAGAAGAGAGAGGAAATGAAGAAACCATCCCAATATTAAAAATAGTGCCCTTAAAGAAATGTAATCTATGCAACAACATCATCACCATCGCAATAAAACAGAAATACAAGCCTAAGCTTAAAAATGGAACTTTTCCAGTAAACTACTGTAATCAATATATCTATACGTATTAAACATTAGTTAAATTCAAACATTGGCTGAATTCAAATCTCTGGCCTCGAACAAGCTTACTTTAAAATGAAATTCATTAAACTCACTGAAACGGTCTCTACATTAGAAATAGAAGAGGAGCCTGGTAATATCAATTTTATTTTATTTTCTCCATGACTCTTAACAATTTTTTTTTAAATAAATTAACCTCTCTCCTCCTCTCCCCCTTTCCCCCTCCCCCTCCCCTCCCCTCCCCCTCTCCCCCTTCCCTCCCCCCTCTCCCCTCCCCCTCCCCTTCCCTCTCTCTCTCTCTCTCTCCCTCTCCCTCTCCCCCCTCTCTCTCAAGTATTAAAATAAAAATCAATTATTAAAAAAGGTTTTTTTTTAATAATAATGAAAATTGATTTTATCAATATTATTTGTTGTTTCGTTATTATTATTATATGTAATCATTTTTTTATGTATTTCATTTTTAAAAAATGTTTTTTATTACTTATTAATTTTGATATCATAAAAAAAGAAAATATTGTTTATATATCATTCTTTTTATATGTAAAGGGTAAACACAAGATTTATTAATAATGAGAAGTAACAAACACTCGATATTATCTGTATGCTTGAATATGTGTTCTGCATGAATGCTCGAATTTTGGAAAGAGGATGAGATAGAAATTTAATATAATGGGGGAATAGATTTTAAAGTAATTAGAAACCTAGCTTAATGAAAATTGAGATGAATAACTAGGATCAGATCTCTTTTTAAATATTCCTATTTTTATACTTTAACTAAACTTTTCTCTATTTATTTCTCGATTATTTTTTTTAAGATTATTTGGCATAAAATTTGTGTTATATACAATATATGAGTATAAGCGTGCATCAGGTGTTTATTTATAAAATTAAAATTAAAATTTTCTATGATATGAGACTTTTATTCACTTAATGAATATATTGACATGCAAATATCATGTTATATACATCTAAAGATTGAGTTTAAATTACATTGGGGGGAGGGGGAAGAATTTTTGGTTCTTATTATTATTTGAATGTAACTAATTTTTATTATTAATTAAGTAAATTTTTCTATTTGCAGACTAACCAATAATAAAATTTAATTTTTTAATTAAAAGAAGTTTATACTTTTTCTTAGAGTTAATTATGGTCTTGTAAAAATAGTTTAGTCATCATTATCACTGGTGGATTTCAATCATAAAACATTGTTTAAATATGTAACAATATTTTAATAAATAATTTTAGACAAAACTCACTATATATATTGCCACACACAGCAAGCTAGAGTAATCAATGGATGCCAGAAGGCTTGTGCATAAAATCCCTATCTAGTGCCTACTCATCCAATATCCCCAGACTAGTTTCTGGCTTATGACCTTCGTCAGTGAGGAGCCTTGGATATGAGAGCTCTGCATCTAAAAGATCTAGATGCAGTGCTCTAAGATCCAAGGCTCCTCACTGACGAAGGTCATAATCTTCTAGATGCAGTGCTCTCGGATCCAAGGCTCCTCACTGATGAAGGTCATAAGCCAGAAAGTAGTCTGGGGATATTGGATGAGTAGGCACTAGATAGGGATTTTATGCACAAGCCTTCTGACATTCATTGATTACTCTAGCTTGATGGGTGTGGCAATATATATAGTGAGTTTTGCCTGTTTTAACAACAGTTATACACAAGCATAAGAGGAGGTGGTCATGTGATGTTTATTGGCTTAAACAATTATAGACTGATAAAAGATATGATTTTGTTGTGAGTTAGGCATACAACTATGGTTGGAAATATCATTGCTATCATCATCATTTTTATTAATTAATAAATAGTCTAAATAGATATATTAAATGGCCATACAAATAATGGTTCTCACTTCATTTGTTATTTCTGAGCCATCGTAAGAAATATAACTACCAGTGATGATTTCTAAATATGAGTTAGTAAAACTTATAATATTATTAAATATGAACTTGAAAGACTTATAACATTAAATTATGAAATATGAGCTCCTAAAGAGTTTATTAAACATGATCTATATTAGAATTTGCATAAGAATTTGTCTTAAAGTTTGCATGAGAATTTTTCTGCACAATTATGGAATAGTGTTAATGATTTACCATTGACACATGTGCAAACAATATACTATTATAAATAATGTACCCACTGAGGTTCAAACCAGATACGATTATAAGTAGGTATCCTGTGTGATGTTATCTAGGTTTGAAGAGCCTAGTGATGCCCAGATATGTAAAAAAAAAATGGAATAGAGATTAAAATAGTTAGTTGCAGAATGGGTTGTCCAATTGGGATATAAAACTGCTTACATGATTATTGGTAATTAATCTAAAACATTTGATCCATTGCAAATGATTGCCCCAATGAGGAGTAGTACAAAGATAGATTTTTTCTAGATTATTCTTTCAGTTATAAAATATCTAGATTATTTTCTTTTCCATTACTATATATATATATATTGTAATCATAAGTGAAGCATGAAATGAGAATGAGATAAACAACCTCTCACTAATTCTGTCAAAGTAGTAGTAGTAGTAGTAGTAGTAGTAGTAGTAGTAGTAGTAATAATAATAATAATAATAATAATAATAATAATAATAATAATAATAATAATAATAATAATAATAATAATAATAATAATAATAATAATAATAATAATAATAATAATAATAATAATAATAATAATAATAATAATAATAATAATAATAATAATAATAATAATAATAATAATAATAATAATAATAATAATAATAATAATAATAATAATAATAATAATAATAATAATAATAATAATAATAATAATAATATAGGCTAAGCTGAGAAGGGTTTCAAATAATGGCACATACTACCATATCAAGAACAAAGGGATAAATGACTATAATAATCATTATTAAGGTAAAAACAATACTAGCAAATTAAAAGGATGACACTTCTCATACTCTCTCTTATAAAATATAATGGCTCTTATTTTTAAAAGCATGTGTCATTAATGGATTAAGTTACTTTAAAATTCTCCAATCATAACACATTTTCCAACTACAACACCTCTTTCAACCATAATAGGTATCTCATTGTTATGATCAGATTTACTATCAAATTATTTCATAAAATAGAAGCAGATATTCTTATGTCTTTGCCACCTTAATTTCTTCTTTAATTAGAGTAAATTACTTTTAAGTTAAATAATTTCTTCAATAATCTTGTATGTAAAAATTGTTGGGTATTTCACTGTTAATATTATTAATAATTTAATAACTATAAATTTTATTCTTCTCTCTTAGTTCTTGAGAACTATTAAACAAAGAATGAGATTTTAATAACAAAACAGTATGATATATACTCTTATCCCTAAAATAATGTCTCCCAAAATATAATAATAATATTATTAAAATTAAAAAAAACACATAAAAAGCTCTTAATTTGGAATAAAATAATCTATTAGGAAAGCATTCAGATAGAATATCACTTTATTTTTTCAACATGTGTGTGATCAGGTGGGTCAGCAATATGAGATGGCACTGAGAGTGGTGGGTCGTGTGAAAGTCTGAGTTTGAACCCCACATATATTACATATATCAATTTAGGTTTAAGCCTGTACAAAGTACTAATATATCCTCGTAAAATATTTTCTACATCTGAGCAAAGCAATTCTATTATTTATGATGGATAAATACAATAATCTTCTAAAGAATAAAATAATTTCAAAGCAAGCATAATGATCTTCCACAAATCAATAAAATTAACTAAAATGATCTCTAATATGAATAAATTATTATAATGATTTTAATATATAGGGTATATAAGCACAGACTTTCACATGACTCACCACTCTAACTCCTTTCACTGATATACTTGAACACATATGTGTTCAAGTGTATCAGTGATATGAGATAGAGTGGTGAGTGGTGGGTCATGTGAAATTCTGTAACCTTTATATTACATATATTGATACAGTTATATAATAAGCCTGTATTTCAGTTATTATAATTATTTTAATTAATAAAATTATCACTTTCTTAGATGCTCTCTTAACATTTTAATTGCAAATTTTAATAAAGTGACTCATGTCAAATTTCAGTATTAATATACTCTAAATGCATAAAACTAAAGACAATTTATGATAAACTTTATAATATTCAGGTTTCTAGAGGTGTGTGAATAATGATGAAAATAAAGAAATTGAATTAACAATAAAAGAATATTTATTTTGACATTAAAACATATGACAAATAATGACTTTATTATCTTCCAATATCACAAAGACAAAACATTTTCAGATACATTAAACAAAGCTCTAGAATGTCAAAATTTTAGTTTACAATTTTACCATTAAAAAAATAAATTAATTAATAAATAAAATGGATGGTTAATAAAATTTATATAATTCTGATATTTGAACAAGTTCTCACACTTATACAGAACAGCCTTGCTATTATAGTGTCTTTTATAAATGTATTTAATACTTTTTATAAACCATAAACTTATCAATCCAGTAATGAAATGGCTTCTGAAGAAGATGTATATTATTTACTGGACCTATATACAATTTTAAAATTTTAAGATTAAACATTTATCAGATTCACATCTTGAAGTGCTGTCTAAGCACAGCTACAGGACCTACATATCAAGTGAAATAATCTACACTCAGATATAATAAGTGTCACAAGAGATAAGGGTGACATTTCTCAATACCTATGAAAAACATATCAATTGTCAGAATAGTCATGTTAATACTCTGCAGATGGTTTTACACAAAATATTCTACAAACAAAATTCACATTTGAGATGATAAGATAAAGGCAAAGGAAAATGATATGAACTCAAACAGAAAATCTGCCTTCATCTGAGGGCAATAAATGAACTAGGACTTAATATTTAGTCATATATATGATGATAGTGAACCAACAGAGAATAGTAATAATAAATGAGATTGACTTAAATAAAGCATTATATGCTTACAAACAATAAAGGTCAATATAATTGATTGAAACAGATATCATAATAATATAAGAGACAGCCACACTGACAAGAGAGTGACAAGCAACAATCTCTATAAAATATATTGGCACAATAAGAATTCTTAAAAGAAGAAAGAGACTAACACTTTTAGCTCTTAAATAAATAAAACAACTAGCTGATGTATAAAATTGATAAATTGGATAACTAGTGCTAAACATAGCCTAATTAAATTGTGGCAAAAAATAAACAATTAAAATATACATTAGCTTCTACCTTTTTTTTTTAAGTTTCATAGCATCAGCCGGATGCGAATCCGCAACCCAGGCAACTGCCTGCAAGTGCAAGGCAGTCGCGCTGACCTCTCAACACCAATGCAAGACATTAGCTTCTACCTTGTTCAGCATTTTCATATATATTCAAAAATAAATAACTTCACAAGAGATACACATGGCACATTTGAAATATAGCATTATAAAATCATAAATGTTCCAAGACTTTTGACAATATTCCACAATATATAAAATTTTACTAAATAAAAAAATGAAATTAATAACAGCATTTAAAGCAATATCATGAATATTTAAGCTTAAAAGAAAATCCTTTTACTAAATATAAAATAAAATAAAAGTCTTTTGTCTCAATTCTTACTATTTAACATGTTACAATCATTGAAAAATAAAGTCCTGAAAACATTGCAATCATCTAGCTTACTGCAACACAGGATGGTTAAATTACACACACAATAAGTTAAACAAAAAAAACATTTTAAAATGTTATCGTAAATAAGTAGTAAACATTCTATGAATAAAAGCACAATGATATATATTTTATAGACTAATATAATATCAATTAAAAAATAAAAAAAGTCATAAATCACATGACACTTCCTTTTTAAGCTTGTAGAAAGTAAACAAAGAGCTTTGCTAATTTCTCAACAAGCTTTGAGATAAATGCTTAGCAAGAGAAAGCATTTAAAATGTCTCTATCTGAAAACCACCCTCCATCCCCTGACCAATAGTTTCATGCTTTTGGCACTCCTCAGAGGTGTGTTAGGATAGCTTCAGACACAAGATCTAAAAACACCAACCCAAAGCTAGCAGATATCATTTTAACTTTTCTACCATTCGAAAATATTTCTATTAATATTGAGAAAGAGGAGCAGATTTACAATAAAAATGATAAAAAATTAAGTTCATAATAATTTTGAATAATAATCATAATTCAAGAACATTCACATCTTTAACTCTGATGTAAAATTAATATTTCTGTCTGTCAATAAAAAGGATATAATTTTTGCCATAATAATTATAAATTCCAATATAAATTTTCCATTAATATTTTGTTTTAAAACACTTCATATAGTATAACAAGTTTCATAAAATAGCAAAAGTCAATTATTTCAATTTCATGGCATGAAGAAAGATATATTTCCTTGCTTTAACATGAAAGAGACATTATAAATATAGTTTAGCATGTAAAATTATGTTCACACTGTTACAACAAACAATAATAAATATCACTAAAATAAAAGCATAACTGTGTGTCCAAATAATATAAGTGTAATAAATTAAACATTTAATTATTAAATGTAGCAGTAACTTCAGGTAAGACATTTCTAAATTATATTATTATAATGCAGGTTCTATTATCTGAAATTTAATTTTTTTTTCATGTGTCATAGCATCAGCTGGGAAGCAAACCTGCTAACCCAGGACAACTGCTTGTAAGGCAGCTGTGCTGACCATTTGACCACCAATGCTGGACTGAAATTTAATTTTTTTCATTTCAAATCATTAAAAATTCCAAAAAACACTTTGTTTTGGAGAGATGAAAATTTTAAGGGGAAAAAATATATTTTTCAAATAAATATTTCTTAAAACAATTAAATAATTCAAAGTCATTTTCAATATTAATAATTTTGGCAAATAGTACATTTAGCTTGAATTATCAATTACTTATATGAGTAGTATAATTAATGAAAGTTCTTACATAACAGGGATGACAATACTGTTTTATTCTTAACTCCAATGAAGTGTGAAATTGAAATAAAAATGATTTAAATATTGTTGAATATTTGATTGAATTTTTTTTGTTTTCCTGTAATATAAATCTTAAGCATTTGATGTTATCAATTTAAAAATTGAATCTGAACAAAGTTAGTTTTATCAACTCATTATTTTAACTTTTAAGCAAATATTATTAAAAAAACTAAAACTTAGTTAAAATTAGCAAATTAAAACAAGTAAAAAAGTGAAAGTGGATATGAACAAACAAGCAAGTGTGAGTGAGTGTATTCATCAAATTTATTTATAATGCAAGTCATATGAACACTTTCTAATGAGTGAAATTGATATTTTAATTTACTCCCATTTGATTTTAGTAATTAGAATTCATAATATTTTTAGTATTTTAAAAAATCCTAAAAATAAACTAATTTGAATATTATGTCTAGACAGTTAAATAATTATTCCTAAACATATGAAGACGGTATAGAGAAACCTTTCACAAAGTACTTTAAAAAAAACATTATGTGCTTAACCAACTTTCGACTACCACAAGTCTGAGTTAAAGCTTATATTTTTATAATTAAATAATTATTACATGTCTTTTAAAATAAATTATTTAGAAACCCAAAATATTATAATAAAAAATATTAAATAATGAAAATTTACTTTAAACAGAATATTATATATAATATTCTACTCTTGAACACATTTATTTTAAAATGACCTAAAAACGCAAAATGTTTTAAATTGACTTTTTTAAAATAAAGATGTTAAAGAATAATTTTAATATTAATTTTAACAAGGAAGTTTTTAAGAAATTAAAGCTCTACAATCCATTCATCCATATATGCATTAATGCATTCTTTACTTTTAAAAATTATTAACTTTATTATTACTTCTTTAATCAATTAAATTTGAAACTATTTAATTAAAATAAAAATTTAATACTATAATTAAGATTAAATAAGGCATTTTTACAGTTAATTTATATATTAGCAACCCAGCCTTAAGAATTTGAACTTGACTTGCAAGTTTTATATTAATACTGAATTTTTAAGACAATAACAGTTAAAGATGGTTTTAATCTTGTAATTTTGCAACTAAATTACTTAACACTTTAAGTTAATAAATATCTCTAAAATTAAGCAGTTAAATTTATAAAAAAAAAAAAATATTTATATGATTCAAAACATTATGAATAGGCTATTAAAATTACGTTTAAAGTTATAAAAGTTCTTAAAATTGACTTTCTATATAGATAAACATTGGATTACTAAATAGTGACAAAGTCTATTTATCATAAATATTAAACTATTAAAAAAAGATTTTTTTAAATCTTGTGTTATTATACAACTTAACATTTCGCTTTAAGGGAAAAACTAAAGGTTACAATATATATATATACACATTTAATAAATTTAATTATATATCACTCGAAATAATAGACAACTGATTTGTATGCAATTTAATTTAATATCATCAAATCGATTTTCATTCACAAATGAACCGTCTCAAGATACTATTTTAAAAATTAATTATGTGACAAGAAAACATAGATAAATGCATTAATATGGTTAATGGTTCAACAAAATTGGGAGGCAAATGGTCACTGTTTGATAGTTGAAAATTGTAATATGTAAGAATGTATATATATTGCTTGTTGGTTGATTGTTGGTTGATAGATAGAAATTATAAAGTAGAAAAAAGATGAATAAGAGAATGTGTAATATAAATATTAATATGGTCAATGGTTTGCTAAAATTGGGAGGGAAATTATTAATGTTAGAAAATAAGATGTAATTTATGAATATATATTTATTGATAGTATAAGAGAGGAATTGTTTATTTGATAATAGATAGTAGATATAAAAAAAAAAGAATAAGAGAATGTATAATGGATGTATACATATGTGTAAATTTATGAAAATAATTATTTTTTTATTATTTTTTCATGGGTTTATTTCTAGTGATGACCACTAGAGGGTTATAAAGCTGTAGAACATTTATTGTCACATGATTAATTTTAAAAATGACAGCTTGAGAAAGTTCATTTTAAAATTAAAATCAATTTGATGATATTAAATTAAAGTCAAACCAGTTGTCTCTTTATTTTGAATTATGTATAATTCAATTGATTAAATGTTTATAAGTTTTTGAAAATATTATGGTCATATACGTTACTGGAAAATGACTATGAGAAATGATATATATATATATAACTACTGATTGTTTTAATACTATATTATGTTTATCCTGTATTAAGACTGGGAGTAAAACTCCTGGTTAACACACAGTTCTATGAAATATGTATAAATGTATATTTGTAGTATTTTATACTTAATGTAAACATTACAAGCATAAAGCTAAACTAGTCAATAAATAATTAAAATTACCACAAATCCAAAACTCAACCAGAATAGCCAAGAAAAAACTAAATTAAAACACAACCAAAGACAAAACTGGTTGGTTTGTCATTATGAAAGGAGATGAATTCTGGAAAAAAATGAATAGAGAATTAAATAATGGTTAAATATATGTTTTTACATAAAGATCCAGGTAATGTGATTAAAAGAAAGTTGATAGATATTATGAAGAAAATTGTAAATTGTAAATTTTTTAATAGAGTAGATTATTTAAAATGTTATCCAAATGATTTCATATCAGCTAAGATGTTTGTGAATATTAAGACTCATAAAGATGGTTTTCCTTTAAGATTTATTTTTGATTTTACTGGTAGTATTGTAGAGGGTATTTCTAGATTCTTGAATAATTTTTTAAAACAATTTGTTGATTTTGGTCATTACACAGTTTCTTCTTCTTTTGAGGCTTTTGATAAGATTAATAATTTTAAAATGGAAAGTAATTGGGCATTTGGCAGTTTAGATATTGAGAATATGTATCAGTCTGTTAGTAGGTTAAGCAGTATTGATGTTCTTATTTCTGTGTTGGTTAAGCAAGGTACTTTATTAAGCAAGGTACTTTATCAAAAAATAAAATTAAAGTAATTAAAGATTTTATTTTATTATTGGAGGATTCTATGTATTTTACTTATAAAGGTAATTTTTATAAAATTAAGGAAAGGTGGATAATAGGTTATATTATTTTTCCTTTAGTTTGTTCAGTTTATATTAATTATTTGGAGGAGGAAATTATTATTAAAAAGAGTACTTTGATATTAGAGCTGTAACATGGAGCATGTATTAGACCTACTGAGCCTGTTGACATTTGTATCAATCCACTGACGACTTTGGGACATCACCAAAATGACATGTACACAATTCTTTCTTGAAAAACAAAAAAGGGCATGTACACGGCTCTTTTGACAACATCTCCAAAGTTATCAGGAGTGGCTGATGTGAATGTCAACAGGCCCAGCAAGTCTAATACATGCTCCATGTCGCAGCTCTAAAAATGAGTACATTCTAAAAAATAGTTACACATAATACAATGGAATTCAAAGAAATATTGCAAGATTTTTAACAAAAAATCTAGTATATATTCAGTAGATGATTATTGAGAAATCAGGGTAATATTGTAGTGAATTTTAAATATTGTACAAAATTTAAATAAAATTAATACAAAATTTTTTTTAAAAAAAAAAACAAGTAAATCTAAAAAATTTTAAAAATGACTCATTTCCCAAAAATAAGAAACAGCAAAGGTGACGCCATTGATCACGGTTTTAATATTGCAATATTTTGGAAGATATTTAACAATAAATAATAGTATATATTCAGTAGATGATTATTGAGAAATCAGATAATATTGTAGTGAAATTCAAACAAATATTGTACAAAATTTAAATTAAAAAAAAATACGAAATTTAAAAAAAAAATACGAGTAAATCTAAATTTTTTTAAAAAATGACTCATTTCTCAAAAAATAAGAAGCAGCAAAGGTGACGCCATTGACCTCAATTTTAATATATTCAGTAGACGATTATTGAAAAATCAGGGTAATATTGTAGTGAAATTCAAACAAATATGTACATTTTTATTTCAATATGGAATCACATTGAATTCCAATTAATTCTACTTGTAAATTATCATTCAATTGATAGAGATATAAATATATGAAATTTGAGTTTTACATTTTTGGAAATCTGAAAACCTTTCGAATTCATTTTCTAATATTGCACTTTGACTAGTGTATTCTGAAAATTTAAATCCCAGCGATTTTTGTAATATTGACCAGCAACATTCAAAATGAAGTTGTTTATTTAAAAGTAATCATTTTTGTTTGAAACATTAATATTGTCAAATAACATAGTGACTATATTATGTTTGCCTTGTAATTTAAGATTAAGTTGACTAAGTTGATTTGTAATGTTAACTAAAAAGTCAAGCCCTTTATATTTAATATTCATAATATTTTAATTCTAAAAAAAATAGTACTTTCATCCGGCAATTTGAAGAATCACTTCAAAACATTAGAACTGTAAAACCATCTAATTTCTGTATAATAAGGAAGATTAATGTATTCACTTCCTTCATCTTTTAGAAATTTAACATACTGATGATGATCAAAGGTATGTTCACGAATATAATTTACAGTTTTAGTGACATTTTTTAGCACATACCCAATATTTAAGACTCTGGAGCACAATGCTTGCTGAGAATAATACAATGATAATGCTGAAAATAGTCATTACCTTCTTCTTAGCATTTTTCTTTTGACTTTGTAACAATTCCTTTAAGAATATCAGTTATGAAAGGAGCAGCATGAGTTGCAAAACAAATGAACTTTTTTAACAGTAACTTGGGTTGACTCAAATCTTTCACAAGATTGTCAAAAATATCAACACCTATAGTTGTATCATGCATAAGAATAAGTTCCAGAAGGTCTTTACTAACTTTTAAGTTTCCATCACATCCACAAATAACAACAGTTCATTGAGAGGTATTCTATGCATCTATATGTTCATCAATTGCAATGGAATGCCTTGAATATTGGAATTATTGATTTTAGTTGATTCCTTAAATTCTTGAGTATATCATCAATTTCGGTAGCAAAGTATTCGAGATAAACTTATATTTTTGAATTTCTTTAATTGTTCTGAACACCATACTTCTACTGATTTAACAGTGCATTCACAAATAAATTCTCCTTCAGCAAAAGGTTTTGATTTGCTTGCAATTAAATGTGCTAACAAATAGCTAGTTTAAGTAACATTCCCATTATTCTCAGTAGGCTTGGTAAAAAAACACTTTGTTGTTTTTGGAATGTCAGTTTTAATTCTAACATTTAACCTTCTTTAAGTTTCTCAACATATTTATCATAGTGTTCTTTATGGTTTGCATTACAGTGCCTCTTGAGGTATTCTTTGTCCGAGATGAAGTTTTTACATACCAGACATAAAATTTTACTTTTCCTTCAATAAAAAATATTATAATTCCCATTTTTCTTCAAAACTGCATTCTCCTGAAATGGATTGTTTTTACACTGGTAGAAGGTTTTGACATTATTAAGAATTTTTAAGAATTTCAAAATAAACACTATCAGTATGCTTTAAATGTTTGAAGTAATGCAAACATTACCAGCTTTTCTAAATCCCAGAAGTGCCTCACATGTGCAAACAATAACATACCTCCTATGTTTATAATTGAAGTGCATAACATTACCTGAAATAAATATCAAATTACCTAAAACATTAAGGAATTTTTTGTTATGCTTTCTGTGGATAAGCTATAGCTGATTTTTTTTTAACATTTGGGTGATTTGATATCTCATATAATTAGTATATTTTGCAGTGTAACACTGAATAAAGTGTGTGGACGCACTGTATAGGCAATAAAGTGTTAACTACAACATTTAATAAAAAAATTTGATGTCTGATTCTGGCAAAATGATGAAAGTTCAGAATTTTTCTTTGACAGAACAGCATGCAGTGAAGTATTTACAAAGGTACGAGATCCACCCTTCTAAAAAGCACGTGATATGGCACTTTACATTTCTTATATTTTTATATTAATAAGTTAACTTAATACAAAAAATAATAATAAATTGAAAATATTATAATTAATTTTTGCAGAAATTTATATTTTTTTTTAAAAAATAATAATAATAATAAAAGAAATGTAAATATTAAAGATGACTGCTACTTGTCAGCCATTTTGTTTTTTAACATTTATTGTATACCCCTGAAACTATATTTTTTTTAAAAAGTCATCTACCAAGCTTAGTAGACAGGATAATATACAAATAACATTTATTTATTTATGTATGTATAATCATAATTCAAAAAATCCAGTATTGTCAAAAATATATGACCATTATGATTATCAGTCTAAGTGGGCCACAAAATTTTTGTCAGTAGGCCACATGTGGCCCACAAGCTATGTGCTTGACATGCCTGCATGAGATTCTAAGATCTAGGTGCAGTGCTCTCAGATTCAAGACTTGTCACCGATGAAGGCTGCAAACTAGAAACTAGTCTAGGGATATTAAATGAGCAGGCTCTAGATAGGAATTTTATGCATGAACCTTCTTGCATCCATTGAGTACTCTGGCTTGCACTGGGTGACACTATAGTATGGAGAATATGTCACTATTTTATTTCCTACATGATAGCACCTATTTGCTGTTAAAATATATATGGCTAAAACAATGTAATTATATAAAATTTGATAGGCACAATGCTCAATTTACCAGAACATTTTTCAATAAAAAATTAACAGTAATAATTTCTATTACGCATTTTAAATTCGTCGTTTATTATAAAACTTGGTTTAAAACAAAAATTTGTGATAAATAAATGAGATATATATTTGTCAATAAACAAAATATTTTATAAATATAAAAAGTACAATTGTTTTCAAAATTTTTATTAAATAAGAAATTTATTTGTCAATAAAGAAAATATCCCATAAATATAAAAGTACAACTGTTTTCAAAATTTTTGTTCTTCAGAAAATTGCATTTGTCTACATTTCGCAATTCTACTAATTTGATTTTTATTATAAATTGATTATAAAATAAGTTTAATTCTAAGGGAGTATATAACTCGCTTATACTTTACGTTTCATATATATATGGATATGTAATGGTCTGATAATATGAAGGGTTAGATGTCCATATTGGTATGACTGCGATATCAAATCCAATAAAGACTTTGAGCATTCCATCCTTGGTTTTGTAATGAAATGGACGGTTGAATAGTTGGAAGGGTGAGAAGATTGAAGTCTCCTCATTAAAGTTTGAGGAATTGTTATCTTAATATAAACCGAGACACTGATTGTATATATGTGTGGGGAATTATGGTTCGGTCCAACTGATGAGCTCTGGTTTTAAACGAATTATGTATATTGGAAATCATATATGTGTGTGGTCATGTATGAAGTGGAAGATAAGTGGAAGATAAAAATCCTGAGTTCAAATCCTTCTACTTAAAGTAAGTTTAAAAAGTTAATATCCCATCTAATTTATTTTTTTAAGTGTTAAAGTTTCTAAGCATTGGTGTTTAACTTTACCTGCCTTTAAAAAAAAAATTTAACATACTTTATAGTAAGAAATAACTGAAACACACAGGTTTATATACATGTGTCTATATATGTAATATATAGGGTACATGAGCACAGATTTTCACATGACCCACCACTCTCCACACCATCTCATAACACTAATACACCTGAACACATATATGTCGAAAAGATAAATAAACACCAATATCCGTATTTCATGCTAAACCAGTAATCATCAGTTGGTTCAGATTACCATCTCCATACATATATGCTATATGTGCTCAGATGTGTATTAAGATAGCCAAACCTCATACTTTAATGGACAGGCTTCAATCTGCTCCACACTCCAACTCTTCAACCGTCCATCCAATTGAAAATCTGATGATGGAATGCTCAAAGGCCACCCCTAAATACATATCTAAGAACTTATAGCATATATGTGTGGAGATGGTAATCTGGACCAACTGACGATTGCTGGTTTAGCATGAAATACGTATATTGGTGATTATTTATCTTTTTGACATATATGTGTTCAGGTGTATCAGTGTTATGAGATGGTGTGGAGAGAAGTAAGAAATAATATATTTCTAATCTATATATTTTTATTACAACTGTTAAATAATTCTGCTTGAAAAAATAACAGAAAATAAAAAACAAATAATAGAAAGGTTTTTGGAGGAAGTTCATTAAAGGTTCAAACACCGGAAGTAAGAGAGTTGGAGCCACAATCCTTTGATTTTATTCCACAGAGTCCGCCATCCTCCCGCGGTATAAGATGAAAAAGAAATGATAAATGAGAATTTGTTGTAAAAAAAAAAAAATAAACATTGAAAAATCTTTCATGAGCTTATTTTTATTTCATAGGAAGTAAAAATATTGTTTTGCTATCTAAGATCGTTTTCTTGACAGAACTACATTTACTTAAACTTTTAACAGAAAGACATAACAGATTTAATAAAGCAGATGGAGAGAAAGATTTATTTATTGAGTATATTGTAATTTAAGTAGTCATTAAACTTAAAAGAAAAAAACAACTTTAATTAAAGGTGGAAGTGATTTTAATTATTTTCAAGTTTTATACCGTAACATTAAAAAAAAAAAACAATTTCAAATTACCTTACTCATATTTAGCAACAACCTGCTTTAATTTAATCTGTTCTAATTAAAATTATAATCAAATAACTTTAAATTTTTACCATGTAACAAAATACAAATAAAAAAATGTAAGTATGTATATAAATAAATTTTAACACACAATTTATTTTGTAACTCATGTAATATTTATAAATGTCATTATTTTTCCATAATATTTTAATTTTTTTTATTTTAGTAAAATTTACTGTTTAGATTATATGATACGTAATCAAGCAGTTTATATTTTAGATTATAAAATACATTATACATTATAGATTAGACAACTTCCATAGTTTTCCATTCTTTTTTATTTCATATAAATAAAGATACAATAGAAGACAAATAATCCCCAAGATGCGTTTCGTGCTAAACCAGCACTCATCAGTTGGGCCAGGTCATTTCTCGTATATATCTTTATTACATGAAGAGTATTTATGTAGAGTAAATTGTCTCATTTTTATTTTCAAGCGTCAATTTACCCCACTCCCATCATACATTAGTTTTAATATATTTTAATGACTAGATATATGTATATAAATCGTATAGAAATGGATGGATAGGTAAAAAGATGAATATATAATTATATATTCTTATGAAAAGATAAAAAGATAGAAAAGTAGATAAATAGGTTGGTAAATAGATGGGTATAATGTATGTAGATAGATAGGTAGATATATAATTATATAGACAAGTATGAATGAATAGAAAAAAATAGATAAATAGAATAAATGCCAAGACAGACAGACAAACATATAGATTGATAGATCAATATAGATAACTATGCAGATTGATACATAGGTTGAATACTGTGCTCAGACTACCCACAGATTCCATGGGTGTCAGATAATGGAATAGCCATTAGATATAAAGGCAAACTGTGAATAATAAATAAATAGTGTGAGTGTAAAAACTGTTGTCTTGAAGGTTAGAATAATGATTCATCAAAAGCTAGTTACTGTTTCTAATACAAACAGTCTTTTTTTTTTGGATTCCTCTTTTCATGTCACTTAACTAGGGTATGGTTGTCATGAGCATCTCTTCTTATCAAACAACTTCCTATACAACTGTGCCATTGTGATTCTGTGTTTGTGCATCATTTCCAATCCTTTTCATTCTTTTAACTACATGCATAGAATTTCTGATTCCAATTTCCCACCTCCCTCTTTTACCTCAATCCCTCAAAAATTCAAAAAACCATGAGGGGGATGGGCTTATTAGGCTGGCTGTCATTAATTATGACTGTTGCTTGAGGAAGCCTATGAGTCAATCAGGGATTGGAATTAGATGATGCAGGAATTTGGACTGCCAAAGATTGTATATTTAAGAAGCCTTATTTAGGGATATCCCTGTCTATCATGGAAATGAAAGGATTTGTGGTCCAAAAATAACTTGTGACACATAGTCCAGTTGTAGAAATAAAAAGAATAATAAATAAGAACATACCTCAGATTGTCAATTTATTGTAATAACAATTTCCATCATTATATCATGTAGAAGCTTTATAATGTGAATATGTTTTGTTGACAGTCAACTAAGTCCAAACAACAACACCTGTTAACAGAATCAAATGCTTTGACCAAATCAGTAACAGCCTTTTTTTAATTTAATTTAGTTTCCAACCTTTTTTTTTTTTTTTGCATTTCCTGGCTGCAAAAATCATTTCTACAGTGCTTCTTGATTTTCTAAAACTATATTGAATCTCTAGTTGCATTTCTCTATAACTTAATGCAGATGGTTGAGCAATGCTTTTCCCACAGTAGGTAAATGTTATCCCATTATAATTACTGTGATATTGTCTGTTTCTTTGGTTTTTAAAAAATTGAAACAATAAAAACATCCTTGGGTTTTGGGGGCACAACTTTCATGGGTCCTAATATTGTTAAAAATATATAATAGTTTTGAATCTAATATATTACTACTATATTTTAAAACTTATCCAGGTATTTCATCAGAACTTGCAAACTTTCCATTATTGAGATTAGAAAAGGCTGTGTTGACTTTATTAAACAAGATATCTTTACCTAAATCTAAATGAATAGACAAAATTGATATATCATTAAAAACTGGCATCTTAATTTTTGTATTATTCCTTTTCCATCTATTCAAAATATCATTCTGACTATATAAAAGAGTGTCTTTGCTCGAGTTATAAGACTGTGAATCTGTTTCTCAGGTCCATATGTAACTTTCAATGACATTAACAGATCTAGAATGATTACTATCATCTAATGTCTGTATTGTTTTTGCAGTTTTAATGCACTCATCATTTTAAAGTCTTCTTGTTAATCATTACAGTTTTACCTTTGGATAATATTTTTAATACAAAATTCTATACTTAATCTATTATTCTGTCAAGCAAAAACTGTCACATGTTGCCAGAAAATCCATTATGATTCTTCTTTTTAATGAACCCAAAAATAGATTTCACCATAACACACCTTAAGAGAGTGCAATTCTTCAGTAATACAGCAAGCAGTCCTGAGATTTCAAATTATAAATTTTAGTGTTTAATAGCATTAAAGAATAAATATCAATTTTTTTTATGAATGTGATTGGAATAATGTCTCTTTGATGGAACTGTAGTTTTAATCTTGGAGTGTACTAATAATCTATGATCTGTCCATTATGAATCCTAATCAAAATGTAATCTATTAAATATCATTTTAAGTGTGGATGCATCCATGTTCCTTTATAATGTTTTTGTTTCTGGCTAAACAAAGGGTTTTGTGCATAAATTCAATACTAACAAACTATTTCATTTTACAGCATCAATACTATAATTTCCAATAACTTTTGTTCAAAGTCTACTATTTGTATTAACACATGCATTAAACTCATTATGAATATTAAAAAAATCAATGTATTATTGGGATTAATTGTAATAATGCTATTCAACAAGGAATAAAACCTTGTCTTCTCTGAATCTAAGGTTGGAGCATAGGTATTAATAAAATAAGTACCATTACCATTGTGCAAGGCAAGTTTTAAATCATTAGATTTTCATTGACACAACAAGGAATTCCAAAAATATAAGATACTAAATTAGACTTTACAGCAAATTCTAACACCATGTATTTTAGCCTCCACAGACTGATACACCTTTCCAAAAACACTTACCTCCATCCATCTATTCTCTGGAGATGAGCTTCACCAAAAGCAGCTATAATAATCTTAACTGTTGAAAATTCCTTAGTCACAAATGCAGTCCTCCATTTTGTTTTTGAAGAGTTTGTATTAAGTGAAGTCACACATTTTGGAATGCAACTTATAAAGATCTTGGTTTATTAATAAATTTTCAAAAAAATTAAGTTTTTTATCAGTCAGTGATTGAAAAAAATCTTCAGCAACTTTAGCTTCAATTGTTATCAATTTGAGGATGTAAATCAGTTTAAATACCTTGCTAGTTGTATCAGATGGCGGATTTAGATTCTGATGTTCAACACAAGTTCCAGTGTGTTACGGCTGCTTTTAGAAAATTAAAGAAATAGGATAGTTTACCACAGAGTTGTATATAAAACTATTATTTTATATCATTTATTGTATGAAAGTGAAACCTATACTTATAAACATCACATGATCACCATTTCTTATGCTTGCTTATAAGTGTTATTAAAACAGGCAAAACTCTTTATACATATTGCCATTCAATTCAAGCCAGAGAATCTAGATACAATGCTCTCAGATCCAAAGCTCCTCACTGATGAAGGCCATAAGCCAGAAACTAGTCTGGGGATATGGCACTAGATGTGGACTTTATGCATAAGCCTTATGCCATCCATTGATTACTCTGGCTTGCATTGAGTGGCAATATGTATAGAGAGTTTTGTCTTTAAACCTATACTTATTGGCACAATATAAAGACACTATAAAAGTTTGCTTAATGATGATTGAGAAAATTTTAAAAAATACAATAGCAAAATCATGTTCTTATGCTTACATTTATTATTGTAAAATCAACTTTGTTAGATTGCATATGTAAAATAGGTGAATAATGAAAGATTTCCTTAAAGAGTGTTTTATGACGAATTTAAGTATGAGTTTAATAGTAGAAGTAAACTGAATTTGCTATGTCAATCATTTCCCTCTGTAAGATATGGCAGAGAATAAAATACATTGGAGAGTAACAATTTAACATTGTGTTGAAATATTTTGGAAATGAAAGTTTTCTGTTGTGAAAACTAAAAGTCATTACTGTAAAATATCAAGTAAATAGAATAATTTTGTTTTAGATAACTATTATTGAAATAATCATGTTTGTTTAATATATCATCATCATCATTATTTAAAAAGATTATTTATTCACAGGAGAATGAAAGTTTCTCTATGTTTAATCCAGTTTCCCTATTTCAATATCCTCTATTTTCTACATACTAATAATCTTCCTTATTTCATACATCCATCTTATATGTGGTCTCCTTTCAGATGTTTTAAATTGTGTTTGTTTACAATTTAAACTCAACTTTTCATCTATTATTATCTCCTCTAGCAATATGTTCATCCCAGGTTCATTTCATTTTAATTGTTTCAAGAGTGTAATAATATATGCTTATTTTCTCACCCAAGTATTTTCCTATTGAAGCCTTCTTCACTCCTAACATACATGTTACCATACTTTGTCAAGTGATCTGATGTCTCTGGATTGGTCTTCATACGTAAGCCTCAGATTTATAAATAGAAAGTGATAAAACAGATTTTTTAAATGCCTTCTTTCCCCTCAAACACATAGGCACATTTTCTTTTAATATTAAGTTATTTCTACCAAAAACTATATTATATGATTGATTTCATTTATTAGTTTTCCATCACTATTAATAACCTGATCAAACTATTTGTAATTTTTAACTTTTATTAATTCATGATTATCAATTTTGGGAAAATCCATTGATCATTATTAGTATTTATATTTAAGCCTACATTATTAGTTTTATCTGATAGCTCTTGGAACATATCCTGAAATTTGAAACTATTATTTACAAAAACAACCACATGCTTCCCAAAATCTAATTTATTTAAATATTTTTCATGTATTTTTACCTATTTTTTCATTTTAATCCATAAAATAATTCTTGTAAAACAATTTAAATATTTTGGGATATCTCAATTGCCATGTACATCTTTATCAATGTTATTATTTTGTTGATTTTTGAAAATATTCTTGAAAATATAATGATATTTTGCATCTATCTCATGATGGTCCAAACCTTTAATTATTATGGATGTTCTTATAGAATCTAATGTCTTCTCATAATCTATGAATCGAAAACATCACTTTATACATTAGAAACTTTTATTTTTTCTTTAGTTTTTTTTTTTTTTGTTAACAGTCCACAGTGATAATACTTATATCAATATTAATTCTTTTTCATATAATTTTGCAGAACTCTTCAGATGTTCAGTTAATGAATTATTTTTAAATATTTTCATAATTTTTTCTTCTTCATACATTAATTATCTTAGAAGTTTACCGATGACTTTTTTGTTAATTTTTTAGTGAACTGTGAGTTATTTTCTTATTGATCCTCATTAGGTATGACTCATCTTCAGGGTCTACTAATATTTTAAAATAATTCACCAGTTCTAATATAAATTCAGTAGAGGAGTATTTCTGAAGACAAAAATCATCATATATTAATACGTCTTTATTAATATTTTGACACTCTAATTTTTCATTAACACATCTTACACTTCATTAATTGTTATTATATATTCAAACTACATTTTGCACATTTAACAAGAAAAGATAATAAATTTATAAAGTGTTTAAATTGCTGAACATGGTTTCAACTTTTATGGTCAAATTCATAGCTTTAATGGTTACAGCAGGATATAGAATTACATTTAAATAAGATGAGTCAACTTTTCAGATACTAACTCAAATTCCTACATTCAGCACTAATTCAAATGATATCATAAACAGAATGGCATTACACTCATGTATGGATCGTTGACTTCATAATGATGAAGAGGGGCACCTCAGAAACTTTTCCGAAAATCAAAACCTTCCTTAGCTATCAAAGCAATGCTGCATCATTACCAAAATGATGATGAGACATTTCCTCAGAAACCTTTCCAAAATTGGAAACACTTAACCTAGTTAATCAATCTATTTATTATATACTATGAGACCAAAATTAGCTATTCACGAGATGACGATGAGGCAAAGCCTCAGAACTTGCTCAGAAACAGCAATTTTCTGTTAATAACTAAAGTATATACTACAATGTATCTATTATAATGTATGTTAAAATGTGACACTTGTATTTTTCTTAATTAAAAAAAAAATATATAAATAACAATTTGTGTCAATTGTTAATACAGAGTTTAATATAAATAAATAAAAACAAATATTATTTCCAAGCACTTTCAACTCTTACGAGTCCTTATCAAGGCAGTGTAAACAATTCTATTTTCTCCTAGATGATGAATCTAACATTTCATTGTATTGGCCAGGAACAACTAATCGGAAAGCTGGTTAATTTTGAATTCATAGCACAAGATGAATTTTCTATAATATATGATTCTTTAATCTTGCGTTTTTTATCATGTGTTTCATTCATTAATATTGTAAAATCCTTTGGACTACATATATGGCCTGTATTATTTTGGTGAACATAAAAAGCTGAATAAACTGTATCATCCTCTCTTGCTCTATTATAAGTATATTTTTGTTGTTGAAGGTGATATTTAATATTTGTTTTGGTTTCTCCAACATATATTGCACTACAATTTATTTGTGGGCATTTAATAGAGTATACAAATATTAAATATCGCCTTCAACAACATAAATATATTTATAATAGAGCAAGAGAAGATGATACAGTTTATTCAGCTTTTTATGTTCACCAAAATAATACAGGCCATATATGTAGTCCAAAGGATTTTACAATATTAATGAATGAAACACATGATAAAAAATGCAAGATTAAAGAATCATATATTATAGAAAATTCATCTTGTGCTATGAATTCGAAATTAACCAGCTTTCCGATTAGTTGTTCCTGTCCAATACAATGAAATGTTAGATTCATCACCTAGGAGAAAATAGAATTGTTTACACTGCCTTAATAAGGACTCGTAAGAGTTGAAAGTGCTTGGAAATAATATTTGTTTTTATTTATTTATATTAAACTCTGTATTAACAATTGACACGAATTGTTATTTATATTATTTTTATATTATATACAGAAGTATTATTTATTTATTTATTTTTAATTAAAAAAAAGAAGTAAAGAATCATAGAATCTTCTTAATTGATAATTTTATTTATTGTGAAATCTGTTAAAAATATTACAATTTTAAAATAATATTTTCTATTAGTCAGAATGTAATTCATTTCAGCTATATCTTCAATTAGATGTTTTCATGCTAATTTTTACTTACCACTTTTTTCAAAGAAAAAATTCATAATATGTAGTTTTATTTTTTCACAATTCAGTACCCACTTTAATTTCTCTGACTATAAAAAATTTAACCACAAACACATTCATCTTTCATTCATTTTTTTCATGACAATTTTAAAATAGTGTTTGGTCTGACCAAAAACATTTTTCATCACCATATAAAATTTTTTTTTCATCACAATGAAAACTTATTGGGTATAAACCTGAATGATTTGGATTTGGTATCTTCCATTAATTTGAATAACTAATCTTGCCACTCTGTCTGCTTTACTGTCAACCTCACAATGATGTTTATCCATTTTTTATTTATAATAAATGTCACTGCATTTGTGGTTCCAATATTTGCACATCCGTAGTGTTCATTCCACTTTTTAAATCAATTATATTTTCACTTTTTGTTCTAACTTCACAAAGTCCAATGGTATCCAATAAAGAGATTGGAACAACTGATGAGTTGTGTTTCAGCATAATCTTGTAGATTGTAGATATTTTTACATGTCTTTAAAGTCATATGTTTATGATTACATTCCCCTACAAGTTGTTAAAAGTGAATAGAAACCAGTCCCTACTTTGTATGAGTTGTGTAATGAAAATTACACTTCAGAATTATTATTTATTATTGAATAAGTTCTAGTCTAGTGAATTACTAATAAAAATATTAATATTCTTCCAATGGCATCCCTTTTAATTTTAGATTGCTCTTTTTCCAATTCATCTAATATTCCTTCACTTGAAAATGGTTACAGTTTACATATTGTAACTATAAAAAGTTGGATAGAGAGCTGATGAGCGAGATTTACTAAATATTATAATCAAAAAGTAATCAGATGATGATTAACCAAAATTTTTGCTTAATTGGTAAAAGAAATTAATAAGTATATTACTATAACCAATTATTTATCTCTGCTGTGAAAATCTAAATAATGTAAATGCACATTGATAATATCTCAGGATTATAAAATACACATGAATAATATAATATGTATAAACAAATATAATAATAATTATGTGGCTATGAGATTCCATCAAAGTTTACAATGCAAATGAATTAGGTTTAATATTATCTTAAGGTTTAAAAAATATTAATATAAAATAAATAAGACTGTTAAGTTTTTAATCCTTAATTATAAACTTTATAATTGATACAGTTTGATAACAAAAAACATTTTATTATTCTCAAACTATATCTTATTACAAGTAAATGTTAATATTCTAAAATATAAATTCAAATAATAGCTATTAATAATGTTAGTTTTTAATAATTCAGAGTATCTTTAAATATATAAAATATGATAATACTATGTGATCATAGTCTACTAATTAGATGAGTACGAAAATATAAAATATGAAAACAAAATGATTTCATAAATATAATTAAGTTTTGTACTTACGTATTATCCAGTCTCCCAAACTTGGCAGCCATTTTTTTTTACTTGAACAGTTTCAGGGATACAATAAATATGTAAAACAAAATGGCTGACAAGAAGCAGTTGTATTTAATATTTACAGATTTGTTTTTGATATTATTGCTGTTTTTTTTTAAAAAAATATTTCTTTAAAAAATAACCATAATATTTCCACTATTTATTATTTTATTGTATCATAAGTCAACTTATTAATATAAAAATAAAAAATATATATAAACAAAGTAGTACTATATCATGTCAATTAATGCAGATTTAATTAAGGGAAGAATCTTGTACCTTTGGAAATACTCCATTATTTACTGTTCTATCAAAAGAAGACCCAAACTTTCATCATTTAGCCAAAATAATAATGACCAAAATGAAGACCCTGAATGTAAACTAACTATGATAATGTTCAGAACATGTGAGCATTTACATGTTATAATATGAATTTTAAAAATTTTGAAATAAATCTTCTGAATGGAATTTATAATCGATTTATGAATTTTTTTAAATGTAACAACTAAAACTTATTCAGTAAAATAAAAGTGAAAAAAGAAATATAAACAAATACTTGTATGCCTCTTCATCTGTATAATTAAAACAAAAGGTTGCCAAACTTGAAAGGCAGAATAATACATAAGTACCACAAGTTTATTTACAAATTGAAACAACAATAATAAATTAAATGGTCAATTAAAATATATCATCAAAGGTTTTAAATACTTTAGAAATGGATAAACTTTATTATTCAAATCTGTTTGTCCTAATGTAATATGTAAGTATGCTTAAATCTTGCCATTAAGTAAAGGTGGTTGTCTATATAAGCCTTAACATGAGTATTAAAATTATATAATTATTAAATAATTAATATAAAATATTATATAAGATCTTTATTTATCACTACATTGCCAGTCTCTTAAATATATGCATTTCTTTCATGCAAGCTAATCATTTCCCAGCAAAAATAAATAAATTATTTACTCTATTCATGTAAATTCAGTAAATATATGTGGTGTTATCAAAGTATTTGCCTATCATAGGCTAAAATATAAATCATTGGGAGGTTCCCTTTATTGTATGATAATAATACGAAGCATAAATAATAAATTATAAGTTGTTAGGAGTTTCTTTCTCTACTAAACAACATGTAAGAACACATCACCATGGAGATTAAAATAATTTCAAAGATAACTCTTCATAAAGATTTCAAATATACAATAATTATAAAGCATAGACACTACTCGTATTACTCAATGCTTTTAAATAACATAGGGAAATAGTGAAAAGCTTAACTTTTTAGTTTGTACCACTAAAATATTTAATAACATTTTAACCTAATGTAGAGATTAAAATTATAAAGATCTATAAAACATACCAAAATGAATATAATAGTCATATTTAAATATTAAATTTAATATAAAATTTAATAAACAACCTTGCTTCAATCTACATATATACAGATAAATACTGTATCAATATTAAATATAATTATAAAACATAGATATAAATAAACAATGAGGATTGCCAATTCCTCAACAAGCTTTGTGATAAATGCTTAGCCAGAGAAAGCATTTAAAATATCTCTGTCAGGAACCCCTCCTCAAATCCCTGACCATGATCAGGGGTTTTTGGAAGGGTTCCTGACAGAGATATTTTAAATGCTTTCTCTGGCTAAGCATTTATCATAAAGCTTGCTGAGAATTGGCAATCCTCATTGTTTATAACTTACAAGCTTAAGAGAATAGAATTATGTGACCTATGACTCTTATTTTGACTATTTATAGATATAAATGATTTGCATGTGCAAATTTATTCCCATTCTCCTATCAAGGGAATTTTATTTCATGGGTAACCACAAAAAATATATAGTAAAAAATAATTTTAAAATGTTATCACTAAAGTTGTACTTAAAAATCTTTAAATTTTTGAAGATAAACATTAGAGGTATTTAATTATCTGAAGATGCTATGTAATTGTGATCATTTATTTTAATTTTTCAGTACTTCTATTTGTTTAAATCTCAAAGGATACTGTAATAACTTATTTAGTGCAACAGGTAGTTCAATAATTAACATCCAAATAAGTTATTTCTGCCATTTGGAAAACATATTCTCATATACAATTATCAAATGTTCTTGAAGCCATTTCATAGATATTGATGTTTTTAGGAGACAACCTTTTTTTAAAAAAAATATACTAATTGACAATAACTTTGAGAATTTCATCATCATATTTTCAATTGGATGGATGGTTGAAGAGTTGGAGTGTGGAGTGGATTGAAGCCTGTCCATTAAAGTATGAAAAATGGCTATCATAATATATATCTGAGCATGATAATCTGGACCAACTGATGATTGCTGGTTTAGCATGAAATATGTATATTGGTGATTATTTATCTTTTCAGCATATATATGCTCAAGTGTATCAGTGTTATGAGATAGAGTGGAGAGTGGTGGGTCAGGTGAAAATCTGTGCTCATATACCCAATATATTACATATATAGACACAGGTATATAATAAGCATGTGTTCAGTTATTACATAGTAGAGATATCTGCCCATCCCTTGTATATGCATTAAATAGATTATGTCCTGTACATGAGGGATCAGATTGACTTTAGGTCATGGGTGTGATGAGAATCTCGGTCTCAGGGTAGCTTTTGAGCATTCCATCATCAGATTTTCAATTGGATGGGCGGTTGAAGAGTTGGAGTGTGGAATGGATTGAAGCCTGTCCATTAAAGTAAGAAGATTGGCTATCTTAATATATATCTGAGCATGATAATCTGGACCAACTGATGATTGCTGGTTTAGCATGAAATACCTATATTGGTGATTATTTTTCTTTTCAGCATATATGTTTTCAAGTATATTGGTGTTATGAGATAGAGTGGTCTGTGCTCATATACCCTATATATTACATATATTGATACAGGTATACAATAAGCCTGTATTTCAGTTATAACAACTTATTCAGTAAATCATTCATGAGAATTTGTTTTCTACCTTTAGCAGATAAGGGATAACAAAGACATTTTTTAAATAATTTACAGATTTTTCAATTCTAAGAAATCATTACAATTCCATTTATTAGTGCACTTTTAATTTATCACAATGTTCCTCAGGTGTTACTATTCATGATGACAATCTTAAAAAGAGTCATTTGCTCAGTGCAAATTCTCAGTAATTTTTTTCTCTAGCATTGCATGATGGGATAATAATAATCCAATATGGCTACTTTATATAAAATAGTATTGAAGTCATGCTGGCAAACAAACAAGAGAGGAAAAAATGGTCTAGCTACTGCTTCATTATTTATGTTTTTACCCAAGTAATTTATTAGATCATCATCATTACTCAAATTTATTACTTTTATATTTGATATCATGATCTCTATGGTTTTGATAGGCACATATGTACGTGCATATAAGTCTTTGAAGAAAACTACAGCATTTTTTTTTGCATTAATTTATTTGAATAACACAATTCAACAAATATTTACATGTTTCAACAAAGCTTAAATATACAGATTTAAATATTAAAATAAATATTAAAGTTACAAACATTAAAAATGAACCTTTTTTTTTATTTATTTGTTGATTTATTCCCCATATTAAACTCTTTTATTTTAAAATAAAAATAATAACTTCACTTTTATAATTACTTCCGGTTTAATGGCGGCCTCTGAATGCAGATCTTCTGCATCATCTCTCATCTGATGTGAATATATTTGCACTAAAAAGAAAAAAATTTGAGAGAAAATTACAAAACTATATCTGTGAGTACAATCTTTATTATTCTATGCAATTATTTAGCATGATTTACTACTTCAAAGTAGTTTTGAAACATTAAATTAAATAACGTTTATTGATTACGGTTAACCGCTAAAATGGACTCTGTAATAAAGCCTATACTAAGGCCTAAATGCTCTAATGGGAGGAAAAATATATATACTAACCTTAAAACCTCTGATGAGTCCCAAAGTTTGGATTACAACAATAAACCCTCCAAAGAACCTAAGAATAAATCTACAACAGTAGAAAGCATTTTAAATAATCAAAATCAATTTCTTTCTTCTTCGACTACTAACAACCCGATAATAAAATCTATGCTAAAATCGAAACACTGTCACATGAAAGGGGAAAATAATTCGAAATTATCTAGTGATTTCCAAATTGTAAATGCAAAGATTGCAACCCCTAATGAACCTAAAAATAGCGGTGAAAATGTTCGAAATGATCATACTGTTAAAAAAAGTATAATTCCTCTCATAAACTCGTGAAACAACAGGAAAACTTTGCAACAGGGGAAAAATGATGATTCCCCAATTACAGCCTCGAACAAAAAAATGAATCATTTAGAGAATACCAAAACTTTACAAACACCATCAAAAACTAATCTATCTCCACTAAATAATCCAGAACTGGGAAAACAGATTAACAACAATAATTTATATAATAACACAAATCTAAATCTCATAAAATCTCCAAAACATTTAAAGGAAAATAAAAATTCCAAAACTACAATAATTAAACCAAATCAGAAATCGACCATAAACCATAATGATATGCACTCTCCCATTCCAAAACAATCTTCACTAAGTCACTCAGAGTTTGACAAATTCAATATCACAGGCCCTGAATACAGGGATTCAAACCAACTACTTCACAACTCTGAGCATAATAAAACTACAAGCCCAATGATGAATGAAATGACATATGCAAACAAGGTCAGAGCTAACATAATGATAAATACACATCACTAAACATCACAACCTGATAAATACATGGAAGCAATTCGACTTTTATAAGAAATAGAAACAGAACAGTCTACATCAAACTACTCTAATCCTCAAACAACATCTACAGATAATCCTACTTGTGATATTCAGAACCATGAAATAATAAATGAACAGTTTAACCAAACCATCCCTTTGCCACTCCACAAATCTCTACTCAACTATTATAATGAGTGTTCTCTCATACTTTCCACTACAGATAACTGTTTAAATCTATACACATTCCCTACATCATCACTATATGAACTATGTAAAGCACATGGCTGGTGGAAATCGATCCATAAGATCCTCTTTCATCCAAATGAAAGATATCTTATCATCCAGTTCACAAACCAACAAGTTAAAGCTGCCTTTAGAAATAGTCATAAACTCCTAAACAACAAATTTCTTGTCTACATTGACCTCAACCGCCCAGTTGTTTTAACAGGGTGAATTCAAAAATGTACCATGGACTTTGAAAAGGGCAGACCTTCAGCGCCACTTCAAAGACTATGGCACCATTACCAAATTTCAATACCTAGTAGCAGACAATGATGATCCCACAGTATACATCAACACTGCACAATTTCAGCTAGTTCTTAAAAAAGGAATTCCATCTCAATCAGTCCCATCTCTAATTCAACATGGCAAATCTCCACTCAACATCATCTTTCGTGGCTTTCCACCCTAATGCTTCCATTGCAGGCAGAGAGGCCATCTAAAAAAAGATTGTCAAGAGAGAAAATGCATAATTTGTGGAGAGATTCAGTACAAATTCCACAAATGTGATAGCGATCAAGAAAATCAACATCTAACAAATACATACCCAAGTCTCAAGCAACAATATATCACTAGCAATACCACAGATCACACTACATCATCATCAAAAATTCCTAATGATAAAACTTCCTTGGAAACAGAACAATTTCAACTCACTCCTGAACAGCTGCATACCAATGACAATTGCGTATCATCATCAGATACAGCAACAATCAGCCAAACAGACATGGACACCGATGCTGAACAAAGCGACACTACAATGGCCAGCAATAGAATTCCACGTAAAAGAAAACATAAAAAAAAAACAATAGCTCTGAACAATCACAAGAAAGTAGCAATAGCAATGAATGTGACAATCTTTGAGATGCAACAAAGACCAATATTCCCCCACCAAATAGACCTTGTGAAAAAAAACGAAGAGACCGTTCTCCAAAAGTCACAAGTTCATATAACCTCACAAATGAAACAAAAACAATAGACCAAGATAACAACATACAACTGATTGACCCTTTGTCTCAAAATAAAGTGGCCTCATGTCAACATGAAAATGATAATGAACGCTTACTGATAGACTTATCTCCATCATTGTGGCCTATTCCTGAACCTATTCCACCAGACCTCAACTTATCTAAGAACCTAATACAATCTGAACCTTATCATCACCCCACCAATTTGATGCTGGAACAGAATATTATGGTCTTAGTAACTGGATCACTTTCCAATCAGGCAAACACTCCCATGCGAGAGAGCGGTTTCACTATCAATGATGAATTTCAACATAACATCGATTAACGTCAGAGGCATGAACTCCCTTGGCAGAATCCAAGCATTATCATTCTGGCTTAAGCATAATACACCTAATGTTCTTTGCCTCAATGAAACAAAACTTCACACCCTATCTGACCAAAACATCATACAGAGAATACAAAAATTTGGATACTTCCATTATTCCTTCTCCTCCTCTGCATCTGGTGGAGTAGCAATTCTTTTTAATAAAAAAATCTAAAATAACCTTTTTCAAAATAATTCATATAGACTCTAACTGCCTCATAGCCATTACACAGGTAAATGGATGGACACTTAACATAATAAATGTTTACATGACCAAAGCATCAGATATAATCTATAGAATCATCCACACTATCAACACGGTCTTAAGAACTAACCCTTTTCCTGCATTGATGTTGGGTGACTTTAATCATACATACGATTCTTTTGAAAGGAGTCACTTAAAATCACTGAGCAACACCTTTACAAGTGGAAGACAGCTTTTTGGTGTGTCTGCCTTCTCATTCTATTCATCACGGTTTAAGTCCCTCATTGATCTTTTATACTTCTCTCCTTCACTTGCTCCCTTCATTGAAGCTAACCTGTGGCCTGTTGTCTTTACGGACCACATGGCACTAGAGGTCCTTATCAGAATTGTGGATAACACACATTCATATGGCAACATTCCACAAACAATGAGGATCCTCACAAAGGAATCTGCCACTATACAACTCATCTCTGAGATTTACATATCATTCAACTCTGCTAATATAAACACACTTTCACCATGTGAAAAATGGAATAACTTCATAAATATTCTACAATCACATATTCATAAATGCACTCAACATAATAAAGGTCCCCTCAAATTACTAAGTCAATTGGACAAGATAGCCAACACACTTAAACATTTGCCCATACAAAGGCAAAATATCCAAGAAATTACTCGCCTTAAACTACAATACAAAGCTACCCAACAATTCCTGGCTGAATACCTATCAATTAAACGAGCACGCAGTGACTTAGCATATCAACACTGCTGGACTCAAGGTTACATCAGATGGGCCCTAGGATCCAACCAACAAAACAAGGCACCCTCATCGATCAAGATACACAGTAAACAATATATTGGCCTCTCCATGCTTTCCAAAATAAGAGACTTTTACAAAAGAAAATTACAACCTATTGGTGTCACTAACATCCGTAGAGTTTTTGTTACTAACAACCCTATGGAACATAAACATCACAGATGGTGATATTCTTGACAAACTGCAATCACTCCCAGAAAGTGTCCATCCTGGCATGCATGGAATTCCCAGATTTCTACTTTTACACCTAAGAGCTTTTACTATCCCAGTAATCCACGAATGATAGACCTCATCACCACTGGAAGTCATCACCTAATAAACCTATGTCCCATCTCCATGGTACCCTTTTTAAAGAAGTGAGGTGCACAACCAGATCTCAATAACCTGCGTCCTATCTTGGTGATTCCTCTATTGACAAAGATCATCGAGAGCATCATTAAAGACAAGATTCAATATAACATAATTAAACAACTTTCGCGCTATCATTTTGCAAAAAAAGGCACTTCAACATTTGATGCTGTCAGCTGCTTCAGACTTCTGGTCGATCTTGTGCGGAGACAAAGGAAGTCCCGGCCCATTGCAGTCCAACTTGATATAGCTGGGGTATTCGACTCTGTGAGAATTGATGTTCTTCTCAGTGTTCTGGAACAGCTAAATGTACCACCCATATACATTCAAATGATTGAGACCCTTCTTTACAATCGGGAAGTGTTCTTGTCCCTAGATGGTCACATTGCCCCGGGTTTTATGCCCTACATTTCCATCCCCCAAGGTTCTCCCCTGTGTGCACTTCTCTTTGCTGCCTATATCAATCCAATGCTGTTGAACATCGAGGCCACATTTTCTGGTATCGCTGTTCCACTACTTAATGAGAACATCAATCACATCTCCTATATGGATGATGTAGTTGTGTTTCTTTCATTCCATGATGAACTGGGTAAGCTAAAACAACTTCTTGATCACCATGCCAAATTATCTGGTTTCCTTGTCAACCCAAAAAAATCAGCTATTTGGTCAATTCTTACTGGCCAGAAGATCTCTGGTGGATTTAAAGCAGTGCCACAGAAATTTCTAGGATTTCACCTATCAAAAACACCCATGGTGATGCGTAAAGAGATACAGGACTCATTATTAGAAAAAATTGAAACCACAATCACATCTTTGTCAAAAATATACCTTTCCCTATTTGGGAAAGTAGTCCTTTTAAATGCTCTCATTCTTCCAAAAATAATATACTATTTGGCAGGGTTCATCCCCACCAAGGTATTCATCAACAAAGTAGAAACTGCCTGTAGAAAACTGTGTTGGGCAGGCCGATCACCCGTAATTAGCTTGAGAATCCTCCAAAAGCCCAAAACTTTAAATGGTCTCTCACTACACTCGCTAACTATATTCAACTTACAACGCATCCATAATGTACTCTACAACATCTTCAAGGAAAATGAATGTGCTCAATGCCCACTTCCAGAAAAGGACATTCAACCTACTGATCGGCCACCCCCCAGAGGACGTGCCTTGCTCCTTCAACAGCAGATCAACTTTATCTTTGATAACATCAAACCAACATCAACCCTATTTCAAAGAAAATGCGTATTGGGAAGTGTTTGATCTCCTTGACTATCAAAAACAGAGGATCCCCAGCTGCCTTTCAATCAACATCCCTCGATTGATAAGGATGACCAAGCTCTGGAAGTTGCTGCCAAAAATTGTGGACTTCCTATTGAAATCGAACCTGCATGCCCTCCCAACAAATGCCTTCTTCCACTATAAAAGGGGGCAAGATATTGACCCTAATTGCACATTGTGTCAAAGACAGGAAGAGACTACCGATCACTTCCTCTTCGAATGCACAACTTTGAACAATTTAAGAACTCATTTTCAACAAAACATGACAAGAAATCAAATTGAAATGAACCTCAAGACAGCAATTGAAAAGGGCATATTCTCTGAGAACTGGCTTTCAGCCATAATTAACTTTTCCATCTGGGCATTGCGCTGTAAGCTGGTGTTCCAGGCTGAGACCTTGAATAATATATTCACAGCATTTTGCCAAATACTAAACAAGGAAAGGGATAGAGATATGCGCACTGCTGACCCCTTTACAGCTGCACAAACCTGGGACTCCATTGCAATTGGATAGAGCTCCCCGCAACTTTGCTGTTTATTGGGTGGCTGTTGCTTTTCATCATTCCATAAAACTCAAACACGGATATTAATACTACCTACTAACAGCATCTCATTTTAATCTTCCCTGCTACGAACTTTAGACAAATTGGGTTTCTATGGTCTATTTTTGGAACAACAAACAAGTCACAAAAGTTTCCTGTGCAAACATTAACTCAAATATATCCTTTTTTTATTTGCATGCTATTTCATAATCATTTACTTGTTTTTTTTTACTTTTTGGTCTGTATTTCTATGGTCTAAATGTACAATAAATTTGGTTTTTGAAAGATAAAATAATAACTTAAGATTTAATCTTTTAAAACAAAGCCCCTTCAAATTTGACACAGATAAAATAAGCACAGAATAAATTTATGTGCACACATATATATATATGTTTTGTTAAAGTTACGTTACCACTATAAATCATTTTAATATAACACATAAATTAACATGTCTATTGTTTTATTAACTTTACATTAAATTATCCACCTACATATTAAAAATATTGTGTTTTTATATCTTAATATCCTTTTAAAATTTATTTAGTGCACATGCGTACAATAAAATGTAATAATATATCACTTCACCATGAATTTAAATTGCTACAAAAAAAAAAAATCTTAAAAGTTATAACATACATGACAAAATCCTGAAGTTGTAATGATTGCCCCATAAAATATAAAACTAAAATAATAATATTATCTTTATAATAAGCTAACAAAAATTTTAACTTATATTTATTGTTGTCTTTTAGAATAATCAAACATATATTACAATATATCACTAAAAAACAGTCTACACTTAGGCAATCCCAATATAAAAACAATCAACAATTTCAAACTGTTGTCAAGGCAACCTCCTTTTAACAATATATATCATTATTTTTAATTATTGTTGATTCATTGCAAGATGAAGATATCTATATGTTTAATCGAGTTCTAATCTCAATCTTCTCTTCTCAATGATAGACCAGCAAACTTATTTTTTTCATCTATCCACATGGTTTCTTTTAAAAGATTTTGCAGTCTACTGAGGATCCAAATTAAAAATTCAACTGTCAATAAATTATCCTCATCTTTTCAAACAATTCACTCTATTCCAGTTCCTTAATTCTTTCAATATTTTTAATAGTATCTCATTTTCATTTTCAGATTCTTTTTCTAATTTTACAAAGTCCAAAAATATATCATTTAATAATACACAATAGTTTTTAGAACACCTTTTTTTATTTTAAATTCATCTGCAGTTGCAAGTATCTAAATAAAAGGTTATCATTAGATGTCTGAATTCACAATTACATGATTCTTATTAAATTCCATCTTTGGCTGCTAATCAATGCCTTGACAGACTACTCTGTAGATTCCTAAGGATAAGAGACATAATATAGTCCTTTATGTCACGATTGCTAAATATCTATTAAAAGTATTCAATTTCACACATGTTCATCCTGATCTCAAGGACCAGCAATTGATATTTTAGTCAAGAACTATCAGACAGCTGAAAAAAGACCATGACATTTTTTGATTTTAAACTCAGAAGTAAAAGCTAATAATTTTTTCCCTCTTGTACAACAACTGCAATAATAAGAGAGCATGTTGAGGACATTAAGAATTTGCTCTGCTTGGTTTTAAAGTGTCAAAGTTGAATCAAAATTTCTTCTTTTATTTAATAGAAACCCCTTTGTGCAGCCATAAATATATATTCAATCATTTAAAACATTTTTTTTCACAATTTTTTAAATTTATTTTATGAATCAATCGATATGCTGATGTTAGTATATGTATCAAGAGTGTTTTTTAAGCCATTGAACATTATTTTAATAAGATTATTTAATATAAATATATCAACATAAAAATATTTTTTTTTATAATATGCTTAGTCAATATATTAAATAAAAATGCCTAGAAATGCTTTTTTTTTTTTAAAGAATATAGACTTTATTTTATATAAAGTGGTACAAATGAATTTCTCTAGACAACAAAAAAAAATCTAGTATAATTTTACATTTTTACTAATAATTTCCTGAATTTCTTGTACTAAGAACCAGTCCATGTGGATAGGTAGATTTCTTTAGGTGCAAGAAGCTTATCTTTTTTTCGAATAGAATTTGTTATAACTATATGGCATCTGTTTTTCGAATAGAATTTGTTATAACTATATGGCATCTAAGTAACCATATTACGTGGTTAATAAATATGCATCTTCTGATATTGCAGAAATTACCCATTTTAATATTATGAATGATATCAAAGAGTTCTGGATTGTGATTATTGAAATAATTTTGAATTATATATTTTGCTTCTCTTAGTCCCGAGCAAGAAACAAGAATATGATCAAATGTTTCACTATCTTTTTTACACAAAATACATAAGGAATCAATTCTTTTAAATCCACTATTTGAAACAAGGAAATCATTGGTAGGAAGTGAAGATAGATTTATTTTAATGATAAAATCAATATATTTAGGCATTAAATACCATTTTCTCATTTTATTAAAAAGATTGATATTAGTCACTTCAAGATAACTAGGAGGGCATATCAGCTGAGGATTTATCATTTTAAACGTGTCCCAATATGTGTGCTTATTATTAAAAAGAATTTCATTTAAATCCATTTGTTTATCAATAAGTGAGATGAGAAGTTGTAGCCAATTTTTTTTAATATTCGGGGGAGGCGTATCTGATTGTGTCAATAATGTTTTGGTAATTAAATTCAATCTTGATGTAGTAGAATAAATTAACTATATTTTTAATTATTAATGTATTAATTGAATGTAAACCTAGGCCATTAAGTATTTTTGGATTTTGCATTTTACGTATACTGATACAGACCACTTTTTTTTTTCCAAAGGAGGCCAGAGCACAATGAGTTAATTTGCGAAGTAAATTTTTTAGTAGGGTTTAAAATCGGTAAATAATAATTAATTCTGCTGAAAACAAGAGAATTTAGTAAGAGAACTTTATCATATAAAGATAAGTAAATGCTTTTTAGAGAATCTATTATTTTTTTTTGTTGATATAATCAGTTTGTCTTGTAACATTTTCCTCATTTTGTTTGGTGAAAGGTACAGTGGTATACCTAAAAAAGGTTGAGGTTTTGATGAGAAACATGCAGGGACATTTTCTCCTGAATGAAGTTTCCAAACTGCAGATTTCTCTAGATTAAAATTTAATTTGTATTCCGATGAAAACTTTTTAAGGATTTTTTCAAGTTCTGGTAGGTGTTTAGCTGATGGCAGCATTACAACAATATCATCCATATATGCAAGATGTTTAATTTCTTTGTTTAGAAAAGGAACAAAAACTCCAGGAAGTTTTGTTTCCATTTCTATGAGAAGGGGGTTAATATAAGCAATGAATAAAAGTGCACTCAAGGGTGAGCCCTGAGGAATAGAAATTGATGGTTTAAAGCCAGGTGCAATTCTACCATTGAGTGTAATGAAAATTTCTCTATTAAATAGAAGATTCTCTATCATAGTAAGATAGACGGAGGGAACTCCATATTGTTGTAGTGTTTTCATTAATATTTCAATTCTTACTGAATCAAATGCTGCTATAATATCTAGTTGTACAGCTATTGGCTTTGATTTTCTCTTAATTCTAATGTATTCTGTTAAAATTTTGAAAAGGCAAATTGCATGCATTGTGGATGAACCTTTCTTTGCATATTGAGTAGAAGAAATATTATCTAAAATCTTTTGTTGAATCTTGTCTTTAATCAGCCCTTCTATGATCTTAATAAGAAGAGGAGTCATAGAGATAGGTCTTATATTTGATGTAATAGAGGGAAGACCTTTCTTTTTTAAAAAAGGCACCAATGAAATAGGGTAGAGGCCAGGTATGTCTTGACAACTTGAGGCTATGACGTCAATGACACCTTTTATAATTGGAACAGTAAAGTGAGCCAAATGTGATAGTACAAATTTTGGGAGGCCATGAGAGCCAGGATGTGTTTTTTCAGGAAGTGAATTTAATTTGTTTAAAATTAATTGCTCAGTTATTTCATGATCATTTTTTTGACTATTGTTGAATATGGTTCTAATTTGATTGCCGGATGTTGTACAAAGTTTATTGAAGAAGAAATTCCTAATAATCATTAGCATTGAAGAACCAGCATAGTTGGCTCCATTGTCTAAAATGGATAAAGGTGTAATAAGTTTTGGTTTTGATCCTAATGCCCAACGAATATAACTTTTAGTCCAGGCATGTCTACTGGCTAGAAAAACTTTAGATCTCTTAATAGAAATATTTTCAGCTAGTGCCCTTTGTAATTCTTTATATTTAATTTTAATTTGAAGTATTTTATTAATATTAAGTGTCATAGAGGGCATTGAATTCATTATGGCAGACAAAGAATCCATTTCTTTTAGCATTTTACATGGTCCATTTTGTTTTCTACAAAAATAATTGGTTATGGCTCTTAGAATTTCAGTAAAAGTAAACCAGGCATCAATCGGTGGCTGAGATAGGATATTTGCCTTGTGAAAATAAATGTAGGCCTCAGAAAAAACAGCCTCAGGAGTTGTAAATTTATTAATTAGTCTTGATGTTCTTGGAAGACCATCAATAATATTAATTGGCCCATTTATGCAAAGCAAAATTTTTAAAGCTAGGTGATCAGAGAAAAAAACATGTTTTAGAGATGTTTCAATCTTGAAATGTATGTCAGGAGAGTAATAAATCAAATCTATAAGTGAAGAATACTGTTTTGTGTAGAAAGAATAAGCATTATTATTAAAGAAACCTTGAGCTGACATGAGACCATAATTAATTAAATGTAAATATTTTCTGTCAAATGTGTGATAAGGAAGATTAAAATCGCCCAATAGAATAGTTGATGCTGAACTATGATAAAGAGCCAAGTTAATTATATTTATTACTTTATAAATCGTATTACTATTATTTTGTAGATAGAGATATATTACATTTAGATTTGTCTGACCAAATACAAAATTAACTATTATAACATTTGAATCTAAATGGATAATATTAAAGGTTGTAAATTTAGAGATGCGATTTACTATGAATGCAACTCCTCCTGATGGAGAATTTGCTATGGAGAATTTAAATAGACCTAGTGAAGATAAAATTTCTGATATTTTGCAGTTGCTGTTTATATGTAATTTAGTTTCTGCAAAGAAAATAATATCTGGTGTTTCTTTTAAGAAAAAATCTTTTATAGCATAGACACATTGTAAAGAGTTTAATCCTCTTACATTTATACCTATTATTTTAATTTTCATTGAGTATTGATAAAAACTAGAATTTTAAAATATAAATTAAATTTGATTAGGCATCAATGGGAAAAATGAAAGAATCATTCCAATACATCAAATCCAACTAAGGGTGAGAATTGGAAATCACTCTCTTTGTCTTCTACCACTTCAGGTGTTAATAAATTAAGATGTGACCCTGAATTTGTAGGAGTGACATAAGCAATCACATTATTTGTTGTACTTAATGATGTATTAGACTTCTCTATTTGCATTAGATTATCTAATTCATTTTCATATTCTTGATTTTTTTTAATTTTTTTTTCTTTTTGTTAGGATGTTTAGTAATAGAATTTAAGTCATTATCAGAGCCACAAAGTGTGCTTGAACTATTAGAAGAATCATTTGTTATTATTTCAGTAGTTTTATCTAAATTTGTAATTAAATTTCTTTCTTTTTTTCGTTTATGTAATCTTGGTAAACTCTTATTTAAATGAGAATTAATTAATTGTTCAGAAGTATTAAGAAAACATTGATCTTCTATTTATTTTTTATTTTTTTCTATTTCTTCATGAAGAATCCCTATAATCTCTTGTGATTTGAGTTGTTGATTTCTTTCTAATTGGCTACTTTGCCTATTTTGAATATTAATAATTGAAGAAGAATTATGAGAAAAAGAATTTCTATGATGATCAATGTTTGATGCAAAACAGGAATCTTCCCGTTGTTTGTTTTGATAATCCAAAACTGGGCAACGGTGAAACTTAGATGATTTAATATTACATCTTTGGCAAAAACTTTTTGGACAGTCTTTAATTAGATGGGCTCTTGATTTGCATATATAGCACTGTGATGGAACTCCTTGAAAACTTATTACTAAGTTAGTCTTTGCAACCATATGAAATGATGGAATGTCTAGAGCAGTGATATTTTCTTTAAGGGCTAAATTAAATGAGGCTATGTTCGAAAGCACATGGGAAGGAGCTCCCTTCTCATTTAAAAAAAAAACAACTCTGAAGTTATGCCATAAATGTTTAGTATTTTTTGAAGATCATGTGAATCAAATCCTGGGTAGCTTTATTGTACAATTTTTACTATTACTACTATTACTAGTAGTAGTTAGTAATAGTAGTACTACTATTATTATTAAATTGAATTTTGTTTAATTTTTGCAATTAAATAAAGTAATATAGTCAAGCATTGGTAGCCGAGATGTCAGCACAGCACCTTGCAAGCAAGCAGTTGCTTGCAGACAGTTGTCGCGGGCTCGCTTCCCGGCCGATGCTATCACATATGGAAAAAAAAATAAAGTATTATATGCTCCTTTTTTTAATAGTCCTAGTTGAAAAGATACTAAAATTAAATAACATTTAAGTTATTTATTTAAATTCAAGTGTATAATAATAATGTGTTTTACAGTTACAACTTTTTAAATACAATAAAATTTATTATGCTTTGGAGTTTGTTCAGATTGTTAATTTTTTCATTTCTTATATTTTTTTAAAGATATTGCGGTATTTAATCTTTGTAATTGACGGTAATTTTAAAATCATTAATACAAGATAATTACAACTTATTTACAGAGAACAATGGATTTCCACCAACCAAGAGAACAAGCTGGATTTAAAAGTGGTTTTAGTACAGTAGATCATATTCATGTATTGAGAGAAGTTATAGAAAGGACAAATGAACATGAGTTGCCATTATGCTTTGGATTTGTAGATTATGAAAAGGGATTTGATTCTATAAACATTTCTTCAGTAATTAAAGCATTGGATCATTAAGATATAGATCCAGGATATTGTCATATTTTAAAGAATATTTATAAAAATGCAACAGCAACAATTAGATTACATAATAATACTAGGAAAGTTAACATTGAGATGGGTATAAGACAGGGTGACTCCATATCTCCAAAACTTTTTACAGCAGTGCTACAAGAAGTATTTTGGGGATAAAAATTGGAAGCTAAAGGAGTGAAAGTAAATGGAGATTATTTAAGTCATTTAAATTTTGTGGATAATGTAGTTGTTTTTGCACATAATGCTTTAGAGCTGCAGAAGATGTTGCAGGAGTTATCAGATGAAAGTAGGAAAGTAGAACTAAAGATAAATGTTAAAAAGACTAAAGTAATTTTTAATGGATTTTTTTTCAAAATATGAAAATAAATATTGATTATGATGAGTTAGAAGAAGTTAACAGTTACAAATACCTTGGTCAAATTATTAATATTAGATAGAAACATAATGGATGAAATTAATCATAGAATTAAATTTGTTTGAAGTGCTTTTGGTAGAAATAACTTGATACTAAAATGAAATATGCCTATGTGTTTGAAAAGGAAGGTTTTTAATAAATGTGTTTTACCAGTTCTTACTTATGGTTCTGAGACTTGGACACTTAATAAAAGAGCAATACAAAGACTTCAGATTACTCAAAGAAGTATGAAGAGATGTGTGTTGGGAGTAACAAGAAGAGATTGAAAATGCAATATATGGGTAAGAGAACAAACAGGTGTTACTGACCTCATTGAAAAAATTAAAAGACTGAAGTGGAGTTGGGCTGGACATATTGCTAGAAGAGATGATAATATATGCACAATTGAAATCTTAAACTGGATTCCAAGAGGTTGTAAACTACCCAGAAAGAGACCATATGTGAGATGGATGGATGGATGAAATAAGAAGTGTGCAGGAGTGATGTGGAGAAAAGAAGCTAAAGGTCAGAAAAGATGGATTGAACTTGGAGAGACCTTCATCCTGCAGTGGATTGATAATGGTTGATGATGATTATGCAGCTAAAGATCAGAGAAGATGGATTGAACTTGGAGAGACCTTCATCCTGCAGTGGATTGATAATGGTTGATGATGATTATGAATTGATATAATTTGTTAAATATTCAACTATTATTCTTTTTTTTTTCTGAGCCGATGTAATATCTGGTAATTAGTGTGTTAAAAAATATAATTATTCTTATTATTTATTATTACAAATATTTGTATAAATTTTTAAAGAACAAAAATAATATTTGTTTTTTTTTTTTGTTCTAATAATTTTTAATATTTGTGTTGGCAAAGATTATTTAATAACAATAAAAAGTTTCTTTAAAAACACTAAATAAACAAAAATATATATTTTTTACATCTAATGCCATATGAATCAAATAATATGTCATGAACTGTACTTTGTTTAAATAGTAAAAAAATAAAATGAAATAAAAATAAGACAGCGAGGAAATCATTGTCTAGCTATTTTATTAATTTTCGTAAATACGTCAATAATAAGATTAAACAATAAATTTATCATTAAATATAAGCCGAGTGGTAAATACGTCAATAATAAGATTAAACAATAAATTTATCATTAAATATAAAAAGTGCAGCTATATACAAGTGACGGTTTATATATAAACTTGGCTAGTTCTCTGATCAGCAATAACAGTTCTTAGTAAATGAGTATGGCCGTTTTATTTCGAAAACGTTACTCTAGAAAGGAGTTTTGAGATGATTATACAATTAAATCAATCAATCGGTGAACCACAAATTTACGCACATATATAACACATTGACGTATTTCCTGTTTATTGAAAATTTTGTGTTGCTGTCTGGGATGAAATATTACAACACCACGTTTAATTGTAATCCTTCAATGCGTTCTGTTCATTGGCAGATCTTCCAATAAAACAATCAATATTGCATCTCTTTAAGCTGTATTTAAGATAATCCTTATAATATAATCTAGATCTACCTGTCCCATAAAAATTATACTCAAATTCGCCACAGCCCTTTAGGAAGTTTTTAATATTTGTTCATTTTACGTCTAATTGTTTCTAGAAATTTATTTAACAAATATAAATATACAAAGATTTGTTTACAAGGTTAGATTACATTGTATTATTTTTATCAGGTTTCAAATGTGAGCTTGGAAGGCTTGAACAGCAGGTGATGGGTTCCATTTAAGACTCCTTTTACACGCATTGCAGAGTTTTGCAATAGTTGAAACTAATTGGTGACTGGTGGAGTTTTGGGCGGTTGTGTCTTCTTATTGTTGAGTTGTTGGGATTTCAAACAGCATCCATGTCTCAGAGTAGGCAGTACATGTTGACAGGACTTTATCTCTTTCCTTGATCTTGTTTATGATTTTGATAAATAGTTGAAGTGGATTCAGATGAGTCCCTTGAAAGGATAGCTTACAACGAACCAGCCAGATTGAGAATGTCAGGAATATAGAAAGTCTGATCCATGCAAATATTTTAGTGCTAAGTCAGCATTTGATAGAGGTTACCATTTGATAGCTGATTTTAGAATTAGTATGTATAAGTTGTCTGATGCCATTGAGGTTGGAAAAATTGTTAATGATGTGTTCAAATGTTTTAATTTCATGCCTACAGAGTTGGCATTGAGGGTCTATGTGTTTAAAGCCCCTTTTATTTATTAAGAAAGATTTGGTGGGCATGGCATCTAAGTTTATTTTTATAATGAAGTCATGTAACCTTACAAGAGTGAACTGTAATAATATATCCAATAAGTTGAAGAATATATTGATCAGTTTTATGTTTTTGCTATTGTATTTTTAAAATTTTATGGAACAACCTTAAAAAAAACTTTTATAATGCCTTTATCTTACATTGATAGCATGCCCATGTCTTATTTCCATACAATACATATAATTGCCATTCTATATGCACCTAATTCAGTTAAAGGAATTATTTCATTGTGACAAAAAAACCTTATCAGCAGGTCATTTGAGTCTGTACCATACTGTAAAATCTATGTCCACTTTTCTACTTATAAATTTACCAAGAACACAATAGTTCAAGTTAAAATTCACTGACAATTTTTCTGTAATAAAAAACCTATAACTTTCCAAACATTAATTCTTAAACCAAAGTTTTTATATGTTGCATCCAAAACATTGAATATATTCTGTAGATCATCTTTTGAACTGACAAACATAGCAACAATCATCATCATACTAAAAATCCAGAACCCAAGAAGATGAGGTTTTTGTTCTTGCTTTTAATCGATTCAAATTATAAAATTTCATTGAAAAACCTGTATTGCATTTGGATTCCTTTTGTTTCATGATCATTGTCATAAAAATGAAAAATAATGTTGGAGCAAGTAAACATCACATGATCACCTCCTCTTATGCTTGGATATAACTGTTATTAAAACAGGCAAAACTCGCTATATATATTCCCACATGTTGTAACTAATAATTTATTAAGCCATACTCATTATCTAAGCAATATATTATAACCTTAAGACTATGTGCCTAAATATGACAGTAGGGACCTGTACAAATCTTTAACACAAGATTAATGATTTTAAAAGACAAGATCAGCCACTTTTATCTTCAACCTATTTTTTAATTATATAGGTGAATCTAATATAAGTTTTCGTTTCAAGTGTGTCTGATTTTCCCATCTGTAATAGTAATACAACCTTCCATCCATTATATGAAAGCTGTGTATTTGTCAACTTGGATTGCCAACTAACTAATTTCAAATAATGCCATATATTTGTTCAATTAATTGTATCAAATGTCTTGAATACATCAATAAGAGGACTACGTAAATCATTCTTTAGCTGCTGATATTTTATTCTGTATACCAACACCATGTCTCTAGTACTTCTTAATTTAAGATCACAGAATCTCTATTAATCATACATCTATGATTGAAAGCAATTTATTCAGCAAAATCCTTGAAAATACTCTTAATTAGTTTTGCAATCTTCTCTATTTCTTTTATTTTTAATTATAAATATGCGATTTTTTTTTGCATTAAATAGTGAAGCTATAATTATACTACATTGTATAATAGGTCTGCTAAGCGCTTTCAGGATTTAATGTTGGAATCTCATACTCATAGCTTTGTGAATAAAGACTGTTGTGATTTATTGTACACATATGCAAATGAGTTTGAATTTTTAATTAGTTAATCCATTGTTTAGAGAGAGCAAAGCATGCCTCTCTTCTATTAATGACATTGAGATCATTTGCTATGTAAAAAGCTTCTTTAACTTTTCTTTTGGCATCACTCTTTTCTGTACAAATTATTTGGGCAGAACTGGGTTTGAATACATGGTCTGTAGCTGCTTGGTAGGCCCAGAATACCGATGTTCCTTCATTTTTATTTTTAACCCTGTTGTATGCATACCTGTGTTCGTAAATTCTTGTATTTTTGAAAACTGAAACATTAGCAGCATCCTGTATTACTTAAAAAATCCAATATTTTTAAAGCTGATATATCACAATTATATTTTAAAAACAGATATTTCATCAAAACATTGAATCTTTTTTCTTTTTAAGATTACAAAAAGCCATTTTTGACTTATAAACAGGATATTTTGTTCATATATAAATGAGCAGTCACATTGATTAAATCATTAAACTCATCATCTCCATTTTTATATCATTATTCAAAAAGATCAAAATACCACTTCTGTCTGTTCAAAATATCATTATAGTCATATAAAAAAGTTCCATCATTGAATTTTATAAAAACATGTTACTGTGTCTCAGGTCAATATGTTGCTTTCATTACATCAAAAAGTGTCCAGAATAACCACAATCAACAAATTTCTGTACCTTCTTTGAATTTTTAATTCTTCAAACATTTTTTAAATTTTCTTGTCAATCAGGTCCACATTGAATTTATTATTCTACCAAGCAGAAACTGCCATGAGTTTTCTTTTAATCAAATCCTTAATTATAAGATCATTGTTAGGAAACTAACTATGATTGTTTTTTGCAATGAACATAAAAATAGCTTTATTTGTATTCATAATATATTCATCAACCATTTTTTAGTTATAATATATATATATATTAATGTTATAGGTTAGTTCACAAATATAAATCACATGATAATAACCCAAGCATATCAACACCAAGAATCTTCAATAAAATCCATCATTTAAAGAAGCTTAAATAACTTTTATTAAACAGGAAAATATAATGTGTTTTGAAAGTATACTAATAAATAATCATTTTTAATACTTTTAAATGCCACTAAACATTTTTTATTTAAATGATCTTGATTTTGCATAAAACTAGATATTTAAAGTCTTTGAAATTAAAATCTATTACAATCAAATTATCAACTCTCTAAGCTATATTAGTATCTTAGACCAGAGTGAATGCTGTATTTAAATTATTTATTTATAGAGGACACCTTGGGATTAGATTGAATATTTCCGGTGTTGATAAACTTGAGTTATTATCATGTGATTTACATACATGAATCATCTAGTTTTATGTAAAATAGAGTATATTATTTAAATAATAATTAAGTTTAGAATAGTTGGAAAATAATTGCTTTTAGTCTCTCTTTAAGACAGGTTAGATTTTTCTGATTAATGGGCTTTATTTAAATTTTTTTGAATTTAAAAAGTGTCAACTCCCTTGTCTATATTGATATCTTAGACTAGAGTAAAAGGTGGATTTCCACTTTTTATTTATTGAGGGTGCTTTGACAACAAATTCAAAATTTTTAGTGTTCATAAGCTGTTGAAATGTATAATTGGTAAATTTATTTGAATTCTGTAAAACTTAAATTTAATATCATTAAATGCTATTTAATCAAGAATAGACATTGATAGTTCTCTTTCATATTATATCAGCTTTAATAATATATAATAAAACAAAATACTAGAATTTTCAATTTCCAATATACCAGTATATAAAAATAACAACAACAGCTAACTGATCACTCACTATTGCTAATAGCTTGCACTGTAAATGCTTTTACAGATGGTTTATTCTATAAGATAGAAATAAGTGTTAGTTATTTATATGTTGGTATATTCAAAATTCTGCAATTCCAGTGTTTTGTGCATGTGCATATATATTATTTCTATGTTTACACATTTTTGAATCTGTTATTAAAACCATTGAAATAAAAATTTTATTAAACCTAAAATTCATCTGATTTTGATAACAGATACAAAAAAGTATAAACCCAGAAATAATAATAATAATATATTAAAAAGATCACAAAAATAAAAACAAACCAAGAATTTGCAGTAAGCAAGAGAAAAATTAATAAGAATTATTGATAAAAAGTATATATAAATATCAGCTGCAATAAATTACTAAGGTAAGTTAGTGATTTAAATTCCTGCTATACATGCTAAAATAATGGACAAACAATATATATATATATATATATTCTAACCTCCCCCCGCACGTCCTCACCCCAAAATTATTGTTTATTACGAATATTCCGGGTTCTAGCTCAGTTAACAAATAAATAAATGAAATATTCAGCATTAATTAAAATGATTACTAGCTCTAATTTCTAAAATACAAATATGGTTCAATTTTTAAAATGAATTAACAAATATTTACTATTTTCATGAGACATGGAGTGACAATACGGGAACGAGATAGACTACATTGAGATATTATCCACACGATACTACCTCAATGGCATAAGAACACTATTCCCCCTTTTTACTATACCAAATAACTAACTCATAGTATTCTTACGACTTTCTGAGCTCTCTTCACTACGATTAAAATAATAATCATATCTTAATCTTCTTTATAACAAGAATCTAGCTTAATTAAATAAAATGAAGTAAAATAAAATAAAATAAAATCTCAGGTTCATAATTGTATTCTAACTGATTTAAAATTACGGTAGTAAAATATGAAAAGGGAATTTTTATGTCATAATCTACTACACAGCAACTAACAATAATAAAATAATAATAACAATAATAAATATAATATAATCTTATTTCTTCCTAAAATGAAATAAATAAATACGTACGTGGTAGTATTTTAATAATCTGACAACAGAATACGTGTGGCAACATTAGCATATAATTTAATGTAATATTGTGGCAACCGACTTATGACCAATAAATAATATAAAATTATGATCTTTTAATTTTAACATACCAATAAATTCTCAAAATTATTATAACACTTTTATGTTTACCTTTTTGTGCAAAACCTATATGTCTGTTTCAATTATAAATGTATCGTGATTTCATGCATCCATGTGGAGAAATAACAACGCGGGCACACAACTTTAAAATAAATTTAAAAAAACAAAGTTTATTAACAACATAAATAAATTAACAATATTTTTACATTATGTACATTGGATATCCCTTACTCTCCTATCTCAACTTAGTTTACTAGTTTATAAAAATGAAATCAAAATACTATTTATTTTTCCTAGTTAAATCTTATCTTTAAAACGCTTAAGAAAATACAGTATTATTATTTGATTTATTATTATGGTTAGCTTGTTACAAAATGCATTTCTTATCCGCTTATCACAAACACTTTGCATCCCTAATATTATTAAAATTATATTTTTTACAAAATTTACATTCGTAGTAAAATTCTACAAAATAATAAATTTTAGTTTTATATTGGTTGTATGGAATCTTACAAAGTCAAAACATTGTTCTACATTCGGTATTAGGTTTTTATTGTTCATTATCCGATGTTTATTAATCCTAATATTCTCATTCAAGCCTTACTTCGGATGATATAATTACAACTATTAATATACCATGCACAAGTATATGTTTATTATACATTACTGAACTATTTTCTTAATAAATATGCAACACTTATTTTCTAAAAAATATTATAAAAAAAAAAAAAATTCATTCAAATTTTATTATCACTTTTAAAATACTTAGTTTAGATTTCTTTTCAAAATCTTATATTCATTTCTGAATTAATTTTACAATGTATTATATGATTCTTTCTCTCTTTATGATATTTTGGACTTTCAATTTTAAAGTTACACAATTCTATACATTCCAGCAAATAAACTATTCTTACATAAACGATAACATATCTTCAGTTCTATTTTATTCATTATTTCTTTGAAAATATCTTTCTGACCGATGCAGATTCACAAAATAAGGATAGCGAAGATAGATGCATAGGATCAAAATACAACTAGAATATTACTCATCATATACCTTGACAATCATGGCACAGTGAGTTAAAAGACACTATAGAGGAGTGACCTTTACCTGTCTACCAACCTCTATTATAGGAACGATGCTAAAGCTATTTCTTCAGCTTTATTATAACATCAAAAAGTTTTAAAGATATGCAAAAAAAAAACACTGTCCAAACTATATGTGTTCAGTCATAGGGCTTAGTTAACTATACTGAAATCACACAAAACTAAATATGATCCAAATCCTTTATTTTTCCTATTTCTTAAAAAAAAACATCATCTTGGTTTCCTCTCCACTAGTACTTCCAAGTCACTATCCGATCTTATTTCTCAAGATTTTTCTATACTGTACATCGACAAATACATATCTGCATTACTAACAATAATAAAATTCATTTATTTTAAAACTATTCCACTGTTCTATAAGAAAATCTTTTTACTACTTTCCTCATATATTTAATCATATACAAACTACTTAAATATCTGAATACTTTATCACATGAAAGTTCAAAAGAATCACACAATTGTTCTGTTAAATTATATTATTAATATACTTTAAATAAATTATTGCATGCATATTCCGAATTACTCCTATCTCATTATATGTTAAAAATGTTGTATAAAATGTGTACATATAATTTAAACTTTCACACTTCATTCTTAATCAATAGATGATCTAAAAAAAATACATTATGCATTATAAATAACTATCAAAATTACCAAACGATCTTTATCTTCTCGATCGCGTTCCGTAGGCTTCACCATTCCATTGATTCTTGTAGATATAAGACTCACATACATACACTTTATTTTTAAACAATATTTCTATAATTTTATCAAGCTATTATATTTAAATCTCAATATTACTAAATTTATGTTTATATGTTTTCCCTAATCTCACATAGCATTTTATATTTTTAAAATAACTTAGTAAAATATTTAAACTATATTTACTGTACTTCTTTATCAAACTTTCTTGAAAACCGATCATATTAAAGCTAAAAAAAAAATGTTTATTACTACTTCTTCAGTCACTTCTTGTTCAATTTTAAGGCAAAACAATTATTGTTCTGTTTAATAAATATTCATAGACGACAATCCTTGGTTTTTCATAATATTTAATACAATTATTAACCATGATATCAATTAATCCCGTAAAGAAAACCTCTAAATATTTTCTTCTAATATTTTCTGCTAAATATTTTCCCGCGCGACTTTTACGATGCATCTTCTAGGTACTTTGCTTTAAATATTCAGTAAATTTTTCAGTTTCCATGGATCCATTTTCATTAAGTACTTTAAATTTCCCTTTTCTTAATCTCTATCTTTATTAAGCACTTTTATAATGAACACTTTATAATATTTTAATTCTTCTTAGATAAAGTTTTTCTGTTCCTTTTCCATAAAACACAATAGCTCTTTCATATTATTATTCTTTAACTTTTTTCCTTCTTTTAAAATTCTGGTACTATATATTTTTGTAATGTTTCCTTTAAAAAGACAAACATTCTTTCTTCATTATAACTTTTACATAATTTTTCCTTTATGATAAACGCATCTTAATTTTTTCCATAGAGAAGAATAAAATAACTTCAGAGTAGCCTTATTAAATTGTGCGTCATAATTTTTCCTGATGGAAAATAACTTCTTTTTTAAGTTTTCCGGATAGCGTCCAAATTATATTTCTCTGAGTTACAATAATAAGTTTCTGGTTGAGCATGAATAAAGCTGTATCGAGGCACTTTACAAATATTTTTCCTTTAACAATATTTTTAGGTATTTTTTCCTTTAGTACTTCCATTTTTACTGCAAGGTTTTGGCTAAACTTGAATAAAATCACTGGCAAGAAAACTTTTAAAAATTAGCCCTTCATGTAAAGGCAGTCAAAATATTATATGTTAAAAAAAACTTTTAAAATAAATACAAAATTTTAAAATTATATCACTTTTCTAGCTTACGGTCTTATCCAGCTAAAAAATATGTTACTCCCTCCTTCACTTACACATTACTTTCTCCTGCTTCATCTAATTCTTATATTTTGTCTGCTAAAATACCTCCGTTGATTGGTTAATGACTTTTTTAGCGCGAACAAATTTACACATTTTAGTTTTATAATAGATTAAACCCTTTTAAAATAAAGAATTTATGACATCATGTCTTAAATATTATTTAGAATGTATTTTTAAATTCAATTATAATTTTATCAAAATTATTTAAACTTTAAAATAATCATTAAAATAATATTTAATATTTCAACTTTTACTTTAAGGATCGATAGCAATTATATTTAGTTTCATAATTCACAAACTTTATTATTATTCTAACAAGCGTGTGTGTGAAGGTATATAATATACAGTCACATGATTACTAACTTTAACAGATGATTTTTTAATTTAAGTCTCGGTCTAAATTACCAAAACTGATATATTTTATAAAAAATTTGGAAAATAATTTAAATTTGTAGAACTAAATATAATTCTCACCATCCCAAAGCTTATCTTAAAATATATTAGATTACATTTGAATATTAACCATAATTATAATATCACATATAGCACTTATTTAATTTATTAGTTTTAAAATATTATACTCGAATTATTAATATACTTTTAACTATTTATAGCTGTGTTATTTTATATGGCCAGCTTTTACAACCATAAGCAAGGATATAATTAAGCTTTATTTAACTGTTCCTTTTAAAATAATCCATTACACTTTTATATATCAGGTATTTTCAGCCTTAAATTGTACTATAAGATCTAATTATCCTACTATTATTTATATATCATACAAACATATCTTAAAATTTAAAATTTTTTAGTAATTGACCATTCTACCTTATTATGACCTATAGATAAGGGCACAATATATATATATATATATATATATATGAAATATATAATATATATATATATATATATATATATATATATATATATATATATTATAACAGAATAGTGGATGTTGAATGATCCTGGAATAATGGCAAATCATTATCCACCCCAAGTAAATAAAATAAGAAATATAAATTAAATATTAATGGTATGATTAAATAAATGTTATAATAATGTTTAACATCCAAAATATGTGTAAGCAATTTTATATATCCAAGAGAGCATTAGATCAATAGAGAGATCTGCACAGTTAACTATAAGTTTACCAGCACTCAACTAGCATTATCAGTAAGTTAAAGTAATTATAAAAATTCCTCAAAAGAAATAACCATTCATCATCATGAATGATCAATCAAAATACATCAACAGTCAATCTTGTGACTGAATTGGAACAATACAAAATATAAATCAACAGTCAATCTGGTGTCTGGATTTGAAATGGGTCTACTGTAGACCAGGCTAACTATTCAGTCTCTACAAGCTTGGGCAATTATTTACATGCACTATCTTAAGTGCTCATCCATTAGAACACATAATCATCAAAACAATAATGCTGGGATATTAGAACATGCTGATCATCATCAGTGATTTGGCCACTTAATACCATTAATGTACTGGCCAACTATAAACTTCATTTCTAAGACTAAACTAAAATAAAATGTAGTGTTGGGGCTTTAAAGAATATTCTCCTTGTGACAAGCCTGGACAATGTCATATTGGAATGCCTCTTAAGCACTAAATAAACATTCCATTTCATATATTCAACCATTATACTCAAATCTAGCTCAGAAGAATACAAGCTCTATAACTGTTATGGTTACCAAGAATGATGATTTAATACAATTTTAACAATTGAATTCAAGTTTATTAATAACAATATAAAAAATGTTATTAAGATCTCTAGAATATGGTTCTACAATTAGAAGCCTTGGGATTTTGAATAACATACAATAATAATAAAAACAATCACATTGTGATTTACAATATTCAAATTATTACATTGATTTACAATGCATCTTAATGAGTTTACATAAATGCATATATATATATATATATTCACACAGACATGCCATTTTATAATATACAATGAATTCATTTCAATTGACATGTAATAAAATTTAAAAATAACTAAAATTTTACATATGCGTTCTATTTGACACTCATTGATATATATATATATATATATGCACACAGTGCAGTACAATTTGACACTCATTGATATATATATATATATATATGCACACAGTGCAGTACAATTTAGAAATGTACATATTTAAATTGTCCTACAATAATACATGATTAAACTTTTTTAGTTACTATATGATGGTTTACGTATAATGCACATATACATGTGCACAGCCATTTTTCAAAATAATAGAATTATTAATTTTTATACTATGTAATTAACATATATGTTTGGGTTTATTTATTTCGATTTAACACAGTAATAATTTTTATACTAGGTGATTAACATATATGTTTGGGTTTATTTATTTCGATTTAACACAGTAATAAGATTATATTCAAAATATACTTTCCATAATCAATTCTTTGATTAATATTAAGAGTATATAAAATTCACATATACACGTGCAATATATAAAATATAACTTGAACCAGTTATTATATTCTATTACAGCTTTTTTTATAGTCAATCAAAGTATTTTATTTCCCCTTTTTTAAAATATGAATTTCTTGACAGCTGACAAAAGTTAAATCCTCCAGCAGGTATATTTTATTATTTAATAGTTTTTGATAAGATTGCTCTAAAAAAATTGTTTTTGCATCAGGTTACTCTTAACTAATTATAGTTTTCTTTTTTTAATCTTCTTTTAAAAGGAAATAAAGTCAATTTTATGACAGGTCACTTTTTGATTGTTGATTAATTAATTATCAACACTTTTAGAATCACCTATTCTTTATTTTTTGATTTTTTTTTTTTTACTTGAGCAAAATTATTTGAATTTGTTTCACTTTTAAAATGTCTCTTTTTTTTTAATAAAAGAATAATAAAATCGTTTTACATATCTCTAATTTTTAAAATGTCTTTTTGTTTCCTCAATAAATGATTTTAAATTATCATTATAGATTATGAATGTCATTTCTATTGAATTATTAAAAAAAAACTTATTTAAAATTTTGTTTAAGTTATGTATAATGCTACTCACCATTGTATATACATTTATCTGTGCTTCTCTCTGTATATAGCCACAGCAGCATACATATAACTACTTCATTCAGCTAAGGAATTCTCTTGGTGCACTTGCTGGTCTGGGTGAGATTAATTTGCAGTCACATTGGGAAAAGAATAATTCAGATATGGTTTGCATTATTCTCTTGGTTCCACATAGTCCTCACGTCAGCAAACTATCTTATCCAGATTTGTAGCTATGAATTTCAACACAAAAAAGTGGATTATTTTCCTCCATGTGAATTCACTCCACCACTGAATTGTAGAGCAGCTACTTCCTTGCATTCTTACATCTGATCCATGCAGTTTTCTGTATAACTACTATCCATCTCTGCAGATAGCTTTACTGTTGCATTCTCTGCTACAGTTACCAAAAAATTCCAGCTAACTCTTACAAAAATGCTGGCCAAACTATATTAGCCAACTCTCTTTTCAAAAACTATTATTCAGACTAAAATAATCTTTTTATCCAACCATTTTATAGTCTTGGATTGGGGTGATAAAAACACATTTAACTAAAAACAGTGGGTTTTTTTTTCTTATCTTTTCAAAAAGATTACTATTCCTTTCAAAAGCAACTTTGAAATTTTACCCAAGATGTGATCTACATATTTTTACACTCTTCAAATCACTTTTAATTAAAAGCTACTTTTTGAAATTTTTAATCTACAAAAATTTTTAAAAAATAGAAAAGAAATATATACAAGCAGTATTTCAAAAATAAATTATGCTTGTTTTTAAATCAAAATCAGAATTACAAATAATACAATATTAATATTTATTCAGACCTTTTTTAATGTTTTAATTTATAATAAAATTCTGTTTTAAATTCAGAGTTATTTAACCCTTTATTTATTATTTTTATTCCAAGAAATGTAGAAAAATATCTACAAAAATTGATGTCTGTGTTTATTTCTACTTTTGCTTTACTTTATATATATGTGCCCACACACAACTATGTTGCTGTGTGCCATGTAACCCAACCAGTTACTATATATATATATATATATATATATATATATATATATATATATATATATATATATATATATATATATTAGATGTACTGTATGCTTTTCTTTTAAAAGCTCATTGTTTAAATATGATCTAATGTCTAATGTAAAATATTTCAGTCAACATATTTAACTGTACATGTATGAGATGGACTAACCTCTGATCATCAGTGGATGAAAGGATAGAAATGCCTAATCAACAATAAAGAAACAATAATGTGAGTTAATTTAATAAACTTGTATTTACAAATGTAATACAACTAGCATGCTAATAGATCTAAGCAAGCTTTTTCCATAAATGCCACAAGAGAAAGCATTTAAAATCTCTATCTAGAATCATCCCTGTCCCCAAACTGGTTTTGAGTTTATGTCTGTCATCAGTGAGGTGCTAGGGCATTCAGACACTAGATCTAATATACAAACTCAAGCCAACATTTATCAAATTCTTAACTATTAAGTAGAAAATCGAAAATTTTCAGACATCTATATGTCTTCAAATCCAGCTATCTAATTTAAATAGTCATATGGGACTAAACAAAATTCAGATACACCATATATTAATAACCTTAGCAATATAAGATTATCAAAACCTTAAAAGCCAAACTAATAATAGTAAGGAAACCAAGACATACATCATGTGACTTCATTTAATAAACTTGTGTTTACAAATGTAATACAAAACTTATTTAGAGCTATTAACATGCTCATTATATTATATTTGTAAATGCAAGCTTATTAAATTAAATCATGTGATGCATGATTTAGTTTCCTTACTATTATAATTTAGCTTTTGAGGCTTTAGCAATGTTATATTGCTAAGGCTATTAATATATGGTAAATCTAAATTTTTTTCAGTCCCATATAGCTATTTAAGTTAGATATCTGGATTTGAACATATATAGATGTCTGAAAATTTCAGATTTTCTACTTAATAGTTAAGTATTCAATAAATTCTGGGCTTGAGTTTGTATTTTAGATGTAGTGTCTGAATGTCCTAGCACCTCACTGACAAGAACTATTAGCTCGGAACCAGTTTGGGAATAGGGATAATTCTAGATAGAGAATTTAAGTGCTTTCTCTTGCAGAATTTATCAAAAAAGTTTGTTTAGAGCTATTAGCAGGCTCATTATATTGCCTTTGTAAATACAAACTTATTAAATTAAGTCAGATGTTGTATGACTTGGTTTCCTTACTATGATAGTTTGGCTTTTGAAGCTTTGGTAATGTTATATTGTTAAGGATATTAATAAATGGTTTGTTCAATCCCATATGGCTATTTAAGTTAGATAGCTGGATTTGAAGATATATAGATGTCTGAAAATTTCACGTTTTTGTAATTAATAGTTAAATATTTGAAAAATGCTGGGCTTGAGTTTGTATTTTAGATCTAGTGTCAAAATGTTGTAGCACCTAGCTCGGAACCAGTTTGGGAATATTAAATGCATTCTCTTGTGGCATTTATTAAAAAAGCTTGTTTAGACCCATTAGCATGCTCATTATATTACAATCTGTTTAAACCATTAAATCATCACTTGATCACCACTCCTGACTGAATAAGACCTCAAGTCAGAAACTAGTGTGGGAATACTGGATAAATAGGTATTATGTGAGGATTGTGATGCACAAACCATCTAGCATCCCTTGATTATATGTCTTTCATTGGATGATCCTATTACATGTAGAGAGTTACTACTGTTTTTATGATTTGTTTAATTGGAACTTGAATATTTTAGTTATTAAACATATACATATATAAATAAGAAACTATGCTTGTTTTCTATATGGGTGTTCAAAGGTTCAAACTTCTACCTCACCTGTTGATCAGATATTTATTTATGAATTAAAATGTATAAAAAAAGTGTTTGGTCTCAGATATTTATATTGTATGCTAAGCTATAATTTAAAAACATAATTTTAATAGGAGCATGTAGTAAATCTAAAAGTTATTAAAACAGGCAAAACTCTCTATACGTACTACCACTCAGTACAAGCCAGAGTAATCAATGGATGCCAGAAGACTTGTGCATAAAATCCCCATCTAGTGCCTACTCATCCAATATTCTCAGACTAGTTTCTGGCTTGTGGTCTCCATCAGTGAGGAGCCTTGGCTCTGAGAGCATTGCCTACTCATCCAATATCCCCAGACCATTTTCTAGTTTGTGGCTTTTGTCAGTAAGGAGCCTTGGATCTGAGAGCACTGCACCCAGATCTTAGGATCTAATGCAAGCATAAGTAACAATGATCATGTGATGTTAAATCTAAAAGTTTTTGATTTTAGCAAATATTCTCAGCTGCTTTAGATAATATATATGTTGAAGTAGATATTTTATCGACAGTTTTAATCAATTACAAAAAATCATGCAGAGGAAATAGTAGGTTATAGTATAGAGTTGGTTAGAAAAGAAAAAAATGATAGCATTGTTTATTTGGTTGTAAATACAATTTTAATGAAACTTGGTAATAATAACAATGAAACTCTCTAGCACTTCCTACTTAAATGTCCTTTTCTGCAAGGTGTGAGAAATGTCATCAACTCCTGTCTTTCCTCTCACAGGAATGCCATCTTCAACCTCCAAGAATCCATAGAAAAATGGGTCTTCGCAGCTATTAGACTATCAGTTTTTCTCATCTATGCTCTCTGGTTACTCTGATCTGCCATTATCCTTGACCAGAGAGTACCTTCAGTAAATCAAAAGCTCTTGGACCTAGTTTGCACTCTCAAAACCTGAGATACCAAACTAGCCCCACCTCCACTCCTCACAGACACTTGGGCAATCCTCCAACTCCCATCCTCTCAGCCTCTGTCATAGGACTCAATCACAAAGACATGCATTTCTGACCGGCCTGGACTACACACCATTTCCCCTCTCCACTTCCCATTCCCTTTTTACATGTATCCTTCCCCTCTTACCATGTTGCTCCTGAAATTTCATTTGTTTTACTGTATCTGTTGGTTTTTTTTTTTGGTTTTTTTGATGAATAAAAATTTCATCGCTGGAAAAAAAAAAAAATTTCAAACTCAACTTTTTATATATGTATACATTTATGTACAGAGGCACATTAAATAATTTGTGCGTGTATGTTTGAATGTTGTGAAAGTTAAATTTATTGATTTGGAATAATAGAAAGTCAGTTATAAATTTTGAATAAACTTAATATACGTTCTTTTTTAATTAAAACTTTTTGGTAAAAACAGGGTGACTAATGTTTACTGTTAAGGGTTCAAGATTAAATAATTAAGTTTTGTTTGCTTGAAAAACAAGATAATTAGTTAATTAGAACTTAGGACTAGTTGATACGGATTTAGATTATGATTTCTATATAATAATAAAAATTGAATTACAGAACAGTATTAGATCACAAAGTCAAATTTCCAGTTCTAGGGAGTTGCCTAGTCTTGTTTTTCCTGAATTTCTAATTACAACAGAGATAACTTAGAAAAAAACCTTTATGAGGTTCCAGAAAATAATCAATGTTCATTAAAATTTATGATAATAGAAAAAGAAGACATAAATGTGTTAAAAATCCCTTGGAGCTATGTCAGATTATCTGCCTCAACACATGAATTGTATGCTGAATATTGCCTTATTAATCATCTCAAAACCAACTGCAGCAATTCATCAGAGTAGAAAAATGTATGAATCTGCAATTTTCCTTATATATATATCTTGCGTAAGAAATATATTATTGACAATATTTTAAATACTGCAGAATTAAGAGACAATTTTAACACTTACTTCAAGATTACTTGAAAAATCTTTACCCACAATCAGAAGTTGTGTAACAAAACTGTAAATTATTTGTTTATAAATTTTTACACAGACATTTACTAGCACTTTAAAGAAAAGTCAGTTATTGCAGATTAAGCTTACATTACTAATGGACTTTCTCTTACTATATGTTAAAATTACATTAAAAATATTTTCTGTGTGATAATATTATATTAATTTGTATTAATCAATAATCTTTTTGTGATATATATTTCCTTTGGTATGATTAAAATGCATTTCAAAAATCGAGAAAAAATTTAATCAGGTCAGTAAAATAAATTTGACCTAATAGTATTATGTAATTAATTAATCGCAGTTAAAAATAATAATACAATCTAAAAAACACCAACTTTGAAATGTATGTTACCTTTATCAATCTGCAGGCAAAAAAATCATTTTCCTTTGCTGACAGGTATGAGTATTATTTTATATGTAAATATATATACAGAAATTCTTATAATAAAATGAGCTTGCTAAATAGATGAAAAAACAAAAGATTTACATTGTTACGTACTTTAAAAGTAATTTAGGTTTAAATAGGTTTTTAATTGTTAGATTAGAATTTAACATTAGTGTATTAATATGTTTAAACATACATTTATAAAGCAGAATTCAAATCTTAAAATTAAGTATTTTCTTTTGGAAATAATTACATAAGCTAAGTATGTTATGGGTTTATTAATTTTGAAAAGTTATATAGATATGTGGAATATCTGAAGTATTAAGATCAAAAGAGCGAAAATATTGAATGTTAAGAATTTATTTGATGATACTAATAATTTGTACTTTATCTTTGGGATTGTATATCAGGGGTATCCAACATGTCGATCGTGATCCACCTGTCGATCGCAAAGCCATTTTTAGTCGATCGCAAGGCCAATCTGGCAAGAGCTGTTGGGAATTTTTGTTTTTGTTCTAATTTTTTTTTCAATTCTAGATAGGTGAAGTCCACTAAGCCATATTATTATTGAAAATAATATTTTTAATCTTGATTTAATGTAGCTAATTTGAATTAATAAATATTGTTAATAATTACACGTTGCCTTAATTTGTCTTATTTCCCCTGGACATGAGTTTTTTGGCCTGTTAAATAATTGTTATTTTTTACTAGGTAGATACATAAAAATAGTATGTATTTCATACCTCCCTCTACTTAGACTACGCCAATGACAACAAGCCGATCGCAACACATTTTAAAAATAAAAAGTAGATCTTATGAACACAAAAGTTGGCCACCTCTATTATATACAATTTGAAGTAATTATAGTTGAATAGCAGGAGAATAACTTAAAGAGTTAAATGTAAAGTTGTGTATGTGTTTATGTTATAGGCTAATATTGATTATAATATAATTATTATGTTGTCGATGAATACATTTATGGTTAGCCATATCCATTCATATAAGTTAAGAGAGGTGTTGACAATTGATTTATATCTACTTACTTTTTGTGGACAGTTACTATCATCCCTGTTTAGACGTTTGATTGAAGTTATAAGTATTGTTTGACTAGTGAGTGTTTCATATTTTGCCATCTGCTGTTAATGTAGCCCTGTTATACATGCTCCTAAGATGTTTGAGTTGTTATTTTACACAGTTTACATTTTTGCTTAAGAATCTATAATTTTCTTATATATGTTTGGTTATATTTGATGAATGTTATTTGATGATGGGAACATAAAATACTTCTTAGTAATTTTATTTTTTTATTTCTCTATATAATATTTCAGCTCTGGTATTATTTGGGTTACAATATGGATAATATTATTAAGAGAATCATCTGAAATGATTCAGAAAATTTTAAATTCTGATCTAAAAATTATACCAATAATGAGAGAATTTGTATCTGGAAAGATAATTCATTTCCAAAACAGTACACTCCAGAACTTATGAATGAATACATATTTACTAAGGCAATAAACCTAAAGCATGTGTGGTTGAAAATGCGATGGTAGGGACCTCTATAGGTCTTAACCACAAGCTTATGCATTGGAAGAAAAGAGGGGAACCTTATTTACTTCAACCTACTTTCTATATAAATAGGTGAAGCTGAAGCGGTTAGATCTGAAAGCGTGAAGCAATTCAATACTTCACTGATTAAGTCCACAATTCCTATTATACCTTAGTACATGTGAAATCTTTCAATTTACAATGAGTCAATGGAAAGATCTTGTAGTTAGAAATCTATTACAGTAATTTAAAGTTGTCATAAGTAATATTTACTGAGGCAATAAATCTAAAGCATGTGCGGTTGAAAATGCATACACGAACATGGTAAATTTACAATAGTATGTTTAAATAATTAATTCTACTTCACATATAACAAAGTAATGTTTATATTGTGCTAAAATGCAAAAATCATAAAGCTATAACAAAAAAAAAGTATAAAGATATGCTCACAATATTGCTAACAATACATCACAATCAACAAAGGAATAAGCATTAAATTAAAATAGTTAGTATTTAAACCTCAAAAGTAAATTATTTAATAAATGAAATCATTTAAGTGATATAAAATAAAAATCAAATTCATCTCAAATCTTGATTTATAACTAATACCTCTGTAAAATTAATAAGAAGAAAGTAACTCCTGTGGAAAGTTAATCTATTTTTTATGTTTAGTTGAAATGTAAGACGTATAATCAACCAATGGTAGCAAATTTTGTATATAAATAAATTGATTGTGATATTTATTAACTAATATTTTCTTATGTCTATTTTCTGTAGGAATGGTTTTATTTAATACATAGATAAAGGAGGAGCATTATTACCTGACCTACATCAGAAATGTGGACTTATTTAAAAGAAGGTTTTAGAAGACATGATTCAACATTTTGTTTGTTAGATTATTTTATAGTGTTGAAGGAGATTGTAATGGCTATAGTGTTATTCACATAAAGAGGAACCTAAAATATAAAAGAAATTCTATGAGAAAATTAATATAAATCAACTTCCACATTATGAAAGAACCAACTGGCATCCAAACAACTAGAAATATCTACTGAAAAATGATAGGTATACATTACATTTGTACATCTCCAAAGCATCTTTTCTCTAGCATAGTTTAATTTGAGATGGATCATTACATATATATATATATATATATATATATATATATATGAGGAAGGTACTTGATATTGTACTGAAACATCAGCATTTAGCTTTTTTACTACGCGGAATATCCCGCAAATAGTAATAATAATGATATATATATATATAACAAACTAACCAAAGGAAATACATATAAAAACAAAAAAAGACTTATAAATCCAATAAATAATATTATATTTCAACCAGAGGACTGGTTTTCATCAGAAAGAAAAAAAAAATACACAGTAAAATGGCGATATATATATATATAAATATATATATAGAAAGAAAAAAAAATACACAGTAAAATGGCGATATATATATATATAAATACAAGTATAATTTATAAACTTAGAGTTTTAGATATAATTATAGGGGACTTGAACACAGACCTACAATATCCTTCAGCTGTCCATGATTTCATACAACCAATACTCATGACTACACATGTGAAAAAATAAATGATCTCCCTCCAATCTATGTATTTTATGCTAACACTGCATTTGTCAGTTGGTCCAGATCATCATCTTCCATACAAATATATAAACAGGGCTTGGTTCATATTAAGAAAGCAAATCTTCAAACTTTAATGGACAGGCTTCAATCTACATCACCATCCAACTCGTCACCCATTCATACCATTGAAAATCTGATAATGGAATACTCAAAGCCCTTGTTAATGTTAATATTATTGGTGTAACCATGTTGACTTTGTTACTCTGCACCCCTATAGGACCTTGTCCATTTAAATACACAGAAGGGGGATGGACAGGCTACAGGTTGAATCTGTAATATTTGAATACATGTATAATTTATATACATGGAATATTGGTATCAACAAGAAAGTTGGGTTTTCTGTCATAGATGTTCAATAGTCTGGTGGCGGGTGAAGTATCCTGAAGCCTGTCCATTAAAGTTTGAAGATTTTCTATCTTAATATTAGCCTTAGCATTGATTATAACTATGTGTGGGTGATGATGATCTGGACCAATTGATTAATGCTGGTTCATCACGAAATACATATATTGGAGATCTTTTTTTTTCACTTGTGTGTCGTCATGTCTATAAGCTGTATGAGATAGAGTGGATAGCTAAATAAAGCTTCAAAGTCTGTATTCAAGTCCCCTTTAATTACATCTAAAACTCCAAGTATATAAATTAATTATACTTGCATTTAAATATTACAGATTTGGCGTATCCTCCCCATCCCTCTCCTGTGTATTTAAATGGACAGGTCGGAGTTACTTGAAGTCAACATGGGCATGACAATAATATTAGCAACAACAATGGATTTGGGCATTCCATCATCAGATTTTCAATGGTATATATGACTGAAGTGGTGGGTGGAGTAGATTGAAGTCTGCCCTTTAATGTTTGAAGATTTCCCATCTTTAAAAAATAAGCACTGATTATATATGTCTGTGAGAGATGATGATCTTGGCAACTGACGAGTGCTCGTTCAGAATGAAATACGTATATTGGAGGTCATTTATTTTTTTAAAATATGTGTAGTCATGTGTATCGGACGTATATGAGATAGATTGAATAGCGAAGAGAGCTTGAAAGTCTGTGTTTAAGTCCCCTACAAGTATATATATATATTATAATAAGAATAATGGTGCTCAAACATCAACACAAGTTTGTACCAGCAGCCCCTTTCCAGAAAAGTACGCATTCACAAATAAATATACATTAATTTTTTTAATTTAAAATAAAAAATCTAAAATACAAAATGAAAATAATAAATATTCTCTGTAGACTTATATGTGTATACACACACACATGGCGGTTATACATTTTTTGTTAATGTAAATTACTCCGAATTTTATTTTTATTTATCTGCGATTCATAGGGAAAAAAAATGTTTTTTTAATCACTCTAAGATGAAAAATTATGATTATTTTTTTTTTAATTTATCAAATAATGATGGAATTGAATTAGAAATTGAAAAAATAAAGATTGGTAGAGAATTTTTATCTACTTAGTATTTTTTTCTTTTTTATCTTTTTGATTGACAGAAAAGAATTTTCTTTTTTACTTAATAAAGACACATTGACTTTCAAAAGTATTCGTTAGATAATTTATTTACTGTAACATTTTTGTCATTTTGTAACCTTCTTGTTATTAATTAATTAGAAAACTTATATGGTACTTAAACTGAAAGAAAAAATATATAAAGAAGGAATAATAGGCTGAGGATCTGGAACATTAGTTTTCCGGTTGCTATAATAGTAAATGTAAGGAATTTGAACTCGGACTTTCAAGCATCTTTCAACTATCCACATTATCTCATACCACTGATTCACATGACCACATACGTGTAGAAAAGATAACTAATCACCAATATACATATTTCATGCTGAACCAGCACTCATCAGATGGTCCAGATTATCATCTCCCTCCCCCCCACACACACACACATATATATATATATATAATCAGTGCTCAGTTTTATATTAAGATTACACCAAGCACCAATTCTTCAGCCATCCATACCATTGAAATCTGAAGATGAAAAGCTCAAATCCCATGCTGATGCCAATATTATTGCTATGCCCATGTTGACCTCAAGTCACTCTGACTCCTCATGTATATGACCTTATCCATTTAAATACATAGAAGAATAATGGGCAGGATTGAGGCTTAATGAGTAAATATTTGAAATACAGGCACTCTTTTATATACCTGGAGCCTAATTGTAAATATAGGAGATTTGAACTCAGACTTTCAAGCATCCTTCAACTATCCCCACTATCTCATACCACTAATACACATGACCACACACATGTAGAAAAGATAAATATTCACCAATATACGTATTTCGTGCTGAACCAGCACTCATCAGTTGTCCAGATTATCATCTCCCATATATATATAATCAGTGCTCAATTTTATACTAAGATAGCAAACCCTCATACTTTAATGGACAGGCTTCAATCTACTCCAACCTCCAATTCTTCAGCCATCCATACCATTGGAATCTGATGATGGAAAGCTCAAATCCCATGCTAATGCCAACATCCAAGGATGCTTGAAAGTCTGAGTTCAAATCCCCTATATTTACAATTAGGCTGCAGGTATATGATGAGTGCCTGTATTTTAAATAGTTGCTATAATAGTTAGAAATTTTTAAAAATATAAAAAGAGGATAGAAATTGCCTTTGGAAGAGTTTTCAGACAAGATGGAGTTATTTTTGTACAGAAGAACAGATAGTTCTGTTTAAGAAGCTATCTGTGCGTTTTTTTTTTTTTTAAAAAAAATTGAGATGAGAGTTTCAATTGCAGCTCCATCTTAAGAAAATTACAGATCGATGATAGCGGATCAGTATAAATATAATTAATCACTGAGTACAGATTCAATCCCAAAAAATAAATTTTATTAAATGGATCATGAAGATTTGCACATCCAGAATGCCAATCAATTAATTAATTAAGGAAAATAATATGAAGTAAACATTCTGTAGAACACGGACTTTCCTTATCATCATGTGATCCTATTACTAACTGCCTGTTAAAGAAATGCCTGCGTGTTAAAAAAAATACTCTATTGAAATGTGTCATGAAGATGTCAAAATAAAAATCCTTGTACCATCTGAAGCCCTGCCTTTTGTAGTTTTTACACACGAATAAGATATTTGAAGGCTTGAGCCTGTTCTCAATTGAAAGAAAATGTAGAAGAATGGATTGGGGCTTTATTTATTTATTTATTTTAAAACCAAACTCCAGATATTTATACACTTTTATCATTTCATTGTATGTTAAAAAAAATCATCCATTTTTGAAACTACTATTATTACTTACTTTTAACTTAAAATTTAAAATTCGACCAAACATATATATATACACAAACACACGTATAACTAAGTGTAACAATATGTGCATATTGAATCTTTTGACTTCGGTTAATTTGTCATATCAAAATATTTACTTTTTTGATTTTTAAATGGTTTGTCAAATAAGTGTGTTTGTATATATACAGACATATCTTAATATCAAAGAAAAGAGAAGACATGCATTTCATTTATATTCTATTTTGTTTTGTTTGAAATTATGATGAGATTTTGTTTTATTAACTTAATATATCTTTGGCATAAATAAATTATATTAAGTTATAAATTATTTAACTAATGTTTTTCATCTTCATAGCCTAGCAAATTTGAATTATTGATTCTGTTTTTATTATCCACTGCTTACCCTAAACATTGAAAAATATTGAGCAAGCATATGCGACTTTTTTCGCATTTGTTAGTGAAGCTATAATTATACTTGAAAATAATGTGTAATAGGTCTGCTTAGCGCTTTCGAGATTTAATGCTGGAATCTCATACTCATAGCTTTGTGAATAAATACTGTTGTTATTTATTGTACACATATGCAAATGAGTTTGAATATTTAATTGGGATTACTAAATTGGAAATTTTTAGTTGATAACTTATAAGTTCTTTATCAGAGCATTCTTTCTTAGAAAGAAGTATAAGTCCATGCAATTTGAGACATAATAAAATGCTCTGTTTAAGATAACCTTTGCAGATCATTATAGAGATTGATATGTAGAAGACCTGAAAATGTAGCTAGTAATTATTAGTTTGATCACTTTCTTAATGATACAGGTTTTTTTTATCAGTGAATATCTGATTATGTATCTTCGATTGAAATAATTGCATGTGTGGTTTGTGTATTTGCTGATGTACCAATGAATTTGTATTTGGGTGGGAAATCATATGAATATTACAGTGAAAGTGGGGATTAACTTTAAAAATCCTCTCCCCTGAAAATGATAAATTACCCAGAAGTCAACTCTGCAAAATAATTCATAATGTTTGGAAATAACTCATTAATCTACTCTTAAAAAATGAAGTAGATAAGTAAATAAAATTTATACTGAATACAATCTTTGGTGCACTAGACTCCTAGTGGGTTAAAATGTCATGATCAAATCAATAAAATCTGAAGATGAGAGGAAAAATAAATATCACTAGAAATACCATGTTCCACATTAACTTATGTAAGCTGATGTATTTTAAAAAAATTAAATAACGTTTTAATTTTTCTAAAACATTTAATGTTTCAATTATATTATGAAAATAGTTCAACTAATAACTATAATTTGAATGTCACAATCATAAATTTTAAATAGTTATTAAGTATCTATTGTAAAGATTTAAAACTGGGCAAAGTAATAATTTATTTTTTTCTACACAAATGTAAATCTGAACAAAAAGTTTTTTTAAATCTTGCAACAAAAATTTTCAATTCATTTTTTAAAAAATGAGGAAAGTCATTTGTGAAGCAAATTATGAATTTTTTTAATGATATAGTTGCTTTTAAAAGAGGCAAAACTCTCTCCATGCAGTAGTGCCACTCAGTGTAAGCCAGAGTAATCAATGGATGCCAGAAGGCTTGTGCATAAAATCCCTATCTAGTGCCTACTCATCCAATATCCCCAGATTAGTTTCTGACTTGTGGTCTTTGTCAATGAGGAGCCCTGGATCTGAGAGCACTGTACCTAGGTCTCTTGGTGCATGCCAGTGTAATGAATAGATGCCAGAAGGCTTGGGTATAAATTCCCTATCCAGTGCCTACTCATCCAATTTCCCCAGACTAGTTTCTGGCTTGTGGCAGCTCTGGATCTGAGAGCACTACATCTTCTCCCTGATGAAGGCCACAAACCAGAAACTAGTCTGGGGATATTGTATGAGTAGGCACTAGTTGGGGATTTTATGCACAAGCCTTTTGGCATCCATTTATTACTCTGGCTTGCACTGAGTGGCACTACTGTATGGAGAGAGGTTTGCCTGAATTAATAATAGATATGAGCAAGCATAAGAAATAGTGATCATGTGATATTTTTAAAAGGCAAAATTATTGATGACAAGGTTGTTTTAGTCAGTGATAAAATCATATTCTAAATTATATGAAAAAGATAACATGAAAAAAAAACCTTGTAAACTATGATACTAAAATTTCAAATCTACAAAAATAATTAAACTTTGCTTTCACATAATTTAATATCCAATTATTAAATACAGTGATCAGAAACTGATAAAGATATTTAAAAATTGACTTTAGAAAGAAACAAATTTCTGATAGAGAATACCAAAAACACTTATAGATGATAACAATCCAAATCAAAAATTAATTATGTTGAGAGGGAAGTCATTAAAACTCTAAAACAAAACAAATATGAACATTCTCATTTCACTGACAAAAGCAATATATGATAAAATAAGAAAACTCTTCACAGCCAGCTGATACAGAAAGAGAAAAAAATTCCAAAGCAATTATAAATATAAGGTACAGGGATTTTTCACTGAATCTGAAGCATATAAATTAATAACATATATTTATCAAAATTTTACATCCATATGATCTATCAGAAATTCCACATATATTTCAATAATACCTATTTTGTTAGAAGTTCACCAAATTAAAAATTTTCATGATTAATAATTTTTGATATATAGGACAGTCTTTATTTAGGCATTGTAAGTATTCTAAAAAAGTTAATCAAGAATTAATAATAGAAACAAGTGATATTTTAACAAGATTTGATGTGGTTGGAAATTTTATTTCTAAATATAGTCAGTGATGAACCATTGTAACATATAATAACAACATTTCACTCTTTTTACACTTTAAAGCAAAATATATTTATTTATTCTTTACAGTTTTGACTGTTTCTAGCAGTCTTCATCAGATCTACAAAATTTAAACATTTTATCAATACAACCATATTTCATATATATCTATGATAATCTTACAATTTTATCAACTTAATTATTAACATCACTTTATTCATTAAACTTACTATTCTATAACTTTTAACTTTTTAATTCTATTTTATCCTTTATTTGTCTTATTTATTTTTATTCTCAATTATTATATTTATATGTATTCACCATTTATCTTTGCCATAATTTTAGAAATTCAATGTAATATTTATAAAATCTTTTTTATATTACTATATTCATATATTTAACCTTATTTTTCATTTCACTTATTTCTACATATTATCTTAATTTTTTTATTATCTTATTCCATTCCTTAATTTCTTTTTTATCCATATATTATTCCTGCTTCTGTCATTTACTTAATTTTTATAATATTATTTTTATATGTAATTTTATTTTTTATTTCTTACCTTATTCTCTACTTTTTCTCTCTTTCCTCCACGGTTTTTTCTATCCCATCGTCCTTCTTACTTTTTTTCCTTTTTTTATATTTATATACAGATCCCTCTATTATCTATTATACAAACTACTTATTTATTTTATTTTTTTATTAGTTTTATTATATGTTATATAAAAAAAGCAAAAATAAAGAAGAAAAATAGAAGAGAAAGTATTGATGAACCATTGATGAATATCTATGACAAAAAACATTAAGTAAATAATCATTAGTTTAATAAACCAGAACAATTCCATTTATTTATAATGTAATAAAAATGTCAACACTCTACAAAATAATTTTTTTAAAAAAACATACAAAAATTCTTTTATCAAAATCAAAATACTGTTAAGAATTTTATCACTGTCTATATTTACAAGAAAATATTGAAATCACATCCATAAATACTATTTTATCTCCTCTAAAAGTCCGTTTTCACTACAATAATACATTAGTTTTATGGCTACATGGTAAACACTACAGTCACATATCAATAACATAACTAAAAATAAAAGAACAAAAATAGTATTTTTAGATATTCCTATATAAATGCAATTGATCTACTCTACTTTGAACAGTTTTTAGCAAAACACTTTTTATTGGATGTTTATGCAAAGACAATCTTACATTTTAATTGTCCTGCAGTCTTCTTCAGAGCTATGATATAATGAATAAAATAAAATACATAACTTTATAAATAACATCATAAAAAATGTAAACAATAAAATTAATATATATATAAAAAAACAAAATATAACAAAATATAATAAAATGGAAATGCAATAAAAGTTTTTTGCTAAAAAAGTGTTCAAAGTAGAATGGATAATTTGCATTTATATAAGATATTATAGCAAAATAAAGGAAGTGGTGAATTTGGTAATAATTTTAGATATTCCTGTGACAATCTTAGTCATTACAAAATTAAAACTACTATTTACAGAAACTCTCCACACATAAGAAGTTATATTTAATCTTCATATTAATTTAAAAATGGAATTATGTTACTACTATGGAATATATCAAAAAAGTCTGTTCAGAAGTCAATGGCTAGGGGAAAAAATTTAACATTGAGTAAACTATCAAAAAACCATCAAACATCATATTAGCTCCTAAGATCTACATGCAGTACTGTCAATTCCAATGCTCCTCCTTGATGAAAGCCACAAGTGAGAAACTAGTCTGGAGATATTGGATGAGTAGGCACTAACTAGATAAGGATTTTATGCACAATCTTCCTGTATCCATTGATTACTCTGTATTGCACTGAGTGATGCTACTGTATGGAGAGTTGTGCCTCTGTAATAAACTATCATCAACAATGATTTTCAATGAGTTATTACTAAGAAAATATCAAAAATAGAACAAATGAAATATCCAAAGAAAGATAATCACTGCAGTGTATCCAAAGCTAACAGAGATAGGAGACAAAAACATAAAGCTATAAAATACCATGTGAATATAAATGTATATGTGTATTCAAATAATGCATTAGAAAGCAAAACAGTTATTAGAATAAAAAAAATAGATGTGTTTGAAGTAGAGGATTTTGAATGCACCAATGAACATCAAAAAATAAAAATAAAAAATATCTTTAAAGCTGCTCCAAATTACAATGGCAAATGACCCAAAAGTCAGCTTACTATAATTATTCATATCATAATTTATATGTAATCATGAGGAGGGGGTAGAACATTCAGACATGCACTATTCGTGTTAACTGACTTGCATTCACTTGTCAATAAATATATTAAAAGCATAGGTGAATCACATCCTTAGAGCTTATTATTATATAAACCTACATCTACTGACTTTGTTACTTTGGGACTTGATTCTATTATGAACCTACCAATTTAAATGACAAAGTATTCAAATTAAATTTGTATAAATACTTTGTCATTTGAATTATCAGGCTCATAATAGAATCAACTCCAAAATTAAGAATGGTCCATAGATGTAGATTTATATAATAATAAACTCTAAATATAGTTGATTCACCAATTTGATGAGTAAAAGCGAGCTAATTAATACCAATAGAGCATGTCTGACTGATCTGGTTTTTCCCCAGATGATTCTATATAATTATTTATTGGTTTTGGAAAACATTCATTAACATTCCTTCTAAATGAAAAAAAAATGGAAAAATTAGAAAGTATATAAAATTTCCACTAAGTACTTTGATACAATATCCTATTTCATTAAAACATCACCTTAAATTCTGTATTTACATACCTAAGATCATAAGTTTGTGCTGGCAACACCTAAAGAACAGAGAAGTATAACTTTATTCAAAACTTTATGTTTTAAACTAGCCTGAGTGCTATTTCTAACAAATGAACATATTTTAAAAAGTTTAAATATAAGTTTTAGTTTTGATAAAACATTTAATATTTTGATGAGACAATGAAAATAATTCAACATATAATTACAAGTAAATTGCCATCCACACAAACTTTAAGTAAATCTCATGTATAAAAGGATCCATAGCATAAGCTTGTGGTTAAAACACCTGTAGAAGTCCCTGCTATCGCATTTTATACGCATATTGTCAAGGTTATAGCCTCAGTAAATATTACTTACGTAATCAATGTGCGTTTAATAAATTTATAATTACAACTTTAATAAGATAATGTAAAAGACTGAAATTGTTATTATTTTTGCCTATTTTATATTGTGATTATTTTTAGTCAGATATAATACGCAGAAAGTGCTTAAAAGCAGTTTTTTCATAATGATATTCACAATTTAAATAATAAAAAGACAAGCAAAAGTGAATAATTACTATATTTTCTATACCATTTAATACTAAATCATCCATGCACTTTACTACTGTTACACAATGCTTTATTTACCACCCACTTTTACAGTTTACATCTTCGATTGCCCCAGCAGTCTTCTTCAGAACTTTTATATCTCCTAACTTCAACCGCTAAATTCAAATTTTCTATTTATGCCTTTATAAATATTTTTTTGTCTTCTCTTATTTTAAGAGTGATTATTACACGTATAATAAATTAAAAGTAACGACAACAAAATTTTACTGAAATTCTTCCACAACCATAGTTTCACCTATTAACAATAGACCTTTCCAATTGTGTATTATTTGTAAACTATTGTGAATGCAATAACAAAAATATACATAAACAAAGGCAAAACTCTCTATACAGTAGTGCCACCCTGTGCCAAACAGAGTAATCAATGGATGCCAGAAGGCTTGTGCATAAAATCCCTATCTAGTGTCTACTCATCCAATATCCCCAGACTAGTTTCTGGCATCCATTAATTACTCTGTTTTTGGCACAGGGTGGCACTACTGTATGAAGAGTTTTGCCTTTGTTTACAACAATTATGTGCTAGTATAGAGATGATGATCATGTGATGTTTAGTGGTTTAAAAATATACATAATAAAGAATAATAATTTTTATCAAGACTAAAAACTTTATTATTTATACATTCATTTTTAAAATGAATAAAGTCAATTCACAACTTTTATAGAATACAATTAATAATAAACATTTCTTTCTCCAATATTATCTGTTGGTATAGCAACATAGTCCAATTCAATACAGGTTAATAAATATTCACTATTAAAGTCAACCCCCCCCCTTTTTTTTTTTACATTTGACAATATACCACATATTAAAATTTATTTAAAATTTCAGCAAGCACAATATATATATATGTAAAGAATATTACAATTGACTATAATTCAATAAAATGTTTTTTTAATAAATGAATATATATTTGTATTATATATGTGTATACAACATGATTAACCCAATTATGCTCTATGCCTATCACTATTGTGACACTGATTCTTATAGAAGGCTTTTTACTCACCCTTACAGCCAGATTATGTCAGATGAGATTCATGTAAAATATTGTAACTGTAAAAATAGTACAAACAATAATAAAAATAAGAAAAAGAGAAGAAGAAACAGAAAAAGATGAAGGAGAAAAAGAAGAGGAAGAACAGGGGAAAATGAAGAGAAGAGGTGAAGAAAAATTAAAGGAGGAAATAAAAATAATGTGAAGGAAGACAAGAAGCATTATTAGCAACTATATTCACAAAAATCTAAAAACTATCGATAAAAATATTTAATATAAACACACATATATATAGACAGTATATTCTGTTGCTATTTGTTTTGCATCATTAAGCAGGTGACCCGCTCATCTTATTTGATTGGTCAAAATGTTGTATTCTTTTTTTAATGACGTAAAAACTATAAGCATGATGTTAACAGAAATATGGGCATTTGATACATCTTTTACATATTTTCTATGGCTGTTTCTTTTAAAAAAATGCAATAAAAATTGGATTTTTTATGAATTTTTTTCATAACCGGAATATTTTATTTATTTATTTTTGATCAATTTTGTAATTTCCACAAAGCGATAAAGACAAAAAACTTTTACCAGACTAAAAGTACTCTTTTATCAGAATAAAAATACTGTGATTCACAAACAAGGCCTTCCATGGAGTCTAAACATAATGACAGAACATCAGACTCGTAATCACAGAACATTAGACTCCTAATAAAAGTCATAGATCAATTCATAGATCACATGACCCTATCTCTTAAGCTTGTAAGTTATAAACAGTGAGGATTGCCAATTCCTCTACAAGCTTTATGATAAATGCTTATCCAGAGCCAGCACTTAAAATATCCCTGTCAGGAACCCCTCCCCAAACCCCTGACCATAGTTTCGTGCTTTGGCACTCCTCAGAGAGGTGTCAGGGTAGGTTCAGACACTAGATCTAAAAATACCAACCCAAAGCCAAGCACTTAGCTAAAAGTTATCTATTGAGTGGAAAATCTGAAATTTTCAGACATGTACATGTCTTCAAACCCAGCTATCCAACTCAAATAGCTATATGGAGCTGATAGATCTTCAGCCATGCCATATAGTAGTAGTCATAGCAATATAAAATTGCATAAGACTTTTTTGGCAGAGACTATAAATAGTCAAAACAAAAGTCATAGATCAATTCATAGATCACATGACCCTATCTCTTAAGCTTGTAAGTTATAAACAGTGAGGATTGCCAATCCCTCTACAAGCTTTATGATAAATGCTTAGCCAGAGCCAGCACTTAAAATATCTCTGTCAGGAACCCCTTCCCAAACCCCTGACCATGGTTTCGTGCTTTGGCACTCCTCAGAGAGGTGTCAGGGTAGGTTCAGACACTAGATCTAAAAATACCAACCCAAAGCCAAGCACTTAGCTAAAAGTTATCTATTGAGTGGAAAATCTGAAATTTTCAGACATGTACATGTCTTCAAACCCAGATATCCAACTCAAATAGCTATATGGGGCTGATAGATCTTCAGCCATGCCATATAGTAGTATTCATAGCAATATAAAATTGCATAAGACTTTTTTGGCAGAGACTATAAATAGTCAGAATAAAAGTCATAGATCAATTCATAGATCACATGACCCTATCTCTTAAGCTTGTAAGTTATAAACAGTGAGGATTGCCAATTCCTCTACAAGCTTTACAATAAATGCTTAGCCAGAGCCAGCACTTAAAATATCTCTGTCAGGAACTCCTCCCCAAACCCCTGACCATGGTTTCGTGCTTTGGCACGCCTCAGAGAGGTGTCAGGGTAGGTTGGTATTTTTAGATCTAGTGTCTGAACCTACCCTGACACCTCTCTGAGGAGTGCCAAAGCACGAAACCATGGTCAGGGGTTTGGGGAGGGGTTCCTGACAGAGCTATTTTAAGTGCTGGCTCTGGCTAAGCATTTATTGTAAAGCTTGTAGAGGAATTGGCAATCCTCACTGTTTATAACTTACAAGCTTAAGAGATAGGGTCATGTGATCTATGAATTGATCTATGACTTTTATTTTGACTATTTATAGTCTCTGCCAAAAAAAGTCTTATGCAATTTTATATTGCTATGAATACTACTATATGGCGTGGCTGAAGATCTATCAGCCCCATATAGCTATTTGAGTTGGATAGCTGGGTTTGAAGACATGTACATGTCTGAAAATTTCAGATTTTCCACTCAATAGATAACTTTTAGCTAAGTGCTTGGCTTTGGGTTGGTATTTTTAGATCTAGTGTCTGAACCTACCCTGACACCTCTCTGAGGAGTGCCAAAGCACGAAACCATGGTCAGGGGTTTGGGGAGGGGTTCCTGACAGAGATATTTTAAGTGCTGGCTCTGGCTAAGCATTTATCATAAAGCTTGTAGAGGGATTGGCAATCCTCACTGTTTATAACTTACAAGCTTAAGAGATAGGGTCATGTGATCTATGAATTGATCTATGACTTTTGTTTTGACTATTTATAGTCTCTGCCAAAAAAGTCTTATGCAATTTTATATTGCTATGACTACTACTATATGGCATGGCTGAAGATCTATCAGCCCCATATAGCTATTTGAGTTGGATAGCTGGGTTTGAAGACATGTACATGTCTGAAAATTTCAGATTTTCCACTCAATAGATAACTTTTAGCTAAGTGCTTGGCTTTGGGTTGGTATTTTTAGATCTAGTGTCTGAACCTACCCTGACACCTCTCTGAGGAGTGCCAAAGCATGAAACCATGGTCAGGGGTTTGGGGAGGTGTTCCTGACAGAGATATTTTAAGTGCTGGCTCTGGCTAAGCATTTATCATAAAGCTTGTAGAGGAATTGGCAATCCTCACTGTTTATAACTTACAAGCTTAAGAGATAGGGTCATGTGATCTATGAATTGATCTATGACTTTTATTTTGACTATTTATAGTCTCTGTCAAAAAAGACTTATGCAATTTTATATTGCTATGACTACTACTATATGGCATGGCTAAAGATCTATCAGCCCCATATAGCTATTTGAGTTGGATAGCTGGGTTTGAAAACATGTACATGTCTGAAATTTTCAGATTTTCCACTCAATAGATAACTTTTAGCTAAGTGCTTGGCTTTGGGTTGGTATTTTTAGATCTAGTGTCTGAACCTACCCTGACACCTCTCTGAGGAGTGCCAAAGCACGAAACCATGGTCAGGGGTTTGGGGAGGGGTTCCTGACAGAGATATTTTAAGTGCTGGCTCTGGCTAAGCATTTATCATAAAGCTTGTAGAGGAATTGGCAATCCTCACTGTTTATTAGACTCATAAGTATAAAATTTTAATTTTTTAATTTTTTGAATAATATTTTTAATTATTTGAAAAAATGAATTAATTTGCATTTGGAGTGATGTGCGAGATATAAATTTTATGTTTATTTATGCTCATATGAATTCAATATATACTGTAATTTTGTGTGTTTTAATTCACTTATTTTATAACAATAAACTTATTTTATAAAAATGATTCTCAAAAGGTTTAATAATTTATTATTTGGAAAAGTATTTATTGAGTTTATATTGGTATGTGTGTATATATAAATTCTATGTTTATTTATGCTCATATGTATTCATTATATACCGTAATTTTGTATGTTCTAATTCACTTATTTTATAACAATAAACTTATTTTATAAAAATAATGATTCTCAAAAAGTTTAATAATTTATTGTTTATTATTATGTTCATATGGTGTGTTTGTGTTTATAAGTAATGATTTACAAAACTAATAATCAAATGTAAAGAAAGATTGCATATGCAGGCAAATAATCAAATTCTTGCCTATGTTTTGTTACTCATACTGTGGAGTTACTCTAGTTTTTCTAGATGTTTCATCACATTATTTTCAAGTCTATAGCTAACAAATGGACTACTTGCAAATAAATTATATCTGTGATACAATAAATATAATGAGATAACATCACTTGGGTGAATAAAGAATATAAACATCACTGGTGTACATAAAGAATATAAACATCATTGGGGTGCATAAAGAATGAAGAGATGAAACTTATTTTATCAGTGATATAGACAATTTCTAGTTTTAGACAGACAAGAAGCCAATTGCTATGATGATTTGTTTTGTATATTTTATGAGGATGAATCTTTTTTTTATAGATGTCTTTGACATTTGGTAACTTTTGGGATACAAGATAAAAATGAAGAATTCTTATGTGAATACTTTTGGAGAATCTGAAGCTATGTATTATCTCAGGTAAAACATACACCTGGGTCTCATTTTATGTGGTAGATAGGTTCCTCAGAAAATGCACACAAAAGAAATCACACAAAAATAGACTTAACTTACCTTGAAAAATGGGGGATACATACTGTAATTTTCCAAAAATCACATAAAAGCAAAGCAACAACGTAAAATTACTTTAAAATTCGCATTAAAAAAATAAGAAAATAAAATATGACTAATAAAAAATTTCAAATTTGAAAAAAATTGATGCAAGACAAACTTTTTTTACATTTTTTATTAACTACAGTATTTAATTTTATTCAAAACAATATATTTTTATGCGTTATTTACATTTTTTTCATACATGTATGGTATTTTAATTATTATCGCTATTTGAGACATCAGATTCATCATGATGTGATGTGATGTACTATAGCATCTCCTTAAACAAAGTCAAGAGGAAATACAACTAAAACATTTTCCAATCGCTATTGATCCTTCCCATTTCACTAAGCGATCTAAAATTGAAATTTTTGTTTCCAAAAAAATTCATTTTCTTGGCTGTTTTTTTTCTCTCTCCATTAGAGTAAACTAAAAGTTTAAAATTTAAGAACTTAGACTTATGATAATAAAAAGACACTGACTCACCACTGTTGGGAAAAATTTAATTAAAACTAACAATTAAAAATTAAATTCTTATTTTTGTCTTTAATTTTTTAATTTTCAATTCCGTTTAAAAATCAAATTTCATCATTTCACATCACCTCGTTACGTAATTTTTAAATTGTTAATTACAATTAAAAATCAGATTTTAATTGGCAAATTTAACTGTGCCCAATGCTGTTACTCACCTTTTAAAAATAAACTTGTGGATACTAAATGCTTAATTAATTATGTACTCATTTTATAAAAAGCAAAAATTGAATGTGATTTAAAATGCAAAAGCAAAAACATATGTAGTATAGGCATTTATAACATTTGAACTGATTTACATTATGATCTTGTAAAATTTATTACTTGCAGACACTAAATGATTAATTAATTATGTACTCTTTTTATAAAAAGCAAAAATAGAACGTGATTTAAAATGCAAAAACAACAACAAACATAGTATTTTTCATCTATAACGTTTTAACAGATTTACATTATAGTCTTGTAAAATTTAATGTGTGTATATAAAATGGAAAAATTCTGATTTTAAGTGAATTATGAACTACATAAAATTTATTACAGTACTATTATAAAACACTGAAAATATTGAAATTATTAGATGGAAGTCGAACTCCAATAATGCGCTATTACTTTAAATATGACGTGAGTGTGCGAAATTTATAATATTTAAAGTAATAGCGCATTATCAGAGCTTGACTTCTGATCTAATAATTTTTATCACATAAAAGGAAAATGCATACAAAGATATTAAGAAGAATTATGAATCGCATAACTTCAAAATCGCATTAAATAAATCCGCTTAAAATGAGACCTGGGTATATATATGGTTTGAAAGACAATTTTGTGAGGAATACAAAGGAATTATCACTGAAGATGTAATTTAAACTTAGTTAATGATGAATTAAAAATTATGAACAAACAATAAAGTAATAATTATGTCGGATGTGGAAATTTCTATTTTACCTTATTTTTTTAATGGTGATCACTATTTGTCTTAGCGTTATTGTTTTTCTTAGTTTTTTTAGTTTATATCAATGTAATGTTTTTTGCTCTAACATTATTAAAACTGAAGTTATTGTCAAAATTGTGTCTCAGGTCAGTTTTTAAAAAAATCCAATATGGCGCCTGGAGTACATAGCAGCTAATAGTCCAAAGGTGTAATTTAAAATTTAATGAAGTTTAGTTATAAGTATTACATCTGGGATAACAAGCTACTTTAGATATTGATTTAATTAAATCATCGTAATTACTATAACAGTTTTATTTGCAATATTTCATTTCTATCTTTAAAATACAAATAGGCATCAATGAGGAACAAATATCTTATAGAAATAATAAACCAATTAGTAATTATAACTTAAAAATACAAATTTCTTTTGCATTACACCTTATAAATAAATAATATTTTCTCTACTAAATAACATCAGCCAAGCATTGGTGGTCGAGAGGTCAGCACGGCTGCCTTACAAGCAGTTGTTCCGAGTTAGTGGGTTCACGTCCCGGCCGATGCTATGACACATGAAAAAAATAATAATAATATCAAAAGTATGGGTTTTTATTTAATTATACTTAGAGATCATACGTGGTACTAATAATTAGTGAATTGGTTGATCAATGTGTTGGGGAAATGCTAAACAGGAATGTTAAATTTTGTTCTCTTCCATTTTGTATATTTCATTGTTTAAAACATTATAAAATGCCTTAGCAAATAATTTATAAGTCATAAGTTCAAAAAGAATGTCAAATTTCAGGAAATGTAAAACTTGTAAAATGCTTATTGTTAGTTTACAAAAATGGATATTTCTATTTATTTTAGCTTAGTGCAAATGTCTACAATTTTCAAAGTTAATGTGGAATGTCAAGTCAAGATAGATTTCTTTAATTAATATAAATAATAATTATATTTTGAAGAGAACTAAAATAATATTTTATCATCAAAATAATGATACTTGGAAGTAACTGGATATTTTTATGAATTATATAAAAATAATGACGTTTTAATATCATGTACTGCTAAACAAAGAGTTTTGCTAATTACTCAACAAGCTTTGAAATAAATGCTCAAAGCTTGTTGAGCAATTAGCAAAGCTTTTTGTTTATATCCTGCAAGCTTAAAAAAAAGTGGAGTCATGTGATATATGACTCTATTTTTTATTTTTTATTGACTATTCATGTAATGCTATTTGGAAATGGAAAAAAAAACTATTTTGTTTATTAATAGAGTATGAGAATAATGTAACATTAATTTATTATTTGTCGTTATTTTGCAGTAAATAATTCAACCATTACACGATTCAACTTTATATATTTAGAATAAAAGATATATACATTTTAAAAATATATCGTTAAAAAATTTAAACATCAAATCAAAGCACAAGAAGTTTTATGCTCCATGTTTTAAAATTTAAAAGCATTTTTAGAATACAATTATCAATTAATCAAGAGAACATTTACATAATAAAAGAATCTACTCCATATTAAATTTCTAAAAAATTTTATTAATAGTCACTTTCGTAATAAGGAATTTCAAATTATTATCCTATTGTAACTGAAACTTGAAAAGTGTTTTTCTTTCTCTCATTTATTAAAATCATTTGATGCCAAACACTTTTGGAATAGTTAAAAGAAAGCGTAATAAGAATAAAGGAATATTGTAAAAATAAGCTATGTTTATTTTGCTACACATTTGCATATCTCTTTGTTAAAATTCTCACCTCAGTTAGAAAGAAATGCAGCCAGGTCTTTTAAAGTCTTTTTCTTCCTCTTAGGATTAAAATATGTTAAAAGAAAAAATCTTACTATTTTATAAAATAGATTGAATTCTTTATTATGAGTCTTTAATTTATTTTATAGTTTAAGTATTTCTAATATTATATTTTTTTTATTATAATATACCAAAATAAATAATATTGTTCCTGAACAAAACAGCCATCAATTCAAAAACTGGCATAAATAAATATTGTATAAACATATAGGGGATTTAAACTCAGACTTTCAAGCAACCTTCAACTATCCACACTATCTCATACTATTAATACACATGACCACACACACAAAGAAATGATAAACAATCATCAATATACGTATTTCGTGCTGAACTTGAGATTAACATGTGCATAACAACAATATTGGCATCAGCATGGGATTTGGGCATTATATCAGATTTTCAATGGTATGGATGGCTGAAAAGTTGGAGGTTGGAATAGATTGAAGCCTGTCCATTAAAGTATAAAGATTTACTATCTTAATACAAACGGAGCACTGATTATATGTGTGTGGGAGGTGATAATCTGGACCAACTGATGAGTGCTGGTTCAGCACAAAATATGAATATTGGTCATTGTTTATATTTTCTACATGTGTGTGGCCATGTGTATCAGTAGTGTGAGATAGTGTGGATAGTTGAAGATTACTTGAAAATCTGAGTTCAAATCCCTATATTTATCATATTTTTATATATTGATAAATTTTATAATGTTAAGTACTGTTCTTCATTTATATGTTTATGTGAATGTATCATGCTTTACAATAATAAATGTTTAACTTGTGGAATGCATAATGTCTGCTGACATGAATGCTAAAAACATTATAAGAATAAATTGGTAAAAATATAAAAAAATAAACAAATCCACCTTTCTTATTACTATTGCAATACTTATTTTATTAAAATTAATCACTTTCAACCTTATAATTTCAACTGATCAGCAATTTTTTCAGAGCTTTTTATTATTCAGTCACCCTTACTAATAAAAATCTCTGAAGAAGCTTTCTAGTTAATTGAAACTGTAAGTTTTGAGATTTATTAATGATAATAAAACCAACCCCCAACTCATATAAATATTCAGGTCTGAAAGCATTTCTACATAGTTATTTCAGTTTCTCGAATCAGATTGCATATCTAATATTGACAATTATATTAAAGACTTATGCCACATAGGGTATAAATACAAAATGCTCATTAATAGTGTTAATATATATTTTATTCCCAACTCAAATCCACACTATGACAACTGATGTTAAATCCTGGATATCTCTACCTTACTTTCCTAATGTCTCCAGAAACATAATCAACATTTGCTCAGAAATATACAGAATCAGCCTCCACATGCCACTCATTCTGAACTCTTAATTAACAATTCCAAATACAAAAATTCCCCTCAACAAAGGAGCTTCTGCAATTACACTAATTGCAATGCAGTCTATTTTGGAGATCTCATGCTAGCTGGACAACAAGAATCATCCAGCTCCATAATTGTATAAAAGAATTAATAACAACTCTGATTCCTAATCCATATTTTTAGAATATGAAAATAAACTTGGCCATAAATTTGTACCTACATTTGCCAGTGTGGTATGTTTAGAATGGAAAATGACAAAATGTTGGCTTATTGCCAGTAATGCCATAAACAAAAAAAAATCCTGCTTCCCTCTCTAAAAAGTGGATCATGTAAACCAACAAATTTACATATTATTTACATGGTCTTTATATCACATTATTTACCCCCACACTATAGATGTCTTGCTATGATTACAATATAATTACAAATGTATTGAAAGCATGCTCTAAATCAATTTTTGTTAAATGTAAATCTAAACATGTAAGCTTCCACACACACACACACACACATAAACAAAATATAAGAACTATTTGTTCTACACCTAGAAAAAAAATGTAATCCAAAATATTGGTTATTCACTTGTCTAATAAAAGTGGCAAATATTCCATCAATTTATTTGTAATTTGAATAAATAAAGTTCTATTTGTAATTATCACAAACTTATTAATAAATTCGTGTACTTTGGCAGAATGTTAAATGTAAAAACTCTCCACACAGTAGTGCCACCCTGTGCCAATCAGAGTAATCAATGGATGCCAGAAGGCTTGTGCATAAAATCATTATCTAATGCCTACTCATCCAATATTCCATTCTAAGTCATTCTTATTTTTCACTTTATATGAGAATTTCATTTTCAAGCTGTTTTTAGTTTGTGCTTTCAAGCATTTAAATCAGAATGAAAATAAGCATTAAAACAATAATAAGAAAGATGTATTGTACATAATTATAAACATATTTGCAGTAATGCATCATTAGGTATTTTTTTAAAATTTATTCAATTATATAAAAGATAGCATTACATATTAAATATAGCATATTTTATTGTACGAAAATATTTAAAGATTTGAATAGATCCTTAAGTGGTAAAAATTGTGGTATTTTATTATTTAAAAATGATTGAAGTGGTCTAAAATTTGTATTCTTTATGAAATACTTAAATAAGACTAGAACCTTAGTACAGGCACCTTGAGTGCTTAATTTATTACAAGAGAGACCTCTACAAATCTAAACACAAGATTTGACTTTATAAAGAAAAGAGAAGCCACTCTTATCTTCATATATATATATATATATATATATATATGCAAATCTAAAGCATGTACTAAGATTTTAGCCTTATTTAAGTATTACGTGCTGACATTGCGCTTAATAAGAATTAATATTTATCCTTTATAAAAAGAAATAATATTTAAAGATAGGGATATACATCGATAATGGAGTGCAGGTATTGGTTCTGTCATGAGAAGTACTCTACAGGACAAATAGGTTTCACAAGATTTATTAATAAAAATATATTTTCTTCATCAAACAAAATCAAAAACAAGATTATTCTTTTAAGTTTATTGACCAAATATTGTATGAGCTTAGGAATATGATTTGCCTTTTTGTGAATGGATTTTAGATATTCTTTGAGGTTCAGAATATAATATTTTTTCTTTGTGAATAATTTAGAAATCATGAAAGAACCACTGATGGACAGTAATAAAGATACTGCTTTCATAAAAATGACTTCAACTTTGTTTAATGTTGATGTTTTATTATCATCATTATTTTATAATGTTTATGTTAGATCTGGTATAAGAAATGTAAGTTTACCATTGAGATATTAGTTAAGAGCATATCCTGACTCCTCCTTCCCAGAAAAATGCATTCTTACATCTTTAGATCAAAATCATTGTCTGTTACTTTTTATCATCTATGTAATATAAAAAAAATGTAGAATTCCAAAATTGTATACTCTCTCTCATAAATCTAGTAAACCAAATATTACAAGTTCTGAGTATTACTGTATAATCAATCCATCTCAAATATTAAAAATGCTTAGTCATTGAAACTAAATCAATAAATATTTCATTATTTAGAATGTTAAAGATACATGCTTGCTTTCATATATGAAAATATACATGACCCATAATAATGACCATGGGTTACATTTAATTATTAGATTTAACATTGAACATCAAATGATCATGTTTGCTCATAACTGTTATTAAAATAGGCAAAACTTTTCATACCGTAGTGCCACTATTCCTCACTGATGAAAGCCACAAGCTAGAAACTAGTCTGGGAATATTGGATAAGTAGGCATTAGATAATGATTTTATGCACAAGCCTTCTGGCATCCATTGATTACTCTGATTGGCACAGGGTGGCACTACTGTGTGGAGAGTTTTTACATTTAACATTCTGCCAAAGTACACGAATTTATTAATAAGTTTGTGATAATTACAAATAGAAACTTTATTTATTCAAATTACAAATAAATTGATGGAATATTTGCCACTTTTATTAGACAAGTGAATAACCAATATTTTGGATTACATTTTTTTTCTAGGTGTAGAACAAATAGTTCTTATATTTTGTTTATGTGTGTGTGTGTGTGTGTGTGTGTGTGTGTGTGTGGAAGCTTACATGTTTAGATTTACATTTAACAAAAATTGATTTAGTTTGCTAGAATATTTATTAAATAATATTATTTATTAAAAAGTTAATTCAAAATCAATTGAAGTAAATATCTGAGTAATCTTTAAAAGTTTATAATTTATTTTAAATAAAATTGTAATATTTTAAAATCCTAAAGTAAAAATGAAGTAATTGAAAAGTATAAAATTATTATTTTCTTTTTCTTTATTTTTAAATGTTATACATAAAGTTTTGCTGTGTTGATTCAAAAATCTTAATGTCTTTCATTTTTCTGATAATAACTTTAACAACCTCGTGAAGCATTGGTGGTCGAGGGGTCAGTGATGGCTGCTTTACAAGCAGTTGTTCCGGGTTAGTGGGGTTGCTTCCTAGCTGATGCTTTGACACATGAGGAAAAAAAACTTTAACAACCTCTTCCAAATTTCTTCAGAAAAAAAACAGGAAATCCCAATGCATAATGGGAAATATATTGAAGTCAGACATCAGTTATTCAAACAGGTATAAAAGTTGAATTTTGAAAAACCAGACTGTCTTTACAAAATTTTATTGCATTCAGACTCTAAGGAGGTTAAGATTTTTAAATAGCCATTTTGTTTGTCATCTACATCATGATTGGCTAGGCTAAGTAGTCTAGGCATTTTGCCTTTGTTAGGCAAAAGGATTTCTACTCTTTGTATTAAGCCATCAACAATAGGTAAATCAGAAACTATCATTGATTAATTCATTCATTCATTATTTCAATATATATATCATTTATTTATTACAATTAACTGTTAATAAGAATGGATATATTGACTCATGGAATGCTGTCTAATAACTTCCAACTAAATCGCTGAACTTTTTCAATTGAAAGTAATATTAAATAGCTGATATATTTAAAAAAATTATATTTATCAACTTTAAACAAGTTGCAGATATCTATATTAAAATAGTGATAAAATATTTGTCCTTTTTACTTTAAAAATATGCTATTTACACAGGCAAATCTCTCCATACAGTAGTGCCACACAGTGCCAAACTAGTCTGAGGATATTGGATGAGTAGGCACTAGATGGGGATTTTATGCACAAGTCTTCTGGCATGACACTGTGTGGCACTACTGTATGAAGAGTTTTGCCTGTGTTAATAACTGAAATGTGCTAGCATAAGAAATAATGATCATGTGATGTTTAGTAGTTCAAACATATGCAGGTTATATCTCAATATTGTGAAGTCATCTTGTCTTTAGTTAGAGAAAAACAACTTTAAATAACAATTTTTTAACTCAAATATGCAACTAGAAACTTTGCTATTTGGAGAAATAAGAACTTTATTTCCAGAAATAATGAAAACCACTTTGTTATGGATGATAAACTATTTATTTGATCATGTATTTGATCAGAAGTATTAGCAATGTGGATTAATAATCTGTCAATGAATGGATTAATTATATAATTCAAATAAAAGAAGCATTGAACGCTAATTCTTTGGATAAAATTATAAACATCTTTTCATATGCATTAAATTGCTACATGCAATAAGATAAGAATTTGTCTCCAATGCAAAAAGAAATGCATTGTGGATTTTCCACACTAAATAATAAAATACCATTAAATGAATAATAGATTATGAATGCTAAATATTTAAATGTCACTCCTAAATTATGATAAACATTAAAGTTATAAGCAATCCTAAATAGATTAAAGTGTTAAATATAGATTAACATGGATTAACAAATATGCTAAATGGAATTTATTAATCTTTGTACTGTGTTCCAGAAAGAATTCCATTACAAAATGAAATTAATCATGATTTACATCATCTTTGATGATGTTATTTTATAATTGTTTGTGAATTCCCAAGAACTTTGGAATATTTTCAAGTATCAATTTTTCATTAGGATAATTTTTTTAAATCATTATAACTGTTGAAGGATTATTTAATGCACTTTACTATAATTGCTTCTTTCTCGGTTCGTTAATATTGTTCTTATTATTAATGTAATAAAGAATATAACAATACCTCAGATATCATTATACTAATGCATAGGGAATGTTTTTATTTAATATTATTATTGGTGATATTGAATAGGATTAAATGTGATTTACCTTACATTTAGATTGTCTAAATGGAAATAACTATTAATCCTACACAAAGCTTTGCTATATTGCAATCATTACACATTTTATGGATTCATAAGTTTTAACCTCAATGTTAAATGGAGTTAATCATCCTTTTATAAATGAATAGATCTGTAAGGAATATTTTATGCATTAATCTATTATTAAACAGGCAAAACTCTCCATACAGTAGTACCACCCTGTGCCAACCAGAGTAATCAGTGGATTCCAGAAGGCTTGTGCATAAAATTCCCATCTATTGCCTACTCATCCAATATCCCCAAACTAGTTTCTGGCTTGTGGCCTTCATCAGTGAGGAGCCTTGGATCTGAGAGCCTTCTGGCATCCACTGATTACTCTGGTTGGCACAGGGTGGCACTACTGTATGAAGAGTTTTGCCTGTTTAATAACAGTTATGTGCTAGCATAAGAGATGGTGATCATGTGATGTTTAGTGTTTTAATCTATTATTATTAATTTTTTAAATGTTATATAATATGTAATAAGGCATCCTAATAATCTATTTATACTTTGTTAAAAGAATATCACCCCTAATGCTTAAGCCTGCAAATGAATCCAGTAAAGGATTAAATAAATAAGCCATATATCATATATATCATTTTGATATGATAAGCAATAATTGTACTTGCTTCTTTTAAAAGAGTAAAAAAGAACTTATCCAGCATTATTAAGTGAGGTTGATCAATAATTAATTGGTTAGTGAAACAAACTAATTAAGGACCAGATATCATTTGCCATTTGTTGTTATGATGATGATTATTATTCTCCAGTACTTAAATTGAGGATTATTTTGAAATAATAAACAACCTATTCCTATTTAATGTAAGTGTCTATGCAACACTAAACATTTTTTTTATATCACAAGTTTTAATTAAACTTAAGAAACAGATATTGACATTTATTTGATAATTTACATAATTTTCTTTATTGGTTATTATTTGTTTTTATTATGTATTTTATATTGTGACATAAAGTAATTGTTAATTTTTAATACTTTTTTTTTGTCATTATTAAAGAAACATCGTCACTGCATATTTACGAGATAAAGATCATATTTAAGATATTAGATTCTTCCAATGCATAAGCTTGTGGTTAAGACCTGTAGAGGTCTCTACTTTCGCATTTTAACCGCACAAGCTTTAGGTTTATTGCCTTAGTAAATATTAATTACGTATAAATCTATTTGGATTAAATACATCATTATTTTTTTTTTATTGATGCTATCTAAAATATAAAAATATTGGGGAAAATGATGTCAATAAAATATATTTTACATTGTCATATCCTAAAATGAACAATTACATTTTACATCACTCCATTTATTTTCTTATTTTATATAACCCTGAGATAAATCATTAGACCATTTTAAATTTTAAATTTTTAGCCTTAGTTTAAAACACAAATTAAGTTACTTTTTATTAGTTCTTACAGTAAGAAAGGTTATATTTAATTTGCAAAATATTCACATTAAAATAGAATTATACTAAAAATATACTTATAATTAAATAACCATCTATGTTCTTTATTACTTTCTACAATGCTTTTTTATAATCCACTATTGACAGTTTTAATTGCCACAGCAATCTTCATCAGAAGTTCAAATCAACCCAAATTATTCTTCTTTCCTTGGGTAAGTCAGGTACCACTCATTTTAAATCATTTATTAGTAGGTGAGCTACTAATTTTGACTTGAATTATGCACTTCTCTGTATTCATTAATAGAAATATACAATGTGACATGTGTTAATAGTGGATTGTAAAAAGGCACTGTAGAAAGTAATAATGAACACAGATGATATTAATATTATATGGATTTGGCAATGCAATAAGGAAGATAAAATTATAATACTTCATAAAGAATTAAATAACTCTGAGAAATGTATTTATTATTTTATTAAATCTGAATCTATTATTAAAGTATAGAATAGTTTTTAGCTTATGCAGAAATATAAAAAAACTTGTATGTAGGCAATTTCAAGTTTCATTAGAGATAGTTGGATTTCCACACTATTAATAATGTCTCAATCAACTTTATTGTAGGTTCGGGAGATCACTTGCTCACTTATAGTTACAACATATATATCAATTAGAGTATATAAATTACTTTCATTAGGTATTTATGTTCATTCTCATGCACATATCATAATAAACATATTTTTCACAAGTCAATCAGAATATATGTTGCTATGTTCAAATGGAAGAACACATAAAAATGGTTATGATCTCCAATTCTTTATTATCATACTAAAACACTAAATATTGCTGTGTATGTGTCTCCATTTAAACACAAATGTATAACATATGTTTCTTTCTGCAATCAGAATTTGGTCTTATATTGATTCATAATAGCATTTGATCTCATTTAGACATATATGATAACTTTCCTAACTTAAGTATACTGAGAAACACTGTGTTGAAATATTAATATATTTTTTCAGTACTAAGCAAGAAATGGATGAAAAATTCCAATTATAGGTCATCTTTCACATAATTGTCAGTGCTAGGATAATTGCCCCTTGACTCACATATATATTTGTTTTAAAATTTCTATTATCTATACTTATTTTAGTCATCATTCAGAGCAATACACCATTATATAGGTGACATACGAGGGTTCACTGCTTAATTAGCATATTAAATTATGACTGTTGTATTAAATATATGATTATATATAGGAACACAAACACATGAAATACAATTAATATTTACTTATTAAACAATCTTAAAAATGTGTATTTACAGTATTTAAAATTATTATATCTTCACCTGTTATTGTTGGTAAGATATAGCATCTAGTTGCCATGCAACTACAGAAGAAAGGGATTTCAGGTGTCTTTATAAGTTTACTTGCCATTTCCAGCTGTACCATGACAGCTTGTCTCATGAGTCGATACTCTCATCTTGCCCCATGTCTGGTTTATGTCTAGCAACTTCTAATTGTAATGTGAATTTGCTTAACTGATCAGCCATAGTGAATAATGTGTGTAATGCTATTCAGCTTTTTATGTAGTCTGACTTTACCTACAAAATCCCTATCTATGATGGAAACATTTATATTCATGGAGGATCATTGCCTATTAGCCCATTCTTGCCATTGGATGTATGTTATCTATTTACATATCCATTGGTCTGTGACAATAAATGCTCAATCTGATCAAGATAAAATAAAATATGGATTAATCCATGATTTGAAGACAGGATGAGATATAACCATGACTTTATTACAGATCTTCAGTCACTTTTAACAACTAAAAGTGTGCATTAAATCAGAATATCAAGATTACAATCTCATATCATCATCGAAAATAAACATTAATATCATTTGCCAATGACAATAATGAATCTCTCTCTCTCTCTCTCTCTCTCTCTCTCTCTCTCTCTCTCTCTCTTATATATATATATATATATATATATATATATATATATATATATATATATATATATATATATTATAACCTACACTCCCAACACTGCTCATATACATTACATGAGCGAAATGCCCAGGCGCCAGTTCTATTAATCAACAGAATATAATAAGATATATAATACAAAACTATTACTGAGGCTCTATATTTAAGTTTAGGTTCAGCTCAGCTCAGTGGGAGGCTATAGGCAGTTCATAAGATATATGATGATAAATAAATGAAAGAAGAAATATTACAAAACACTAAATATAATGTAAATCCTTTTTATTAATTAATTGTATGATAAAGAATCATGTTTATCGGTACAGTCTATTAAAATATACTTTAAACTTAATTTCTTCCTTCATCCAAATATAACATATATCAGCTTGCTATAATTATAATACTAAACAATTCTATGACTTGGCATATCACAATCTAAACATCTACTTTAATGCCAATCAAGAAATAAACAATAAGATCTCAGGGAATTTAACAAACACAGTTGAATTAAATAAACTACATTGGCCCATAAGTTATAATTCTAAAGTATGATAAAAATGTAATGAAACAAATTGACTAAAATATTCCACTGTGTTTCAATAATAAGATAATGACAGAAATAGGGTATTTTAATTTCATATCATCATCTAACAAATATACTAACTTGGCAACCTTTCTAATACGTTTATCCAGTGGCAAATGTTCCTTATAATGTTTGGATTAAGAAAAACAATATTGTCAGACACCAGCAGATTTAATATTATAACTCTAAAATAATATATCTATTTTATAATAGATTTATGAAATGTGGAGATGTGGAAATGGAAAACACGAATGTATACAATAATAACTCCAGACACAGTTTTAAGATTTTAAACAAATAAAATAAATCATTTATTACAATAAAATAAATTTGGTTTAACATGATATTTACAATTGGACTACTTGTCTCACAGATTTTTAAATTATCAAATAAACTTTAAGCATCAGTTTGGGATTATCCCTATTATCAAAGCAAATTAACAACAAAACTTAAATATTCTGACTTCGAACACATGCTTTGCCTACATGTTTCATCTACATGACACTAAATAAACAACATGTTATATTATTAACACAAAAAAATACTTTGAGAGGATATTACCATTGATTAATAAAATAAATCAAATTAATTATATTTGGCTCTCAACCAAGCAACTTTCTCTAATTGACTAAATAATCACTTTCAATTACGAATACCTTTCATGCATAGCAACAAAATCATGTTCATTCTGATGATTTGATGATTTATAACCTTTATTTAAATAAATACACTGTAGTTTAAAATATTTATTTCCCGTTTTAATCTCAATAACTTTATACTTCTATTTAAATGAATGTAATGTATTTCAAAACATTTATTTCTCATTTTAATTTCAATAACTCTATACTTTATATACACGATATTATTTATATTATGTGTGTGTGTGCGTGTGTCAAGCAACAATGATAGAAAATAATCTTTTCTACAAACTCTCCATTCATTAAGAAAATATCATACAATTACTTTATTTCGGACAATGTCGTAATTCATCAATAAAATAAGACACTAATATTACATCAAGAATTAATTTAACAATTTATCTGGCCACATATTAATTAACACAGAGCTATATTTTCATGATTATACAGACTATACATTATAAGGGAAATCTACATGAGGAGCAGATAAACTCTTACTGAACACTTCTACAATAATTCATCTGATTCTAAATACACTGTTGGTGGGGAACCTTTTCTCATCACCAAGAATATAAGAAAAACATCACATAACTTCCTAAACATCATTTAATCATACTTCAACAATAATTCATCTACTTCTAAATACACTACTGGTGGGAACTTCTTCCTCATCACCAGGGCTCTAAGAAAACATCGCTTAACTTCAAAAAATATCATTTAATCATACGCATATAATATAAACTAGGCTCTACTCATGGAAAAACATATACTAAATAAGCAAAATCTTTTATCCCTACAAGCATTATAACGCAATCAGATTTCTTTCCATTCTCAAAGCTCTTCTAAATATCGAACATTATAAATACACGCTGGCAGATAAATACATACAGATAACATACTAATCCATTCCACTCAGTAGAATACGACAGCATCCGAAATTTATACATAAAAATATTCACAAACTGAACTTTATCAAACAAATGTCATAATTGTGCAAAACAGACACACACCCGCGAATAAAAGTATATATAAAATTAACTCTAAATTACACACTATGCAGGCAACATGGTAATTAAATATTGCATCAAGGTATAACTTTTAATTCAGAATAAACTTTAGGTTACTTTTTAAAATTTAATGGTTATAATTATTACGAACAAACTTTCTTTCATATCTAGCAAACTATTTCTATTATACGTTCGTTGATTGAAAAAAAGAACAAAATTCTCACTTTGAGATAATAAAGTATACAAAATAAATATAAACCTCTCTAATAATATATTTAAAAAAATATTTCTTTCTTTTACCTTCGTAAAAGAACAATAAGACCTATTTGTACACAATCAATTTTTACCAGCGTATTCCTCATTTGGATACGCTTCGGAGACGATCTTGAAGGTCAAAATAACCCAAATTATCAATAAAACATAATAATAAGTAAGCCTATTATCAATAATATACATTAATAATGACAAGCAATAAAAAAAAAATAAAGAAACAAAAGTTATTTGTTTTGTAACTTAAAATAAAAGTTCACTTGCAAAGCTCTGCTCCAGGTTTATGAAACAATATGGGACACATTCCAAACTGAATTTAAATAAAATAAACTTCTGCAGGATAACTTAAAAAATATAATCATAACTTAAATCTGACCCAGCACCTCCAGTGTTCATAGCATATCTATTTGAGGTACCAAATCACACACACAAGCAATTAATTTCTCCTTTATTATACTGAAAATATAAGACATTCTCCATTGTAGTGCTAAATTAAATACGCAATTATTCTTAGTAGTTTTCTTGAATAGCATTTAACACTTTATAGTCTATTATATGCATGGTTTATTCTTAAATATTGTCAATTAAGATACCATGGTTCCTTAGTAATTCCACAATTAATAATACTTTGTTTTATATTCCATCTTTATCGAAGAGAACAAAAATTACCCGCATTTCTATTCTTCCATTCGATTTAAGCAAATACTTAATTTGAAGTAACTCACATTTTATTTCCTTCATTTAAAATACGTATTATTTCCAGAAATACCAGATAAATAAATACTGTTATCTCTTTATGATGAATTTGAACATGGCATGATTTATCAAAATATGCGTATTCTTAATTCTATGTTTAATCCTCACAAAAACACAACACGGAAAATAGTGAAGAATTAAAATATATTCTGTAAAATAGTTCTGCATGCGTTTTCCAGATATATTAAAATACACACATTGGTTAGTGATACAACAATAATATTCATGCAATTTATTCTTATTTAAAATGACAATTAAATGAAGTAGTGTAGACTGGACGTTATCAACATAAATTTTTAAAAGAGCAATAGTTATGAAGAGGTTAATTCAAAACGTTTAAATCAAGGAGAGCAAAATAAACTGTGTACCTTTTTAAAATTTAGAATTGCATCTTAGTTAACTTTTCCCATAATAAATTTCTTAAGATCCTTTCGAAGTTTTACTCCAAAGTCTTTTTTAAAATCAATTTGACTTCAGCAACTGGTTTTTAATTTTCACAATAATGAGCCACTGTTTACTGGCTACAATTACATTACATAATATGCAAATTTTTCACTGGAGATCTTTGTTAAATAGCTCTCTTTAGCAAAAAGGTCATTTCCCTTCACAAGGTTACTCCCACGCTTCTTTTCTATCTAAGCTAATTACATATTCAAAAAAAAAAATCTTTTCTAAAAAAAAAAAAAAACCATTTTGATTAAATCAAGACAAAAAAAATAATAAAATAAATAGCTTTTACAAACTTGAAAGAAAAATGAATATTAATTAACTATTAAACAAAAATGATTAATAATTTATTTAATTTGTAAAATAATTCATTGATTCAACTATCTATTAATCATTGGAAAGAAATATATATTTGTTAAATTATTTAAGATAATTACTGTAATTTAAATGTTTTTATTGTACATGTACTATTGTTTGCTGTTATTAAAAGATGAAAATGAAATGAAACATAATACAGACATATATGCATGCACATGTACTGCAACCTAAATATTAAACTATCCTAACTAAATATAATTGAAATGGCTATTAATTGTTGACAAAAGGATAAGTATTAATGAATAAAGGATTTTGAAACCATTCAACCAAATATTACACTAACATAAAATAACTTTGCATTTTCCTGCCCAAATATACCAATTCCTATAATAACAACCCCTCTCTCTGGCATTAAATACTTCACTAACCACAATAATAATAATGAATACTTATAAAGTGGTCAATCAACTGCATAAGCAACCCATATCTAAGCTTCAAACAATCTCCAGCAAAAATTTTAAAATTCTAAGGCTATTTCATTTTTTTTAATATAATATAACTATTCGATGCAGATACAAAGCATCTCAATTCCTTGTGCCCATTCAGATGGTCACAATATATATATATATATATATATATATATATATATATATATATATATATATATATATATATATATATATATATATATATATATATATATATATATATATATATATATAGTAAGCAACTTTACAACATAATTTTGACATTACCTCTGCTAGTAAGTGCCTTTGAACACATAGACAAAGTTTCATGAGAACACTACCAATTAATACATACATTTGGATGGACAAAGAAATCATTTAATATGATAGTAATAACAATAAATAACAATTAATGTATTTGGGCTCATAGATCCATCATTGAATATGATGAATGCTAAAAAAATTCTATGATTTTTAAAATTCCAATTTACTAGTACACTTTAATAATCCACTTAGAATATATCTGCACACCTTCTTGCATTCTAAAAATATCTTGCTTTATTTTAATAGTCATGTTTTCATATTATTTATAACTTATTTCTAGTAGTAATTATGCACAACAGTTAATATATAACACAACATTTTGAGTAGTATTTCTGTCACCCAAGAAAATTTATTTGCAAAACACATGCATTTTGCATATAAATACATTATCAAATTAAACTTTTATATAATATACACTTTTCATAAAAAATACTTGAATTCATTATCATCATCATTTTCAACCATTATCAATCCTCTACAGGATGAAACATTCTCCAAGTTCAATCCATCATCTCAGATCTCTAGCCTCTTTTCTCCACATCACTCCATCACACTTCCTTATTTCATCCATCCATCTCATATATGGTCCCTTTCTAGGTTTTTTACAATCTTTTGGAGTTCATTCTTCTCTTAACATCTTGTCTAGCATACTTGATTTACTAGTCTTAAAGTAACTATCGATTTTCTTACAATGGTCACAATTGTTTAGAATTTAACTCCAATATCCAATATTTATAATCATGTTCCTCATTTGTATGCTTTGTGAATGTTAATTTTTTGGGGATCATAATAAATTGACCCCTAAATTATATTTTTTCTGCCTTTTTCTATATTTAACATTAATAATATATGCATAAGAAAAATCTGTGCTGCTATAGTAGATATTCTATATCAGGGTTTGGCAACTATTTAGTGGTGTCATGCTAAATCTATGTTACAATGTTATTCTGTATGCCAACATCATTCTACCAAACTTACTACACATAATATATAATGGCTTCTAAATTATATATTATATACTTTTGGAGCACATTATAACCAAATCTTATATTATTAGTCATTGAATATATTAAAATACATTGAATCATATGTGAAAAATATGTTTTGTTAAATTATTAAGTTTGAAAAATGTGCTTAAAATTTCCTTTGGCATGGAGAAAATTCATCCTGTTGGTGATTTAAAAATGTGTATTGTTTACAAAATTGCAGATTAATGTACTATGATTCAGAATAGGCCAAGCACATTTAGCTTTCAATGGTTTAATTTAAAAAGCTGATTAATGAACTCTAACAAAATAAAACAAGTATTTTTATACATCAAATGCATTGACCGGGAAGCGAACCCAGGACAGCTGCTTGGAAGGCAGCTATGCTAACTGTTAGGTCACCAATGCTTGACTAACAAGTATTTTTTTAGCATTCATCAAAAATGTTTCAAAGAAACTCATTTTGTGATATAAAAAATTCAACTCAAAATTAGAAGTTTTTCATATATTGTTTTCTTTAAAACTGTGGACATTTGGAATTTTTCTCTGTGAGAAATTTGTTTAATTACACAATAGAAGTTTTAAAAAAAATATTTTTAACTTCTTTGAGATTCAAACCATATTATCAAGTCTTAATTATTTGCAGATCTTCACTGACACATTAACTTGACTATCACTCATTATTAACTTTTTTTTTCAATTAAACATGCCAAAACATAAAATGTATTATTATATAATTATGAATAGAATTTTTCAAATGAACTGATACAATATTTTGCCTGAATATAAATTTACTCTAAACATGCAGTTGCAAACAAAAATATCAAATGTCAGTTGACTATCAAAAAAAAAAATTCCAGGCAAAATTAATTCCCCCTGGGGAAAAATTGATTTCCACCATACTTAGTTCTTATCTTTATCGAAAATATCAAAGATTGGGTGTATGTTTATTGTACAAAATAATTAGTAAATTAAACTGAATCATGGCTTTCATATGCAAAATGTAGGTGATAGTGCAAACTTGTGCACATTAATTAAAATATATTTTTTTACTATTTCAATTAAATCAGAGTTTTATTGATAATTGGGGGCTGATTTAGTTTGCACTCATAGCCATTTTGAAATTTAAAGACCAGTCAAAACCACTGCTGACACATCGAACCGACAAATGACACAAATATTAAATAAAAGTGCTTTAAATTCATATTTTAAAAATTATAAGATAGTAAAAATAATATGCTTTATTTCATATGAACATACAGTATAATCTTTAGTATTTGGAAATTATAAATTTGGTTTGATCAGACTTCTGCATATTTTAGACTGTACTTCATATTGGCCAATCCATCCTCCCCCCTTCCCACATATTCTGGCACTTTGTACCATTGTATTTCAAATATTTTATAAAGGTAAATTTATAAATAAAAAAATTGCTAATAAAATAAAGCATATTATTTTTACTAGCTTATAATTTCTAAAATATGAATTTAAAATACTTTTATTCAATATCATTTATCAGTTTGATTTGTCAGCAGTGGTTTTTAGATTTCAAAATGGCCGTGAATGCAAACTAAATCAGGTCCAAAAATTTTGTCTGCATGCCACAGTTGGCATGCGTGCCCTAGGTTGCCAATCCCTGTTTTTTTTTTCAAGTCTAGAAGGAACCACAGAAGCTCTACTGACATGACAAGCATGCAACTTATCTTTTATGATAATGTTAGCACTATACAGTTATTTTATTTGGTTTAGAGAAAGAGATTTCTTTGTTTTCAACGCAGGAGGTGTTGGAAAAAATCATTTTTCTTTTCTTTTCTTTGGAAAATGGTTTCTGCTCAAATAATAGTAATTATATTTATATTTGAACAAGTTGGACATGTTGATTTTCATTAAAAGACTAAAGTTAAAATCATTTTTAAAGTAAACATGTTCTGAGCATATATGCTTATTTTGTTCAATGGTGAATTTAGTCTTTTTATTCAACATTAGATTTTTATGCACAACTTCTCTAGCTTTGAAAATTAAAGAAGCTAAACAGTTCGTTTAATTTATGTTTTTATAGATATATGCCAGAGTAAAACAGATAACTAACCCTCTCCTATTAAATTAAAAACAATTTATTAATTTAATATTTTTAAGCCTCATATAACGTCAAATACTTACTGGATAATCTGTAGTCAGGTCAGCTGCATTTACATTTAGATAATCAATTTGTTATTTTTAGCTTGAGAAAATGAGTTTCACATTATCTAGTCTGAACTAATATATATAAAAAAAAAAAACATTTAAAAACTTTGCTATCTACAATGTTGTTGTTTTTTACAAATCATTTTTGAAGCTAAAAAAATCATTGTTTTTATAATTTTATTCTCTTTGCATTTGGTTTGATAAAGATCTGTCTATCAATAAATTATTTAGCTTAAAAGGATTTAACATACAATATTTATATTTAAAACTTCAATACTGTTTAATCTTTTATATCGAATATTGAATATAATTTTGTATATACGTCTTCAGACATCTACACTTACATTTTAAAAATATATCATATATATTGGAGTGTGTTTGTTATTAATTAAATTCATGAGAACAGTATATATCTTTAAATTATTAGACTTTGCTTAAACATTGATGTTTGGCTGGCTTTAAAGTTTGATTAGAAGTTTATTTTCTGGTTTGAAGTCTACTTTAATGTCTAAATTAAATATGCCATATTAATCACTCTCTATATAGAATAATAATGTTTATTATTTAAATTAATACACTGTACAGGCTTACACACACCTGCACATATATAATGTAATATATAAGGGATTTGAACACAGACTTTCACACGACCCTCAACTCTCCATGCCATCTCATATTGCTGACCCACCTGATCACACACATGTTGAAAAGATAAATAATCACCAATATAAGTATTTCATGCTAAACCAGCACTCATCAGTTGGTCTAGATTACTATCTCCACACATATATACAATCAATGCTCAGCTTTATATTAAGCCAATCTTCATACTTGAATGGACAGGTTTCAAACTACTCCAACCCACAACTCTTCAGCCATCCATTTCATTGAAAATCTGATGATGGAACGTTCAAAGTATGATCAAGTGGGTCAGCAATATGAGATGTCATGGAGAGTTGAGGGTCGTGTGAAAGTCTGAGTTCGAATGTTTATTGTAATTATTTCACTATATTATTTCTGTAAAACTAAAAATACTCACCTAAAATAGTCTAATTATTCATGCAACTACAAAGTAACTATCTAACGGTATATGTCAATTTAAAAATTTATCTTTGGTCTAAATATGTCATGCAAATATTCTTGCTATTATTAGACCCTATGGTTTAGTTCCTATTAGTTTACATAACTAGAAACTAGATTATTATATGAAATATTTTTATTGTATTTCAATGTTTACACGTAGACATATAAATTTATTTAATGCACATTCTTGAGGTTTATTGCCTTAGTAAATATTACTTCTCAATGTGCGTTAAATAAATTTATAAATACAACTTTAAATTATCGTAATAGATTTCTAACTATAAGATCGTTTCATAGACTCGTTGTAAATCGAAAGATTTCGAGTACTAATGTATAATAAAAATTGTGGATTTAATCAGTGAAGTATTGAATAGCTTCACGCTCTCAGATCTAACCGCTTCAGCTTCACCTCTTTATATAGAAAGTAGGTTGAAGTAAAGAAGGTTCCCCTCCCTTCTTCCATAGTGTAAGGTTGTGGTTAGGACCTGTAGAGGTCCCTACCTTCGCATTTTCAAGTGCACATTTTTGAAGTTTATTGCCTTAGTAAATATTACATAGACATATATATATATATATTGGAACTTATTAATTGCACTTGCTTCTGAGGGAAATTAATATTGTTTTATTTGTAAAAAAATTTAAATTTTTTGTATTGTGTCATTTATCTATATCTTTTAATTTAGAAGTTTTGATAATGACATATGTTATTATTGTAGTAAAGTTAGGTTTTAATATTATATTGAAGTAAAATTTAGATATTTAAGTCACATATTATAAGCATAAGCTAAGATAATATGAGTTAATTGTATACTTCAACAGTAATTTTGTTTGTCAAGTAATGATTAATCTTAATGCTAAAGTAAGTTAGTCTATAATATTATAAGTCCAATTGAAGTTAACTCTGTATTCATAAATATTACCAAAATCACACTTTTCTTTATGTTTGCCGCAATATCATATAAATATAATTTATCCAAACTTCAAACACTTTTAGCAAACTTTATTTGTACATACACCTACGTTTCGACTGACCTGCAGTCTTCTTCAGAGCTATGATATAATGAACAAAATAAAAAAACAACTATATAATAACACCATAAAAAAATTTTTAAACAATAAAATATATATATATTAAAAACCTGAAATAAATAATCAAACCCAAATAAAACAATTAATATAAAATAAAATGTACTACATAAATGAAAAATAAATATAAATTATACATGTGTATTCTTAACTTTATACATATATACATTCAAGGACAACTATTAATCTAAATATTATCTATTTTATTATTATTAACAATCTACTAATTATCTGTATTCTTCATAAACTTAAACTTTATGATTAGTAACTAAAATTCTTTTAATTTTAAATCATATTTATTATTTTCTTACTCATTCTTCTTTTAAAATTAATATTTTATATTTATTATTGCTGAATATTTAAAACCTATAAACTTTATAATCTTTACACTTACTAAGGCTATTCTGATCTTCAAAATAAAATAATGAAAAATCGTTTTTTTTTCAAAAAATTATCTTATACCCTAGCTCCCTCTATTACATATTATTTAAACTAAATATATATCCCCTACAACTCTTTATTTATATATATATATATTTTTACACTTTAACTTTTATTATATAATACTCATAAATTTATATTATACTTCTTTATATGTTTTTATATATATAAACCCTACAACTTTATTTACATATATATTTTTTTATTTTATATATTTTAACTTTTATCATTATTTTTATATAATTCTTATAAAAAAAATTTTATACTGTTTTATATGTAAATATTATGCTAAGTTTATTAATTTATTTATTTATTATTATTTAATATCTGTAAATATACCCAAATTTATATTCGTATTTAACCTAACCATTTTTTATCATCCCCAACTTATTTATTAACAATTATCTCTTTACATATTTACCTCTATATATCTTATTTAATAACTAAACCAATCTCATCCTAATCCCAGAATCTCTATTAAATTCTGGTTTTATCTTTCTTATTAATATAGCTTCTTTTATTTTCCTTTCTTTAATACTTTTTGTATATAACTTCATTTTTATTGAACTTTGTGTAAATTTGTGTCCTGTTTCTTTTGTATGTATATATATTGGTGATTTATTATCTGCCATATGTTGTTTTAGTCTTGTTTTTATAGAATTTTTTGTTTCTCCCACATATTTGTTATCAATCCCACTATCTAGACATTGTTTGCATTTTATCACATATACTCCATTAATTATTTCTTTATTATCTTTATTATATCCTATGTATTTGTTATCTATCAAATTTAATAGGTTTTCTCTTTTTTTATTAACTATTTTTGTATTAATTATTCTTTTGTATCTTTTATTAATCTTCTTTATAATTTTGTTAAATTTATTCACTATGATATTATTATTTGTTTTTATTCCTATATATCTATCTTCACCTTTCTTTTTTCCTTCACTCTTTTCATTTTTATTTATCTTATATTCTATTTTTCCAATACTTCTTTTAATTATATATACAGGGAACCCATTCATTTTTAATTCATTGATTATTAAATCTTTTTGTATATTATAATCTTCTTTCCTTGAACAATACATTGCAGCTCTGTATATTCTTGAATATATACAACTAATTTTATATTTCCTATCAATGTTGGAAAACCAATTTGTTATTTTGTTACCAATATTATTCTTTTTATAAACACTTGTCTCAATACACCATTTTTTATCTATCAATTTCTTTTGAAACATTATATCCAGATATGCAATTTTATTATTCTCTTCCTTCTCAACTGTAAATTTTATATTCTCTTCTATTTTATTAATATCATTAATAAACCAGCTTATTTGTCTTTGGCTTTTATTAAAAATCATTAAATAATCATCTACATATCTGTTAAAAAACAAAGGAGCATTTTTATTTTCTGTTATATTTTTATCAAATTCATTCATATAAATATTACTTAAAATTGCACTAAGAGCTCCTCCCATTAACAATCCTTCTTTTTGCTTATAGAATTCTGTATTATATTCAAAAACTACATCCTTGCAACATAATTCCATTAAATCTACCAAAATATGAACAGGTATTTTTATTGTTTTATTTTTATCCTTAATATATTTCTCTATAGCTAAATTTATCGCTTTACCTACATTTAAATTAGTATACATAGAAATAATGTCCATCTTTAAAAACATTAAGTTTCTGTAATCATATTTTTTAAATATGTCATTAACCTCATGTATTAAAATTTTATTATTTTTAATATTGGAATTTTCATACTCATTAGCATATTTTTTAAAAATTTCACTGGATAACCATTTTGAAACCTTGTCTAAATAAGATCCTTTACAATCAATAATTGGTCTTAGTGGGATATTTTCCTTGTTAATTTTTGGAGCCCCATATATTCTTGCTGTTTTACATTCTTTACTTCCTATTTTCTCAAATGTTAATCTGTCTATTAATCCCTCCTTATAAATATGTTTAATTAATGTATATATCTTTCTATTTTTTAAGTCACTGTCATTCTTCTTAACTTTTTCAAATACCTTATCACTCAGCATAACCTTCATTTTTTCTAAATAATCTTTTTTATCTAATATCACCAATTTATTTCCTTTATCTGACTTTAAGAAAACTACTTCTTTTTCATACTTAGACTTAATCTTTTTGACTTCTTCCTTCCCTATTAATTCTTTGTTTTTCTTTACATTTTCTTTACTTCTATTTCCAATTTTATTATTATTTTCTATTTTATATATCAAATTATTTATTTCTTTTTTAAATTCATCAAACCATATTTTCTCTTCATTATTTAACAATTTTGTAATATCTTTGTCATCATAATAGTATTTTTAACAGATATGTAGATGATTATTTAATGATTTTTAATAAAAGCCAAAGACAAATAAGCTGGTTTATTAATGATATTAATAAAATAGAAGAGAATACAAAATTTACAGTTGAGAAGGAAGAGAATAATAAAATTGCATATCTGGATATAATGTTTCAAAAGAAATTGATAGATAAAAAATGGTGTATTGAGACAAGTGTTTATAAAAAGAATAATATTGGTAACAAAATAACAAATTGGTTTTCCAACATTGATAGGAAATATAAAATTAGTTGTATATATTCAAGAATATACAGAGCTGCAATGTATTGTTCAAGGAAAGAAGATTATAATATACAAAAAGATTTAATAATCAATGAATTAAAAATGAATGGTTTCCCTGTATATATAATTAAAAGAAGTATTGGAAAAATAGAATATAAGATAAATAAAAATGAAAAGAGTGAAGGAAAAAAGAAAGGTGAAGATAGATATATAGGAATAAAAACAAATAATAATATCATAGTGAATAAATTTAACAAAATTATAAAGAAGATTAATAAAAGATACAAAAGAATAATTAATACAAAAATAGTTAATAAAAAAGAGAAAACCTATTAAATTTGATAGATAACAAATACATAGGATATAATAAAGATAATAAAGAAATAATTAATGGAGTATATGTGATAAAATGCAAACAATGTCTAGATAGTGGGATTGATAACAAATATGTGGGAGAAACAAAAAATTCTATAAAAACAAGACTAAAACAACATATGGCAGATAATAAATCACCAATATATATACATACAAAAGAAACAGGACACAAATTTACACAAAGTTCAATAAAAATGAAGTTATATACAAAAAGTATTAAAGAAAGGAAAATAAAAGAAGCTATATTAATAAGAAAGATAAAACCAGAATTTAATAGAGATTCTGGGATTAGGATGAGATTGGTTTAGTTATTAAATAAGATATATAGAGGTAAATATGTAAAGAGATAATTGTTAATAAATAAGTTGGGGATGATAAAAAATGGTTAGGTTAAATACGAATATAAATTTGGGTATATTTACAGATATTAAATAATAATAAATAAATAAATTAATAAACTTAGCATAATATTTACATATAAAACAGTATAAAAAATTTTTATAAGAATTATATAAAAATAATAATAAAAGTTAAAATATATAAAATAAAAAAATATATATGTAAATAAAGTTGTAGGGTTTATATATATAAAAACATATAAAGAAGTATAATATAAATTTATGAGTATTATATAATAAAAGTTAAAGTGTAAAAAATATATATATATATAAATAAAGAGTTGTAGGGGATATATATTTAGTTTAAATAATATGTAATAGAGGGAGCTAGGGTATAAGATAATTTTTTGAAAAAAAAACGATTTTTCATTATTTTATTTTGAAGATCAGAATAGCCTTAGTAAGTGTAAAGATTATAAAGTTTATAGGTTTTAAATATTCAGCAATAATAAATATAAAATATTAATTTTAAAAGAAGAATGAGTAAGAAAATAATAAATATGATTTAAAATTAAAAGAATTTTAGTTACTAATCATAAAGTTTAAGTTTATGAAGAATACAGATAATTAGTAGATTGTTAATAATAATAAAATAGATAATATTTAGATTAATAGTTGTCCTTGAATGTATATATGTATAAAGTTAAGAATACACATGTATAATTTATATTTATTTTTCATTTATGTAGTACATTTTATTTTATATTAATTGTTTTATTTGGGTTTGATTATTTATTTCAGGTTTTTAATATATATATATATTTATTGTTTAAAAAAATTTTTATGGTGTTATTATATAGTTGTTTTTTTATTTTGTTCATTATATCATAGCTCTGAAGAAGACTGCAGGTCAGTCGAAACGTAGGTGTATGTACAAATAAAGTTTGCTAATAGTGTTTGAAGTTTGGATAAATTATATTTAACTCTGTATTGTTAATTAAATAGTTTATTAATAAATTATTAAAATAAATTATATTTTCTTCTATCACTTTAATCAATTGAAGACAGTGTTACTTTAAATATGTGTGCAGATATATGTGCTTGAATGACTTAGAGAATAAATCATTTTACTTCCTTGTTTAAAATTGATTTTATTATTATGCCCTGAAGTTGATAAAATAATGTTGTTTGAACTCAGACTTTCAGATGATCCTCAACCATCCATGCTATCTCATACCGCTGATACACTTGATTACACACATGTTGAAAAGATAAATAATCACCAATATACATATTTCTTGCTAAACCAGGAGTCGTCAGTTGGTTCAGATTATCATCTCCACACATATATACAATCAAAGCTCATCTTGTATTAAAATAACCAATCTTCATACTTTAATGGACAGGCTTCAAACCACTCCATTAAAGTATGAAGCTTGCCTATCTTAATATAAGCTGAGCTGATTGTATATATATGTCTGGAGATGATAATCTGGATGAACGGATGAGTGCTGATTTAGCACGAAATACGTATATTGGTGATTATTTATCTTTTCAACATATGTGTGATCAAGTGTATCAGTGATAAGAGATAGCATGGTTGGTTGAGGGTCTTGTGAAAGTCTGAGTTCAACCCCCCTATATATTACATATATCAGTGCAGGTTTAAAATTTTGAAAGTAAGAAAAATGGAAACATATATAAAACTATATTTAATGAATATGGTATATTTATCAAAAAAAATATTGTAGGGATTAAGTGTTTATTAAATATTAGTTATTATTTTACAGTAATTAAATAATGGAATTAATTATTTTATTTTCAAAATCAATTTTATCTTGATTAACCAATAAGAATTAATTGGTTTTCAATTTGCTAGACTTCATGTCGAAAAGTTTATAGAAGGTGGGCCCAGATGTCTAGACATTCACTTACACATTCACCCTTATTATCATTTTAATTAAATTAATTTTGCTGATTTAAGTATTGCTGAATATATTTAAAATATACTTTTAAGAATTTAAAACAACTGAATAGCAAATAAATATCTTTCCTCAGAATGTTTAAGTAATATGATAAAATGAATGTAGTAAGAAAAGCATTATTTTACATCGAGAGATGATAATTCTACATAGGCCATATAATCTCAATGGGATATAAGTTATATACCTTACTAGAAATTTGCTTATTATCTTGGAAGAAATGTCTCTTATCAATAAGAAGTCAGCCATAAGCAACTCAAGAAATTATAACAAAGGCAAAACTCTCCATACAGTAGTGCCACCTGTGCCAAACAGAGTAATCAATGGATGCCAGAAGTCTTGTGCATAAAATCCCTATCTAGTGCATACTCATCCGATATCCCCAGACTAGTTTCTGGCTTGTGGCCATCATCAGTGAGGAGCCTTGGATCTGAGAGCACTGCACCTAGATCTTAGGATCTAATGCAACCCTCCAGCAGCCACCTTTTAACTCTACTTTACTACAAAACTATGAGAATGAAATTTGAAAACACAATAATATTTTCAATATAAGCTCAATAGCTTATATAGTCATATGGGTCTGAACTCAATTCAGCACCCATGCATTTTGGTGTCTTTGGCTCTTAAACAACCATAGCCACCACTATCCTATTAGGCAGGATTGGTGTTAAACCATTAAACATCACATGATTACAACAATTATGTGCTAGTATAGAGATGGTGATCATGTGATGTTTAGTGGTTCAACAAATTATGTAACAATGTGTTTGTCTTTTTATTCTTATTGTAATTACTATATGAATTTTAAATTATGCAATGATTTAAGTATCAGTATAATTAAACTTAGATAGTATAAGCATTTTAGAACTCAAATGTTAATTATAAATAACTTTGTTTGGAATTCTAATCTGTTAAACATGTTATTTAAATGCACCCCTGGATTATAACGTTTTCACCATAAGTTTATTAAAGCTGAATAGTTTAAAATGATTTTCATTTATGAGGATATTGCTTCTTTATAAATGATTTTGAAGCGCAATTATTATTGCAAATTGTTTTGTAGAAGAATTGGATATCTTAAAAAAAAAATTGAAATTTAAAGCTTCCTAATTTATATAAGATTCATCTGAATAATTGACAAATTTTATAATGCCACTTGTTATTTGCAAGTAAGTAAAGTCGAAAGATAAAACAGTTAAGATAAAGTTTTGTTTTCTTTCTTCATATGTCATAGCATCGGCCGGGAGGCGATCCCACAACCGTCTGCAACCAACTACTTGCTTGCAAGGCGGCTGCGCTGGCCTCTCGGCTAACAACGCTTGATTAAGATAAAGTATTTATTATGTATTTAAGTATATAAATGTCTATAATGTCCACTGGAAAATTAGTTAGTATTCCATGAATGACAATTAGAACAATATGAAAATAAGTCCTACAGTTAAAACGATAAATTTTATAAGAACAAAATTTCCATTCTTTGTTTCAGCCTGTTTTAATCGTTTTCCTAAGCTCTAAAACAAAAAAGAAACTAAAAAAAAAATGCACTAAACCAATATAAATAATTATGAGGTATTCCATATTTCAACAGTACTAAATATTTCTTCATTATTGTGATGAGAAAGTTTTTGTATTTATTCGTGATTTCATTGGACGATGTCACTCAAATAATGGGGGGGGGGGGGCAAAAAAAGAGAAATATTTTGCTTCCTATGTTATAACTTAGGTATTCTTGTTTCAACTTCCAGTCATCAAGGATTCCGTTTTTTCTGAATATTATTATTTTTTCTTTATTTTCTAATATTAGTGGATAATATATTATTTTATTATTTAGAGAAAATTATAGATTGCTTGTTTATTATGAATTAAACATACCATTAATAGATATGGTAGTCAGAACTATTTATTAATAGTTACAAAAGGGTATTATTTGTTGTTTTTTTTATTATGATTATGATTATTTATTAAGTATAACGGTATGTCTGATATTGGCAGTATATTGGGATAAAGGTAACCAATGTTGAATGTTCTCAACATTATTCTTATTTATTTTTTTCCAATTTCTATTTAATCAACTTAGGACTATTCATACTAAACATCACATGATCACCATCTCTTATACTAGCACATAATTGTTGTAAACAAAGGCAAAACTCTCCATACAGTAGTGCCGCCTTGTGCCAACCAGAGTAATCAATGGATGCCAGAAGGCTTGTCCATAAAATCCCTATTTAGTGCCTACTCATCCAATATCCCCAGACTAGTTTCTAAGATTTAGGTGCAGTGCTCTCAGATCCAAGGCTCCTCACTGATGATGGCCACAAGCCAGAAACTAGTCTGGAGATATTGGATGAATATGCACTAGATGGGGATTTTATGCACAAGACTTCTGGCATCCATTGATTACTCTGGTTGGTACAGGGTGGCACTACTGTATGGAGAGTTTTGCCTTTGTTTGACTACTCATATTACTGGAGTTTCAAAGTAACATGCCAATAGCAATATTATTGTAACTAACTGTTCACGATCCATTAGCATTTGAAAGACATTTGCGCTAACACGTGTGATAGATAAAAGCAATTTAATGTTAATCTTAATGAGTGATTAGAATATCTTTTTGTATTCAGTATAGTAGAAGAAAAAAAATTATTTTAGTAAAAATTTTTGTGAATATTTTTAAGAATAGTAATGAAATAACATTTTCAATCTTCTAAACAAGATTTGATTTTTAATGATACCACTTCTTATATTATGGGTTTTTGCATTATAAAGTAAGTTTTGTCTTGATTTATTATGGAGTAGATATTGGATCTTTTCCACATGGACATTATTAAGTATGGATTACAAACGTTGGTAGCTGGATATGATTTTAAAAATTTTAAAAATGGTAGCAGTAATTGATAAGTTCTTCAATGCTAAAAATCGAATTAGTAAAGTATACTTTTGTTAAATTTAAAATTAAACTATGAAAGCAGTGAATATATAGATTACTTGTGAGTTTCTATAAATATTATGCTGTTCTTAGTATGTTGCCTGGGAAATGAATCTGGGCCAGCTGCTTGGAAGGCAGCTATGCTAACCACTAGGCCACCAACACTTGACAGTATTGTTCATGATTTGTCAAAATGCTAACAAATTATTAGTTATTGATTTCAGTGATTTATAGTAAATAGAATTATCTTCCTACTCATTATTATTATAAAAACTGAGACAGTAAAACAATTTTTTACAGGATCTAATTTATAGGGCTATTTATAAGAAGCCATACTGTTTTAATAAATTAAAATATTGAGCTGGCTAATGTTTTATACAAGTACATAGGTAACATTTTCTTTGAAAATTTTTTTTTTTTTTTTTACTTTGAACGCTTTGTTCTTATTATTATATTGATATTAAGCAGTCTCTTTATTTTTTGGCAAACATCATGTTTTTAAAAAATCTTAATTCAAAAAAGGTTGGTTTATCACCCATGAGTTTATATAATATTCAAGTACTGAATGTGACTGACTTAAAGTATTTTTAGCTCTTAACCTCATTTTTCTACCACTGTACTAAATCACATAGAAGAAAAATTTTAATACAGTATGTTTTAAAAATTATACATTTCAAACATTATACTTTCCTTAAAAATTATTAATTTGAGTGTGTTGAAAAACTAATTAATACTTCTATTTCATAATTGCATAATGTAGTTAATTACTCTATTAATAAATGTATTGATTAAAAAGTAAGAATGAAATAATTTTGAAAGGAAAAATTATCATTACTATTTTCATACAATTTAAATAGAAGAATTTAAACTCAGAATTTTTCGACCTATTCATGGGTATGATTATAATATTACATCCAATAAGAGCTTTGAGCATCTCATCATTGGTTTTTTAATGAGATGGATGATTGAATAGTTGAAAGGGTGAGAAGATTAAAATCTGTCCATTAAAGTTTGAAGAATTGTTATCTTAATATAAACCAAGCACTAATTGTACATATGTATGGGAGATTATGATCTGGCCCAACAGATGAGTGCTGATTCTGCATGAAATACATATATTGGGGATCATGTATCTTTTTTACATGTGTGTGGTCATGTGTTTTCTTGAGAAGGAATGGAGAATGAATAGATTGAAAAATCCTGAGTTCAAATCCATCTACTTACATATATGAAATATTCAGTTTAATCAAGTTGCACACTGTCTTAGAATTACAAATTATGATTTAGTAAAATTTTGAATGGTAGAATTGCTTCAGATGTCAATTTGATTTGGTAACAGAAATTCACCTGACGGATGACATGAACATTTTGATATTAATTTGATATGCATTTGGGCAGGGTTCTTTTGGTGCAGCTTTTAATTAATCTATTCATGAGATATTTATTTTATATAGTGCAATGTTTTTGAATTGTAATAAACTAATAATCAGCATTAAGCTACTGCACATGCGCTTTATGGATTTTAACAATAAATGAATATTCTCATTTCTCAAATACAAGATAAAGTCTTTGTGAAAGAATAGAATGAATCACTTATACTTAAACATTTGGGTTGAAAGAATATGTGATTCATTCTATTCTTTCACAAAGACTTTATCTTGTGTTTGAGAAATGAGAGTATTCATTTATTGTTAAAATCCACAAAGCGCATGTGCATTAGCTTAATGCTGATTATTAGTTTATTAATCTATTCATATACATTTAACTAGTCAATTACATTTATTGCCATATTTGTTCAAAGATAAAACAATATTAGCAATGGATAGCCCCAAACTTCATTTATATTATTTTTATTTAATAACTTTAAAAAATTCGATTAATAAGAAACTTACTAAAACATTAATCATGCAAAATTATCATTAAACTTTTAAATTCTTTCGTTATTTAAATTCAAAAATTTGTTTGTTGCTCCTTTTACGATATCTTTTATCATATACAATGATATTTAATTATATTCAAAAAATATCCAAGCATATTGTATATTTTTCTACTATTTAATAATATTACTTAATAAATAATACAAAATTTTAACGTAAATTGTCTTACATACATTAAATTTTTTACTAATAATCAATTATGATTAAATATAACTTAAAACTTTATTTTTTTTATTTTTTATTTTTAATGATAATATGATCTGTAGAAAACAAAGAATAATCTCATAAATAATTCATCAATATTTCAAATGTCGTATCTTTTAGAATCGTAAAGATATTTCTCAAGGGTTACAACTACATTATTAATAAGAAAATTAATTTGTTCTGTATAATTAGAATTTTTTTTCTCTTAATGCAATTATTTAAAAAAAGAAACGTATATATTTATAGTACGCATTTTTTATCAATTTTAAAAATAATGAAATTATTGTTCATATTTTTATATAATTAAAATTTTTAATATATATATTATAACCTTTAGCTTTGGTAGAAGCTAAATGTTAAGTAAAATTATTGTGCCAAGACACCTTAAAAAAATATATCTAGCTTAATTTTATTGTGGATATATTGTTGCTAATACTTTATATCATAATTTTACATATAAGAGTTGCTATATCAGTATTTTATCTGTTATGCAGCTGTAAAATAATTTTATACAGCTTAATAGAAAGAGTTTTAAGTTAAATATTTAAGATGCTAATATGTTCAAATACTTAAATAGTTATTAATGTCGATCGTAAAACCGTGCAATTTTAAGTTAGTAATACTAATTTTATCATAATATAATTGTTAAAATGTTTCAAAAAGCTTGTATTAATTTTAAAATTCAGAAACCAGGTTCAAACCCAATTTTGGGTTTGCTCTTACCTAAAACTAAAGCCATAATATTTTAATTTATTTCAATGTCAACATATAATATTCTAGTTAAATATTTTAGGCTAAATTAATTAGACAAGAATTTAATAAAGCTAGTAATTAAAGTTAGAATTATAAAGTAATGAATGAATAAATATTATACTTATTTAGTATTATTTATTTTTAAAATATTCTTAAAAACAATTTAAAACTTATTCTGAAAATTATCTAAATTTAAAACAGAAATAAATAAAGATACTAAAGATGTAATATAAATTTTAATTATGTAATATTTTTTATCCTGGTGTAATTTTAATTGGTTATTTTTGTTTGCAACCAGGAAGTGTTTTTAATTAATTTCAAGTATCTAAAAAATTGATTTATTGTAAATTTGAATATTAATTAGATAATTTTTGATTAGCAACATTCCATAGTGATAAATAGATCAAGGATTCAAAGTAATCAGGAAAGAGGTTATAGGTTGAAAGTTTAATATACAATCTGGTAAAATGGTCACATGACCAATAGTATAAATAAGGAGAGATAGATATCTGACTCACTCAGGACATCATTAAGAATCATCACATACTTGTTTCCCTTCACTTCAATTGTTTAATTTGTAGCAGTCATATTTAAGAAAATGTAATTTTCTTTCAATTTATTTTTTTAAGCTCAGTATAATAGAGCAATTTAAAACAATCTTTACACAATTATCTGGATGTAAACACCAAAGAAATTAAATTCTCTATATCTGCCAGCTCTATTCATAATATATGTCATTGTTACAATGTTTAGATTACACCTGGGTCTCTTTTTACGTGGACTTATTTAACGCGATTTTGAAGTTATGCGATTCACATTATACCGGAAGTCGAACTCCGATAATGCGCTATTACTTCAAATAATAAATTTCATGCACTTATATCATATTGAAAGTAATAGCACATTATTGGAATTCGACTTTCATCTTAGTAATTTCAATATTTTCAGTGCTTTACAATAGTAAGATTTTATGCAATAATGAAATTAAAATCATGATTTCCACATTTTATGTATACACACAGTAAATTTTACAAGATTATAATGTAAATTTGTTCAAATATTGTGTGTGTTAATTTTGCTTTTTAAATCACATTCTGTTTTTGATTTTTAAAAAAGAATGTAATCAATTATTAATCATTTAGTGTCTGCAAGTTTATTTTTAAAAGGTGAATAACAGCAGTGGGCACAATTAAAATTGAAAATTAAAAAATTAAAGACAAAAATAAGAATTTAATTTTTAGTTGTTAGATTAATTACTAATTACATTGTCACCAGAAAACTATTAACACAACATGAGAGTGATGTTGGCACTAGTTGTATTTCATCTCATGACGAATTTGATTTTTTTACCAGTTTGCAAACAAACCTGTTTAACGGCAAATAGCGATAATAATTAAAACATGTATAAAAAATGTAAATTACTGTAAATTATGCATAAAAATATATTGTTTTGAATAAAATTAAATATTATAGTTAAAAAAAAGTTTGTCTTGTATCAATTTTTTTCAAATTTGAAATTTTTTATTAGTCATATTTTATTTCCTTATTTTTTTTTTTTTGCGCGAATTTTAAAGTAATTTTACATTGGTGCTTTGCTTTTATGCAATTTTTGAAAAATCACAGTCCATATTTCCCCTTTTTCAAGGTAAGTTACATCTATTTTTGCACGATTTCATTTGCACGCGTTTTCTGAGGAACCTATCTATCACGTAAAATGAGACCCAGGTGTATTTTGAAAGTTTACTGTGTTGGAAAACTTCAGAAGTTATTATTATTAACATTACTTAAAAACAACTGTCAGTTTTAAAGTTTAACTGAACATCTGTGTTGTAAATAAAATCACCATGGAATATTTAATTACCTTATTGCCAAGAACAGTAGAAAAAATATTAATAATTTTTTGATATTTTCTTTAAAATATTTGTTTGCATCAAATTGTCTCAAATTCATTTACCTGATTAAATAGATCTTTAAAATTTAAGATAAGAACTGTATTGATATAGTGAATGTATTTTAAGATGTTTAACAATAATTTAAATTTACAAAAAAAAAGTTAAACTAATAATAGAAATGTACTTCAGTATAAAGTATTTGTGTTGTATGTCATCAAAAGACATTGTATTATTTTTATTGGAAACAGCTTGAGAAAACTTCAATTATTATGACTATTAACATTTTTTCCCTGAAAGTGAAAATAAACCATTTTCTTCAGATGGAGTAATAATGGCAATCAATCTACAGTAAAATGTTAATAAACAATATGTGAAATTTAAAAATATTTCACATGATTAAATTTTGGAAATATAAATTTATTTGCAAAATGATATTATATTCAATAAACTTAAATATTTTTTCTGAATTTTAAAGATTTATAAATGCCTGTAATGATGTTTAAAAGTTGTAAGTTATTTCTTTCTTTCGTGCATTGCTATAGAGGTTGCTGAAGTCATAGACCTGACATTGAAATTAAATATTTTATCCTATAAATATTTAACAATGTTAATAAATGCTATTTATCAGAAGTACTTTATTATACAATATTTGCATTGATATTACAAATTAGAATAATTTGTATAATGGATTAATTTAAAACCTAAGTTCAAGAACTTAAGATATATTTACTGCAGAATTATGAACATTTACTATAATTTAAACACATGAACATATTTAATGAATGGCCATAGATTTTGTCATATATTTGCAACAGAATTATTTAAAATTTACTAAAGATATCCAAAAGAAATGCATTTAACATTACATAATTATACTTTAAATTTTAATATCATAGTTAAGGAAGCAGAAAGACATTAATTTATTTATCTGATGATAAAAGATTGTATTTATTTGTATTATGATTTTTCATACTATGTTTAATTATGTGCATATTATTTTTATGATATATTCTACATTTTGAAATAGTAGCGGTTATTCTCAGAATAGTATTTTATCATATTTACATATTTTAAAAATAGTATGTGTTTCCCTATTTAGAATATGAATAATTTATTTATGAAGGTATATGCTGTAAGCTGAATAAATAGATGTATATTTCTATGATTTATTTTATAATTATTTATTACCTAATGTTAATAGAGCCATATTTTGCATTAATTATTATTTATCATATTTCATATTTATTAGCCATTGTATTTTTGGTAGAAATATTAGATTTATTTTTTCTCTATTTCAGGAATATTTCTGTACATTTTAAAGATGGTAATGTTAGTCTCTATCATGATTTTTGTTAGTTTATTAGCTTTCAAAAGAGATGGTAGCATTTCTCTCTCTTATTATTTGTTGTTTTGCTAGCATTTATATGCTCATAGATGTTTTTAAAGATTGAGCTGAGATTAGAGTATTTCTATTTTAACGCAATTTCTAATTAATATTTTATCCCTGATGTGCATTCTTATTATTTGTCCTGACTAGTGACAAAGTTCTAGATCCTTTGTAAGTGTGTGTGTCTTATAGTATGCTATCATATTTTCACTTTGCCTTTATTATTTGAAGATGGATTTTGTTTGTAGTTTGATGTTTTTGAATAAAGTATGTATAAAATTTTACATTGACTTTACTAGGAATTTTAGTGGTTTTATCAAAGTATTGAGGAATTATATCATACATCTATAGCATTCTTGTTTGGCTTAAATGTAAATGTGTAGTTCTTAAACACAAGTTTTGCTAATTATCAGAACTAAGTATGATATATAATTAATTTTAAAATTTTTAAAGTTTATTTTAGGCATAAATAGACAATATATATATATATATATATATATCTGTCTTATAATTCCTTCAGCATATATATATATCTGTCTTATAATTCCTTCAGCACTGGATTGATAAGCTATTATTATTATCATCATCATCATCATTACTACTACTATTACTATTATTATTATTATTATTATTATTATTATTATTATTATTATTAAATATGCTAAATATTCATAAAAGAGATACTACTTTATATGAAAGTTATTATCATTGTATGAATAAATTAAAATGATAACATTGGGCTAAATAAACAATATAAAATTACTATAATATGCTGAATTATTTTGTTTAATTCAATGGAATTTATTATTAATAAAATATGATGTAAAATTTTATTTTTAATCCTTCTGTTATATATTTTTGAAAAAGTGATATTGTGGAAACTTTAGCTATGTAGACTTCAATATAGATTAATTGTAAATTTGTTTTTGTTTTTCTGTAAATAAATATGTACTGTTATTACTTAAGAAATTTCTCATAGTCATTTGTTCACATCATTCCACTTATCAAATAGAAATAATTTCACATTTTGATTAAAGATTTAAATGCTTATAAAACATTATAAATTATTTTAAATGTATTTACTAAAGAATACATGGCATTGAAACTAATAAGAGTCAATTCATTGAATCATTTAAGCATTAGTAGAACATCTAAGAAAGATGTACTTTTCTTAATAAAGAATTATAATTGGATTTGTCATTTTGAATTACTTAACTATTTTAAATCACTGTGCATTTTTATTCTAACATTATTTTCATATTTGAAGAGCATATTTATTATTTTATGATAAAATTTAATTTCACAAAAACATAGTTCACATTTAAAAGGTGTTTGAATAGATTTATTCTAAGATGTTTAGAGTGATTGTTAAATTCCTTATCCAATCTTAATATTATCTTATTTTAAAATTAAAAGATCATGTTTTAGTTTATTTAAGTTAGCAATAGTATTACATGATCACCATCTCTTATTCTAGCACATAATTGTTTATAAACAAGGCAAAACTCTCCAACACCAATCCTGCCTAATAGGATAGTGGTGGGTATGGTTGTTAAAGAGCCAAAGACACCGAAATGTATGGGTGCTGAACTGAGTTCAGACCCATATGACTATATAACTATTGAGCTTAGATTGAAAATATTTTTGTGTTTTCAATTTCATTCTCATAGAGATAAAAGGTAGTTGTTGGAGGGTTGCATTAGATCCTAAGATCTAGGTGAAGTGCTCTCAGATCCAAAGCTCCTCACTGATGAAGGCCACAAGCCAGAAACTAGTCTGGGGATATTGGATGAGTAGGCATTAGATAGGGATTTTATGCACAAGCCTTCTGGCATCCATTGATTACTCTGGTTGGCACAGGGTGGCACTACTGTATGGAGAGTTTTGCCTTGTTTATAGTAATAGTATTGTTATTGTTATAACTATGATAAAACTTTAGCTTAACAGAAGTGTATGTCTTATCTATTTTAGTAACTAGGATTTCATTCAACACTGAATAAGTCTAAAATCAAAAGAATTTTTGAAATCATATTACCCTCAGATACTCTAATATAATTTTGTGAATCATATTATTAAATTCATTTTGTTATTAAAATTTTACATTCAAGATTGGATTTTAAGTGGCATAGATTTTAAAAAAATATTTCAAAATTTAATAAGAATTAAATAATTTTTTATCTGATCAAAACAATGAGATACTTAGAAGATCTTTAACAGATGAATAAAAAAAGGGTAGTTACATTAAATCTTTGTAGTAGAAAGAAATTAAAATCTAACCCCAATGACATATATTCACAATATTAAGATTCTTTTACTTTTGCTAAAGTGGGTTGAGATTTCTTTTTCTCTTGATTTATTGACAGTATTACTTTGTATTTATATTACATTTTATTATAATTCTTCCCTATATATTTCTTTATTGTGACATAGGTTGTGAATCTGCTGAGCTTAGCTTTGTCATTTTCAGCTTAACTACATCACAATACAAATTTAGCTTGTGATTTGTGCAGTATCATTATTGGTATCACTGTCTTGATCATCATCTACTTTATTTTTATTTTTATTGGTTACAAAATCACTTACCCAACATATTGGTTACTGATAAGTAAGAGGGTTTAAATTGATCATCTAGGGTTTAAGCGTTGTGTGCAATTGTTCATATCATCTATCTCATATTTTCATTGGTTACTATATATATAAATTATAACTTTTTTGGCTGTACCATGTAATATTTTCCATTAAACACCAATATTTTGCTGGACTAGCAACCACCATTATCAAGGTTAACTTTTGAAAGAACAATCTCGTTACATCTCAAAGAATAACGTGACTCAGTGCACAATGAGAAGTGAGATTCAACTTGAAGTAGTTCAGCATTCACAATATGAGGCTTATCAAAATGTTTATTTCCCTCAGTTTTTTCTCCTATTAATCTCAAGTTAATATTAGATAAAATGAGAGGTTTCCACATAGCTGGAATATGTTGTGCTTCATCAGCCCTATTTAAACCAGTAGGTCTCTTTAATAATTCAATTGACTCTCTCATGGTTCTTAAATCACATCGTTCCAAATTTGCAAGTATTTTTGTATTGTCAAAATCAGGTTTGTGACCAATTTCTAAAAAATGGGAAGTAAAAACTGATGTACTAATTTTTTGATTAAAAGCATTTCTATGTTCCTTAATTCTGACATTTATTCATCTATTAGAATGACCCACATAGCTTCTTGAGCACTGCAAACATGGAATTTCATAAACTCCTTGGTGTTCCAAAAATATTCTGTCTTTAGGTTTATATAAAAAAATCACCAATTTTTTTGCCAGTAGAAAAAGTAGTCTTTATATTAAAACAAGATAGACTTCTACTGATTTTATTAGTAACCCCTTTAATGTAAGGTAAAATTACTCTATTAAAAGAGGAATTGTCAATTCTATCCTCTTTTTTCTTTTTAGTATTAATGTTATGTAAATTATGTATGATGTTTTTATTATCTGAATTAAGTTTAGGCCCATATGATTTTTTCAATTAAAGAGCTGACTTTAAAGACATGTAGATGTCTAAAAGTTTCAGATCTTCTTCTTGACAATTAACTTTTAGATAAATGCTTAGCTTGAGTTGGTTTTTTAAATCTAATGTCCCAACTCCTCACTGAAGAGACCCATAGGTCGAAACCGGTCTGGGGATGGGGACAATCCAAGATAAAAATGATTTGAATGCCTTATCTTGTAGTAGCATTTATCATAAAATAAAAAATATAAAAAAAGCTTGTTTAGAGTTCATTAGCATGCTCTTAATTTTACATATTTGTAAGTGCAAGCTATATATAAGTCATGTGATATCTGACTTTTTATTATTACTATTATAATTATTATTATAATTTATCTACACCATACAATCGTGAAAACATTAAATATAATATATATATATATATATATATATATATATATATAATTCTAAATTTACATACATCTTTTCTTACTTCAAAAGTGTGGCTATAAATGCACTACAAAATTATTCTAATAATATAGGAATTATCCCAAATATTATTTTGTATACAAACAAAAAGTTAAAAAGAAATAAAATGTATCAATGCCTATGCTAAAATAACATAGCTATAGCTGTACATTACATAATAAGGGCATGTTCATTTATAAATAACAACATCCCAAGAAAGCACTCTAACACGTTTATAAACAAACTGAATAGTATGTGTAAAGGAGATAAAATAATAAGAAATCAAAAAACTTTTGTTGACATCTAGTCTTTCTTGCATTTAGGTTTGTACCAATAAAAAGGAAATCGACACCCAAGATTAATAAGTCTAAATTAAAACGCAGAAAGTAAAAGATACTATTAGCCATCATTGCAATATCTCAAATGAAAACCAGCTAATCCAATTGTTAACTTTCTCTTACTTTCAAAACTTTGCATGCCACATGCCAACCTCAGTATTATTAGTTTTGCTTCCTCAACAATCATTTCAATAGTATGAAGACAAAAACATCATATATTGCTTTGTTGAGTAAAATCCCTTGAAGAGCTAAAAACTTATATCAAGAGTTAAAAAATTGACGCATTGCAGGCTCATCTTTGGTCATTCTCAGGACTTGGCTCTAACTGTCTTTATCAAGCTCCTTGACCAAGTCAAGCAGTGAGACTCTTTGCTTTTGCCTGTGGGTCTATATGATGATACTTGGGTGAGCGTTTTGTTTTCCTCTTAGTCTTATTAAGATATCTTTTTCTCTGCATTGACCTTTTCAAGTTTCATTCTGAATGCTATGTAATTTTTTATAAAGTTTAACTGTATATTACTATGCTACTATGTTTAATAAATTTATTTTAAACCAAGAATTAAAAAATTAATCAATTTTAACATAATATATGTGTTCATAAGAAGTTGAAAAGTTAGACCTGCAGGTGCCAGACTCGATCCTAGAACCTCTTATCCCAATTCAGGCACTGTATGAACTGCATCTAACTGCACATGCCATGATATTGAATGTTTAATAATTATACTTATATTTAGAGAAAGGAAATTGTTATGAATAAATGCACATTTAAAAAATATGAGCTCATAAATAAAGTTTATAATGTGTGTATATATTCAACATTTAAATTCATTCAAATATTTAAAATTCAAATTCACACAGATGTATATTGTAATAATATTTTTGCACAGTAGACAGATTTGAATCCAGAACCAAAGATAAATAATGATATATTCAATATGTACTGTAAATTTCGATTCAAATAAATATGAATGTTGAATGGTTAATAAAATTTGAATAAAATGATTCACTTCAAATATATAATAATGTTAATCAATGGATGATGATAATAATTTAAAAGTACAAGTATTCCTAAAAGTGTTTTATTTCTTCTTCCGTTTCAATAAAAATGAAACTCAAAGGTGTCAAACCTTCCAAAAAGAAAGTCTATCCTTGGAACACTTTTAAAGGAATGATCATCACCAATTACAAATTGTCTCCACCATTCCTGGATGTCCTTCAGTGAATTGCATGATTTCTTAGGATTGTGGATATTAATTAGCATACATGCACTAAAAGCACAATGTTTGGACTGTTATAATCCCAAAGTAACTGGATTAATTAAAAAATAACAATTTATTAATAATGAATAAATAAACTAATGTGTACATACTATACAAAAATATTAAATATCTTAGTAATAAAACATATTTTTAATTTAAGTTTAGGTTTATGTTTAAGGCCTTATGGTATGTATAAAGTTAAGATTGAAACAGACTAAACCATAGTATTTGTGGATACTGGATACAGTTCATTTAATAATTTATGGTTGTCTTTATTAGTTTTTCCAATGGTGGTAGTTCTTTTCCTTGGATACTGGTGATGTTACAGAATGCACATAGCAGCAATGATGATGTTACATAAGGCATAATATCAATATAGCTTACATAGTTTATATAGCATTGTCCATTTAATTGTTTATGACATTATAGAGGCATTGCACAGGCACATTTAGCAAACTTCAGTGCCACTTTTTAGATCCAACTGCATTTTCCTGGTATTGTGGCTGGTATGATTTTATTTGTCTAGCTACATATTGTAAAGAGTTCAAAGTAGTGGATAAACTGCACTTATATAAGGTATTACAGCAAAATAAAGGAAATGATGAATTTGATTATATATATATATATATACAGTATAAATAATTAAAAGTCAAAAAAGTCCTAAAATTTCTTCTACCATATATATCAGGAAGGGGATTAGGGAATAGGATTTGACACTTATCAATACAGGCTCCAAACAAGTTATTTCAATTTTTCATTTTTTAAAGAAAAGATAAATAATTTAATTGATGTCACAATGAGTATTCCAAAAGCAATTTTCTAAAGTTCCATTAATAATTGAAGACAGTAAATTGGATTTTCTTTAAAATAATATTTGGTGATAATCCTTGTTGTTGTTGTAATTTCCATTTTGTTTGAGAAGATACATTTTTCCAGTGAAGCAAAATACCCAGAATAAATTTGTTTATTCTACCATAAGACAATCAAAATAGCTATTTTAAAAGTTGATTTGATAGAGTCCTGGAAGCACTATAGTTTAACAAAGACAGTGAAAATTGACAAGAGCTCATATTTATATCTTGACTTCAGCTAGTATCTTAATCATCAAAACTACTCAAAATTATGTACTTCTTTAAGGTTTTTACCAGAAAAATTTGTACCATGATTATAATATTTATGTCAAGTTTGTGATTTTATTTATATGTTTATAATCTTTGGATTATAATGCTAGTAAATTAAAAGCAATATGTAGACTCATCTTGTGATGATCACACCCAGACACCACATCATCTATTTTATTTCTTTGTTTCTTGATTGTCTATCTTACATTTCCATTTAATCCATGTAGTAGCAATAAAACTAGATCCCAAATAAAAGAGGATTTACATACTACATTAAATTTTGTCAACAATTTACTAATATAATAATAAAAACAAATGGATGGATTATCTTACTGCCATTCTGATAAGTTCAAATTTAAATCTGGACCAGATAAAATGAAAGATTTTCAGATGTTAGGATTTTTTTCAGATAGCTGGCTTATTGTTAATCCAGTAGCCAACCAAAATCATGTTCAATTGTGAAAATACAAAATTATAGATAAAGAAAAAAATTTAAAGAAGCTTTCTCACATGATAATGACAAAAAATTCCATAAGCCAACCTAGTGTGATTTTACATAATGTATGAAAACCACTAATCAACTTTGCTTTTAGGAAAAAGTGGAAAAATCAGAAGGAATCTCATAGATAAGTATATGAAATTTCTACTGACTGTTGCCTTTGGCAGGATAGCTCAATTGTTTAGAGAGAGTGTTACCTTAAAATTTAATACTCAAGAATCTAAGGAGCCAAGTTTGAAACCCACACTAGTACTGTCAATTGGTGAGGTCAGCAACACCTGAAGAAGAGGGGAGAATAGTACTTGAAACATTGTGCATATAGTAACCTGTTTGTTGTGCTATTACTAACAGTAGAAAGTATTTGGAATATTTAAATAAAGTTAAAGTTTTCTAAAGACATTCAATACTCATATTAGATGATGGAAAATATAACTAAAACACTATCATCACAAACCTTCAGGAAAACAGTCAATGAATATATTTGTAATTATTTTTAGCTAGAGGGTAAAGCATGAATAAAAATTTCTAAAAACCTCATCTAGCTATTAGTATTCATGGTGGGCAATGTCTTCATTTTCACCCCCTTTCAATGATGGACACTTCTGCAAAGATCTTTTTCTAGCAGTGGGCTACTAAATATCAATTTTACTTTTTTTTTTTTAGTAAATACAAAATGGACCAAAATTAAAAACCATATAAATAATTTATTACTTTTTTTCTTTATTAGATGGTAATTAGCCATCTGCACATGCACTTTTTAATTTTATTACTACCTCTGTGATGTTATAGAGTATGCAGGAAACTCTCAAACCAAAATGCAGGATAGAGACTTTGAAAAGATAAGAATGTCTGTCTTATCTTTGTATCTAAATTCAATTACATAGACCAATCTAAAACATTTTGGAATGAGTGTGTGTGAAGATCTTATCTTCATCACTTTACCTCCATTACATTTATTTATACTATTAACCCCTGAGAAATTTTTGAATTTACAGCTAGTTAATATTAGATGATATTAAAATGAATGCAATTGACAATGTTATTTACTAGTACCATTCTCATCTTTTCAAAATCTATTTTGTGCATTGGTTTGAGAGATTCCTGAATATTCTATATAACTTTGAGCTAATAATATGATTAAATAGTGCAGTAGATGGCTGATTACCATCTGATTAAGAGAAATGTAGTAAATTATTCATAGAATTACTAATAAGACTGTGCTAGTAAATAAAGTCATCAATTACATTTATCACACTTTTTTTGTAGAATACTATCATAAATTATGACATAAATTAATAAAAAATTTAATAATCAATATTGTTCTTATGTACAGAAAGACCAGAGTATCATATTTAGTTCAATGTTCTTTAACATAGCACACTATACTTGATTCTCATAATAAGTTTAAAGTTAATGCTGAAAGACTACTGCTTTAGCTGCGATATTTATCTAACTCTAGTTCTTAGGGTTCCAACAACTGACAGTCACAGGAAATATCTCTATGTATCCCATAATTTTATAATCTCCAGGTTTTATTTGGATATATATATATCTTATAGTTATGAAAAGAGTAGTATAAAAATTCATCTGTAATATAAAATTTTTAATTATTGGTGTTTTTAAAGCATTCATTCGATTCATGTTGTATAGAGCTTAAAAATTACATAAATATAATAAAGTCAACTAAGAAAGAAAAGCACTTCGAGTATTTTCCCGAAAGTTTGTGATGATAGTGTTTTAGGTGTATTTATTGTTTGAACTATTTCTATCATCTAATATGAGTATTCTTTAGAAAAAATTAACTTTATTTAAATATTCCAAATACATTCAATTGTTAGTAAAAAAAAACAGATTAGTATATGCACAATGTTTTGAGAGGTATTATTTTCTCCCCTTGTTCAGGTGTCACTGGCCTAACCAGTGACAGTACTAGCATAAGAATCGAACCTGGGCCCTTAGATTCTTTAGTATTGAATTTTAAGGTAATGTAATGGCTCAGTTGATTACAGTTCTAGCTTAAAATTCAATACTCAAAAATCTAAAGATCCAGGTTCGATTCTCATGCTAGTACTGTCACTGGTCAGGCCAGCAACACCTGAAGAAGAGAGCATAATACCTCTCGAAAAGTTGTGCATATAAGTGCCATTAGTAACAGTTTGAATGTATTTGGAATATTTAAATAAAGTTAATTTTTTGTAAAAACATTCAGTACTCATATTAGATGATGGAAATAGTCCAAACAATAAATACAAACAAAAGCAGTTTGAGTCTATATGCTTTTCTTAATGCTTGTTTCCTAAAAAATTATTACACTTAAAATAGCAATTAATCAGAATATTTTCAGTCAAAAATTAATGAAATGAAATCTTTACATTATCAAAAACCAGGTTCACCATTTGTGAATCAATAAATTTTAAACGGTTTCAAGTTCAATCATTATTAATAATTAAATTATAATTATTATTATTTTTTTGTTAATGATATCTGTTAAGTAACAGATAGAAAATATTTTTATTAAAAAATATAAAAACATATATATATTCAAATCTTATCAAACCACGTGAGATGTAATTTTTGAACTATTGTGCATTGATTTTTTTTTTTCCAACAATGAACGTACACAGTGAAGAAAATCTTCTCTTTCTCACGTTTTGTTTCGAATTCGTTCTTTTTTTTAATAGGAGCAAAATATGTTCTTTTAATAATCTGAGATGAACTTGAATAAAAGAAATTTTAGCTTCAAGTTGTTATTGTCAATTATTTAGTAGTCAGATTATAAAATGATGAATTAAAACTCGACGTAGAAATAATGGAGACAAGAGTTATACAAACTAATTCAACAACACCTAGGAAACTAGTTATATAAAGAAAGTTTTATTCTTGAAAAATACAAACTGATTAGGTCATAACTTTAGTTTTCTTTCTATGTTATATAATACAAAGAGTTCATGAAAGAAAGTGATATAGTTAAAAATATTAAAACCTTAGAACAATTTAAGCTAAAAATGAGAGTAGCTACGATAGACTATCACTAAAGATAAGTAATATATAGAGTGTTTGAACTCACACTTTCACACGACCTTCAACTATCCACGTTATCTCATACTGCTGACATACTTGATCTCACACATGTCGAAAAGATAAATATTCATCAATATACGTATTTCATGCTAAACTAGCACTCATCAGTTGGTCCAGATTATCATGTCCACATCTGGACCAACTGATGAGTGCTGGTTTGGCATGAAATACGGAATATTGGTGATTATTTATCTTTTCAACATGTGAGTGATCAAGGGTGTCAGCAGTATGAGATAGCGTGCATAGTTGAGGGTCGTATGAAAGTCTGAGTTCAAACCTCGTATACATTATATATTGGAATGTAGGTATGATAAAGCCTGTACTTTTGAAAAAAAAAATCATATAAAGATAAGTAAGTGTTAATTGTTTGTCGTAATGTAGAAAAATTACCTTTCTTACATATATTCATTTTTTTTTTACGTATTAATAAACCAAACAGACATATAAAACATAAAACAATGGAATTGGCTGACATTCTATATTTGTCTATAATCTGATATTAAAAGAAATCGTCTGGTTTGTTCCGGAATTTGTAAGGAAGTTCGTGCGGGAAACTACATACCATGGGCCTGACCTCTAGAGTCTGCTATGCTAAACTTATCGTTATACCAAACTATAGAGAGCATATTGTAAGGTTAATTTCAAATTCATTTTATATATATCTATAACGTAATATTAAATATTCTTAATGTGTGTATTTTGGTTAACTAAAAAATAATTAACTTTTATTATTGCTAAATTTAAAAAAATAAAATTAGAAAATTTAACTGATTTAGTCTAATTGATCATAAGTTTATACATCCTATTGGAAAAGATGAAATATATTGAATTACTTTTAAAAACAATATATGCTATCATAGTATATTTTGCTTAAGTTGAAATGCCTCTGAATTGATTTCAATGAAAAAATTAAACGAACACTAATGCACTTAACATTTTTTACATTATTTGATTGCTCTAGAATCTAAATAAATAGAATTTTGCTTTATGGGCATTCATTAATTTTCTGACCTTTATCTTTAACCTATCAATCCATTCCAAATTTACAATTTTATTAAGTTAATACATAAATTTGTTAATGCATATGTACGAAATATATTTAAAATAAAATATCTTTTAAATAGCTCACTGAAGGCCAAGATGAGAATTGATTAGTCTTATATCCCTGTTGTATTTTTTGGTAAAAATAATGAATACCAAGTAACCAATCAATACTGAATGGTTATCTGGATTTGCTATGAGCCAGTTATGTGAAAGAAAAATATTATGGCTGTTATCAAGTTTACTTCACCTGGATTATAATCTAGCTTATTACTGCATGAAGTTATTCAAGGATGGATGAATGGATAGATGAATGGATAGATAGATAGATAGATAGATAGATAGATAGATAGATAGATAGATAGATAGATAGATAGATAGATAGATAGATAGATAGATAGATAGATAGATAGATAGATAGATAGATAGATAGATAGATAGATAGATAGATAGATAGATAGATAGATAGATAGATAGATAGATAGATAGATAGATAGATAGATAGATAGATAGACAAACAAACAGACAGATAAATAGATAGATAGATTGACATATAGATAGATAGGTAGACGGATGGACAGACGGATGGACAGATGGATGGACAGTCAGACAGACAGATTGATAGATGGATAGATAAATAGACAGACAGACGGATAGACAGATGAACAGATGGATAGACAGACAGATGGACAGATGGATAAAGAGACAGATGGATAGATAGATAGACAAATAGATAGATAGATGGTTAGATAGACAGACAGACAGATAGATAGATAGATAGATAGATAGATAGATAGATAGATAGATAGATAGATAGATAGATAGATAGATAGATAGATAGATAGATAGATAGATAGATAGATAGATAGATAGATAGATAGATAGATAGATAGATAGATAGATAGATAGATAGATAGATAGATAGATAGATAGATAGATAGATAGATAGATAGATAGATAGATAGATAGATAGATAGATAGATAGATAGATAGATAGATAGATAGATAGATAGATAGATAGATAGATAGATAGATAGATAGATAGATAGATAGATAGTGTGTGTTGGTAGGTATCTAGGAAACTCTCTAGGTAGTAGCTAGCTAGGTATGTAGATAGATATCTAGGAAAGAAAGCATTAAGTGCATAGCTGGGTAGATGGGTAGGTGGTAGATAATTAGACAGATACATAAGTAAAGAGGTAGGTTATAGATAGGTAGGTACATGGGTAATTGGGTGGGTTGTTTGATAGATGAATAAGAGGGTAGGTAGATAAGTAGGTAGGAAGATAAGTTATGTGAATGAGTGGGTGGATAGACAAGTAGTTGGGCAGGCTGGTGGTAGATGGGCAGGTTTGCATGTAGGTAGATACACTTAATTAAACAAAATGCATGGTTGCTTGAAAGAAACTTACAGTTTAGTGGTTAATCTGCTATGACTATGGTGTCAAGCATGAGAATTTTTCAGGTTGCTGAGCATTGCCTAAGCAAGTTCTATTTATTCTAAGAGTTAAATGGTAAATGGTGATATAACTGTAGTTGGTGGCCGAATGGTCCCGGGTTGCGGGTTCGCTTCCTGGCAGATGCTTTGACATCTGAAAAAAAAACCCTACTATAATGTAATGATTCCAGAAGAAAAAAACATACCTTTAAAATGACACTATCGTCTTCACTTGTTAGAGAGATGTTATATATCTACAAGAGGTAAATTTATAATTTAACATTACTTTTTCGGGAAAGAAGGATTAAGAAATACCCTATGAAGAAAGTTATTTGTAAAATTTTCTGTTAACAAAAAAACTTCTTTATATGTACAGTATATTCAAAGATAATCCAAATTTTAAAACGTTTGTCTTTTCTTCATATAAATTATAGAATATATAATCTCCTAAAAGCAAGCATATATTTGAACATAAATTTAAGTTCAAATATGTAATTCTTTTTTATTGCCCCCCCTCCCCATCCACACACACATGCCTTTTTTAAATGCATTTGTTCTTGCAGTATACATACATCGATATGAATTTATATCTTATTGGCTTTGAGATCATTTTAAAAGTAAAATCAATATGATTTAATAAAATAGCAAAAAATTACATCAAGCATTGGTGGTCGAGAAGTCAGCGACAGCTGCTTTACAAGTAGCTGTCCCGGGTTAGCGGGTTCGCTTCCCGACTGATGCTATGACATGAGGAAAAAAAATAGCAAAAAATTACAAATGGTAAATGTATTTATGTATAAAATCTGCTGCCCATGTTTACGATCACTCTCCAGTGGGAGGGGGGGTGCGATAGCAGAATGCCACAGTAAAAAGTCACACTATCTGCTACACTTTTTATATTGTTAAAAAATCTATTTTATATATGTCGCAAACATACACACACCTCACAATAGAAAGGTACGGCATTCTGTGAATGCAAACATGGGCAACAGGTTAATAAGTAAGTACCTGTAATAATTATAATTCTAATAAAATTTAAAAAATAACACATTTGAATTAATTAAGTTACATGCCAATAACAAAAGAAAATTATTTAATACCATATCTAATATTCTTTTATTTAACTGTCAATTAAAATTATATCAAAGAATATTCAATACATAATAAACTTATAAACTGTATTATAGTTGTTACACACATAAATACTGAATTAAAGGAAAAATAAAGTAACTATTTTAGTATTAAGCCATCAAAACATCACATGAACACCATTTCGTATGCTTACATAAGATGTTAATAAGAATACCAAACTCTCCATACAATAGTGTAGCCAAGTGCAAACCTTTGTAATCAATGGATGCGAGAAGGCTTGGCCAAAATCCTTACCTAGTGCCTACTCATCCAATATCTTCAGACTGTTTTCTAGCTTGTGGTTTTCATCAATGAGGAGCAGTGCTCAATACAATATTCTGCACTGATGAAAGCCACAAGCTAGAAACTAGTATGGGGATGTTGAATGAGTAAGCACTAGGTAGGGATTTTATGCACAAGCCTTCTTGCATCAATTGATTATGAAGGCTTGCGCTTGGTAGCACTACTGCATGGAGAGTTTGGTACAAAAAATCAAACAACACAAAAATGCCAATAGTAATGTAATGTAATAACTACAATAAAATTAATGTTTTTATCAGTTATATAAACAAAAAATGAGTATGTAAAAGTCTTTTATTGTTTGGTTAGAATTTTCAACATTAGACTATGATTGACAAACAGAATTAAAAAATGATAGTGACAGAATGTTTTTAAATTGGCCAAAAAGATATTAATTAGGACAGTGTGCTATTATTCTAGTTATTTAATTAACAATAATTACTAAATTGATAATGAGGAATATCATTATGTCAGAAGATTTTTGCAAATTTAAAGTTATAGAACAAATATTGCAATTTTTAATATGTTAATGACGTAGTTATAAGCAAACATTAAGATATTTTTAAAAAGATTTAAAAAAAGAAGATAAAATTCAAAAATCAAGCCAGAATTTTAAAAAAAAAGAAACACTGAGTGATGAATTTAGTTAAAAATATATATACTTTATTTTTCAATAAATCTAGAAATAACCTGAAGATTAACATTTGTCAAAGAGACTAGATGTAAAGCCTATTTTAAAAGCAAATATTAGAATTTTTAAAACTTGAATATTCACTTTAAGTTTTATGTTTTTTATCGTTTTTTTTTTTTTAAATATATATGTAACATTGTATGTAGAAAGAGTAGATTTTTTTTTTTCATATGTCATAGCATCTGCCGGGACGCGAACCCACACCCGTTTGCAACCAACTACTTGCTTGCAAGGCGGGTGCGATGACCTCTCGGCTAACAACGCTTGACAAGAGTAGATTTTGACTTGAATTTTATCTTAAAATTTCCTGGACAGTTTAGTAATGAAAAAAATGAACTCAAGATAAAGATTCCTAGATCAATTTCTTACTGAAAAAAAACAACAACTCGCTTTTGTATTCAGTTAAAATTTGTGATGGTCAAATATCACCTGCCCCTCTTAACAACTGAATATAATAAAGATATTTCTTTTTACACGGACTATTAATTTATTAAAAAAGTTGACATTAATAAAGCAGAAGTGGATTAGATATAAAATAAATAATCCGATAAATATTTTATTATAAAATCTAAAATAAAAGGTAGATTTTTTTTTTAAATGTTAACTGTATTCTGAAACTGACTTTCTGATTCACAAGTTCTATAATCAAATTATAATCATCCTGCCTTTGCTTGAGCATTAAAAGTGATAGGCTGTGATTTGATTTCAAAAACCTTTAGTTAATTAATCAATCTCCTAAATGAGACGTGGTGCATCAACTTCTTGAAAATTATTTTAAAAATTACAGATACATTTTAATATATAATGGAGGTTTGAACCTAGACTTTCAAGCTCCCTACAGTCATCCACTCTATCCAATACAACTGATACACATGCCCACATATATGTTAAAAAAATAACTGATCTCCAACATACATATTTCATGCTGAATGAGCACTCATCAGTTGGTCCGCATCATCATTTCCCACACATATATATAATCAGTGATCCGTTTATAATAAAATAGAAAATCTACACACTTTAATTGACATGCTTCAATCCTCTCCATTCTCCAAATCCCCTTTAATTACATCTAGGTTAAGTATGTACATTATATTTATATTCTAATATATATATATATTATAACCTACACTCCCAACATCGCTTATATACATTACATGAACGAAATGCCCAGGCGCCAGTTCTATTAATAAATAGAACAATATAACAAAATATATAATACAAGATTATTACTGAGACTCTGTATTTAAGTTTATGTTCAGCTTAGCTCAGTGGGAGGCTATAGGCAGTTCATAAGATATATGGTGATAAATAAATAAAAGAAGAAATATTACAAAACATTTAACATAATGTAAATTCCTTTGTTAATTAATTATACGATAAAGAATCATAATGTTTATTTGGTACAGTCTATTAAAATATACTTTCAACTTAATTTCTTCCTTCATCCAAATATAACATATCAGCTTGCTATAATTATAATACTAAACAATTCTATGACTTGGCATATCACAATCTAAACTTCTACTTAAATGCCAATCAAGAAATAAACAATAAAATCTCAGGGAATTTAACAAACACAGTTGAATTAAATAAACTACATTGGCCCATAAGTTATAATTCAAAAGTATGATAAAATGTAATGAAACAAATTGACTAAAACATCCTACTGTGTTTCAATAATAAGATAATAACAGAAATAGGGTATTTTAATTTCATATCATCATCTAACAAATATACTAACTTGGCAACCTTTCTAATACGTTTATCTAGTGGCAAATGTCCCTTATAATGTTTGGATTCAGAAAAACAATATTGTCAGACACTAGCAAATTTAACATTATAACTCTAAAATAATATATATCTATTTTGTAATAGATTTATGAAATGTGGAAATGGAAAACACGAATGTATGCAATAATAACGTCAGACACAGTTTTAAGATTTTAAATAAATAAAATAAATCATTTATTACAATAAAATAAACTTGGTTTAACATAATATTTACAAATGGACTATTTGTCTTACAGATTTTTAAATTATCAAATAAACTTTGAGCATCAGTTTGGGATTATCCCTACTATCAAAGCAAATTAATAACAAAACTTAAATATCCTGACTTTGAACACATGCTTGGCCTTCATGTTTCATCTACGTGACAATAAATAAATAACATATTATATTATTAACACCAAAAAATACTTTTGAGAAGATATTACCATTGATTAACAAATACATCGAATTAATTATATTTGGCTCTCAACCAAGCAACTTTCTCTAATTGACTAAATAGTCACTTTCAATCACGAATACCTTTCAGGCATAGCAACAAAATCATGTTCATTCTAATGTTTTTATGATTTATAACCTTTATTTAAACAAATACACTGTAGTTTAAACTATTTATTTCCCGTTTTTAATCTCAATAGCTTTATACTTTATATTTAAATGAATGTAATGTATTTCAAAAAACATTTATTTCTCATTTTAATTTCAATAATTCTATACTTTATATACGCGATATTATTTATATTACGCGTGTGTGTGCGCGTTCAAGCAACAATAATAGAAAATAATCTTTTCTACAAGTTCTCCATTTATCAAGAAAATATCATACAATTACTTTATTTCAGACAATGTCATAATTCATCAATAAAATAAGACACTAATACTATGTCAATAATTAATCTAATAATTTATCTAGCCACATATTAATTAACACAAAGCCCTATTTTCATGATTATACAGACTATAGTTATAAGGAGAATCTACATAAGGAGCAGTTAAACTTTTACTAAACACTTCTACAATAATTCATCTGGTTCTAAATATACTTTTGGTGGGGACTTTTTCCACATCACCAAGAATCTAAGAAAAACATCACATAACTTCCTAAGCATCATTTAATCATACTTCAACAATAACTCATCTACTTCTAAATACATTACTGGTGGGGATTTATTCCTCATCACCAGGGCCCTAAGAGAACATCACTTCAAAACATCATTTAATCATAGGCATATAATATCAACTAGGCTCTACTCATGGAAAATTATTAACATATACTAACTAAGCAAAATTTTTTATCCCTACAAACATTATAACGCAATCAGATTTCTTTCCATTCTCATAGCTTTTCTAAATATCGAACATTATAAGTGCATGCTGGCAGATAAATACATACAGATAACATACTAATCCATTCAACTTAGCAGAATACAACAATGTCCGAAATCTATACATAAAATATTCACAAACTGAACTTTATCAAACAAATGTCATAATTTTGCAAAACACACACACACACACCCGCGTGAATAACCATTGCGCAGGCAACATGGTAATTAAATATTGCATTAAGGTATAACTTTTAATTCAAAAATAAACTTTAGGTTACTTTTAAAATTTAATATTTATAATTATCACGAATGAACTTTCTTTCATATCTTGCAAACTATTTCTATTATATCTTCATTGATTTTAAAAGACCAAAATTCTCACTCTGAGATAATAAAGTAGACAAAATAAATATAAACCTCTCTAATAATATATTTGAAAAAACTATTTCTTTCTTTTACCTTCGTAAAAGAACACTAAGACCTATCTGAACACAATCAATTTTTACCAGCGTATTCCTCATTCCAATACGCTTCAGAGACGGTCTTGGAGATCAAAATAACCAAAATTATAAATGAACATAATAATAAATAAGCCTATCTACCTATCATATACATTAATTATGACAAGCAATAATAAAAAAAAAAGAAACAAAGGTTATTAGTTTTGTAACTTGAAAATAAAAGTTCACTTGCAAAGCTCGGTTCCAGGTTGGTGAAACAATATGGGATGCATTCCAAACTGAATTTAAATTAAAATAAACTGCTGTAGAGTAACCAAACAAATATAATCATGCTTAAATAGGACTCAGCATCTTCAATGTTCATAACAAAGTTATTCAAGTTACTGTATCATACACAAGCAATCAATTTGTCTTCTATTATGACGAGAATATAATAAATTCTTAACTACTGTTGGACAGGAATTATCTCACTTATTCCGTTGTAGTTTCAAATTGACTACGTAATTATTTTTAGTAGTTTCTTGAATAGCATGGTTTATTCTTAAATATTGTCCATTAAGATACCATGTTTCTTTAGTAATTCTTCAATTAATAATATTTTGTTTTATTTTCCATCTTTATCAAAGAGAACAAAAATTACTCGCATTTCTATCCTTTCATTCGATTTAAGCAAATACTTAATTTGAAGTAGCTCACATTTATTTCTTTCATTTAAAATACATATTACTTCCAGAAATACCAGACAATCTAATACTGTCATCTCTTTATAATGAATTGAAACATGGCATGATTTATCAAAATATGTATATTCTTAAGTCTATGTTTAATTCTCACAAAAACAGCACGGAAAATAATGAAGAATTAAAATATATTCTGTAAAATAGTTCTGCATGCGTTTCCTAGATATATTAAAATACACACGTTGGTTAATGATACAACAATAATATTCATGCAATTTATTCCCATTTAAAATAACAGTTAAATGAAGTAGTGTAGACTGGATGTTATTAACATACATTTTAAAAGAGCAATAGTTATGATAAGGTTAATTCAAAACGTTAAAATTGAGGAGAATAAAGTGAACTGAGTACCTTTTAAAACTTAGAACTGCATTCTGAAATTAACTTGTCCCATAATAACTTTCTTGGGATTCTTTCAAAATTTTACTCTAAAGTCTTTTTAAAAATCAATTTGACTTCAGCAACTGGTTTTACTTTCACAATAACAAGCCACTGTTTTTGGCTACAATTACATTATATAATCAGCAAATTTTTCACTGGAGATCTTTGTTAAATAGCTTTCTTTAGCAAAGTTCATTTCCTTTCACAAGGTTACTCCCACGCTTTTCTCCTAGCTCAACTAATTACATATTCAAAAAAAATTTTTTCAAAAAAAAAAATAATAATAAAATAAATAGCTTTTACAAACTTGAAAGAAAAATGACTATTAATTAATTATTAAATAAAAATGATTAATAATTTATTTAATTTGTAAAATAATCTATTGATTCAACTATCTATTAATCATTGGAAAGAAATATATATTTGTTAAATTATTTAAGATTACTACTGTAATTTAAATGTTTTTTTATTGTGAATATACTATTGTTTGCTGTTATTAAAAATGAGAATGAAATGAAAATGATGCAGAGTCATACATGCATGCACATATGCTATACTATAAATATTAAAGTATCTTAACTAAATATAATTGAAATGGCTATTAATGGTTGACAAAAGGATAAGTATTAAAGAATAAGGGTTTTGAAACCATTCAACCAAATATTACACCAACATAAAATAACTTTGCATTTTCCTGCCCAAATATACCAATTCCTATAATAACAACCCCTCTCTCTGGCATTAAATACTTCATTAACCACACTAATAATAATGAATACCTATCAAGTGGTCAATCAACTGCATAAGCGATCCATATCCAAGCTTTAAACAATCTCCAGCAAAGAATTTTAAAATTCTAAGGCTATTTCATTTTTTTAATAGAATGTAACTATTCAATGCAGATACAAAGTATGCCAATTCCTTGTGCCCATTCAGATGGTCACAATATATATATATATATATATATATATATATACTATTAACATTGAGATTATTGAAATCCTTAAACCTTAAATTGATGGGGGCAATGATCACACCTTAATCCTTATTGTCTAGGAGAATTTGAAGTCAATCATCTTCTAATGACAGACATATTTTTCTATATTTTGATAAATAATAATAATAGAATAGCCTTCTTTTTCAGGAGATCATAAAAAGCTTGAATGCCAGTAGCTGTGATCTATAGACCTTAAGATCAAAAGTCTGTCACTTATCACATTAATCATCTTGCCATTTAGAAAAATATATTTTGATTACAGTGTAACTGCAATGTCTTCTACTTATTGTTTTAAAACTCCCTTGTTTACATCATGAATAGTATCTCACATTTTATAAATATGTTTTGATTATAACACAATGCTTATTGTTTACTGTAAATGTACTGTACTTTTCAACATGAGCATATATATATGCTCATGTTGATAAGTACAGTGTTCCACCTTTATTGTTTAAAGGAGGTTGCCTTGACAACAGTTTGAAATTGTTGATTGTTAAAGATATTGGGTTTGTCTAAGTATTTCCATATGTCATAGCATTGGCCAGGAGGTGAACCCACAACAACCATCTGCACCCAACTGCTTGCTTGCAAGGTGGCTGCACTGATCTCTCGGCTAACAACACTTTGAAAGTGTTGACTGGTTTTTAATGATGTATATATGTGTAATATTATATCTAATGTTTTCATGATTAAATGATGTACATTTTTTTAAAAATTAATTACAAATCTGATTGTGATAATGCTAAAATACTTGCTAATTTGGATTTGAGAACCATGAGGGAGTCTATTGGAATATTAAAAATGCCAAGTAGCTTAAAAGCTGGCGAAGCAGCCATATTGAATATTTAAAAAATTATGTTAAGCCACAAATTTTATCATAACTTAAGTTTGTATTACTCAAAAATGATATAATATATATTGTTTGAAATATAAAACATCAAATAATGTAATTAAGTTGAAAAAAATATAGTCATTGATATTCAAAGTAATAAAAAAAGAATAAAAGTTAACATTTCTAATAATTATTTTCATATTATTCCATAAATTCAAAATTAACATGCATACAACTTAAAATTTATATTTTTGTTAGTAGGTTAGTTGTATTCATCACAAAATTTCTAAAAAATTGGTAGATAATAATACTTACCTAAGATAATCCATCACTTGAAAAACTCATAGAATAAAGACATTAACCTTTCATTTTTCTTAGTAGCCCTTCAAAATGTATTTTCATACAGGGGTTTGCAATGATATGTCATTCCTAATAACATCCCTTATAACAAATAGTTAATATTGATCAATAATTAGTATAATTTGAATATTATAATAAAGAACATCAATAATGTTTGTAATTTATTAAAAATTACTACTAAAATAATTACTATATACAAAATAAAATAAAATAAAAAGTGAATAAAATACTAAACTCATTGTAGAGTTAAGCTTGAGGTACATAAGTTAGTAATTTAGAGTCGGTGCAATGCAGTATTATTTATCCTATATTTATAGGTTTTGAAGGCATATATTGTTTCATGATATTATGACATAAATTTAGTAATAGCTTCATCAACTATCACCTTTCTTTGCATTTGATATGCAGCTTTGAAATTTACATTGCAGTAATGCATAATTGGCCTAAGTTTATATACTGTCAAAATCTTTACTTTTAGCATTTGTGTATTTTTATTGTTATTAAAATGCAAACAAGACATTACAGAAAAATCTACATCAGATCATAATATTTGCAAAATATGTTTATTTTTGTCTCATATCACCTAATTCAAATACGGGACTCAAGCCCACATCATACCAAAAAATGCAGATAATTCACAATATAAATTTACACAATCACAAGCTATTTTTTTGATCAGCGTATATGTTAGTTTCAATAATACTTTTTTCATATATTTTTTATCAAATATAAATTCAAATAATAATTAAAAAATATATAAAAATAAAATAATAATTAAAAAATATATAAAAATAAGTACTTACCACTGGCTATGCACATGTATATAGAGATATAGGTATGAATTTTATATATGTCTAGGGGTGATGTAGATCTATATGTATATGTATGAAGGAAATATATGTGTATATTTTGATATATATATATATATGTGTGTGTGTTTTTATATATATGTGAAATGATAGTTATGTATTTTATATATATATGAAATGATGGTTATGTATTTATATTATTCAAATATTGTAGCTCTGATGAAGACTGCTGGGCAGTCCAAACTGTAAGGAAAATAAAGAAGTTTTTAAGAAAATTTGTTGCATTGAAGTGTATATGAAAGAAGCGTTATAAGCAATATATATATATAACATTCATTCTTCTAAATACATTGGTGAAAAGTTGTATTTTTTCTGATGTAATTTTCAGAGTGAATATTACTACACTAACAATGAAAAAAACTGAGAGAAAGAGAAAAAAAATTAATTTATTTGATCACAAAAATTATTATAAATTTTTTTATTTTTTAGCATATAAAAATAAAACTTACCTTTTCTGAAACTAGAAAGATGGAAATAAAGGTGTAAAAAGCACATGTATAAACTGTATAGATTTCTATTAATATTAAGCTTAAACTGGATGTTTATAATTTGAAAATATTTGAGTGTCTTAGTCAGTCATAAAAGGTAATTAGTTAAATAAAGCTAAGGAAGCATAATTTATTCCAGCCTTGTGGAGACTAATTATTTTATATCTTTCTCTTAAAATCAACTTGAAATCAATCAATGGGGAAGCTGAAGAAAATAAACATTTTGTTAATTCATGTTTTCTGAATTATTAACTATCAAATATATATAAGAATGATTGTTCTTTATGTCACACTCAATCTCATTCTTTTCTTCATGCTCAATCTCATTACTACTTGAGGTCTAACAGTTACTCTTTAAAAACTTAACCTTGACAATGATGGATGTTGTTATATTGAAAGGTCAGGAATTAATACAAAGTAATATATGATTTAATTTTAAAAATATGTTATTTGTATATGTGTAACAATGATGCTTTTTATTTGTATAGTATGCATATATAAATTAAGATATGGTGGAAAAAACTATTCTCCACACATGTGCTTAAATTGACACACATTTTCTCCCATCAATAATTGTTTTAAATTGATAGGTGGTCCTATTGTTTTAAAACAATTATTGATGGAAGATAGTGTGTGCCAATTCTAGCACATGTGTGGAGAATAGTTCCAATGACCATATTACAGATATATAAATCACAATATTATTAATCATTACATTTTAAAACTTGTGATATAATAAACAACTATTTGGAAAGCTGAAAAGAAAATTGGAAGTACAGTAAATCAGTTATGAATTAAAGGAAATTTTAATTTATGTGAACATACAGATAACTCCTCTATAACATGGCATTCCTATAACACAGCTCTACTAAACATGGTTCAAAACTCAGGGCAAATCCCTCTATAATATCACATTTCTATAACACTGTTTCTCTCCAATATGGTTTGAGAGTTGGGAAAAACTCTCCCCATAACACAGCATTTGAACAACAAGTTTTGACAATGAATTTAAAATATCATCTACAAAATCTACAAGATTTAAAAAGAATTTGGTGTATTCGTTTATATATATTGAAAATTTTGAGAATTAGGAAAATTCCCATATAACATAGAATGTGATGAGTTTTTAAGAGCAAGCAGCATCTCTGTTGATATTTGTATCATTCAGGCATGTATGAAAACACTCAGTTAATGATGATTACATATTTATCTTAGTTATAATATGCAAATAATAAAGTTTTTTTAACTTTTGGAATGTCAGATAATTAACTTACAAACAATACTTTTATCTCGGCCTCAGGGTGGCCTTTGAGCATTCCATCATCAGATTTTCAATTGGATGGACGGTTGAAGAGTTGAAGTGTGGAGTAGATTGAAGCCTGTCCATTCAAGTATGAGGTTTGGTTATCTTAATATATATTTGAGCACTTATAGCATATATGTGTGGAGATGGTAATCTGGACCAACTGATGATTGCTGGTTTAGCATGAAATACATATATTGGGGATTATTTATCTACATATATGTGTTCGAGTGTATCAGTGTTATGAGATAGTGTGGAGAGTGGTGGGTCGTGTGAAAGCTCATATGCCCTATATATTACATATATAGACACAGGTATATAATAAGCCTGTGCGTTTCAGTTATTATTAATTAGGCAAAAATAGTCCACTTCTTTCCAATTTCCACACTGTTGTATGAAAAATCCATAAATCATTGATGCTCAAGGAATGAAACTTTATATAAGTGACTACTTTTATAAAATTTTAATCAAATCAATTCCTGGTTTCAAGCAGCAATTAAGATGTACATTTGTAATAACCTTTTAAATAAACAATGATTACCAATATGTACCACTGAGAATGTCTAGTAATAAAATGGAAATATAAACTTTGAATGTGTATACAATGATAATTATTCACAAGTTAAAGTTACTAAGATCACTTTAACAAATCCCACTGATTGATTTACTATTATAATAATATAATTATAAGGGATTTGAGCGCCAGACTTTCAAGCTGCCTATAGCTATTCACTCCATCTTATATGGCCGATACACATGACCACATATATATGAAAAAGATAAATAATCTCCAACATATGTATTTTATGCTGAACTAGCACTCATCAGTTGATCCAGGTCATCATCTCCCCACACATATATACAATAAGTGCTCAGTTTATATTAAGATAGTAAATCTTCAAACTTTAAAGGATAGACTTCAATCTTCTCCACTCTCCAAGTCTTCAACCATCCATATCATTGAAAATCTGATGATGGAATGCTCAAAACCCTTAATGATGCCATTCCTATTGTCATACCCATATTGACTTCAAGTCATTCTGACCCCTCATGTATAGTAACTTAATATATCCATTTAAATACACAAAAGAGGGATGGGCATAATTCTGTCCAAATATGTAATGTTTTAAATAGAAATATATTGTCTATACTGAACTGAATATAATTAGGTGGTATTTGAACTGACTTTCAAGCTCCTTTCAGCTATTCATTCTATCTCCTTGAAACCTACACATGACCACATACTTGAGAAAAAGATAAATGATCTTTAATATGTGTATTTCATGCTGAATAACACTGATCAGTCAAGCATTAGTGGTCGAGAGGTCAGCGACAGCTGCTTTACAAGCAGTTGTCCCGGGATAGCGGGTTCGCTTCCTGGCTCATGCTATGACACATGAGAAAAAAATATAACACTGATCAGTATTGTTCCAGATTATTATTAATGCATATATATATAATCAGTGCTCAGTTTATATTAAGAGAGCAAATCTTCAAACTTGAATGGAAAAATGGTTCATATTTATCTACTATTATTATAAATATTTGAAAACCAGGCACTCTTCACAAACCTGGGAGCTTAATTGTAAGCATAGAGGATTTGAATTCAGATTTTCAAGCACCCTTCAACTATTCACACTATCTCATACAACTGATACCCATGACCACACATGTAGAAAAGATTAATAATCACCAATATACGTATTTCATGCTAAACCAGCACTCATCAGTTGGTCCAGATTATCATCTCCCACACACATATATAATCAATGCTCAGTTTATATTAAGATAGCAAATCTTCATACTTTAATGGACAGGCTTCAATCCACTGCAACCTCCAACTTTTTCAGCCATCCATATCATTGCAAATCTGATGATGAAAACTCAAATCCCATGCTGATGCTAATATTATCCAAATAATAGTAGATAAACATAAATTTTTTGGGGGTAATTGATATAGAGGGCGTTACTTGCACTTGGTTAAAATGTTTTTTTGTAAGTTTAACTCATAAATTATTCTTATGGTTCGCACATTTAGAGTTTATTACGGCATTGTTATCATTACATTTTCTCAGCACTATGTAGTTAACAGCCTTTATTTATTTACAAAATTATTGAAATTATTAGAATGTGCATAAATAAATTTTAATTGCTTTCTTTTAATCAGATATCTAACAGATAGGTAAAGCATAAACAAATATATGATTGCCTTAAACATAAATAATGACTCATTTTCTTCTTCCAGTTAACATCATTATTATCATTTTGATATAAATAATATTTAATTGACCATATTGTATTTATGATTTTTAAGTAACCACATTGTGTTTATAAATATTTATATGTTTTTGGTTGTTTGTAATCATCCGTAGGCTTTGTGGTTTTAAAGGAATTTCACATTATTACTATAGTTTTAAATATTAACATTATCTTTAATTCTTGGATTACGACTTTATTATTATTTTCTTTAAATTCGTTAAATTATTACTCATTAGTCGTGAATTTCTTTAATGAAAACATTACTTTTAAATATTTTCTACTTTGCATTTACACCTACCTAAGTTTTTCAATTTATTGTGGTTTAGAAAAATCTGTTTTGACTTTCACAAATTTAATCACTTGGTCTTAAAGACATGATTGTCTCACCGCACTTGTAATTGCTTTTTCTTTTTATTGCTATATTAAAATGTTTTAAACTTTTTCTTAAAATGTTTCATCTTTGAAGATTAATGAATTTTTAAATGAAATGTTATGTTAATATTATAGGCATATTTAAATTCGTATGAAATGTTTTAATTGATATATTTTAATAATCTACTGTGATTATCGTTATTAAACGTTGGGCAAACTATCTTAAAATCATGCAGAACAAAGCAATTTAAATTAACCCGCAGCAACATCTTTGTAAATGAGTCTGCTGTGACCAATTCACGTACATACTTGAGTGTTTTGTAGCTATCTCGTAAGTGTTAAGCAAGATAGATATCAGACAGTTAAATATAAAGCTAAATGGGGATTTTAAGTTTACACAGAGTTTCTTTTGGAAAATTTGTCTCACATTTCTTTAATCCATCAATAGATTGTTCTGACTTATAAAAGCAGTAAATTACATTTTGAATACTAAACTTGTCTTCACAACCAGATATAGTACAATTTGCTTATGCTAACTTTTAAAATCATTATTTGCTAGAGCCCAAACTATTGGATTATCTGATTAAGGTTAATCTAGGCTCCATGCCAACTAATAAATTTTTACACTTCAAGCGGTTCCTAAATAAAATAGACCCAGTCTGTCGTGCCTGCTCTAGAGGAGAGGAAACCTTTAATCTTTTGATAAATATATATCCAGGCTATAACAGTATTAGACATGTCATCTCTCAACACTGCATTATAGCAGTTGATAAAATCCTGGACATCAAGGGTTGTCTCTCCTCTGGAGACTTTACAGTTATCATAGTTATCCACCTTCCTGACATACGCCCTTTGGTACTCAAGATGCAGGACAAAGTTTATACAACCAGTATCGGACCCTAATGCTATATTTTTTGATAAGCTTAAAGTTCTTCAGAACAAGTACAACAAAATATTATCCTCAAGATTCTTGATAAACAGAGCAAAACTCTCCATACAGTATTATCAACAATTAATGTGCTAGTATAGGAAATGTGATCATGTGATGCTCAAGATTCTTATTTACAAATACATGGAATCTGCTAGTATGGCCCTCAGACTCACATTACAAGAATGTGAGACCTGATATAGCAACATTATAGTGTTTATCATAAATGAAGAAGTCTATAACACAACATGCTGGACACTGCTAGAGAGGCAATGATTCCACACTACATGGATATCAGTTCTGAGATGTCAGCATTATAGAGACAACTTCAAAAGGGGTGGACAATATCAACAAAATGTATGATACTCATACATGAACCTGTTAGTGCAGTTAATGGCTTTGCCATGCATATACCAGACGTAGGACACCCACATTGCTTAGCCAGCTTTGATGGAAGAAGCCAATACCAGCAATGGAATTAAGCCAACATTAACAAAGTGTATTTTATTCTTCAACTGTACAAAATTTTGTTATATATTTTAAAATAAAATCATTATTTATACATTAAGTACCAATATTGATGCAAAGCAAATTATATTTGCATATGAAGATAAAGAAAATGATATATGATTACTTTGCACACATCATTTTTGTGTTGAGATTTATATGTTTTAAATCATTAGTTCACCTCATGAATAAATATTCTAGCTGTGAAATACATGAATATTAAAAAATATTGAACCAGAAAATATTTATTTTTAATAATGGCTCATGAATTGATAAGAAGCTAACAAGAACCGTGCTGTAAATCCCAAATTTGATTGGTTATAAATATTTCTCAGGTATATTAAACAATTTATTACATGCATATTTCTTAATGTGATACTTCTGTTTTATTGGGTGTTAATAATGTGGATATAAACTATTTATTTTTTTAGGTTTGAGATATGGGTGATGTTGGATTAATATGTTGAGCAACCAATTGCAAAAACATTCAAATTTTATAAAATCAATATCAATGCATAAATAGAAAAGTGAACCATTGTTTTTAAGTGGAGGTTGAGCTATTTTGAATTTCTAAGTTACCTGATACAGGGAGATAGTTTCTATAATACATATATATATATATATATATATATATAGGATATATGAGCACATACTTTCACACAACCCACCATTCTCCATTCTATCTCATAACTCTGATACACTTGAACACATATATGTTGAAAAGATAAACAATCACCAATATACGTATTTCATGCTAAACCAGCAATCATCAGTTGGTCCAGATTACCATATCTACATATATATATATATATATATATATATGAGCACTTATCTCATATATGTGTAGAGATGGTAATCTGGACCAACTGATGATTGCTGGTTTAGTATAAAATATGTATATTGGTGATTATTTACCTTTTAGACAAATATGTGTTCAAGTGTATCAGTGTTATGAGATAGACTGGAGAGTGGTGGGTTATGTGAAAATCTGTGCTTATATACTCTATATATTACATATACAGACACAGGTATATAATAAGCCTGTGTTTCAGATATACATATATAGTGGGAAGTCAGGAAATTTTTTTACACAGGATAATGACTCAGAATTTCAAACTAGTAAAAAATGGACTGCAAATCTAAGATCTGATTGATTACAAATATTTTTCAGAACATACAATTCATTATATATATATATATATATATATATATGAATATGTATGTTCTGAAAAATATTTGTAAATATTGATTTAAAAATGTTGCATATATATATATATATATATATGCAACATTTTTAAATCAAGTATAATACAAAATAAATTATTTCCTTTTCTGTATTAAAACAGAATTTCATAGCTTTAAGATAACTATAATTATTCATTCATTGTTTAAAAAATGTAATTTATTCAACAAAGATTTCATTAATTTAGTTTCTTCAGTAATATTAGGACAATTATCTAATAAGAAAAATGTGATTATTCTCATTACAGATTTTACTTTATTATTTCTTTCTATATTTAGAATTGGAACATGCCTTTTGGTAATGCATTTAAATTTGTAAACTTATATTTCTAACAAATAGCCAAATTTATTGATTCATAATATAAAAATAAACGTTTTAACACTGCAATTAAAATGTAAAACTATTAAATCAGTTGTCACTAGAAGATAGTGGAGAAGCATTGAAATGCAAACAAATTAATAATTAAAAATAATGTTTTCCTATTTATTTGTACAGTTTCTGTATCATTGTCTTTTCAATTTTATATTTTTCCTTTGTAATATAAATGTATGAGTTAATTCTGAGAATGGCAACAGAATTTGATGAAACATTTATAATAAAATTCTATTAAAAAATAAATATAGTAGTTTGTTCTTTATATTTGAGTTTGTGAATCTTTGTAATGTAACAGTCAAGTTTGTACATGCGCGTAACAGAATTCAGAATCCAAGCAAAAGGAACCGAAGCTGACCAGACTAGGACTGTGACATCCCAAGTCCTACCACACTTCAACTCGTAAGCCAGTACTCCAAGACTCAAGACCCTACAAATGACCACCTTGAAATTACACGTAGCATACTCTTTTATTCGCGGCCGACAAAGGTCAGGGAGAAACAATGAGACTCATAATTAAGTTACAAATTGATCGTATCAAACGAATAGCTAACTTAATGGAGACCTTTAATAATGCATATTCTATAACATAATAATAATGAGAATTGGATTGAATAATGAAAATGAGAGTGGACTAGGTTAATTTACTAAAGTTTAATTTCTTCAATAATAAGTTTGATCTAAACTATTTCTTATAAATTTTAACATGTAAAAATGCACACAGGCATTTAATGGCTGAAGAGTTTGGACAGATTCTTTGGTAAGATTAATAAATAAATTTACATTTTAAGTAAGATGAATGCAGCAGTTATTCATCTTACAATCTGTATACAATTATTTTACGAATTTACATATAATAAATGCATGCAGGCATTTAAATAAATAGCTTATCACTACGCCATGTCTATCGTGTAACATATGCGGACTCCTCTTGATGTGTGGCTGAATACTAATAATTAAACTAAACCTTGGTCAACACTTACGGTAGACGTTTCTCATCTGTTTATATTTATTTATTTAGCCTAAATAGGGCTGCAATAACTTAGATTGACCGGACTTTTAAGAATATCTCAGACAATTGCTGAAAGAACTAAAATAGGGAGGTAGAGTTGGCTGCTCTGGATGTACTAATGCACTATAGCACCAGCAATACAATAATAAAGTCACTCTGTGGATGGATTGGTAGATCAAGGGTTTCTGCGACCAACGCCAGTACCCTGAAAACCGATTGTTAAGCTGCATGAAAAGGAACAAATAGTTCAGAAAGGTGGGGGACTTACGTGCTAACCTGGCCTTAAACTCAGGCTTCACGACTGCTCTACCCTATGAGAGGAAGATGTGCTGGCTTAACTGAGGCTACATCTTATTTACATAAATATACGTGGCAGCAAAACGAGAAAATATTAAAGTGAATAAATCACATCCGCCAAGCAAAGCATTTGTAAAATTTATATTCTATAGGCAAGAACAATAGCTTATTAGCTTAATCAAATAGAAGCCAACTCTTAGGTAGCATGATAAAATATATGCTATAGATGGGAATAATTACAGATAATCTTTGCTGTTCCAGCTAATTCTAATTTGTTATTGATCAAATGACAAGTATTTAAAAGGAGGGAAAGTATATTTGATGGGGTTTAATAAATAACTTAAATAGCAAATATACTTATAAATATTTATCAAGGTTAGTCTATTTCTTAGTATTTAAAATTTAAACCTCACTAAATCAAGCCACATTGCAAAAATTTACAATCAAACAATTATCAAAAAAAATATTAAATAATAACGAGCGAGTCATTACTATTTTCTTAAGAGGGTTTCGAAACAGCGCACAGAAATAAGATTATAAATAATTACATGAAGAGGTTTTAATTAATCTCTTCTTAAAATATTAAAATTTAGTATTCGCTGTTTCGAAGCATCAGCATATCATAAAATAAATATAACAAATATTAAAAACTATGTGATAAAAAAATAACTAGAGACATGACTGCAGTGATAGTTTAAAGTAGAAACATTAATTAATTTCTTAAGGAAGGAAATTTTAAAAGCAAGTGAATCATTTACTGATTTTAAAACAACAAAAGAAAAGCTTTAACATTAAAAATATATTGAGTGGTTAGTTAGCTAACTAGAATTTAAAAAGGTAGTTTGAAATTATACATAAAATATACAGAAAATATATAGAGCTCTGCAGTTTAAAGTGATTTACCGGTATTATTAGGTGCTTGAGCTGGAGCTTGGTGAGTTTCCTGGGTGGCTTGCGGCATGCTCTTCTTTTACGGGTGGTCTGTAAATATTATAGCAGCATTCTTCTTTTTTTTAAGTTAGATGGTAGATATTATAGCGGCATTCTTGCTTATAAATGGTGTCAGATGGAAACGAACACGTCACCTCTTTACGGAGTGACAGCTAAGACGGCCAAACTAGCCGGACATCTCAGTTCAAAACTAGATTTGATTTTTAAATATAAAATGCGCTTCAAAATGGAGTCTCCTCTCAGTATATAGATCTCAGTCAGTTCTCCGTATTATATCTCAGCCAGTTCTCCTTCCCGCTCAAAATATGGCCCATTTATATCTTTTTCTTATCAGCTTAACACCTTTAGGAATTTCTCTTTGCTTCATGATTACATTTTTTTAATTAATTTTGTTAACATACAATCTGCTTTCAAATATGCTGATAAGTTTCAGAGGTGTTATAACTTTGACTTAATTCCGTTTTAATTAAATTCTAAAAACATGTAATTTTGATCTTAAATATTTAATAAACTATTAAAGTATTTCAGTTATAACTTTTATGGTTATTTTGTAAAACTATTTTGCCATAAACAATTTTAATCCAAAAATAACTTAAATGTTTATATCTGACGCAATTTCGATTAGCCAGATTTTAAAATGACTTTTTAATTTGACCAAAGGTAGGTGCGGTCATTAATTAAATACTTGTTTATGACAGAAATCTGTTTCTAACCAACTTTTAATTCTAAGAAAAAAAGAATCTTAATTTTTAAAGAAGACTTCTCGGCACATTTGAAAGAAAACCTTTTTAACATTTTTAAATAAACATTTTAAAATATTCTCATCTTTTACCATTTTAAATATATAACACATTTTAATGTTTTAAATCATGCCACCCCTATATACATTACAAATATAGGTTGGATTATATATCCACATACGAATTAAAATAATAAATTTATTAATAAATTGAATCTTATCATTATTTAACATAATAAAAGTATTTTTTTTAAAATAAACGCGATATTAATAATAATACGCTATAATTCTATCAAACCTATCTAATTATAGTGTTCTTTCGTATGTAAATATATAATGCTGTTCAGACAGCCATGACAGCAAATTGTAGTTTTATTTTACATATTATAGTTTAAATGAGATTCGAATCTAACACAGATGAGTGGGCTACTAGATTGATGATGAAACGGTAAGGGATTAGGAGATTCCCATTTCATATCCGTCAACTTGTAAAAAAAAAAACAATAAAAAAATGACTTTGCTTACATGTAATTATTTGGGATTTATAATCATGAACTTCTATTATTTATATATATATCCAAATGACCTGTTTAACTGAGCACACAAAATAAACTCATTTACCAAAACAATTTACTATATAACTTACATAAACTCTCCAGTCACAATCACCCACACACACTAAAATAGTGGCAATTTGCAAAATATATATAATAACACAAAATAATAAAAAATGAACCCTTCAATATTATGGTATACACTGTTATATCCGATTGAATATCTGTCATGGTTAGAATGGGGTAACGATGTTAGTTTTTTTTATATATATATATTGTACCTATATTGATATAGGCACATAATTTTATCTAAAATTATATTATTAAAATAATCTTTCGTTAAAGAAAAACATAAAATTAAATGTTGAAGAGTTTATTCAGTTTGTTTTTGAAAAAGATAAAAGTCAAATAGTTTTCTATCGTTAATTTCAGAAGGGAAGAGGGGTGTTTCATTAGAGAAATTAAACTAAGGGTTATAAAAGGAAGTAAAGAGTTTTTTTAGTATTCGTAAAAATATAATTTAAAAAGTTAAAACATACAAATCTCTTTTCATTCAAGTTTAATTAAAGAAAAAATAATGTTAAAACTAAATAGTAAATTATATTAAAAATATATGTGCGTATATATGTGCGATTTGTAAATAAATAAAATGTATGTGAAATAAAAGAAGATTATCATTAAAAACACGGCAATGGCTATTAATAAAATAAACAACACATTTTATTGCATGGCTATTACTAATTAAGCAATCTTCCAAAACACATTTATCAAATGATTATCACTGGAATTTGACAACAGATCTTTGCTGGAGATATTAGAAAGACAACAAGGCGCAGGTATAAATAGACCTTTTTTTATCGGACAGTAGTCAGTTCACAAATTAGTTGAGTGAGTGCAGTTCACAAAGGAATTGAGTAGTGCCGTTCAGAAATTAATTGAGTCAGTTAAGAAACAAAATGCAGTGTTGAGAAGATTTTGGGAATTCACGCCTCTCCACAGCCTAAAAAGTCCGATGAAAACAGCAAGATCTGCCCGTGAAATAATGTCAATGTAACAACTTAGAAAATCTCCGTCAGTATTTAATTGTCTCCAATAGTAATAATCGTGAAAATCAGGAAACTCATCAAGGAAAAGTCCCAGCCAGCTGGTAAGCATTCATAATGGAAATATCCTCACCGAAAGCAGCCACCAAAGAGAACAAAATTCTATGTCTACATTCAAAAGCCTAGGTAAAACATTTGCTTATTTCGTTTATACTGTAATAGCCATTGCATTTCATTAATTCATGCGAATCCTCCAAGAGTCTAATTATATGAACTCGATATCATACATAAATGAACTATTGATATGTGTGTTTAAATTTCAAATGCTATGTAATACTTTATTATTATTATGTGTGTGCATGAGTTAATATGTGTGTGATTCTTATATCAATATTATTGGTTAAATTAGATAAATACCAGTGTTCGGTTATGAAAATATACAAGAATATTTAAACTAGTTTAGAAATGTTAATTTAAAAATATGCGTGTGTTTTTATTAGAATTATAAAATGTTTAAATTTAGTAAATAAATGTTAGTTAATAAATTGTCTTTAAAATTAAACTTTATTTGTCGGTCAATTCTTTTTATCAATTCTTTTACCAAATTCTTTTATCAATCTCTTTTATAAATTCCTTTTACAATTCTTTTAACCACTAATGAAGTATAATCTATTAGTGATTACAAACAGCTGAGCTAGTTGTGGATTTAGGCGTTAGAGTTAGTGGCCACTGTTCATAGTGCGTTGTCTATTCTTTTAGTATTCTTTTGGAATAAAAGCTGGCACCCGTGTCAATACACAACCAAAAAGGTGCTTTGGATTTGGTGTTGAACTCAACAGCCGAGAAGAAGCTATATCCTGGAAATGTAATGCTAGTTATATACTTTATAGCTATCGTTTGGGCATACATACTCTCCGAGTATGTTCTTCTCTGCCTAAGAGACCGGTGTTTCGAATGCACATATTCGAACACAGTTCAATATATATATAAAATAATATTTGGGGAGGGGCAGATCCTTCACCATACTACTATAACTTTAAGTTGGATCTGTAGGTTGTTTCACTATTTGCTCTTCCATGCTGGGATTAAAGTAATATCTCAACAGATCATCCCCATCATCGGAAGTATCACCTGATTCCTGATAAACTCTTGTCACACTCCAAGGTGGTTGTTTACTGTATTTTCCTAATACTTCATTATTTAGAGATAGGGTTTGAATCCATCCCATATTCTCTATTTTTATCGAATTCTGTCGATCTTCTCCGGCTTTCTTATCTATTGTCTCAAGCATGCTTTCTGTCTTTTTGAACCTTGCCCTCCTCTCATTAGTATATGGGTCCTTTCTCTTACTTTTCTTTCCTTTTATCTTACTTTCCGCTCCTCTGCTTGTTTTCAATTTCTCCTTTCTCTTCTCATATACTCCATCTGGTCCCCAGAGTTCCTTATCCAAGGCTATCCTGTCCATTCAGAGCTCCCGACTGAAACTTTTAACCCATTCTCTCATTTTAAGTGCTCTGTCTACTGGCTCTTCATCCTCGCTCCCTTTGGTACTTGACCTTTCCTTGTTCTCAAATATTGTCAATTTGTTAACTTCCATTTTTACCACTTCTACTCTATTCTCCTCTTTATGACCTGACACTTCCCCCTCATCTTCTTCTTTGATGCCTTGATCTATGATTTCCCTGTTAAATTGTGGGTCCTCTGCCTCATCCATTAGATCGAGTTCCTGAATAGATTCGGCAATGGTAATCCCTTCTTGGGCCGCTATCTGACTTTTATATGTTCGGTGGTTTTCCCTTAATTCAGACATCTCCTCTCTGATCTCTCTGTGTATATCTTGACATTCTTTAATTTTGAGACTTATATCTGTTCCCATTTTGGAGACTTTTTCCTCTAGATTTACTTCTTGACACTCTGTCTGTACTCTGATGGCCATAATTTGTTCTTTAATCGCCCCTATTTCCTTGCTATTGTCTTCTTGATTTTTAGCTAACTTCTCCGTCAATTCCACCTGAACTTCTTCGGATTTTAGCTGGCAGCTGATTTTTAACTCCTGCAGTTTTTTTCATATTCTATCCTCGAACTGTCTATTTCTTTCTTCCCACTTCTGATCCCTTTCCTTAACCTCCTTTCTATGCTTTTCATCCCTTTCTATTGCTTCCTGTCTATGCTTTTCATCCCTTTCTTTTGCTTCCTGTCTATGCTTTTCATCCCTTTCTATTGCTTCCTGTCCGTGCTTCTCACCCATTTTTATTATCATTTTAATTTGTTCACATATTGAACTCATCTCCAGACATTTAGTCTTATCTTCATCTGTTGGACTAGAAGCAGTTTCTTTTGATATGACAACTTCTTCTGTATACACCTCTTCTGTGTCATCGTCCATGTTGCTGCTATATTCTGTTATTTTTCTCCCAGACCTTAATGTAATACCTTCCTTTTCATTCCTCACTTCCTCTCCTTCATTCATTATTTTCTTTCCCTCTTCCATATTATTGTTTTATTTGTTTATTTATCAAATATATTTTACGAAGCTAAATTAATTTACTTGACTTGACTTTTTATAATACGGCAAATAGCTGTACTCCGCAAACGAAAATGACCTGTCCACTTTCCATCCTGTTCCTATGCCTAACACTATTAAAGATGCCTATAAATGATACCGCTATATTTTATTTAAATTCACTAAGATTCGCGGATCTTTAAAATCTGACTACAAAAATATTTAACAAATGATTAAAATTTACTAAAATAACTAAATCAATAAAGGTAACTCGCCATCGGTCTCTTCTTCCAGCTGCTTTTAAAATAGACTTCAGTTGTTCATGAATATAACATAATTCATTTTACACATCTGTGCCAGTTTTAAACCTCAAACTTTTGATTTGACCCTATACTTTATTCCATTCTCATTTTCATCAAATCCAATTCTACTTTTTTGTTTAAAAAACAAATCAAATGGGTCCCCTTTTTTTTTTAAACTTAGAATGTTTCCTTCTCCACCTCTGATGACAAATTTATATGAGGATGACTTATAGCTTGTTCAAATCATCCTCGGGTGCCAGTCACCAGTAGCAGGAAAGATTACATAAAATTTATAAAATATTTAATAAAAAAAACTTTTTTTTTACTATGCATTTGCACACATATATATATATATAATGACCTATTCAGTGCATGAAATTGATTGACATGTCTCCTGATTTATTTACTAATTTACTCCTTTTTTATTATTATATTATATCCAGAAAAAAATACTCTACATGAATTACAAATATTTTTTTGCGATAAGTCAAGAGAAACAACCCGGAAAAAAAAATCTTATACATATACATATTTTTCTTTTAGTGTTATTTAGAAAATAAAAAAAAACAACACTATATACTTAAATACTATACAGGGTATTGCAGAGTGTGGGAATAATTAACAAAGTCCTAACCGATGGGCGTCCAAATGCATGAAAAAAAATCTATACATAGACATTATTTTGGACACCGAAAATTTAATTTAAAATCATTAATTTTGAACAAAGAATTTTATCTCTATACTCATTGATCTCCTCAGGGGTGGAAATAAGTTACAGGCCCCATGTTGGGCACCAAACATGGGGAAAAATATACTAAGTAACAGTCAAGTTTGTACATTCACATAACAGAATTCAGAATCCAAGCAAAAGAGACCAAAGCTGACCAGACTAGGACTGTGACATCCCAAGTACGATCACACTTCAACTCATAAGCCAGTACTCCAAGACTCAAGACCCTACGAATGACCACCTTGAAATTACACGTAGCATTCACCTTTATTCGTGGTTGACATAGGTCAGGGAGAAACAATGAGACTCATAATTAAGTTACAAATTGATCATATCTAATGAATAGCTAACTTAATGGAGACCTTTAATAATGCATATTCTATAACATAATAATAATGAGAATTGGATTGAATAATGAAACTGAGAGTGGACTAGGTTAATTTACTAAAGTTTAATTTCTTCAATAATAAGTTTGATCTAAACTATTTCTTACAAATTTTACACATGTAAAAATGCATGCAGGCATTTAATGGCTGAAGAGTTTGGACAGATTCTTTGGTAAGATTAATAAATAAATTTACATTTTAAGTAAGATGAATGCAGCAGTTATTCATCTTACAATCTGTATACAATTATTTTACGAATTTACATATAATAAATGCACGCAGGCATTTAAATAAATAGCTTATCACTACACCATGTCTATCATGTAACATATGTGGACTCCTTTTTATGTGTGACTGAATACTAATAATTAAACTAAACCTTGGTCAACACTTACAGTAGACATTTCTCGTCTGTTTATATTTATTTATTTAGCCTAAATAGGGCTGCAATAACTTAGATTGACTGGACTTTTAAGAATATCTCAGACAATTGCTGAAAGAACTAAAATAGGGAGGTAGAGTTGGCTGCTCTGGATGTACTAATGCACTATAGCACCAGCAATACAATAATAAAGTCACTCTGCAGATGGATTGGTAGGTCAAGGGTTTCTGTGACCAAATGCCGGTACCCTGAAAACCGATTGTTAAGCTGCATGAAAAGGAACAAATAGTTCAGAAAGGTGGGGGACTTATGTGCTAACCTGGCCTTAAACTCAGGCTTCGCGACTGTTCTACCCTATGAGAGGAAGATGTTCTGGCTTAACTGAGGCTACATCTTATTTATGTAAATATACGTGGCAGCAAAACGAGAAAATATTAAAGTGAATAAATCACATCCACCAAGCAAAGCATTTGTAAAATTTATATTCTATAGGCAAGAACAATAGCTTATTAGCTTTATCAAATAGAAGCCAACTCTTAGGTCGCATGATAAAATATATGCTAAAGATGGGAATAATTACAGATAATCTTTGCTGTTCCAGATAATTCTAATTTGTTATTGATCAAATGACAAGTATTTAAAAGGGGGGGGAAGTATATTTGATGGGGTTTAATAAATAACTTAAAGAGCAAATATACTTATAAATATTTATCAAGGTTAGTCTATTTCTTAGTTTTTAAAATTTAAACCTCACTAAAATAAGCCACATTGCAAAAATTTACAATTAAACAATTATCAAAAAAAATATTAAATAATAACGAGCGAGTCGTTACTATTTTCTTAAGAGGGTTTTGAAACAGTGCACAGAAATAAGATTATAAATAATTATATGAAGAGGTTTTAATTAATCTCTTCTTAAAATATTAAAATTTAGTATTCGCTGTTTTGAAGCATCAGCATATCATAAAATAAATATAACAAATATTAAAATTATGTGATAAAAATATAACTAGAGACATGACTGCAGTGATAGTTTAAAGTAGAAACATTAATTAATTTCTTAAGGAAGGAAATTTTAAAAGCAAGTGAATCATTTACTGATTTTAAAACAACAAAAGAAAAGCTTTAACATTAAAAATATATTGAGTGGTTAGTTAGCTAACTAGAATTTAAAAAGGTAGTTTGAAATTATACATAAAATATACAGAAAATAGAGCTCTGCAGTTTAAAGTGATTTACCGGTATTATTAGGTGCTTGAGCTGGAGCTTGGTGAGTTTCTTGGGTGGCTTGCGGCATGCTCTTCTTTTACAGGTGGTCTGTAAATATTATAGCAGCATTCTTCTTTTTTTTAAGTTAGATGGTAGATATTATAGTGGCATTCTTGCTTATAAATGGTGTCGGATGGAAATGAACTCGTCACCTCCTTACGGAGTGACAGCTAAGATGGCCAAACTAGCCGGACATCTCAGTTCAAAACTAGATTTGATTTTTTAATTATAAAATGCGCTTCAAAATGGAGTCTCCTCTCAGTATATAGATCTCAGTCAGTTCTCCGTATTATATCTCAGCCAGTTCTCCTTCCCGCTCAAAATATGGCCCATTTATATCTTTTTCTTATCAGCTTAACACCTTTAGGAATTTCTCTTTGCTTCATGATTACATTTTTTTAATTAATTTTGTTAACATACAATCTGCTTTCAAATATGCTGATAAGTTTCAGAGGTGTTATAACTTTGACTTAATTCCGTTTTAATTAAATTCTAAAAACATGTAATTTTGATCTTAAATATTTAATAAACTATTAACATATTTCAGTTATAACTTTTATGGTTATTTTATAAAACTATTTTGCCATAAACAATTTTAATCCAAAAATAACTTAAATGTTTATATCTGACTCAGTTTCGATTAGCCAGATTTTAAAATGACTTTTTAATATGACCAAAGTTAGGTGCGGTCATTAATTAGATACTTGTTTATGACAAAATCTGTTTCTAACCAACTTTTAATTCTAAGAAAAAAAGAATCTTAATTTTTAAAGAAGACTTCTCGGCACATTTGAAAAAAAACCTCTTTAACATTTTTAAATAAACATTTTAAAATATTCTCATCTTTTACCATTTTAAATATATAACACATTTTAATGTTTTAAATCATGCCACCCCTATATACATTACAAATATAGGTTGGATTATATATCCACATACGAATTAAAATAATAAATTTATTAATAAATTGAACCTTATCATTATTTAACATAATAAAATGTATTTTTTTTTAAAAATAAACGCAATATTAATAATAATACACTATAATTCTATCAAACCTATCTAATTATAGCGTTCTTTCATATGTAAATATATAATGCTGTTCAGACAGCCATGACAGCAAATTGTAGTTTTATTTTACATATTATAGTTTAAATGAGATTCGAATCTAACACAGACGAGTGGGCTACTAGATTGATGATGGAACGGCGAGGGATTAGGAGGTTCCCATTTCAGTAAGACAAAAAAGCATAAAATGGAGGTTTTACAGATGATATTTATTTTTTGAAGTTTATGTATATATGCGTGTGTGTGAATATGTGAGTGTAATTCAAATAAAAATATCCATTATAGATTAATTATTGTAATAACAATAAACAATAAAATACTACCAGTGTTAATATATATTGCAAATGTAAAGTGAGAGATTATTTTTATGTTAGTAATGATGTTTCTAGGTAACATCAATTATGGCATAATTTTATGGATTTATCATGATGCAAATAAAATGTAGAGCTATTTTTATGCAAATATGCAAATAACTTGAGATATCTTTAGCAGTGTTATTGCTAAAAATAACCAATTATTATTGATAGTCCTAAAGCTATACTACTTTTGAATTGTTTATTGGATGTTGAAAAAAGATGGCTGTGACATTTATAGAAATAGCTATCTAGGTTTAAGTTCGTACAACAATTTTGATTAAAAGGAGAAAAAAAATGATTTACTTCTAATTAAATTCAAAACAAAAAAGCTATTAAATGGGTAGTAAAGAAAAATAGTTTAGCCTTAAAACTGCTAATAGTAATTAATAATTACTTAGCAAGATCACTGCTTAAGATATCTTTAGTTATTTATGTGAAAATAGTACCAAATGTCACTTTATTTATATCATAATAAAACCATGCATATATTTAATCTAATATAAAAATATCCTGCAGAATTAAATTATTATTTACAGAATGTCAAATAAAGATATGTCTTTTAACTCCTCAAACTTATAAAAATGGTTGAGTTTAAGTCCATACAATGGATTCAAAGTATAAAAAACCTGGTTTTAATTCTAATTAAACTCAAGACAAAAAATGCTAATTATTGGTACTAGAGTCAAATACAACAAAAGTTATTTTGCTAAGTAAATTCCTCATGTAGTATATTATAAATTAAATTTAAAATCCACAATCATTTAGAACTAATTTCAATTTTTTAATATACATAATTTTTTTATTCAACAAAGTGTTTCTTTATTTAGACTATATATATATATATATATATATATATATCTAAATAAAGAAACACTTTAACATATATATATATATATATATATATATATATATATATATATATATATATATATATATATAACTATTCAAAACAATACAATAATTAATACAGTAACAATATTTTAAACAAATATATACCAATTTAATAGAAGTACTTTCAACTATCTATGTAGTCGTTGTCAACTAGACTCAAATTGTATTAGAAAAAACCGTTACAAATGTAAACAAAAGCAATACGTCATACATCAATTTTCCCACAATTCATTAATTTTTATATTGGCTGTCTGTCTATTTATCAACTGTTGCTTTTCACTTTTTATTAACATAGCCTCTTTAATTTTGCGTTTATTATTATTTCTTTCAATACACAGAATTTTAATTTTATTAAAATCAAAATCAAAACCATAATTACATGTTACATTATGATCAAAAAATACTGATGGTGATACATCATCATTTCTAACATTCTCTTGTCTTGATTTTTGCACTCGTTTATATAATAACAAATGCTCCCTTGATCTTATATAAACGAGTGCAAAAATCAAGACAAGAGAATGTTAGAAATGATGATGTATCACCATCAGTATTTTTTGATCATAATGTAACATGTAATTATGGTTTTGATTTTGATTTTAATAAAATTAAAATTCTGTATATTGAAAGAAATAATAATAAACGCAAAATTAAAGAGGCTATGTTAATAAAAAGTGAAAAGCAACAGTTGATAAATAGACAGACAGCCAATATAAAAATTAATGAATTGTGGGAAAATTGATGTATGACGTATTGCTTTTGTTTACATTTGTAACGGTTTTTTCTAATACAATTTGAGTCTAGTTGACAACGACTACATAGATAGTTGAAAGTACTTCTATTAAATTGGTATATATTTGTTTAAAATATTGTTACTGTATTAATTATTGTATTGTTTTGAATAGTTATATATATTTTATTATAATTGGAATACAGACATTGATTAATAATTTATATATATATATATATATACCGCTGTTTTGAACATTGGTTTAAGAAAAGATTATTCCTTAATGATTACAGAAAATTTGCTCTAGCTGTGCACACTTTTGACCAAAGAAGACAGAATCATCAATATGGAATAATCTTTTCTTAAACCAACATTCAAAATGCTAATATATAATATTTTTTAGAATTATTTTTCTAATTATTACTAACAAAGTCCAACATTTTAATATCAATCTTTTTATATTTCATATTAAATTTATGTTTGTAAATTTCTGGAATTTAATCATGATAATGTTACTATTTGGTTTGTATAATTTATGCAAAACACATTTCTAAAATAGATATTTTTTCTTTCTCTCTCCTCTTTTTTGGAATTGTAATGACCATACTCTTTTATGAGTGGTGTGTTTATTTGCTACTACTGCTGCTACTACTGCTACTATTACTACTACTACTACTATTACTACTACTACTACTACTACAACACTACTACCACTATTACCACTACCACTGCTACTACCACTACCACCACTACTACTACTACTACTACTCCTGCTCCTCCTATTACTACTGCTACTATAATCTAGCTTTTTTCTTACTCTTACCATGTTTCCCTGTAAATAAGACCTAACTAAAAATAAGTCCTAGCATGATTTTTGAGGATGCTTATAATATAAGTACTAATTAAGATTGGCAGCTGGATAGATAGCTTATATTTTCCCATTGAAACATAGAATGGACATACTGAATTATAAAATAATAAATATATAAATAAACAATATTATTGACATTAATGCTTGAAATAAAAGAAATATAAATTATAAGCTTCTTTTGCATTTTCCTTTCAACTATTTTCAACAAACATATTTCTACCTGTATAAAAAAAATTTATCTACCATAAATCAGTATCATCTTCACCATCAACCATTATCAATCCACTGCAGGATGAAGGTCTCTCCAAGTTCATCCATCTTTTCCTATCTTTAGCTTCTCTTCTCCACATTACCCCTGCACACTTTCTTATTTCATCTGTCCATCTCACATGTGGTCTCTTTCTGGGTCTTTTACAATCTCTTGGAATACAGTTCAAAATTTCAATTGTCCATCTATTATCATTCTCTTCTAGCAATATGTCCAGCTCAACTCCACTTCAGTCTTTTAATTTTTTCAATGAAGTCAATATATTAGACAATTTATAATTTCATTTATATATATTTTAGATACTCATTTTATTCACATTTAATAGTTAGATTTAGAATGCTTGATTTCAGGTTTTAGCATGATATGTTTTAAATATTCAAGATTTAAAAAAAATTGTTCGATTTTTTAAACATTTTTTATTTCTCCTGAAAGTCTTTGTTAAAATAATAAAAGTGATCTTAAGTTAAATTATCAATCTTTCTCCTAAAGAAAAGTTTTTAAAAAGAATATTCAAGCAGGACTATTACAAGTAATTTGGAAAGTGGTTACAATTTGTATATCTAATAACAAATGGATGTCATTGTGTCATATATAAATCATCTTAATTCAGTATGCGGTATGTTGTAATGGATATACTTAATGTATATGTGTAAAATACAGAATCAGTTTCTTAATTTTTGTGCTTGCAATTTCTTGTTTCTTGTGGATAATCTATTCTTAATTGTAATCATTTTTGTTATCACTTCTGTCTTACAAGTCTTCAATTAACACTTGATTTAATGGTAAATTTAAATGGAATAATATTTTGAGCGCCAGATAAGTGTAAAAAGATATTCTGGTGGCACAAAAAAGAAATTGTGAAGGGACTCCTAGGGTATAAATCTCACAGATTTCTATAAAGAGAAGTAGATGCATAAATATAGAGTTTTGTGCATAAAAAATTAACATCTGAAAATAAGGCCTACAGTGTCTTTTGGAGCAAAAATTAATATAATATCAGGTCTTATTTTTGAAGAAACATGGTAGTATCTCCTAAATAGTTTGTTTTAATTTCTAAATCCGACCTTATTGGAATGTAACCATATAAATCCCTTCCTTTCCTCTCCCACCAATATTATTTAATAAATATCATTGTTATAATTTTATCATACTTATCAAAAGAAGTATCGTTATTAATAGTCAAAATAAGAGTCATAGATCACATGACCCCATTCTCTTAAGCTTGTAAGTTATAAACAGTGAGGATTGCCAATTCCTCAACAAGCTTTGTGATAAATGCTTAGCCAGAGAAAGCATTTAAAATATCTCTGTCAGTAACCCTCCCCCCAAAACACTGACCATGGTTTCATGCTTTGACACTCCTCAGAGAGACACCAGGGTATGTTCAGACACTAGATCTAAAAATACCAACCCAAATCCAGCATTTAACTAAAAGTTATCTATTGAGTAGAAAATCTGAAAATTTCAGACACCTAGATGTCTTCAAACCCAGCTATCCAACTCAAATAGCTATATGGGGCTGATAGATCTTCAGCCATACCATATATTAGTAGTCTTAGCAATATAGCATTGCATAAGACTTAAGGCAGAGACTATCAAAATTTGTTATATTTATTTAAATTGGTTAAAAATATTATTTAATAGACTTTTTATATATTTTTATAAACAAATTGACAATTTAAATTATTATTATGTTTTCCATTTAGTCTTGCTAAAATCTTATTAATGGCTACAAATATATTTTCATTAACTTTTATACAAATATATAATTTTTTATTAATATTTTTTTTATTGTTATTACAATAGTTTTTTTTGCAATCAATATATTTATTAGTTACTCTATAAAAAATATAATTAAATTGTTTTTATTCTATTTAGTTTATACTCTAAAATGTGTTTATTTGAATAAACATTTTTTCTCTTTTAATTCTATTTCTTACTATATTAATACATGCATTGATTAAATTATTAATGATAAAAATAATAAAATTACAAATAAAAATGTCTGTTAAAAAAGTAAACTATATATTGAGATAAAAGTTAATAAAATTAAATAAAAAACAAAATAATAATTTAAATTATCAATTTATTTATAAAATAAAAATAGTATAAGACAATTACTAAATTAAAATTTTAATAATTTAAGAAAAAAAGTATATATAATAATAATGGGAATTATTTTAATACATATGGAAATAATGAGAATAAAAATAATTACTTAAACAATATGAAGTCGCATAAATTTATATGATTACATTCTAAAAATATAGGATTTAGAAATTAAAGCAAATTATTTAGGAGGTACTAAAAGACAACTAAAAGCTAGATTATAGCAACATTACAATAATCAAAAATTCCAACAATTTACAAAAATAGTGTTAATGTAAAATATAAAAAAATTGATATTAAAATGTTAGATGTTGTTAATACCAAAAAAATAATGATAAAAAAATAGTGCATATTAAAAAATTAAAACCAACTATCAATAGTTATTTATAAATATATGCATTTAGATGCTATCATAAGAAAATCTATTAACAACTGTGTATTTACTGAAGCTTAGTCCTTTTGAGGGTGATGTATGGCCTCATATTTATAGCATCAAGATTTGCATGAATGGGTGTATATATATATATATATATATATATATACAGTGAATTTATGTAAATATATGTAAATTATATGGCACATTTACTCAACAGGATGAAGCAGGATTCTTTCCTGATTTATTCTGTCAAAGAAATGGGCCATATAATTTACATATATTTACATAAAATCACTGCTTATATATATATATTCAATGCTTGAATAGGAAGGAATCCTGCTTCCTCCTGTTAAAAAATGAGTCATATAATTTACATATATTTACATAAACTCACTGCATATATATAATAACAATACAGTCTTTCAATCTGCAGAAGTACTTTTGACTAATTTTAATAGCAGTTGAAGAAGGTTAAGGAATTAATTGAAAGTACTTCTGCAGATTGAAAGACTATGCATAATAGTTGATTACCATTATATTTATTGTTATTACAATAGTTTTTTACTTAAAAGACATTTTATTTATGTTATATATATATATATGTAATGCACACACTTATGCAAAACTCAATGCTATGTATATGAAATCGTATATCACCCTCAAAAGTGCTAAGCTTCAATAAATACACATTTATTAATAGATTTTCTTATGATAGCATCTAAGTGCATATATTTATAAATTATGATAGTATAAGAAAAGTTTGTTTTTAAATTACCTTAATTTGTTTTAGCTGATTAAATCAATTTACATATTTATATTTTTAATTTAATTTCATACTATATTGCAAGAGGAAGTTATTTATAAAAGTATCTTTTTTGAAATAACATTAATATTCTTTCTTTTCTATGCAATCATATATATTTAAATATTTTTATAGCTCTGATGAAGACTGCTGGATAGTCAAAACTTTAACTTAAGAAAATCATATCAAATATAGAAAGAGTAGACATCTCTGAATATGGAAAAAGTTATTAAATAAATAAATAAAAAATATCTCATTTTATATTCAATGTTTAAATATTTTACTAAAAAAATTGGTAAAATGAAAATATTTATTTTATACAGTTTCATAAATTAATGTAATAATCAGTCATTTCTGAGATTTAATTTCTAAGTATTGATCCCAATTTATATGATTGCCATTAAGTGTTATTTATTTATTTTTCAATATGTATAACTCTTCATAAATTACCCTTTTTGTTATTTAAAATTTGTATTTTTTAAAGACTTTTGTATGTTTATGCATGTTAAGAATATGCAAATAAAGAAAAGAAGACACAATTCCATGCTTTGTTAAAAATAAATGTATATTGTTATATTTTATTGTCAGAAAAAGTTGATAACATATGGTATTATCTCTAATTTAAGTTTGAAATTTCTATCACTCATCAAAGAAACTCAAGCATTACTTAAAATTCAAGGCATAAAAAGTTTCCCAGCCCATGTAAATTGAACATATTGCTATTTATAAAATCTGTATGAATGTTTGTCTGTAAAGCTGTGGTATGTTTCCTGTGAATGTTTGTCCACATGGCAGTCACATGATTCATGTGGTTATTTGTCTGTAGGACTAATGTGTCACAACCACTTTAAAAAACTATTATGTTCATCCATATTTTATGAAAATGTTCACCATTAATCAACCATAACAATGCTATCAAATTTACATATCAAAAAACTAGGTAAGACTGACCTTTTAGGTCAGCTACATTTCTAAAAATTAATTTAAAATTATTAAAATATTAAATTCTTTTGTTTAATTTACCAATTAAAAAAATATTACAAAAATAACAACCTAAAAGGCTAGCATGAAGTGTTAAAAGCATAATGGAGGGGGATTTATTATAATTAAAAAGTAAAGTAACAATATTACGAAAATTAATAGTATATCAGATATAATGGCAAGACTAATTAATCATCTTAATAAAAGATAACAGATTCCAAATTTAGTTTTATGCCCCACAAGTTTTTCTTTTTAATGAAAAAGTAAAGAGTTTTTCCATAGATATCAAAAAATCCTTTCATTCTATCAAGATACATTTTAAAATACTTCAAAAAAATTTGATGCTAGAATTGGAAAATGATTGAAAGATGAAAATATTATGGATACATTTGGCTACGGTGATAGAAATTAGAAAGAACATCAATTTGTGAAATTTTCAGAAAAAAAATTGTATATTATGAATTTTTCCTTTGAGCAAAATATTAAATTGAAATGGACATGGTAATAAATAAATGTAAGTATAGTGGAGTGAGATAATATTTTGACTAACAGAAAATGTGTATTTCAAGATTGTAAGATTCTTAATTGAACAGTTAAAAAGATATTATTACAAAACACAAGAGACAAAAGCTTTTAAGAAAGACAATAACAGTTGATATTCTTAATTTTAAGAAATACTCCAATGAATTTAAATCAAAACTTGTTTATTGTATAAATGTACTGACAGACTTTGAAGATTCAAATTTAACTGTGATCAATAGAAAAGATATTCTATTGAAAACTGAAAGAAAGTCAACTGACATAAAATATGTTGAAATTTTCTATAGAAGACATAAGTTAAAATTATTGTCCATAATATTAATACATATTTATGTGAAGTTATTCTTTTTTCTTCCGATCAGTTTTTAGATGGATCATAGCTATTATACTAGATCTGGACCAAACTAATGATGAACACAAACTGAAGTTCTTATCTAAATCAGGCGAAGCTTAGTTATTTTCAGGACAGATAGATTGAGACTCTTGGCCAAGATAGCTAGAAATCTAATGATGGTTGTTAAATGATCACCAAAAATTATCTCTCTTTTTCAGCATTTAACTATCAAAGGCAGTGTATATTTGTAAGGTGATGAAACCTACGCTGAACTTTTCTTCTATCAGTCCTGAGCTCATGATTTCTTTTTTAAATTTAGAAAATAAATAGAAATTATATCTACAAAATATATTTTTATCAATGAAACACTAAGAACATCGTAAAAAGTATCTGATAGAAAGGTGGCAAAAAGGCACCAATACCTGTTGAGTTTTAATAAAAGTCAGTGTTAAAATCCAGTATTGGAGTATCAGTATTCGCCATTACTTAATGGCAAGTGTGCTTTATTTACCATTCTTTTTGATTTAGTCAAGGCATTTGATTCTGTTAAAAGTGTATTGATGGAAGATACCATTTAACGATGCCTATTTATATTAAGTGGCAGCCCCATGATGTTATGAAAGAAAGCATTATTTCTGTTTATGAAAATCTGAATATTTGAAAGGAAAACTAGAGTTAAGAAAGGATATGTGGTTTCTTCAATGTTATTTTTCATTTTTTATAATAATAAATTTTGGAACAATTAATATGCGGCTTCAGAAAAATTGTCATGATACCTTACAGGTTTGATAGACAGGCTTTCAATTAGGATCAACTTAAAAAATAAACATCTTTATGGCTGTTAATCACAAAATATAAAATTGTGAAATTGGTAAATCCGATTCTGTAAAATTTTAAACAAATAAAAAAGATGGCATACAAGCCACAATTCGGTCACCTTATTCTTCTCCAAAGACATCTGTGATTATCATCAGAAACTGTCACTTACAAATGAGTATGGACATTCCAATTCTAAAAGAAAAAGATTAAAAAGACAAAATCAATATCAATTATAATAACTATAATGTATACTAAGAATGAGTTTTGTGATGTCTATAGAAACAAATTTGCAAAGCACAATTCACATTTAAAACATGATATTTATTTTTTTGTTTTTTGATATTTTGCACTGATACTTTTTTAAAATTTCCTTTCTGCAATGATTCAATGCCATGTCTAATTTTATCTATCCAGTATGAAACCTTCAATGTTGCACTCTCTTTATAATGTTCTTAAAATAATTGTATTTATATATTGGACTACTTTCCATCATCTAATATGAGGATTGAATGTCTTTAGAAAAATTTAACTTTATTTAAATATTCCAAATACATTTAACTGTTAGTAATAACACACAGGTTAGTATATGCACAATGTTTTGAGAGGTATTATTCTCCCCTCTTCTTCAAGTGTTGCTGGCCTGGTCATGGAACTACTAACATGGAAATTGAACCTGGACTCTTAGATTCTTGAGTATTAAATTTTAAGGTAATGTTCTAACCAACTGAGCCATGCTGCAAAGCAACAGTAAGTAGAAATTTCAGATACTTATATATGAGGTTCCTTTTAAAGAAGAGGAGAGAATAATCACTTGTGAAATGTGTATATACTAACCTGTTTTCTAATACTAACAGTTGAACTTCTTTGAAATATTTAAAGTTAAATTTTTCTAAAGACATTCAATACTCATATTAGATGCTGAAAATAATAAATACAACTAAAAGACCATCCTTCAGGAATTCTTAGAATAATCTTTGTAATGTAAAGGGGAGAGGATAGCTCTATCACAAAAAACATATTCATGTTCACTATAAAATACCATATTAGAAAATCTTGTGAATAGTGTACCCTATAATATCACATACAACAAGTTGAAGAACATATTTATTGGTGTCATGATCTGCCCATTATATTTTTAAAATTATATGGAGTATGTTACATTAAAGGGTATCAAAACTCACTTCCAAATCATAAATTAGCAAAATAAGAGTAATACACTCAGGTAATTTAGTTGCAGTGGTTAATTTTCCTGTAGGAAAAAATAAATCATCTTTTAAAGAAGCAGTAGAAGATTGAAGTCGATGTTGTGTAACATTGCAATCCACTTTTATATTTAAAAAGCTACCAAGATATTTAAACTGTTTATATTTTCAAATTGATAAGCATCCAAACCAAAAGTTGTTAAAGATTTTTCATCCATCACTAGCTGATAATCTGAACATTTATTATTAAACCAAAGTCTTTATAATGTTACCATCAATACATTATGTACATTATTTAAAACATCATTTGAATTGGCAGAAATATCTTTTAGTCATTACCATATTGTAAATCCAAAATCCAAGAAAATTAAGTTCTTTTTCTTGTGATCAAATTAAAATTTCCACTAAAATGAAGCTTATATTTTCTTCTTGGTTTCAAAGTCAATGATCTGCTTATAACCAATTTTAAAAATATCTGTCATAATAATTGAAAACAATGTTGGACCAAGAACACATGCTTATTTATCACCAGTTATCTATCACTTACTTTCATTCTACAGAAGCACAACTCTTCATATAATAGCACTAGTCAGTGCAAGCCAGAGTAATCAATGGATGCAGGAAGGCTTGTTCATAAAATCACTATCTCGTGCCTAATCATCCAATATCTCCAGATTAATTTCTAGCTTGTGGCTTTCATCAGCGAAGAGCCTTGGATATGATAGCATTGCACAGCCTAAGATCCTAAGATGCAATGCTCCTCACTAATGAAAGCCACAAGCTAGAAACTAGTCTGGGGATATTGGATGTGTAGGCACTCCCCAGATTAGTTTCTAGCCCATGGTTTTCATCAATGAGGAGCCTTGAATGTGAGAGTACTGCATCTAGATCTTATGTGCAGTGCTCTCAGATCCGAGGCTCCTCACTAATAAAAATCACAAGCTAAAAACTAGTCTGAGAATACTGCCTGAATAAGCACTATGTGGGGATTTTATGCTCAAACCTTCCAGCATCCTTTGATTACTATGGCTTGCACTGAGTGGCACTACTGTATGGAGAGTTTTGCTTCTGTGAAAAACATCTTATGTAAGCATAAAGAATGGTGATTATGTGATGTTTGATGGTTTAATACTCTTATTCTGCTATGTAGAAACTGTATAAATATAAATAAACTTTGGAGGACAACCATTTTCAAATAATACTATAGACTGAGTCAAATAAATGCCTTGATAAATCAATAAGAGTAATATATAAATCACTGATTTGTTCAAAACACTTTCCTTACATCCATCCACAAAATTCATATCTGCAATGCTTTTTGATTTTATGAACTCTTAATAAATCACTGATAAACATTCTTATATGACTTAAAGTATCTTATTTAACAAAATTATTTAAAGTAACTTTGCTTTAGTGAATAATATTTATATTTCTCAATAATTACATCAATCTTATCTATTAACTTATATTTTTAAAAATTAGAACAATAAAAGCAACTTTTATATCAAACAAAACTACTTCACAAATAAACATAATCTTAAAAAATTCCAGTATTTTTAGCTGACATATCATCATCCATATTTTAAACCTTTCCAAATATCTCTCTCGTTAGGGCCTGAAATCTTTCCTATTTTTAATTATTACATAGAGCTGTTTTGACTTCACTAAGCTGGATTCTTTGTCCAAATCTAAATAAGTATACAAAATGGATAAATCATTTTTATTCCTATTTTGGTATCATTATTCAAAAGGATCAAAATACTACATTCATCTGTATAAAATATATCATTGTCATCTTATAACAGAGTGTCATCATTAAAATTAGTATTACTATTTCTTATGTTCATATGTCTTTCGTGCAACAAAAGGGTCTTAAAGTGATAATGGCCATTGAATGTCTTTATTGTACTTTTTAACCCTTTTTGTCAATCATAAATTTCCATTTGTTATGAAGTTTTGCAGAAAATTTTGTTTAATCAAGTTGCTGATAATAAGATCATTATCAGGAAAATAGCCTTGATTCTGTTTTTCATGAGTGGAGGAAAGATTTACTTGTATTCATAACTCACTCTCTAAGAGAATTACATTCTTTGATGAATTTGACATAAATAATAGATACTTCTAAAGAATAAACATCAAATTTTTTACATTATGATAGCAATTTATCCATATCACTTCTGGTTGTTGATTTCATACTGAAAAACTAATATCCAGCAGTCAGAATATAGTGATAAAAAATGTTATTGTCATCTAATATCCATTTACGATTTGAACTTAAAATGGATGGCTCTTCTGGAGAATAGAGAAATTACTTTCTATTGCAGTTGTTTAAAGAAAGTTAAGAAAGTTGCATAATACTTTATTTTAAAAGAATAGAATCTCTGATCCATAGCTACATCTGGTCATTGAAAGTTCTCAGTCTGGACACCAGACATTTTTACAAAGGTAAATAAAATGGATTTGTAAAAAACTATTATTTAAATGCATATGGTGCAGTCAAATTTTGAATTGAGTTAATTTTAAAAAAATATTATTTTCTTATCTACATATTTTTCTCACTTCAACCTTTATAATGTTTCTACTTTATTCTATGAGGAATGAAATATTCCAATAAATTAGTGAAATTATGGGATCTATTTGACTATGGATTGGATGTATGCTGCTCAGAGCATTTTTTCTGTTTTTATAAAGATTTTCACAGATGAATGTTTAATGAGTAAAAATAAAAATTAAATTTTACTTTATTTTGTTATTATTTTGCCTTTTTTAAAAATTAGGATGGCTACATAGAGCAAGACAAGAAAAATTGACACAGAAAATGGTGCATTTAAAAAAATATAGATCTATGAATATTTTTTATAGAAAAATATAGTAAGTCAATGTGCATAATTTACTAAAGAGTACATTATTAACTCTTTGTTTGGTTTCCACACTTATTCGTGTCAATGCTTTAGATCGCTCGAAATCAGGCATTTTTTGAGTTACGGTGATAATTTTGTGCTTGTTAGAAGCTTAAAAAAAGTCCTGTAAGATACTGCCCTCTCTTGATCTATTTTACAAGTAAAAAATCAATAATAGGGTTGTTTTAAATCTAACAAAAGGAGGAGGCTGTCCATTCTCAATGCTGATTGGCTGAGGCCATCCTGTCTCAATGGTGATTGGCTGATGATTATTTGATCAAAAAGAGACCAGCGATAAATATTTTTCACCGCTGAAAATGAAAATATATGTTTTAGAGTGTTTTTTTTATTATTTTTCGTACATATTATAAATTATTTTCATAAAATCTGCTGATAATGTAGTTATTTTACAAAAGTAGTAAGGTTTTATTAAAAAATTGTATACTTTACATGATCGTTAATTGAAAAAGAAACCAGTGATAGCAATAATTTTGATATGCCTGTCAAAAGTTTAGGTTGCCCCAATCTGTTTATTTGATTTTCAAACAAAGATTAACGTTTTAGAATATTTTTCTGGCATTTATTTACATATTATAATGTATTTTGGTTAAAATATGCTGAAAATATAATTATTTTTAGAAAAATGCTAAGATTTTACTAAAAAATTTTTAACTTTTATAATAATGTAAATTGAGGAGGGACACTAATGACGTTTACATGACTTGTAATTTGTTACGATTTTTTATTTTATTTTTCCACTATTGAATATTTTTATAAATATAAATAAAAATATATTTTTGAAAAAACTTTTATTTACTTTCATAACTTGACAAATTATTAATATACTTTTTGCAAACAAAACTAAAATGAATATAATATTAAAAGATGAATATATTTCTATCACTGACTAATTAAAAGTTCAGAATTGACCAATTAGAAGTTCAGAGTTTTACCTCACTCGGCCAATAAACAAATTGATAAATAAAAGGTTAAGAGACATTGTTTATCAAAACATTCTTACTACAACAAAATTATTGAGGGAGAAAGAAATATTAAAATAAAAAACTTAAAAAGGAGCTTCATCAATAGTTGATATGTTTAAATACAAACAAGGAGAGTTTATGAAAGCATGCATCCTACCTGCTGTAGAATTAACCAGCCCAGATTATAAAAAGAAATTTGAGAATATATGTCATAAAGATAGTTTCAAGGCAAATCAGAAAGATTGTCATTGAATGTGGTACAATCATTAATAATAATGATGTTACTTGATTTTTAATTGACAAATAAATTATCACCTTCATTCAGAACAGTGGCTCTCAAACTTCTTAATGCTGCAATCCTTTGATACAGTGCCTTATGTTGTGGTGCCCCCTAACCTGTAATTTTACTACTGTTATGAATCAAAAATATGTGTTTTCCAATTGTTAGGCAACCCTGTAAAAGGGTTGTTTGATCCTCAAAGGGGTCATGACCCACAGGTTGAGAACAACTAATTTACAAGAAAATTTTGAAATTGGCCTGTCAATTGAAAAAATTGCTTACTCTTGATGATTAGAGATAAAATTAATTAAAATTTTTGATTTAATATAATAGCCTAATTTTTGTCAATAATTTTCTTTGGCCTGTAAATGAGATTATAAATATCCATTAAATATCTAAATGGCCACTGGTAGAAAAAGTTCTTCACCCTTGCTTTATTTTATCTATTTAATAAAATGGTATATTAAAGCTGCTGACAGAATTATGAAAAAAATTGTTTAAATATCTAAATATCTCAGTTTTATATAGCAAAGGTATTAAACAACTTCCAAAATATATTTTTGCTGCACCAGAATTCATTCATTAATTGATCTAGGTATCATCTGTCATATAAGTCTTTATTATATGTACAGCATGAATTGTATCTTGGGGGGCATTTGTCTTTTATTAGATCTTTAATCATATGATTTGAAAAAAAATTTGTAGTGGTATGGAGATTGTTTAATACATTTATAAAGACATTACTCATGGGACACAGAGTAATGTAAATGTCTCCATGTATGTGAGTGTCTAATTTAAAAACAGATATATTAATTTTTAACTGAGGTTTAAAGTTTATATTTGGGTAGGGACAATCTCTAGTTTAGTAAATGATTAATGATAATCATTATTGTATTTATCTGGAGTGATTGGTGGCAAAGTTGTGGCTTGAGTAAGTTTGGCACCTGTAATTCAAAATGTAACCAAATTAATTAATGAAATGACTGCATATTATAAACTTAATGCATATATTGGCGATCATTTATGTTTTCACTTGTGGGTGGTTTTGTGTATCGGTCACTTGAGATAGAGTGGAGGATTAGATTGAAAAACCTGAGTTCAAATCCCTCTATTTAAATTAATAATTTTTTTTATTTTTCATTCCAACTTAATATTAATTTGATAGCAATTTTTAAGTATGCTATTTTTTATTATCTGATAATTGTAATTAGAAGGAATTTGAACTTAGACTTTCAAGCTTCGTACAGCTATCCACTTCATCCTTTACAACTAATACGTATGATCACATACATGTGAAAAAGATAAATGATCTCTAATCTACGTGTCTTTTTAACATGTATGTGGTCATGTGTGTCTGTTATTCAGAATGGAGTGGATAGTTATAGGGAGCTTGAAAGCCTGGATTCAAATCCCTTCAAATCACCTTAAGTTTAGTATATATATTATACTTGTATTTAAATATCTGATAATTGGGTTTTATTTTAAAGTTGTATGTAGTTTATTTTTATGTTATACTTAATTTAACTTCTTTTTTTATATTTTCTACAGTCATTTCTGCCAGCGACTTTTGCTTTTTATTTTGTTAGATTAATCCTATTGTTAGTTCACTAAAGCCGACTCCCACGTGTGTCATTAATGTTTCTTTACTTTTGGCATTAATTTATTATAGGTTTAGAATTAGTTTATCTAAATAATAGTTTATATATATATATTTGTTTTCAATTTACTTAGGGACTCTAATAAATCTTATCACCGAAACTATCAAAATCTAAGATATCACAACGAAATTAAATCTACTCTTAATTAAAAGTAATCAAGTGTTGAAGTGATGAGTGACTTTGTAAATGTTTACAAATAATTTCTATTGTCAGGTCTTTTTTTTTTTACTATCTTTTTTTTTTATTACAAAAAAAAAAAAATCCAATCGTGTGCTTAAAATAGAAAAAAAGTGAATTAGTGTTTCTTAAGTGTGATTTAATTCATTAGTTTTCTCTTCAAAATAATACTATTAAATAAAATGTATTGCTAACTAGAGATTACGTGATTCTGACACACATGCGTGGGTAATATATGTGCGGGCATATATAACGGGCCAAAGAATTGGTAGAGGACCAAACTTAAGGTATAAAATATGAGAATCAAAACTTATTTCTGCCACTTCATGTGCTTGAAGGTCATATCATTGGCCAAAAACCGTGTATTTGATTATTTTATTTTAGTGATGCACTGTTTAGTCCACCTTCCATCTATACGAATTAATATTATGTATGTGTCTGGGTGTAACTGAAATTATTTTGAATAGCTAATTTTATTTTACAAATAATTGTACTATCAATTCTCCATTATGATCTGTTTAATTTCATATAGTTTTTACCAATCTTATATCATCCAGCAAGATTAATCTTCTCTTTCTATTTGTGGTTTTCATCCACCATTCTCTCCAAAAATCATTTATTAAATTATTTTTCTTCTTCATATATGTTTAATAACTATGTCTTTCTATCTCTCAATCCTCTTTTTTATTTACATTTTCCAAAACTTCTTTATTTGTCATTTTGTTTATCCAACTACTTTTCTCCATTCATCTCCATGATACATCTCTAAGGTCTTCAATCTGTTCCTAATTTTTTTATTCATTGTTCACACTTCACAGCTATGTAGTAATAAATTGCACACATAATACTTATTTTATTTCCTCAAAGATCCACAAAAATCCTCATTCAAACAACTATCCAAATTTTTAAGCTCATTTACCTGTTGAGCTATATTATTATCTATACATGCATGCTTCCTTCAATTTTCTGGAGATTCTTTTTATTTTCAGTTATAAGAGCCATATTAACTAAAAGTGTTATACATTTTATCATTTATCTTTACTATTAGCTCCTCTACAACGTAAATTTTTCATTCTCATGTCTTCTAAATGAATATTAAAAATATAAATGACATGCTGCATTCTTGTCCAACGCATCTTTCTACACTCACTTCTTCAATCTCATTATTTTCCCATCTGATTCTTATTCTTTGCCCAGTATTCATATTCCAAATCAATTTTCTATCTTTGCAAAATATTTCTTTATTTTCCAAGATAGTCATCAGTTTATTCCAGATTACTCCTATCAAATATTAACATTTTTTATTAGTCATTCATTAGGTTAGAAATCGTCCAATATTGAATAATATTTCTGTAGTGTAACCTTTACTACACCACTTTCATTCAAAGTAGGAAATAGATTCTACCCACTTGTAACACCTTGTGAGGGAGTGTAATCATAAAAATATGACTAAAGATGTGTAAAATACATCTATGATCCCTAAGATGCACATTTCATGCTGAACTGGCACTCATTAGTTGGCCCAGACTACAATTTCTTTGTCATCTCTTTACCATTATTTAGTATATATATATATATATATAGATAGATAGATAGATAGATAGATAGATAGATAGATAGATAGATAGATAGATAGATAGATAGATAGATAGATAGATAGATAGATAGATAGATAGATGAGAGATAGATAGATAGATAGATAGATAGATAGATAGATAGATAGATAGATAGATAGATAGATAGATAGAATAGGATAGATAGATAGATAGAATGAGATAGATAGATAGATAGATAGATAGATAGATAGATAGATAGATAGATAGATAGATAGATAGATAGATAGATAGATAGATAGATAGATAGATAGATAGATAGATAGATAGATAGATAGATAGATAGATAGATAGATAGATAGATAGATAGATAGATAGATAGATAGATAGATAGATAGATAGATAGATAGATAGATAGATAGATAGATAGATAGATAGATAGATAGAAAATTACTACAGTTTAATTGATATATGTCAAACATGCTGTCCTCACAACTTAAACACAAATTACTTAATAAAATATTATTCATTATTAAATAATCTCTAGTCTAATGAATGGCTAATAAAAATTATTGATATACTTTTTTTAAGTAATTTGTGTTAAAGTTGTTAAGGCAGCATATTTGACACTTAGAAATTAAACTGTAGTAATTTGATATATATATATATATATATATATATATATATATATATATATATATATATATATATATATATATATATATACTGAACAATCTTGGGCTTAACTGATGAGTGCTTGTTGAGCATGGAATGTGTATCTTGGGTATCATAGATATTTTTCACATGTTTTTGGTCATATGTTTGTGATTGCATCACTCACAAGGTGTTAAAAATGAATAGAATCCATTTACCTTATGTGAGAGTGCTGTGTAAAGGTTACACTACAGATATATTATTTATCTCTTTTTTAAATCTACAAAAAGAATTCAAATTCCTTTATCTCTTTCAATACATATCTCTGCAATTGTTCTCATAACACCAGTAGCATCTCTTGTACTTTATTCTCTCTGAAAACCAAATTGTTTCTCTCCAATATAACATTCTACGTTTCCATAAACTTTTTGAATTAAAATTCTCAGTAATATTTTTGAAGTTTGAGATAACATATTTATTGTTCTGTACTCTTCACATCTAACAGTTTTCTTCTTTTCAGAAATTTGAAATTATTACAGTATTTAATAAATCTTTAGGCCAAACTCCACTATTACATAATGAATCGCATATTCCAATAATTTCTTTCAATAGTAATTCAACCCATATTTTTTCAAAAAAATTGTAGGTACTTGATCAAATCTGATTACCACTTTCCATTTCTTGATCGATTTAATTATATTTTCTGTCAATAAGTTTATCCATTATCATCTATTTCTTTCTTCATCTATTTAAAAAATTCAAAATTAATTGCATCATTTACTTCCAAAAATTGAAGATAGATGATTATACATAGGATTATTTCTATCATCTAACATTAAATATTGAATATCTTTGGAAAAATTTTAAACTTTATTTAAACTTTCCAATTACATTTAGTAGTTAGTAATAGCATGCAGACTTTACCTTATTGTTCAATATTCAAGAATCTGAAACACCAGTCTTGATTCTCATGCTAGGACTGCCAATGGTCAGACCAGAAATACCTGAAGAAACAAAAAGAAAAATACTGTGTGGTATGTACTAACCTGTGTGCTATTAATAATGGCTGAATGCATTTAGACATAGTCTAAATAAAGTTTAAACATTTTCTAAAGCTATTCTATATTTAATAGTCCAACATAACACTATTAATAAAATGCCATCATTACCCAACCTCCTTAGATATTGAAAATATTCTTCCATCTTTTCAATTTATCATCCCTATTGGTTAATCATTTTACATTCTTATCAGCAATATCTCACATTAACCATTTCTTTTTTTCCACAATTAATATTTTTAATTTTACTAAATACTAGATTATATCTTTTTTGCATGTTGAAGCATTTTTTTGCATATTCTTGCTCCTATCTTGCTTTTTTTTTTTTTACTAAATCTGTTTTCTCCTCAGGTCATTATTATTTTTTCTATTTGCTCTTGGCTCTTTCTCTTATGGAAATTCTTCCATTTTCTCCATACTTCCATCTTTTTAAATATACCAAATTCATCACTTCCTTTATTTTGCTGTAATATCTTATATAAATGCAATTTATCTACTCTACTTTGAACACTTTTTACCAAAACCTTTTATTGTAAATATATGGATACACAATCTTACACTTTTACTACCTTGCAGTTCTTTTACTTTTAAAACATTAAAGTAAATTGGCTCTGAAGAAGACTGCAGGGCAGTCGAAACAAACGTAATATTATGAATATTGTGCATGCATAAATGTACAGAAAAGGTTTTCCTAAAAAGTGTTTAAAGTAGAATGGATAAATTGCTTTTTAAATATACCTTCTGCTATCCACGACTGTTAAATAATCATCCAAATATTGGTTGTTAAATGGATATCTAGATATTTTAGCTAGACTTCAAACAAGAAAACAAAATTATAAAATCTGTCATCTACTGCCAATTGACTAGTCTCAGTGAATATTATTTTCTCTTATATTATTTAATTTTATCTTGGAATGGATTATTTACGATAGTTTTACTTTTTATGTATCTGAGAGACAATTAAAGAGTAAGGATAATCGTGGCTTTATTGCTTTATGACAGCATTATCTTTTTAATAAAAGTAATCTCCTGAAAACGTAAAACTCCACTGTGTTTTAAAAGCTTTTTAAAGAACGGTTTTATGCCTAAGTAAATGTTTAAATAGATGATATATATATAGTGTGTGTATGTGTATATATACACACAATACCAGCAAAAACTTTATTTTAAAATTCATTTTACAAGTAAATGGAACTGACATATGAAAAATAAATTTATTATATATATATATATGTCATAACTTTTAGAGTTATTTATAAAAAAATAATATTAAATTTTTATTTCGAGAATTATGCAGCAAATATTATTGCATTTCATTGTGCTTTGGGAAGAAAATAGTTTTGAAAATAAATTAATATTTTCTGTAAGCATTCGATTATATCACTTGAGGATTAAATAAGGTAAATTATAACAACGTCCCTATCATGATACAACAAAAAATATGATATTGCTTTTAAATAATTGTAATTCATATAAACTCACAAAAAGTGACGTATTTAATTGGTAAATTACTTTAAAAAATATGATGAGAATCAATGTGTTCTTCAACTATCAGGATATAACGATTTTGGCTTTACTATTATATAAACACATCTTCAATGGATTGAACATATGAAGTAAATAAAACAATAACAGATACTAAAAAAAGTATTTTGTGGTAAAGTTGAGCAAAATTGCTTCAATCTGTGATTATAAATATTATCTCAAAGATGTTTTTTTTTAATTTTTTGTATAGGGAGAATATGGCTGAGAACAGAAATACAATAGAGAGTTACGATTGGTCAAAATATTGAAGTGTTAAAAGATTGCTGTAGAATAAGTTAAAATATTATATCAAGTAAATATAATCCGCACAATCATATTGAAGGATATTTTTATAAATATAATTGTAAATTAACGATCAGGCTAATGCACATGCGCTTTACAGATTTTAAACTATATGTAAATGAATACCCTTGTTCTCAGACACAAAATAAAGTCTTTATGTAGAATAAATCCATCTATCTTTTCAACCCAAGCATTTAAGTAAGGGCCAATGTTAAGTGCTTGGAGATGATAGTGTGAAGGTATTAAGCAGTCACTTGTCTGAGAATGAGAGTATTCATTTACGTATTGTTTAAAATCTGCAAAGGGCATGTGCATTAGCCTGATCACTAATTTACAATTACAATTTCTTAACATAGCGCTATATAAATAAATATCTTATTATATATATGTTTAACTTCAACTAGGAATGACATATAGTAAATTTTAAATAATTTCGCAAGCGTCATTTATTCAAGCATAATAAAGTAATTTAAAGTGACTGCTTAATATCTTCACACTCTCATCTCCAAACACTTAAGATTGGCCCATACTTAAACGTTTGGGTTGAAAAGTTAGATGGATTCATTCTATCTTTTCATAAAGACGTTATCTTGTGTCTGAGAATGAGAATATTCATTTACGTATAGTTTAAAATCTGTAAAGCGCATGTGCAATAGTCTGATCGCTAATTTACAATTACAATTTATTGACATAGTGCTATATAAATAAATACTTTATTATTTATAGATATAAATAAACATCCATTCCATCAAAATGCACATTTCATGCTAAACCAGTGCTCACCAGTTGGCTTGGATCATACTCTCCTATATGTATCTTTAATGTCTGTTCAGTATTTATCCCTACCAAATTATTAAATTTATATTTACAGAAGCCAAACTTTCTACATTCTTAATTTTTATACCAATCTCTTCAGATAAATTTAAATTAATATTATATGTAGCTCAAATATAAATTTTAAACCTCAATTAAGATTACTATATCTGTTTTTAATTATATATAAGCATATGTAATAATTCAACTTCATTTTTCTTTTTCTATGTCTAATATCTTTTATGCATAAAATTAAAACATTTATTCCAACACATATTCTTAAAACATATACATAAAAATATCTGAACAAAGCAGACGATTCTTATGATTGCATTTCATGCTGAATCACTACTAATTAGGTTTTCCATGTCACATTCTCCTATACATCTTATCATTTGTTCAGTATTTATCAATACCTAAATTTTAATTTCAAAAGCATGAAACTTTTATCCCTCACAACCCTGATATCAATCACTCTTGATAACTATATTAATGATATTACTAACCATTTATTAAACTAGAAATTATTCCACAATTAGATATATAACTTTATTTATTAATACATATGATTTTATTAAGCATAAACACGTGGAATAATTTAACTGCATATCTCTACTAGATATTGTGATCTAGGCTGACTGATGACTGCTATTTTAGCATGAAATGCATCTTGGAGATCATTCAAGTTTTCCAGATATCTCTATTCATATGTTTCATGAATGTGTGTTAGAGTGGAAGTTTTAATTATATCTACAAAATAATATTATATATAGAGTTCACAAATAAGCTCTTAAGTTTATTTGTAATACAAGCTTGTTAAATTAGGTCATGAGACATATGACTTGATTTCTTTGTTATATTTAAAATAAATGTGAAAAAAGAGAGTTGAGGTATATATAGGTTAGGAATAACTCTTAGATTTAGAAATATTTAATAATAATCATTAATACATTTATTTGAAATGGCTGGTATCCAAATTGTGAGTGTACAAAGTTTGATGCCTATAAATCAAAATTTAACAAGAATATATTTTTTGTTTCACAAATTGGTTTATATAATTTGCACATATTTGTCTTCAACTTTTTTTGTCTTTGCCTTTGTCTTTTAAAAACTTAATCATTTAATAAATGACTTCAACTAATTATGTTGGTTATTATTTAATACAAGACAAAATAAAATATCTAGAATAGTTATAAATTCAATTAAATGTAGGTTATTATTTAATACAAAACAAAATAAAATATCTAGAATAGTTATAAATTCAATTAAATGTAGAAATATTAGGTGAATTATTGTTAGAATCTTTTGAACTGACCAACTTTTATATAGTTAGTTCTTCATAAGGATATTATCATCACTAAACTGAAGTAATTAATACCTTTTACTTAAATAAGACAATTATCATATTACTTAGTATTTAAGCTGCATTTTTATTTAAATTTTGGAAACATAAAATTAGGGTGCGGCTTAAATTCAAAGCGAATATTTTAATATCTTATTTATGCTGATCTTTCATTCCCTGATAATCATGTCTTTGCTTTATATTCTACACATACACATAGTATTATGATTATTAAAACAGGCAAAACTCACTATACATATGCCACACACAGCAAGCTAGAGTAATCAATGGATGCCAGAAGGCTTGTGCATAAAATCCCCACCTAGTGCCTACTCATCCAATATCCCCAGACTAGTTTCTGGCTTATGGCCTTCGTCACAAGCCAAAAACTAGTCTGGGGATATTGGATGAGTAGGCACTAGATGGGGATTTTATGCACAAGCCTTCTGGCATCCAAGCCAGAAACTAGTCTGGGGATATTGGATGAGTAGGCACTAGGTGGGGATTTTATGCACAAGCCTTCTGGCATCCATTGATTACTCTGGCTTGCACTGAGTGCGCTACTGTATGGAGAAGGTTTACTATATGCATTGATAAAACAGGCAAAACTCTCCATACAATAGTTTTGCCTGCTTAATAACAGTTATGAGCAAGCATAAGAAATGGTGATCATGTGATATATACATTGTTATTGGAGATAATTTATAAGACTTATTAAAATAGAAGAAATTTCAAGTAGAGAAGTAACAAAATAGATGTTCATATATATCAAATATTGGTATAATCAGTATATAATTAAGCAATAATCAATATATATGTGTGTGTGTGTCATAATGCATATTAATTAATATAAACAATTTCCAATGCTGGGTTGTTGTTAATAACATCAGATTCCGTGTAGTTGCAAAAATATCAGCTCGTGCGTTGGTCAGGTCTCTAGTCTTAATATTATTTAATATTTTTAGAATGATTTAGTATTGCAAGATGTGTGATTAAAGATTAGATAGTAATTATTAATACTTCTAGAACTCTTATTTCACCATTCATTCAGGATCTATTTGAATAAATTGTAAGAATGCAGGCATTTGTTTGTTGTGAAGTCATAATTTTATAAAATGAAAATTCTTTCGGTAAGTAACAAAATCCCTTTATCACGTAAGTCTAAGAAATCTACTGACTTAATTATCTTAGAAATGCAATTCCATTGGTTATTTTTAAGAAGGGCTTCAGAATTATTTTTAAATTGCAATGAAAGTAGAATTTTATTTGCATATTACATTTCTGATCATAGATTCATACGAAAATATGTATTTAAAGTAAATAATTTTATATAAATTACTAATAATGTATTTTTTTAATAATGTATTTTAAAGTTAAAAACATTAAAATAATATATAGAAAATATGTGATGCAATGTATTGAATGTGAGATAAAATGATTTCTCTTTGAACAAAGTCAGGCCTTTTGGTGTATATGTTATATACCCTTGAATATTCTAGCCAATTTAAACATCTCTTTGCCCCAAAATCTTGATATATAATAATAATAATAAGCTTGTCTACTTTTTATTTTTTATTACCAAATTATTTTCCTCGGATGTGGTTTTTTTTTTTACCTATGTGATGTGATGTACTGGGGCCTATTCCATTTTTATAAAAACAGCGACATCTAGTGAGTTCATTGTGAAATTAATATTAGATAGGCTTTTACATACCTGCACTTATATGTGTAATATATAGGGGGTTTGAACTCAGAATTTCACATGATCCTCAACCATCCATGCTATCTCATACTGTCGAAAGATAAATAATCACCAATATACAGATTTCATGCTAAACCAGCACTAGTCGGTTGGTCCAGATTATTATCACGCATGTATACAATCAAAGGTCAGCTTATATTAAGACAGCCAATCTTCATACTTTAATGGACAGGCTTCAAACCACTCCACCCCACAACTCCTCAGCCATATCTATTTCATTAAAAATCTGATGATGGAATGCTCAAAGCCCACCAAATTTTAAATCATGAGGTTTGTTTTGACAAATTAATTTCATTCGTAAATTTAATTCTTTAATACACAGAGTATGATAAATTATACAATTGGTTGTTATATTTATAAAATAGTCATTAGAAGAAAGATATATAAATAATTAAATTTTCAAAAATGCTGACATATGGACCATTGGCATATAGTTTGATTTTAGTCAAAAATATTTTCTATAATGTCTAGAGCTTGTTTAATTTTTCAAAGAATGTCATATTATTGAGTTGGATATTTATTGCCACAAACATGCTGTCTATCAATATCTCATACATAATCAATAAGATATAGATATTGATACTGGAAGAGAATGAAAAACTTTGATGGATTGTAAACAATGTACTGATATATTTGTATATTAAAACTAGCAACAACTTTTTATCCTAGAAATTGAGTTGGAAATTTAGCCAACATAATGTTGTCTAATGTAATCTGCTTTGTTGCTCTCTATTGTTGGTGCTTTTTCATAAGACACTGGAATTTACATCTTTTCAACATCATTATAATTTTGAAATCTGTGATAAGAATAACATGGAATCTTCGAAAATAAAAAGATACGCTTAAAATTCTGCTTTTGTTAATTTTCACATAATAATTAATCCATAATAATAAAAGCCGAGTGAAATCATTACAAAATTTGTTTTTCTTAATACTATATTTTTAATCTTTCGATTCACTTTTTCTCTCGCATCACTAATCAAAAAATACCTTACTTAAATGATTGTCTTTTTGAACCCATTGATGCTAGCAGTGGACAGAAAATTATTTACTATAGAGTATTTTTTTTCTAAATATCTTTTACTACAAAAACCATATTAATATCTTTTCAAAATTATTATAAGTTTTTTGATAATTTAAAATTATTATAAGTTGATAATTCTAAATCTTGAATCGTCATTTATTTAATTGTAATTTTTTTTTCAGTTTTACAAATGTAAATTAAATTTCTAAAATGCAAATTTAACAAATAAAATTACTTTTTTATATAAATTTTCTAAATTTTAAATGTTTCTATAATATAAAAAATAGGTTTACTAAATAAATTTTTACTAATATTGAGAAAATATTTTAATGCTCTGTTTATTTATTGTGTGCTTAAAATCGATATTAAAACAATAATTGCTAAATATAATTTAATTTTTAATGTTTTCTAATACTGCTGACTTTAAAGTCATCTAAGCTACAAAAAATAATAGGTGTAATTAAAGGAAGAGACTATAAATAGTCAAAATAAGAGTCATAGATCACATGACCCTATTCTCTTAACCTTGTGAATTATAAACAATGAGGATTGCCAATTTCTCAACAAGCTTTGTGATAAATGCTTAGCTAGAGAAAGCATTTAAAATATCTCTGTCAGGAACCCCCCCCCCAACCTCTGATCATGGTTTCCTGCTCTGAGGAGTTCCAGAGCACGAAACCATGGTCAGAGGTTGGGGGAGGTCCTGACAGAGATATTTTTAATGCTTTCTCTAGCTAAGCATTTATCACAAAGCTTGTTGAGGAATTGGCAATCCTCATTGCTTATGTAATTAAAGGGATTTGAACTAATAAAGTGGATGGTTGAATAGTTGGAATGGTGAGAAGTTTGAAGCCTGTCCATTAAAATTTGATGAATTGTTGCTATAATAATATAAACCGAGCACTCATAATACATATGTGAGGGAGATTATGATCTGACCCAATTGATGAGCACTGGATCTGCATGAAATATGTGTATTGGGGATCATGTATTTTTTTGCATATGTGTGATATCTAACACAACCCTCCAGCAGCTACCTTTTATTTAGTTAACTATAAAGCTATGAGTTCAAAATGAATTAGCTTGGATTGAAAACAACAATATGCTTTTATTTTGGACTCGTAGCTTTATAGTTAACTAAATAGGTAAAATGTGGCTGCTAAAGAGTTGCATTAGATCTTAAAATATAGGTGGAGCATTTTCAGATTTAAGGCTCCTCACTGATAAATGCCACAAGATAGAAACTGGACTGGAAATATTGGATGAATAGGGACTAGATAGAGATTTTATGCATAAACCTTCTTGCATCCATTGATTACTCTGACTTACACTAGGTGGCACTACTGTATGAATAGCATTGTCTCTATACTTTCAGTGCTAAATATTGTCAGCATATGATTTTTTTCAAGTAGTCAACCCATAACTATTCTAGCCAAACATTTGTATTAATCAGTAAATGGTATAATGCCATTCATTTCAGTGTTGTCCATATGGCTATCCACATATGGGGTGCTAATAAATATAGCATTCAGAAATTTGTCAATTCATCTTATGAGATCAGTATTTTTTCAATCATATTTGGTGATCCATCTGTTTTTACATTCACCATTTTTTTCCAGTCAATATTGTATTTAAAAAAACATTTTTCAACATCTTGGAAAAGATCTCCCATGGTTGTGTCTTTCATAGGAACAACTGACAAAAGTTTTTCCGAAATTTGAAAATCTTCAATGATAGCTCTGATAAAAATTAATAACTGAGCAGTATCCTTCACATCGCAACTTTCATCAAGAGCTATTGCATAAAATGGGCCAATTCTAAATTATTCAGTAACTGTTTATTTAAATTAGCATTCAAATCTGCTATTCTTTCGGCAATAGTTTGCTGAGACAGGCTTCTATTTTCAATTTTATGTTAAGCTTCTGGACACATTACATCACAAATATCCAACATACACTTTTTATGCACTTTTTTACAAATTCTCTTTTGGCAAAAGGTTTTCCATATTGAGCAATCAATTTTACTACTAAAAAACTTGCTTCAGTAGCAGATTCTTGTAATCGATTTTGCTGTGTAAATACATTTTGCTGTCGGGTCAATTTTACTACGAGATCTGCAGCTTGTTTTTTTTTTGGCTTTCTTCATTTAAATTTTGTGTGTAACTTGCATGTTTCATTTCAAAATGTCTTCTCAAGTTGTATTCTTTTAAAACAGCTACACTTGAATTGCAAATAAGACAAACTGCTTTATTATTGTATATAGTAAAAAAATATTTCCACTCCCATTCATCATTAAATATATGGCATTTAAGAACAATTTTTCATTTTCTGGAAGTCATCCCTAGAGTGAAAAAAATTTTTAATATACAATAATATTTTAATAAAATATAATTACATACCATATAAATATCCAAACTGTATCCCAATCAAGTGAAACAATATTTAATTAATAGAATGAGCTTGAAGGGGTTATATTTGCAAATAAAACAATTACTTTGTTTTACAAACAGCCTAGACACATTTTCAAATATCAACCGCAGCTATTGTCTATGCTACAATGCCACTTGATTCAGCACACTTGACTACAAAAATCATGAATTGCTTGACCTTGGGTGTGCTCTGGAAAATTCTGCCTAGAAGAATGTGGGTTTCACATCGACGTTAAATGTCAAACAGTTTATATAGAGTACAGACTAATACAAAAGTTGTAAATCTTTATAATGGAATTTTTTAAAAAAATAAAGAAGTATCATGAATCCATTTGACCAATTATTGGAAGGTAACCCTAGATTAGTTACGTGCAGAATTTTTTTCTCCGTATCACTATCTTCTTAACTTTTTCAAAAAACAACTGCAGATTATCATTCATCACTTCAAGTCACTCAAAATCTGTCAGTTTTTATATTACCATAGTATTTTTACACTTATTTTAAAGCTTAAAAAGTACCATAAGATGCTGCCCTCTCTAGAATTATTTTACAAGTAAAAAATCAATAATATTGACATAAGAAGCTACAACAATGGGAGAAAAAAGACTTTCCTAGATGCTGATTGGTTGGTTCTCATTTTGACTAAAAGAAAAGCACCTGTCAATAATTTTCACCACTTCAACTTCTTTGTGTTTTGATTTTCAAAATGAAAATGAATGTTTTAGAGTGTTTTTTTTATTATTTTTGATACATATTATAAATTATTTTGATAAAATATGCTGAAAATATAATTATTCTATAAAAATAGTAAGATTTTAGTAAAAAATTCTGATATTGGAATGAACATAAATTGAAAAAGAAACCAGCACTAACAACAATTTTGACAAACAATTTTCATCACCCCAAGCTCTTTATTTGATTTTTCAAACAAAAATGAATGTTTTAGAGTATTTTGTTGGTATGTTTTTACATATTCAAAATCAACATGGAAATATAAATTTAAATTTGATTTTGAAAATGTGAAAAATCTTCATGAAAAGAAAAGCCATCATAAAAAAATTAAGAATGCAATTTTTACAAATAGGAATAAAATACATTTAATAAATAGACAAGATGCTAACATTAAAATACGAGATTCGTGGGATTTGAATTGTTGATATTTGCTTCCATTTTGTTTGTTTTTTTGTTTTTTTTTTTAATTTGATGGCAGTTTAGGCAGGTTTAAGAAATTAACCAAAAGTACTTCTGCAGATTTAAGGATTGTTTATAACAGTTTATTACCATTAAATTTATTTTATTATATATATATATTATATTTATTTTATTATATATATATATATATATATATATAATATTTATGAATATATAGTACAGATGTATATAGTGCAGATGATTTAACATATAGCCATACTTACAATACAGTTTAATTTAAAAATTATGTACATTAATACATCTATAAAAATAATGCAGTTAAAGAAAGACAGTGGATGATTATACTAACAGAGATTACACATTTACTTATCTATATATGGCAGTCAGATCAAAAGGTAATTGTATGAGTGTCTATTTGATAACTTTCTCTTTTTTATAATAATAATAATATGTAAATAAGCATTTATTTCATATAGCGTATGTAAACAATTGTATTACAGTTAAATATCAGCCTTTCACGCTAATTGTGCATACGCTTTGCGAGTGTAAATAATAAATGAATACTTTCTCACCAATACAAGATATAGTATTTATGCAGGAATAAAAGGAATCCTCTTATTGCTACAACTCAAATGCTTATATATGAGCAAATCTGAAGTACTGGCAAAGAAAGTGTGATGATGGAACAGTCACTTTAAATTACTATATATAATGTCTGAATGAATGATGCCAGTGAAATTATCTAGAATTTACTAGACATCATTCCAACTGAAAATTAATAATATGTAAATAAGTATTTATTTTATATAGCATATGTAAACAATTGTATTACAGTTAAATATCAGCCTTTCATGCTAATTGTGCATACGCTTTGCGAGTATTAATAATATTATTAATTTTCAGTTGTAATGACGTCTAGTAAATTCTAGATAATTTCACTGGCATCATTCATTCAGACATTATGTATATGATTTAAAGTGACTGTTTCATAGTCACACTTTCTTTGCCAGTACTTCAGATTTGCTCATCTATAAGCATTTGAGTTGTAGGAATAAAAGGATTCCTTTTATTCCTGCATAAATACTATATCTTGTATTGGTGAGAAAGTATTCATTTATTATTAACACTCGCAAAGCGCATGCACAATTATCATGAAAGGCTGATATTTAACTGTAATACAATTGTTTACATATGCTATATAAAATAAATGCTTATTTACATATTATTAATTTTCAGTTGGAATGATGTCTAGTAAATTCTAGATAATTTCACCGGCGTCATTCATTCAGACATTATATATAGTAATTTAAAGTGACTGTTCCATCGTCACGCTTTCTTTGCCAGTCCTTCAGATTTGCTCATATATAAGCATTTGAGCCGTAGGAATAAGAGGATTCCTTTTATTCCTGCATAAATACTATATCTTGTATTGGTGAGAAAGTATTCATTTATTATTAACACTCGCAAAGGGTATGCACAATTAGCATGAAAGGCTGATATTTAACTGTAATAATAATAATAATAATAATAATAATAATAATAATAATAATAATAATAATAATAATAATAATAATAATAATAATAATAATAATAATAATAATAATAATAATAAAGCAAATCCACTTAGTGCACTATATTTTATAGCTTATATCAACCCACTATTGATGGAGATTGAGAGATCATTACCTGGAGTGTATGTACCTGCCATGGGAAGGGTGATTAAACATCTCAGTTATATGGACGATATAATCATCTGCCTGCCTTCCAAGAAATATATCACTAAACTAGAGCAAATACTAGCATGGTACTCAGACAAATATAAACTCAAATTCAATAAAAAGAAATCAGCCTCCTGGAGCTTGCTAACTGGCAGGAAAATTGCTTCAAATTTTACAGCTGACCCACAGAAATTCCTAGGCTTTAATTTTTCAAAATCCAATAGTGCTATGAGGAGAGAAATTGAAGAATCCCTATTAACAGAAATTTGCCATACAACTACCTCCCTTTCTAAGATATATGTTTCACTTCATGGTAAGGTAAGACTTATAAACTCATTGATATTCCCAAAAATTAACTATTTCCTATCTGGTATCTGCCCCTCCAAAAAATTTATCAAAAAAATAAACTCGCTGTGCATAAAACTATTCTGGGGCCGAAAGGTTGCTGCCATCAGCCTCCGAAAACTTCAAATGCCTAGAAGGTTCAATGGCCTTTCATTACATTGTATCAAAACCATGATATTCCAGAGAGACTACAACCTATTATTCTGGCTTCAAAACAAATATTCAAATATATCATATCAAGAAACTGTCATACCAACTGATAGACCACCGCCCACTAATAAAAGTTGGTGGAATTTGTTATTTGATAATATTCGGAAAGTTATTGATCTGAATGAAAACCCAATTATATCAAAAATTAAATACTGGAATGCATATAAAATAATACATGGGGAAAATAACATAAATAAAGGGTCTCTCGGGATCACCAACCAGCAACTGATTTCAAGATCAAAATTTTGGTTCATTGAGGCAAAATTTCAAGATTTCTTAATTAAAATCAACCTGGACTCCCTCTTCCTACAAACTCATTTCTGGCAGACAGAAGAAATTTCAAGAAGATCAATCCTGTGTGCCAGGCATGTGAGAGAGAGGAGGAATCGATTGATCATATTTTTCTTAAATGTCCCATTATGTCCAATTATAGATCGATATCTCATAAATGGTACAGCAATACAAGTGCACACTACAAATCAATTAAAGATTATATAGATCAGGGTCTATTTACGGACATAAGACTGGCAATTTTTGTGAACTATGCCCTGTGGTGTGTCAGATGTAAAGTCACAATTGAAGGAATGAGAGATCCATATGGGACTAAATTTAAGAATATCATGAAGAAAATCATGAAAAAGGACCAACTAATTGCTCCTAGCTACATCACAAGAGCAACATGGCAGAAGGTTGGATCTACTTTACTTCAAATAGATATGTAATTGATATCATTTTTATATTTGTAACATTCAATATAGCTATAGAATAAAATTTTTCTTAAAAAAAAAAAAAAAAAAGCAGATACTTCCTTTCTTCATTATAGGATACAAATTGATAATGAAATACAAAATATACAATTCATACATAATGTTAAATTTGTCAATTTTACAGATACTTATCTTTTAAGATAGCAGCAGGAATTCTCATATGGTAGCATCATAGAATTAGAAAATTAAAATTTCAAACTTCCAAGTGCAAAGTTGATGGTAGTAGCAATTTTGCCAAGCTTAAAATCTTCAGTTTAAATTCCTATTGATTTCTGAATTTCTATAACCATCTCTTAAATTGTAGTAAATGGTTTAACATATTTCCTGCCAGTCATTACTAAGTCATTAATTTTGAGATATTTAGGAGAATTAACTAGCACTCCTATCTATCATTCAGCTTTTCTTCACTATTTTATGATTATCTATTGTATTTGTTTGCCATTTCATATTTTTGGTGGTAGAAATTGGAACTAAATCTATTTAGTTTTAAGAAAATTTGAAGATGTCAGTAACATACAACCTCCATGCAAATTTCCAAAATCAAAGGAAGCTGAAAATACCCTGATTAGTTTTATCATAATATCAGGAAACCAATACCATCACAGATTGGTAGATTATTTGGTCTCAGACTTTCTGGGCATGCTTTTTTCTTTTAATATTTTAAAAAGAACAAATGTAATTTTCAGTAATATATTTACATATTTAAGTTTGTTTATGAAACACATTTAAAAACTATTTATTTTAAATCAAAACAATGATTAAAATTCGATTTTATTTGAAAATGTTTGATATTAAAAAGTCATGTAAAATCAATTTTTTATGATATGATAGAGGTTGTTTTTACTGGCTAAAAAGAATTGCTTTTATAAATGCCAGAGAATACATTTTTATATAAGTGTAATTTTGAATTTTAAAACACATTTTATTCTTTCATAATATTTCAACTAAAATTTATTTCCATTTTAAAAATGGAATTCAAATAAGAAATGTTTGTTAAACAATTTTTACAAATATGCAAGGTTATGGCCAATACAAAAACAGCCATTGTTATGAATTCAGTTTAGGACTTTATTTTTTTATTTTGCAAACTTCAAATTTTATTTTTTAGAATGTCTTTGGTTTTAAACTTGCAGTAGTAACAAATAAGATAAGGATTATTGAAATATGATATAGAATAAAAGTTTCTTTATTAAAAGTAAAATGTTGCAAATGTGACCTAAGTTGTTATTAGTCTTTCAAATAAACAGGCAAAAAAACTCTCCATATAGTAGTGCCACCTTGTGCTAACCAGAGTAATCAATTGATGCCAGAAGGCTTGTGCATAAAATCACTATCTAGTGCCTACTCATCTAATATTCCCAGACTAGTTTCTGGCTTGTGGCTTTCATCAGTGAGGAGCTTTGGATCTGAGAGCACTGCACCTAGATCTTAGGTGGCACTACTATATGGAGAGTTTTTTGCCTGTTTACTAACAGTTATGTGATAGCATGAGATGGTGATCATGTGATGTTTAGTAGTCTTTCAAATAAAAGTGTGAAGAGTTGGATCTTTAAAGAGTTAACTGTTTCAAAAGCCAGTTAAGGTTTTTTTCAACTAAAATATTTTATTTTTTATTTTGTCACATAATATTTAAAACTTTTTTAGACTTGACAAAATTGCTATTTATAATTTTGAATTATTAGCAGTACTGTTTTTGCAACAGTGGTTATTTGATTGCAACAATATCCCTTGCTGGGTCCCCAACTATGACTGAGAGACTGGCAAGCAAATGTACATGAATAAAAACTCAGCAATATAAGAATAATCTGAATAGTGAATAGTCTGTAACAACAATAACTCAACAGTTCACTGATGATCAATTCCCCTGATTTGGTTTCAGACTGGCTGCTCCAAAAATGGTTCCCATGGGCCTCAGTTTATGCACACTTTGGCCCCAGTTCAGTTTAGCTGCCCATAAATACAATGTAGTATAGCACTGTGACTGACTTTAACTTCCTTACAGCTTCTGTATCTGCAACAGTCCACCTGTGACTCCACTTGGAAAAATGCTGGAAACTCAATTCTTCGTTTAGCTGCTATTTGGATGCTTTCCTCTATGGTCTTCCAAGCTCTGTGGGCCTATTCAGCTATTGCCCATGAACACATTACCACTGAGCACTGCACAATAACTGAAGTACTGATACTATATCTCTGCTACACTGGAATTAAACTGGAAAATCAACTGGAGATACACTCATGACGTACTTGTTACATACTTCTTTTATAGCTTTTCTGATTACACCTACAATTAATTACCTTCTCCCTATAAGGTAAGGTATTTAGATCCATAGCTAATTAATCTCTGCCTTTGGAATTCCTTACCGTATAATGAAATTTAGTCTCTTATCAAGAAATATTTGCAATCAGCAAATATTTCTTGGAACTTTATCGATTACCAATATTATAATTCTTTATTAAATTTTTATCAGTTATCAGTTCATGATCTAAAAAAATTCTCTCTAATAAATTTTAGTTTTTTTGGAGTGGACAAATTTGCATAATATTTTAAAAATACAACAACTCCCCACACTCCAGAAAAACCCATGTTGTCATCCTTCAGCATTTTGTTTTTTCTGTTCCTACTTTGAAGAATCTTGATATTTCCTGTTATTTTGTTTTAGTCATGTCCAATTTAAACTGCTGCCACAACTTCATCACCACTTATAGGTTCAATGATGACTGCACAATCATGGTGGATTTTAGCTTCCGATGATGAATATGCAATGTTTTATTTCATATATTTCACATTGTTACATTACATAGACCTGCAGCAAATATTTTAGCTATTACACATCCATTATTAGCATTTTATTAACTGGCATTTCCATTTTCACATGGTTTCTTCTGACTGTGGCTAAGCTTGTTGTAAAGCAAAATGTATTCGCTACTCACAGATTCAAAATGTGACTGTGCCAATAATTTGCTGTGTCCCCAACTATGACTGGGCGACCAGTGAGCAAATATACATAAACAAAAACTCAATAATAAAAGAATCATCCAAATTGTGAATAGTCTGTAACAATAATATCTCAACAGTTCACTGAGGTTCAATTCCCACGATGTACTTTTAGACTGGCTGCTACAAAAATGGTTCCCATTGGTCTCAGTTTAGAGACACTTTGGCCCCAGCCCAATTTATCTGCATACAAACACAACATAGTATAGTACTGTGACAAACTTTAAGCTCCTTACAGCTTCTGTCCCTGCAACAGTCCACTTGTAACTCCATTTGAAAAACCACTGGAAACTCAACTCTCCGTTTAGCTGCTATCTGGATGGCTACAGTCTCCAGATCTCTGTGGGTCTATTCAGCTATTGCCTGTGAACACATTTCCACTGAGCACTGCACAATAACAAAAGCACTGACCCTAGATCTCGGTTACATCAGAATTGAACTGGAAAATCAACTGGAGATGCATGCGAATGACCAACATACCATTTCTGATTACTCTTACAATTAATTACCTTCTCTATATAAAGTAAGGTATTTAGGACCATAGATAATTAATTTGTGCCTTTGGAATTTCTTACTATATAAGGTAATTTAGTCTCTTATCAATTTATCGATCACCAATGTTAATTCTTTAATTAAATTTTTATCAGTTATCAGTTCACGATCTAAAAAAATTCTCTTTAATAAATTCTAATTTTTCTGGAGCGCACAAACTTGTATAATATTTTTACAAAAATACAACATCCCTGACTGCCAAAAACATGGTGATGCTATGTAGACCAATAATATACATGGAAAACTTGAGAATATTTTATTTTATATCATTTACAAGATATAAGTGAAAATCATATAATTTTGATTTAATAGTTATCAACGCCAAACTGTTATATTTTTTCATAATAAAAAGATATAAATCCTATAAATCCTTATTTATATTTTATATTTTAACTGAAACACACAGGCTTATTATATACCTGTATCTATATATGTAATATATAGGGTATATGCGCACAGATTTTCACACAACCCACCACTCTCCACACTATCTCATAACATTGATACACTTGAACACACATATGTTGAAAAGATAAATAATCACCAAACCAGCAATCATCAGTTGGTCCAGATTACCATCTCTACACATATATGCTATAAGTGCTTAGATATATATTGAGATAGCCAAACCTCATATCTTAATGGACAGGCTTCAATCTACTCCACACTCCAACTCTTTAACCATCCATCCAATTGAAAATCTGATGATGGAATGCTCAGGGTCCACCCTGCGTCCGAGATTCTTGTCACACCCATATTGACATAAAGTCAATCTGACCCCTCATGTCCATCCCTTGTATATGTATTAAATGGATTGTGTCCTGTACATGAGGGGTCAGATTGATTTTAGGTCAACATGGGTGTGACAAGAATCTTGGCCTCAAGGTGGCCTCTGAGCCTTCCATCATCAGATTTTCAATTGGATGGATAGTTGAAGAGTTGGAGTGTGGAGTAGATTGAAGACTGTCCATTAAGGTATGAGGTTTGGCTATCTTAATATATATCTGAACACTTATAGCATATATGTGTAGAGATGGTAATCTGGACCAACTGATGATTTCTGGTTTAGCATGAAATATGTATATTGGTGATTATTTATCTTTTCAACATATATGTGTTTAAATGTATCAGTGTTATGAGAGAGTGTGGAGAGTGGTGGGTTGTGTGAAAGTCTGTGCTCATATACCCTATATATTTTATATTTTAGTAATTATGTAATATATATATGTAAATGTATGTGAGTGAAAGAGTGTCTTTTTGCTTATATCTGTACACAAGTACAATATGATAAAAATTAACATGTGAACATACAGTTGCTATGAAAAGAAAATCGTAACTTTTAAGCTCGAACAATCGTAAGGACTTCCAATAATTTTTTCAGCTTTAATTATCGATTTTATCTAATGCTTGTCAAAAGATAATTCTATTTAGTGAACTATGTGAGAGTAACGATGTATCTGATTGGAACATATTATTGCCAGATTGTGAGTGACATGTGTCTTTTTATTTTATCAATCTCTACTTTGATCTTTAACATTTAAATAAGGCTAGAAGCAGTAGATTTTCTTTTCTCTCTTTCTCGTTTCCTTTGCTAATTTACAGAATAAATTAAAGCCTAAAGTATTTTATTAAATTATAGATTAATGAAACAACAAGGCTACTTTTTATTACTTCATTTACTTTCTTTTTAATAATAAAATAATATTTGGTTTAACTTAAGAAAATCACTGACGTAGTTCACTTGATCTTTTTACATCGAATTAGGATTATTGGAATAAGTGTGTGCATATATATATATATTCATGCACAGAAACGTAAGTTTTATCAAAGATTAGTAAATGTAATAAAAACGTTAGAAAGTAATTTATTACTACAGAGAAGGTCGTTTGATTTAATCAATTTACTTAGTACTCTTAATAACTGAAACACACAGACTTATTATATATCTGTGTCTATATATGTAATATATAGGGTATATGAGCACAGACTTTCACTCGACCCACTACGCTCCCATCTATCTCATAACACGATAAACTCGAACACATATATGTTGAAAAGATAAATAATCACCAACATACGTATTTCATGCTAAACCAGCAATCATCAGTTGGTCCAGATTACCATCTCTACACATATATGCTATAAGTGCTCAAATATATATTAAGATAGCCAATCCTCATACTTTAATGGACAGGCTTCAATCTACTCTACACTCCAATTCTTCAAGCGTCCATCCAATTGAAAATCTGATGAGTTGGAGGGTGGACTGGCCCCAGGGTGGCCTTTGAGCATTCTATCATCAGATTTTCAATTGGATGGATGGTTGAAGAGTTGGAGTGTGGAGTAGATTAAAGCCTGTCCATTAAAGTATGAGGATTGGCTATCTTAATATATATCTGAGCACTTATAGCATATATGTGTAGAGATGGTAATCTGACTAACTGATGATTGCTTGTTTAGCATGAAATACGCATATTGGTGATTATTTATCTTTTCAACATATATAATGTTCGAGTGTATCAGTGTTATGAGATAGGGTGGAGAGTGGTGGATCGTGTGAAAGTCTGTGCTCATATGCCCTATATATTAGTACTCTTAAATAATCAGAAAAAATAAAATTACTTTACAAAATAAAATCAGCTATTTTAAAATAAGTATGCATAGAAACATAAAATGACTTAATAAACGATGGCCGAAAAGTTAAAAAATTATTACATATATATATATATATATAGTAGGGACATTGAAATGTACGATATATTTACAGATGTTTTTTAAAATTAGTGAATGATACATCAAGATATTTTACATCTATCAATCTATGGAATAACACCCAAAGTTTATGTTATATCTCACATTACTTTCAACTAATGAAATAGTCCAATAGCTTATCTTGATCACCAGAGACTAATAGATGTATGGATTAATAAACACATAGTCAAAAGCAGATACAGGTCAATGGTTGGTGATTCTCATTGAATCACATTGGTTTATTATGGCAAGAGGTATATCTATAACTAGTCAATAAACTTGGAGATAAAGGGAAACAAACAACAGTTTACAGTCAGACCTGAACGACAGTATGAACGTTTTCCACAGTATGATTAAAGCAGTAATGCACACCAAACTGGAAGTTGCTAGAACTTAATTCGGACATGAGACAAGCTATAATAGAACAGCCAGAAGTGTCGTCCGTACCTACTCATGAGGCAATCCTATCAAAGTACAGCTGGAAGTGGTAGGCAAACTTAGAAGGGTGTCTAAAGTACCTCATATTTAACAGTTGCTTAACAACTAGTCACCATATCCAATCAAAACTATCAGATGAAGGTATAACAGTTGTATATATTGTAAATATATCTTTTTATATTAGCTTTAATTAATAAATATTTAATGTAATTTTAGAAGTCTGTGCTTATCATAATCACGCATAAACACAACAGTTTCATTGTAGCACAGCTGAGGTAAATCTTGGCAGATGTTTTCATTCGAAGTGTGAGAGTAATACGTAATAGTTTTCAAATATAGTTTATTTAAAATATTGTACGTTAGTAAAGAAACCGAAACTGCATAAATAAATGAAACTCTGCTTACGTAATTTGTAAAGAAATCATTTATTGCTATTTTAATATTATTTAAATTCCATATCTGAATTAAACGTGATATAATAATATATCTAGCCCAATAAATTATTATTGGTAATCATTAATGTTAAAGGTAGTGATGATCCTCGAGCACGTACAGAAAGAGTAATTGTAGCAATATATGATAAATAAACCTGTACCGTCTGATGGGTTTAGTTTTGAGGATCATTTGCTTTTTTACAATGTCTTTGTTCATTTATTTCAAGCATGAAAATGTTAAGCAATAGTCTTCAAATGTAATATATAAAAATATATTTTATTCTTACCAGAGATATCTTTGCTGTACAAAATATCTAATAATTAAAGTCATTCTATAATTTGCCATTTTTAAAATAGTATTATCATTTCATAACTGATATATTTAATTGTTGCAATATTACAATTAGAGTAAATAATTCTAAAATAATAGTTGTAATGTAAATAGTTGTCATTAAAATAGGGCATCAATGTTTTTAATGCTGCTGCCCAGATATAAGCAGAATTTATAACTGTGGTTTCTTGATTTAGTCACACATTCTTACAATTATTTATTTCATTAGAAATCTCAGTTTGATTATCTTATAATATATGTATATATTATACTCCATTTATAAATATCTCTTAACGGTAAACAACTCTTCTATATGGGGAAGTAACTCATACTATTTCAATATATATAATAATTTATATGTATTAAACAGAATATATTTATTGAATTCACAAACTTTGCAATGAATTTCATAAAAATATATTTGTTAATACAGTTATGAGTGGCTCTAGATCAACAGTTTCCAAAGTGGTCAATATTGACCTGATTTGAAGTTTTTATGGGTTGATAGTTTCAAAAACTAAAATTTGGGGGTTGACAACAGCAAAAATAGATCCCCTTGTTACTTCAAAATATCTATTATTCCAATAGAAGAAGTAAAACAATTAAAGAGAAACACTTTTTTGATAAAAACACATTGTATACCAAACTTGCAAATGAAAAGGTAAAATGTGTCATTAAAATAGTCACATATAAGAATGCATGAAATACATGTAGCACAAACATGTTTGTGCATCATCTTATTGAATGTATAAAAGCAAGTGTGGACATAAAAATCCTTGGCATTTCTGCACTTGCTCGTGATTGGATGAGACAATATTAGATATTAGCAGAATCTATCACTCTTATGCAGTCATGCTTTCATAGAACACTATAAATTAGTTCATTTGATGTCCACACATAAGAAAATCAGAGTTTGAACAAAAATCTTCTGTTTCAAGTAAGTATATACTTTATCCCATTTTTTAAACCACAGGGGCTGTCAAAATTGTTTGTTAATAAAAGTTTTTATTTCTTATGATAATAATATGAGTGGACCAAAAAATAAATGCAGACGGTACAGTTTGGACAATTTGAAGCTAGGATGTGTCCTGTCATTATCAAACAAACATTTACAATGTGCCTCATCTGCGAAAATGTCTTTAGCAATGATGCTATGAAACCATCAAAACTAGCAGATAAGTTGAACAGAATTTACCCTGGTGAAAAAGAAAAAGATTTGTCATATTTTCAATCACTTGAAGATAAAATTCTGAAGAGAACTATGATAAATAATATGTTTGTTTAATCATCAATGCAAAATGATGATGGATTAAGGGCATTGTACAACATATCTTTATGCATTGTGAAATCTGATTAGCTGTACACCATAAGAGAGAAACTGATTCTACTGGCCATTATGGAGGTATTCAACACTGTACTCCACAAACCTACTCAAAATGTTATAAAAAGGATTCCTTTGACAGATAACACAGTTCAAAGACGTATAGATGAAGTGAATCATGATGTGGAAAACTGTAATCATTTGCAAAAAAAAAACAACTTTCCCCACCAATTGAACATGTTAACATCATCTGGTAATGAAGCTATGTTGCTGGTATATATTTGCTTTATTCAAGAATAGGAAGTACATGAAGAACTGCTTTTTTCTAGAATATTATAATCTGACAACAGAGGTAATCAATTTTTAATTTAATGGGCTATTTTCCATGAAAAAAGTGATTCCATTGACAAATACAATATCTGTTGTGACAGATGGAGCAATAGCTATGGTTGGTTGTTATCATGATTTCGTAAGTTATCTGCAACAACACTTACCTGAAGTGCTTGCAATTTACTGTGTAATCAATAGGCAACATTTAATGGCCAAGAACCTTAGTGACAAATTGCATCAATTACTCCAATTTTTTATGACAGCTGTAAACAAAATACACTGTTCACTCTATTATGTAAGAAAAGTGATGAAGATTTATATCGACTGATTCTCCATTCCCAAGTCCACTAGCTTTCAAAAAGTTTATGTTTGATGAGATTTTTTTGCACTTTTTCAATCTGTTTTAGAGTTTTTGGAAGATGAGAATTCCAGTTTGAAAGAAAATTAACTAAGAGTAAAACAGATATTGCTTATTTAACTGACTTCTTTGGCAAATTAGTGGTGTTAATTTACAACTGCAAGAAGTCAATTTGAATATTTTCAAAGCAAAATCGGTCATATCAGCTTTTGTTCGCAGATTAATGTTTTAAGTGAAATATAAAAGATCTGAGCTTTCCTAGTTCCCCAACTTATTTAAGATATTCACAATCCAAGAATAAAAAAGCATCTTGATGTACATCAACCACTTGGAAGCTCTTCATTTAGATTTCAAAATTAGATTCAAAGATATTCTATTATTGAAAATACTAGATTGGATAATAAACCCATACACTACTAGTGCAAAATCAAATACAATTTTGCAAGATGAGCTGATAACCATCAGCATAAATGAGCATCTCAAAGTACAACTCCAATAGGGTTATCAAAAATTTTGGCTGCAACAAAGATCCACTTCTATATCCGGTTCTATGGCATTTCCATCATTGTATCTGCTAGAGAGAGGCTTTAATGTAGTTTTAAACCTGCTTCACAACAGACATCGATTGCATATCACTAAAGATGGAGATTTGAGAATGCAACTCACTAATTTAAATCTGGACATAGATAAACTGTTGACAGATCACCAGGTGCACCCATCTCATTAAATTCAGTTTTCCAAGCTAATTTATTTAGTATTCTTATTTTTATAATTCTGATTAAAATCTTTCGTTGTTGCAATTTTGTTGATGTTTAATTCTGTCTGAATATGTTGATTTTTAATTTCATTTTTATGTTTAATAAAGTGATTTCAATATTTGTACTTATTTTGAATTTACATATTTATTTCATAAATGTCAAAAATTAAAAAAAATTATGCTCGCATTTTTTTTGCTTTAATTTTATTTAGTGCAGATTTCCATATTAAATGTTGACAAAATAATGTCATGTTCCATAGTCCTTTTATCTTTTTCAATTATTAATTACAAGTGGTTAAAATGAAAAGTTTGATATCTGGTGACATATTTAATATCAAGTACTGTAAAAATTTATTAATTTGAGTAAGTAAAATGAATCACTAGAGAGTCGATAGTTTTAAAAGTTTTTGGTAAATGGGTCTGGAGCCGAAAAGATTTGGGATCTCTTGTTTTAGATAAACATATGGATAGAATTTGAGTACTGTACTTATATAGTGTATAGTCTTCTCACTAGTTAATGTTTACCAGTGACTCAACGTTAACTAATTAATAAAAAGAAATGCTTGCATTTATTCTTGAATTTATAGGTACTAATATATATATATATATTAAATAAAATCAAGTAAATAATACATTTAACAATGGAAAATAATTCATTTAGCAAAAAAAAGTTCTTTAATAAAAAATATACTGATAAATAAAATAAATAATCTGTTTATAAAACACTAGACTATGTAAGTCGTATCAAGAAGGGAATAAACCTTTAGTCGCGCACTTTAATGAATTTAACCCCATAAGCATCAATTTAAAAAGCATAAGTATATCACTTATGTATAGAGCTTATCATTAAATAAACCGACCCTTCCTCACCCTGCTGAAATCAGGACTTTAACCTATTGTAGGCCTAATATATTACTTGACAAATGAATTGTACAAATGTGTTTATTCTATATCAGGAGAGAGATAGAATCTCATTTTAACCCCCTGAGATTAGAACTAAATATTAAATTTTGCTTATGCCTTTTAAACTGACGTTTATGGATGAGGGCTTGTAAATTTCTAAAAGCATGTGTCTGAAGGTTTATTCTCTTCTCTATATAGTCAAGTGGTATATAAATAGATTATTTATTATAAGTAATATTTACTGAGGCTATAACCTCGATAATATGCGTATAAAATGCGATAGTAGGGACCTCTACAGGTGTTTTAACCACAAGCTTAGTTATAGCCTCAGTAAATATTACTTACGTAATCAATGTGCGTTTAATAAATTTATAATTATTTATTATAGTAAATTTAAAATTTAATATTTATTTCTAATCCCAGGTAGTTAAAAATGAGATTCTATGTCTTTCCTGCTACAGAATAAATAAGTTTGTATAATTCATTTATTAAGTTATAATTCAGACACACAATCGGTTAGTGCCATGATTTCAGTATGGTGAGCAAAGAGGGTTGGCTTAAGCTTCTCTAAGCATAGTGGTCCACATACGATTTTTAAACTGATGCTTACAGGTGAGTTTACATAAATTCAGAAAAGGGGAAGATCACATGATAAATAAAATGTACATACAAGACATAACCATAAATAAAATTCCAAAAGTAAAATCATTCATAGCAATAAGACTATTAAATAAAAGGAAGCACAAAATCTCTTTTTCATCAAGAAAATAATATTTACTGAGGCTATAACCTTGATAATATGCGTGTAAAAATGTGATAGTAAGGACATCTACAGGTGTTTTAACCACAAGCTTACACTATGGAAGAAAAATTGATTAAAATAAGTGTTTCTAAGTGCAGCAACCCATAACAAATAAATACAAATGTGATAAGTTTAAAAGAATTGAAAATCCAAAAATAAATCTATTTCTTTGCAGGGAGCATATTAAGTAGAAAGAAGTACACCATTAGCAATCTTAACTGAAAGGAATTATTTTTTTTTTTTTTTAGAATTTTCCTCTCATACATAATAGGAGTTACAAATTGCTTATTAATTGGTAATAACATTCCCTAGTCAACTTTTAATATAAGAATTATAATTGAAGAAAACTTTTGCTGGATATAAAAAAAAATTGGAATCTATGACAAATAATGAAGTGAATGTGATAGATTAGTGTAATATAGAGAGCGTACCAATAGTTCAAACAAGCTCTTAATTGATAGTGTGGTAAGAGAAAACATTTAAAAATCTCTATCTGAAATACTCTTATCCCCAGACCAATTGGTTTCGAACTTATGGCTCACCACAGTGAGGAGCTAGAATATTCAGACACTAGATCTAAAATATCAATTCAAAACCCAGCACTCATTTCATATGTAATATTTAAGTAGAAACTCTGAAGTTTTGGGGCATGAAAATATATTTAATTCCAGCTATCTAACTTAAATAGCTACATGGGACTGAACCAAATTCAGATCTACCATATATTAATAGCCTCAGCATAGCCAAAGCCATAACAGTAAAATTATAATTATCAATTGGTCTGGAGATAGGAGTATTTTGGATAGAGATTTTAAATATTTTCTCTTACCGCACTTATAAATTAAGAGCTTGTTTGAGCTATTGGTACACTCTCTGTATTACATTTTTGTAAATACAAGCTTATAAAAGCAATGTCACATTATATATTATATTATTATTATATTATTATTATAATTTTATTTTTATGGCTATGGCTATGCTGAGGCTATTAATATATGGTAGATCTGAATTTGGTTCAGTTCCATATAGCTAATTAAGTTAGATAGCTGGAGTAAAAGACATTTTCATGTCCAAAAACTTCAGAGTGTTTACTTAAATATTACGTATGAAATAAGTGCTGGGTTTTGAGTTGATATTTTAGATCTAGCATCTGAATATTCTAGCTTCTTACTGAAGTGAGCCATAAACTTGAAACCAATTAGTCTGGAGATAAAAGTGTTTTGGATAGAGATCTTAAATATTTTCTCTTACTGCACTTATCAATTAAGAGCTTGTTTGAACTATTGGTACGCTCTCTGTATTACATTTTTGTAAATACAAGCTTATAAAAGCAATGTCATGTTATATATGACTTACTTCATTGATAATTACTGTAATAATATTTAATTCTATTACTAGTGCCCATTCACTTCTAAAGAAAAGATTATATTTGATACAGTTAAACAAAACTATCTGAGCAATGCTTTCACTTGAGAAAGTCATATTTAGAGCACTCAAATTTGTTGGCTGTAACAATGCTTATTTTATTTTATATTCAATTAAACTGACAATTTTGATTGACCTTCAATCTTCTTCAGTGATAAAATATACATGTCTAAATGAATGTATAAAAAATACTTTATTGATATATACTTATGTATATATTAGTTATGAAGAAGACTGCCATTTTTCAGATTGATCTAGTATAAAATAAATATTGTTATAGTAATAAAATAAAGGTGGATTTATTTCATTAATTTTTAATGTTATCAATGAATAATGAAGATATAAAATAAGAATATAATACTTCAATGTTGTACAGACTTGTTTAAACAAATATTTGCAATATTTGGTTCAACTTCATCCAAAATAATGTTAATTCTGATTTTTTTTCCTCAAAATTATTTTTGTATTTGATGAAAACGAAAAACAACATAAAAATATTTTTTATATAAATATGGTACACAAATGATAGTCCTTTATAATTTACCAAAATAGCAATCATTACGATAGTCTATTGCTGATAGGCTTTTAGGTGATTTTTTTAAAATCTTCTATATAAAAATAATAACTAGAGATATTTACTGTAAGTTTGAAAAATAAATAAATGCCACCAGATAGATAGTGCCATAAAATTTGCATATTTAAAGTGTTTCCTGAGTTTTTCCTACATCAATGAAAACTAGGATTCAAAGCTGGAACTAATTTACTTGGGGCTTTTAAATGTCTAGTTCCAGCTTTAAATTCTATCTTTCACTAATGGAAGTCAATCCCTGAAATTTGTCTGGAGATGAAACCCTATATATCATCTGATCTCCTTTGGTTGATTATTTAAGCTTATAAAAGATGATTTTATATTTAAGATGAAAATAATTGGTCTTAGAAATATATAAAAAAGCATACGAGTGAATTGTGTGATGTTGTCAGTATTAATCTTTCTAACCAAAATAATAGAAAGCCTATCTTTGCAATAGAAATAATGTCTTAAAAATATTTAGAAGCAGACCTACAATCAGATATATATAATAAGATGAATGAATTATCCTGGATTTAAATTTTAAAGATTTTAAATATAAGTTATTACTTTGAATATTATAAAAAAAGCAAACAAACAGCACTTTTAAATCCTAGTCTTTACATATAAAGATAAAAAAAAAAGATCTTATGATCACAATTTCTTATGTTTGCTCAAACTGTTAAAACAAGCAATACTCTTCAATATAGTAGTGCCACTCAGTGCAAGTCAGGGTAATCAATGGATGCAAGAAGGTCTGTGCATAAAATTCCTATCTAGTGTCTACATATCCAATATCACCAGACTAGTTCCTAGCTTGTGGCTTTCATCAGTGAGGGGCCTTGGATCTGAGAGCATGGCACTATATATTAGGAACTAATGCAACCCTCCAGAAGCTTCCTTTCATCTCTACTTAATTACAAAACTATGAGTCTGAAATTGAAACACAATAATATTTTCAATCCAAACTCACATAGTCATATAAAGCTGAGCTCAGTTCAGTACCCATACATTTTAGGGTCTTTAATTCTTTAATAACTATAGCCACCACTATCCTAATTAGGCATGATTGTTTACTGGTTTAATACCAATCCTGCCTAATAGGATAGTGATGGCTATGGTTATTAAAGAACCAAAGACACCAAAATATATGGGTCCTGAACTGAGTTCACCCCTATATGATTATGTAAGCTAATGTGCTTAGATTGAAAATATTATGTTTTCAAGTTTAGACTCATAGTTTTGTAGTTAAGTAGAGATAAAAGATGACTGATGGAGGGTTGCATTAGATCCTAAGATATAGGTGCAGTGCTTTCAGATCCAAGGTCCCTCACCGATGAAAGCCACAAGCTAGGAATTAGTCTGGGGATATTAGATGAATAGGCACTAAATAGGAATTTTATGCACAAACCTTGCATCCATTGATTTCTCTGAATTGCACTAAGTGGCCCTACTGTATGGTGAGTTTTTCCTGGGTTCTATAGCACTATACCATCTATTGTTCATTTATTATTTAAGCTTTCAGTACATAGCTGTAGAGAATAAAGAAGATAACTGCTATTATAAACATTGAAACAGTCTTGTAATGTTGGGTAAATAAAATCATGCAGCCATTCACTGACCTATAATTTAATCGCTAACTAAATTAAATATTGGAAAAGTTTTAAGCTTGCTTGAAAACTCTGAAAAATGATACATTTTAATGCTGAGTTATAGGTGTGGCAAATAGATATTCTTCCTTATAAGACTCTTGATAAAAGCATTAAACATCACATGATCACCATTTCTTATGCTTACACAAGTTGTTTACCCAGAGGCTAAACTCTCCATCCAATAGCACCATCAGTGCAAGCTAGAATAATCAATGGATACAAGAAGGTTTGTGCATAAAATTCCTATTTAAGGTTTACTCATCCAATATGCTCAGACTAGTTTCTAGCTTGTGGCTGTCATCAGTGAGGAGCCTTGAATCTGAGAGCACAGCACCTAGATATTAGGATATAATGCAGCCCTTCAGCAGTCACCTTTTACTTTATTAGCTACCTGTAAACCTTTGAGTTCAAAATGAAAACACAATAATGATTTTTTAATTCAATACCAAAAACTACAGATGCTAAACTTAGTTCAGATCTATACAACTATAAAAGCTGATGAGCTTGAAAAAATTACTGTGTTTTTATTTTGGAACCAAAGCATTATAGTTAGCTAATAACATAAAAGGTTGTTGCTGGATGGTCACATTAGATCATAAGATCTAGGTGCAGTGCTCTCAGATCGAAGGCTCCTGACTGATGAATGCCACAAGCTAGAAACTAGTCTGGAGATATTGAATGAGTAGGCACTAGATAGGGATTTTACAAACAAACCTTCTTGCATCCATTGATTACTCTGGCTTGCACTCATGGCACTACTGTATGGAGAGTTTAGACCCTTGATGAAACAATATATTAATATTTTGTTAAAATACAGCACCGATAACTAATCAATATTTTGTGATTTACATAATCACCGATTACCTTTTATAAAATAGTTTATTATAGCACCTATTCTGTTTAGTCTAATGAGATGATTATGTGATGAACCCAAGAACTAAAGTTTTCTATATTGAAGCACCACCTATTAGTTGATGCTTCGATGTCACATGATTTCCTAAGCAATAATCGTTCTATTTTTAAAAATGATTTTATATACTTTGTTAGAGAACTTTTGTGTTTGTATCATTATGAATATGTAATCTGATTCTCTATAGAGAGTTTTGTGATTCAAAAGAGTTTCTTGGTAAAGGAAACTGTAATTGAGCATTGAAAGTTTAATCATCGTCAGTGTATTCAAAATATTTTTAATAATGAAAAGGGAAAAAGTAAAACAAAATATTAGATTCGATCCAAGATAAAACCATCTAAAACAAGCAAAAATGTAGCAAATAATAGAATTAAACGTAGTGGGGTAAGGATGTACTTGTAACATTTAAAGGTGAAAACACAAAAGGAAAATCTCAAAAATTTGTTTTTGGAAATAATGGCAATGAAATAAGAATAAAAGTCATTAAAAAATAGATATGTCTAACAGTAAAAATAATAAGAGAAGTCAAGTTTTCATATTCAAGGCAAAATATTATGTACATTATAAAAAAGATGGTGAATATCTGCTTCCACATAATTATTTGGTAAAATTAAATGCATTCCAAATTTTAAAACAACAAATAAAAATACATTAAAATTTGAAAGCGTACATTTAAATTGTATCCCCTGTCATGAAATGATGAATCTTTAAAAAAGATTTTGTATTTCTGTGCTAAGTTTACAAGGTCTATTTAAGGTGTTTTTTTGGATCTGGTTTCATTTGAAAAAAAAATCTAGGGATGTCTGCATGAAGTGCTCTTTACTTAGAGTTTAATTTTGAACGCAGTAAAACTTGATACTTTTTCAAATTTCAAACAGTTTCATACTTTTTGGAGGTGATTGATTTATAATCAGTTCAATTAGCTAGCTAATTATTCCTTTATAATAGATGATTAGCTATTATTAGCCAGAGGGTAAAACATGCATAAAACAGTCAAATCTCTCTACTTTTGTTGGTATGATCATTTAGTAATGCCTTCTTTTCACTTTCTTTTAAAGAAACTATTGGTGAGATATTTGTCCTGAAGTAGCTATTTAAAAGTTTGTTTATCTTTAACTTTTTTTTTTCCATATGTCATAGCATCGGCCGGGAGGCGAAACCGCAACAACCGTCTGCAACCAACTGCTTGCTTGCAAGTTGACTGCGCTGACCTCTCGGCTAACAATGCTTGACATTATCTTTATTAAAGAAAAAAGACATAGTTAATGCCATTCCACGTGTATTTTTTTTCTCACACTCTCTCTATCACTCCTTTTAAAAATAATTATTTACTCATAAGATTAGCTCTTAAAAGAAAAGATTCATAGTAATTAGATATTAATCATTGTACATTATCGTCACTTACTTCAACTTGACTTCAAACAAAAAAATTAATATAACTAATATGAATACATTTTAATTTAAAATATATTTATATAAAAATTAATATTTAATAAATTAAAGATAATATCTTATTCTCATGGAGTCTGTAGCACTAGAATTACATTTATTATATATCAGTGATGGAATTTTAGCAGTATTTTAAATATTAATATTTATAGAAATTATTCTAATAATAGAATTATAATGAATTCTGTAATAAGTGCCAAGTTTAATTATTTTACTAGATTAATTGCTCTTTTTTTTTTATTTCGTCATTTATTTATTTTTTAATATCTTATATAACATAATTACAAGCATGTTGAGGTGCTGGCAGGAGAAACTATATACAGTACTCTTATAAATCAATAAATAGGTAAAAGCTGAGCATATAGAAAAATCCTTAGTTTCCTTGTTGTGTGATTGGTGAATGTATGAATGTGTGTCCAATGCCATGTATCAAATTCAGAACCACTATGTTTATGCAAAAGAAGTAATTTCACTATTAAATAAAAATGCTGGAGGGGGGGGGAATCAGTAAGAGTGCTTTTAACTAAAGGAATGTAATATATATTTTGTGATAAAGATGCCCAGCCAGCTGCAGAAACAACCACAAATGCCAATTCATTATTCAACATTAAGGTACTCCATGCTGTCATGGCCGGTCAATACCCTAATATAATTCAAAAGAATGACATACTTGGCAATGTTTAATTTAAAATGTAACACTTTTTATAAATTAGCAAGATTTAATAATAAAAAAAAATGTATTTACATTAAATCTTAAAAAAAATTGTTAATGCAACCAATTAAAAAAATATTACAAATATTATATTTAATAAAAAAATATTACAAAAATGATGAGGTCAAAGGCCAGAGTTTTTGTATTCTGACAATAATAAACATTAACTATTAATGAAGCTAAAAAGCTATTGTGATTAGTCATAATGCTGTCAGAAAATTGGGAAAAAAACTTAATTTTTTATTCAGATAGTGCTTTAGTAAATATATATTTGCACTGTAACACTGTAAAAACATAATAGATATATTTTAAAAAGTAAATTTCAATTTAGTTTTATTAAAATTCGGAAATTTATTGATATAATATTCAAATGTTTCATTTAATTTACATTAAATCTTTAATACATTGTACAGGCTTAACCTGAGTTTATATATGTAATATATGTGAGATTCAAATTCAGACTTTCACACAACCCACTACTCTCAGTGCCATCTCATATTGCTGACCCACCTGATCACACACATGTTGAAAGATAAATAATCACCAATATATGTATTTCATGCTAAACCAACAATCATCAGTTGGTCCACATTACTATCTCCACACATATATATAATCAGTGCTCAGCTTACAATGACTGAAAGCCTAGAGTTTTGTATTCTGCCATAATAACAGTCTACAACAGTCTTTCAGACTGATGTACAAACTTACAAATAAGTTTAATAAGTTATCATTTTAACATTTTTTTAAAATTCAGGGTTAATATTTATTAGTTGTTATTTATTTATTAATTAATCTGGAGAGAAAATTAGATATAGTGATGATATCATTTATGTGGAATATTGTTCTCACCTTTATATGTAAAAACATGTTTGCTAATCTAGAAATAATTTGTACTATAATGTTGAAGAAATATCTGACTAGATTATTTACAAAGTGGATTTTAATAACGTGAAAGGCTAAAATCTTTTAACAGATGCGCTTTAAAAATGCTTAGGTGACAGCCAATCAGATGTAATAATGACTGCATGTCATTATTACATTCAAAAACACAAGCCAGAAATATGAGAAAAAGATGGAACCAACTTCTTCTCTACTTAAATTTATGTATAAATAAGCCAAACTCAAGCATTCTGAACTAAGAGCATGAAGCTTAAAACACTTTCACATTTAATTCACTAAATATTATATATACATAAACAGCATGAAATCTTTCGATTTACTACAAAGTAATTTTCAAATCTAATGAAATGATAATAACAAATGTAAATATATTAAAATTTATTCAGCACAAGCAGATGATATAATAATAATGTGAAAGACTAAAACCTTTTAACAGATGTAGAGGAGGTGGTTTCCATCTTTTTTTCATATTTCTGGCTTGTGTTTTTGAATTGAGAGTTCCACATGCAGTCATTATTACATCTGATTGGCTGTCACATAAGCATTTTTAAGGTGCATCTGTTAAAAGATTTTAGTCTTTCACATTATTATTATGTCATCTGTTTGCACGTAATAAATTTAATATATTTACATGTTACTATCATTTCATTAGATTTGAAAATTACTTCATAGTAAATTGGAAGATATAGTAAATTGGAAGATTTCATGTTGTTTATTTATATATAATATTTAGTCAATTAAATGTGACGTTATACGCTTCTTGCTTTTAGTTCAGAATGCTTGAGTCTGGCTTATTTATATATAAATTTAAGTAGAGAAGAAGGTGGCTCCATCTTTTTCTCATATTTCTGGCTTGTGTTTTTGAATTGAGAGTTCTATGTGCAGTCATTATTATATCTAATTGGATGTCACATAAGCATTTTTAAGGTGCATCTATTAAAACAATCATCTGCTTGTGCTTAATAAATTTAATATATTTACATCTGTTACTATCATTTCATTAGATTTGAATACTTCATAGTAAATTGAAAGATATCATGTTGTTTATTTATATATAATATTTAGTGAATTAATTGTGGTGTTTTAAGCTTCATGCTCTTAGTTCAGAATGCTTGAGTCTGGCTTATTTATATATAAATTTAAGTAGAGAAGAAGGTGGTTCCATCTTTTTCTCGTATTTCTGGCTTGTGTTTTTGAATTGAGAGTTCCACATGCAGTCATTATTGCATCTGATTGGCTGTCACATAAGCATTTTTAAGGCACATTTGTTAAAAGGTTTTAACCTTCCATGTTATTATTATATCATCTGCTTGTGCTTAATAAATTTAATATATAGTGGATTTTGTAAATATGTTCACTATATTAATAAGACAGTATGTAACTCTCCACAAAGTAGTGCTACCCAGTACATTGGATGAGTAGGCACTAGATATAAATTTTATGCACAAACCTTTTAGCATCCAATGATTACTATGGCTTTCACTGAGTGGCGCTATTGTATGCAGAGTTGGCTACTGTATTAAGAGCTTGTGTAAGCATAGAAAATTGTGATTATGTGATATTTTAATGGTTTTATATTGATAGGATTTAAATGGTAAATAGATGTGTCTTAATTAGGGATTAATGAATAATTTATGAACTTAATTATATGCCAAACTGAAATCAATATTCAAAACAGGAATGCTTCTAATCAATATGTGTATAAAATTAAATTTAAGTAGAAACTGACTTTGTGTTAACAAGTCAATATTTCTTTATGAACATAAACACATTTCAATACTATACATATTTATTGATGATAGCCAGAAACTATAGAATTTTAGCATTTGATGTTCAAGAACCTAAGCTGGGAAGTTGAGTTTTAATCAATTTAACCAACTGTGATTTGGGAATTCTTCCAGGAACATTTAGTCTTTTATGTATCTTAATCAACAAAAAACTATGAAAATATGTAGTCCTAAAATAGCTATATCACACAATTAGTGGTCTCACAATTTTATGTGATTTCCAGGTAGATCCCAAATAAAGAACTAATTTATTTCATATGGTGAACTATTGTATATGTTGAAAAAAAAAATTTAATTTGTTAATTGAGATTTCAATCTAAAATAAAATTGAGATATTTTTATACATCTGAGAACTAAGAAAATTTAGAAAATTTTCAGGTAATAATTATTCTCTTTAAAAAGAGTACCAAACTCTTCATACAGTAGTGCCACCAAGTGCAAGTTTTCATAATCAATAGATGCAGGAAGGTTTGCACATAAAATTTCTATCTAGTGCCTACTTATTCAACATTCCCAGATTAGTTTCTAGCTTGTGGCTTTTATCAGTGAGGAGCCTTGGATCTGAAAGCACTGTACTTATATCTTAAAATTTAATGTAACCCTCCAGCAGTCACCTAAGATTTAGGTGGAGTGCTCTCAAATCCAAGGCTTCTCACTGATGAAAGGCACAACCTAGAAACCAGTCTGGAAATCTTGTGTTAGTAGGCACTAGGTGGGAATTTTATGTAAAAATCTTCCTGCATCCATTGATTAGGAAGACTTGCACTTGGTGAGACACTCTTATTAACAACATGTGTAAGCATATTATAATGATATACATATACTGTTACATTATTTTAAAATTAAAATAAAGGGGGAAATAAATCTTAAATAAAATTGATTTATTAAAAACTAAAAAAAATTAAGAGTTATGTTTAACATATATATATCGCACAGATGGAAAACTTTTAAAAAAAAGTATTTAACAGTGCTTTTTTGTAGAAAAAAATAAAGATCTAAAGATAGACTAATATTTTTGTTTTAAGTAATATAAAAGAAAATAGAAACAAATGTCAAATATTGAATGGAAATGATTGAAATATAATTGAATGTAAGCAAACTAGCCCTTGGGGGCATTTATATGATTATAAGTTCAGATAGGAGATATAAAAGAATTAAATATTGACCAATGCAAGCATCAAGCCACACATGGGCCAGAAAGGAAAACATCCGGACCTTAGGATTAGTGATGTCATGTTCAATGGATCCATAAGATTTGTGATAAAGAGGCCTAAAATTATAAAAGATGAAATAATGAAATTTATAATTACTCTGATTACTAATCATGCTATATATTACAGCCATCTATATAGTATAGACTTCATGATGTAGGAGTCTAACACTAGATTGAGTTTTCTTTATTTGCATCAGCTGGGTCCTCCTGACCATGATTCCAGAAAGTAAGGCTTGTAGCAGTCACATCTCCAAAGAACTATTAGCAAACAATAAGATCAGCAAGGACTTCAATAAACTGGATGAAATCTGGAGGAGTCATCAAGACCAAAGGGGAAGTATAAACTTTTACCAAGTGAATTTTCTTTTAAATTTATCTTCAATAAGTAGTCAATCCATAAAAAATAATATAAATAAATGGACTCTTATCTACCAAGAATAGAACTCTAAATCAATTAATAATTTTTTTATGTATAACATTTGCTTTGATCATTTCCATTTTTCTTTTTATTTATTTTTTGTATATTAAATAACTAAATTATTAAATTTAAAGTTGGGTGTAGATGGCTGCATAGATTCATTAAAGTTTGTTAGTTTAAATGGATTTAATTTCAGACTATTTGTTTCGTAGTTGAGTCGATTCTGGTGGAGGGATATATGGGTGTTTATATCAATGTAATATGAAGCATGTTAGCATATAGGGCAACATGCCCAACTGAATGCATGGCCACATAGGTGTAGCTATATTGTTGCAATGGATGCAAATGTATTTCCTGTGACATTGACCCCTTTCGTTCTATGGATAGCGACTATAAGAGGGCAAGGACCCCTTCCCCCATATGTAGCATTTCTTTTAATGTTTTATATACTTGATTCATTCACCAGACAGATGCACATTTCTGTACTGGATGATGATCATTTCCTTTAAATAATAGCACATTCCAGATGCACATTCCTGCCAGCGTGGTTTTATGCTAACATCTTCATATTGCATTGGTTGCATCTGTATATCAGAAAGCAAATGTTGGTTTAGCTATGAACTTTTTTAGCCTGAGGTTGAATGTTTTGAAAAGTTTTAATTGCATAATCTATGTAGCTTATCTATGATCAACATTCTAAAATAAAAATATTATATAAACTGTCCATCTGTGCGGACTTACTAAAATGATAAAATAAATAATAAAATCTAAAGCAATATTAAATTTATTCCTCAAAGTTATATCTGTGTAAATAAATGTTTTGTGATAATTACTGGCAGTGGTTTATTTTTTAAAATCTTTTTCTTTTTAAAATGTTTTTAAAAAGTTTTATTATAAATCTCAGCTACTCCTTGAGCTAGTGGCAAGGGCTAATGGCCAAAATTTAGATCTTAACAACAAGTATTTGCCTACATTAAAAATTTTCTAGGTTTAAATGGCCTAGTGGAACCCTGTCTGGCAAATAGGCAAAGTGTACATTTTCCCGACCGTTATAATATGAAACAGTGATCATGTGATATTCTATTTAAACATGGCTTGGTTTTTTGAACTCTCTATAAAACTATATTACAAGAGTTTTCACGATCTTATATCAAAGCCTGAGATTCTCAATATGTTAAAAGTTAAAGATAGACTCATTGACCTACACAATAAATGATTCATAGAATCACAAGAACAAATAATTGGTATAAACGTAAATAATATCACCACCACAAACAAAATTATTTATAATAATTATTAACGTTGAATCTAATATTTTTAAAATTAATGTTACATAAAAATCATATATTAATTTTAAAATACAACCTATATATAAAGATTTAAAACATCAGACACTCTTATACCTGGAGCCTAATTGTAAATGTAGGGATTTGAACTCAGACTTTCAAGCCCCTTCACTATCTACACTATCTCATACTACTCATACACATGATCACACACATGCAGAAAAGATAAATAATCACCAATATATGTATTTCATGCTAAACCAACACTCATCAGTTGGTATTTCAAATCTTACATATTAATCCTGCATTTTGCCCACCTCTTCTATTTATTTAAATGAATACTGTCCTATATATATGTGAGGAATCAGAGTGACTTGAGGTCAATATAGGCCTGACAACAATATTGGCATCAACTTGGGATTTGGGGATTCTATCATAAGATTTTCAATGGTATGGATGGCTGAAGAGTTGGGGGTTGGAGTAGATTGAAGCCTGTCCATTAAAGTGTAAGGATCTGCTATCTTAATATAAACTAAGCACTGATTATATATATATATATATGTATGGGAGATGATAATCTGGACCAACTGATGAGTGCTGGTTTAGCACGAATTACGTGTATTGGGATTATTTAACTTTCTGCATATGTGTGGTCTTGTGTATCAGTAGTAAGAGATAGTGTGGATAGTGAAGGAACTTGAAAGTCTGAGTTCAAATCCCTATCATCATCATCATTATCAACCATTATCAATCCACTGCAGGATAAAGGTCTCTCCAAGTTTAATCCATCTTCTCCGATCTTTAGCTTCTCTTCTCCACATCACCCCTACACATTTTCTTATTTCATCCATCCATCTTACATGTGGTCTCCTTCTGGGTCTTTTACAATCTCTTGGAATCCAGTTTAAAATTTCAATTGTCCATCTATTATCATCTCTTCTAGCAATATGTCCAGCCCAACTCCACTTCAATCTTTTAATTTTTTCAATGAGGTCAGTAACACCTATTTGTTCTTTTACCCATACATTGCGTTTTCGATCTCTTCTTGTTACTCCCAACATACATCTCTCCATACTTCTTTGAGTGGTCTGAAGTATGTTATGTATAATAAAACAATTTGAAATAGACCATTGCGAGACAGATATCTTTTCCAGAGCCCTATTGAGGGAAAAAACATTTCTGATCACAATTGCCAGTCATGAGGGTAGTAACCGTATATTTTTTTCCCATTCTGCGTGCAGCTTTCAGTTAATAACCTATATGAAAATTTAAAAAATCAAGGTTTATTTATCTGGGATTCAAACCCAGATTATGAAACTGGTATTATATGTTATCAGAATACGATATTCTTTCATTATATAGATATAGCTGAAAATGTTTATATATACATTTTTTATGTGATTGTAAGCTTTTTTTGTATGTCTTTTTTTTTTTTTAAAAAAAAAGAAACTTCCGAAAAGTTAACGATATAAAAATGAAATGAAATTTCAAGACATGGTTTTAAAAGCTCTTTTTTTTTAAAAAAAAAAAAAAAATGTTTTATTTCATTTATTTAAAATTTAAACTACTTTAATGTAAAACGAGAAATCGAGTTATAGGCCAGATTGTTCGACGATATAATAGTTTTCTCCAATAAAAACATTTCAATATAAAAGTGCTGACTTCGATTTTTTTAATCACTTATTTATATATATAGTTTTACAATAAGTTTGATAAAATTCAAATAATTGTCATTAGCTTCTTTCTTCTTCTTTTTATTTATTTAAAAATTTCATCTTCTGTTTTTTTTAATCATCTGGATTAAGGAAGTTTTATATACGACATAATAGTGACTTATGTCTCCATGATTTTACGGAAATATGGTTGTAATCTTCTGAAAAATCATTTCATTTTCCTGCATCTTTAAATACAGTATTATAAACGGTTTAGAAGTAAAAAGAAAACCAAGAGAAAGAAAGAAGGGGAGAGAGAAGAGGGGATAATAAAAAATTTACATAAAAAGATAAAAATGTAAAGCAGTAGAAATGATTATTTTATTCTAATGGTATATCATTATTTCGACCTTTTCATCATGTATTTAAGATTTTATGAATTAAAGAGTCTGTAAAAAAATGAAATAAAATAAATTACTAAAATTATTAAAATATCTTAAAAAATGCATTTGTGAAGAAATAGTTTATTAAGTGTATTATTTTATATGTGTAATAAATGAAATTAAACAGAAAAGTATATAAATAAAATAATCATAGAATTGGTGATTAAAGACTTCAAATATTAAAACGATAGCTAACTTTTTTTTTCTACCAATAATTTGACTATTTTTAATTACTACGTATAAATATAATATATATATGATGAAAAAACAAACAGATATTTATGACATTATTGAAAAGAATTGAGAGACTAAAATAAAGCTAATAATGATAATAGATGAGCAGTTAAAATTTTTAATTGGATTTCAGGATATTGTATAAACCTATAATGAGGCCATATGTGAGGTGGCTGGATGAATAAGTTATGGAGAAGAGAGGTTAGGAACCAGAAAAACTGAAATAATTTTGCAATGGATTGGTAATAGAAAATGATGATGATGAATATATGTATTTTAACAAAATGGTGATAAAAAGATATTATTTTAAAATACATATGTGTGTTTTATTAATTAACAAAGCAAAAGAAAACTAGATAAATTTAAGTAATAACATATATTCATCTAAATATATAGTAATACAGTATATGTACTTTTACTTTGAAAATATTAGTAATAAAAATCTCCAAATATACTGTTGTGATATGATAGGTGGAGCTTCTATTAGTGTTCATATTAACAAAATGCTTTCATTTTAAAAATGCTTTTAAAAAGACTGTTTAATTTTTTTTATTGTAGTTAAAGTAATGATTCAATACTAGTATATTGTAAATACTGAACTTTAAGATGGTAATTAAAGGGAATTTGAACACGGACTTTTAAACTTCCTTCAGCTATCCTCTCTATCTTACATGACCTCACACAAGTGAATAAGATAAATAATCTCCCAAACCCGATTTCGTGCTGAACCAGCACTCATCAGTTGGTCCACATCATCATCTTCCACACATACATATAATCAGTCCTCAGTTTATATTAAGATAGCAAATCTTCAAGCTTCAATAGACAGACTTCGATCTTCTCCACCCTCCACTCTTCATCCCCACATACCAATGAAAATTTGATGATAGAATGCTCAAACCCTTGTTGATGCCAATATTATTGTCATACTCCCATGTTGACCTGAAGTAACTCTGATCCCTCATTTACATAAATCCTCTTTATTTATATTTTAAAAGTAATGAGTGATCTGAAATTAACAATTTAGTGTTTAATAAAGTTTATTCCGTGGTTAATGAATTAAAAAAAATCTCCTTGAAATTGTTAAGTGATATTATTTTAATTGCATTGGTGGTCGAGAGGTCAGCATGACTGCCTTGCACTTGCAGGCAATTACCCGGGTTGCGGGTTCGCGTCCCAGCCAATGCTATGACACTAAAAAAAAAGGCAATGTTTATGGCTACTATTAAATAAAAAGACCATATTTTCTCCATGTTTTTTAAAAATAAAAAACAAAGTTTATGTATTTAGTAAATATAAAAATACCCTCTTTTATTTCAGTTATGATCAGTTTAATAAAAAACTAAAGCTTATTCGGTTGCTAATGATAAAAAGCATTCTTATCTTTTTCATACCATTATTGTTTGAAGATAGATATAAAGTAAATGGATAGAGGAATATAGGATGTATAAAATTAATAAATAAGCCTTTAAAGAGAATGAATATCCTGGATTAAAATTAAATATTCATCATTTGCTTTTATTACGAATGTTTAGCCACTAAAACGTCATATGATCACCACTTGTCAAAACAGCAGCAACTCTCTCCATACAGTAGTGTCACCCAGTGCAAGTCATAGTAATCAATTGTTGCTAGTAACTAATCTGGAGATATTGGAAAAGTATGCATTAGATAGGGATTTTGATGCACAAGCCTTCTAGTATCCATTGATTATTATGACTTTCACCAGGTGGCACTTCTATAAGAACAGAATTGCTATTGTTTTAACAGCTTGTGTAAGCATAAAGTGGTGATAATGTGATGTTTTAATAGTTTAACACTAATCCAGATTAAAGGATGTTGGTGACTATGGTTATTAAAAACCCAAAGACACCAAAATGTGTAGATACTGAATTAAATTCAGATCTATATGATTATACAATAAGCATGGGTTAAAAACATAGATGTGTTTTCATTTCGCACTGCATTAAATCCAAGGACTTAATTTTGCACTGCATTAAATCCAAGGACTTAAGTTCAGTGTCCTCATATCCAAGGCTTCTCACTGATGAAATCCACAAGTCAGAAACTAGTGTGGATGAATAAGTAGTAGAAAGATATTTTAATTTACTAACCTTCTAGCATAGCTTACTATGGTTTGTACTGGGTGGCACTACTGTATGGAGAGGGGTGCTATGAAAATATTCAGTAGATTGCAGTTTATGGATAATAAGAGAGTAGCCAAAATAGTATTTAATTGGATTATGAGTAAAGGGCAAGCAACAAGATGGGTGAGAAAGAATATGGTATGCAAAAGATTTGGATAAAGAATTTATAACAGCATACTTATACAAAAGGTGGGATGATTGTGTTAGGAGAATTGTTGAGTGGTGTAGTGGCAAGGAATGGGATAGAAGAATAGATGCATTAATAAAGAATAGGGAGTTGAAGAACTAGTATGGAGAGTAAAAAGAGTTTAAATATATTTAGAAGTAAACAGAATATTGGGTATAAATTAATTTATTATAATAGCAAGGAAAGTAGTTTACTGTTTAAGGCTTGAACAGGATCTTTAGCAACAAGAAAGTATATACATAAATGGAAAAATGTGGGTGATTTAGTCTGCAAGTTATGTAAGGAAGGTGTAGAAAATATTAGGCATCTGTTAATTAAATGAAAACGACTGCAAACAGAAAGGGTACACATAAAGAAGTTGTGGAAAAATAAATATAAACAAAGTGATTATACAGAAAGTGGGTTCTTGATTTTTGTGTTGAGTTTGGGAAAAGTTAAAGGGGATTTAGATTAAAAGCCACAGAGTTGACAAAGATTATGTTATGGAAATGGGATGGAGCAGGATAAAAAAGAATAAGGTAAAACCTTAGGGCAGGAAATAGAAATAGAAAGTAAAGTGGCTAACAGGTTTCTCTGGGCATAGTGACTGAGAGGTCCTGACTCCAAAAAAGCAACCACAGTTCATCACATTGCATCACCACTGTTACGAATGCTTCTGGAAATAAGTTGTTTTTCATATGCAGTATCCCTGTATATTATTGCTTTTGGTCTTATTATAATACAAAATATGTGATCAAATTAAAAATGGATCATTGTTATATGCTCTTAACTTAATCCTCCTGCTTTTCCAATTCAATTAGTCATCATTATTTCTCTCATTCTCTGTCAGTTTTTATTTTTATTGTCTTCAGTCCATTAGTTTAGTACATGATTGATTATATTGAGACTATCAACCTTCTGCATTCATTACAGAAATAGGATGCATGTTTATGCAACCATATTGTTCACTCCCATTTACAAATGCATTGTTAATAATGATTCTAAAATGAGTGAAGAGACATTATGTAAACAATATTTTTATATCATTGAGTTTATTATGTATTTGTAGATATATTTTTACTTTCAAGACTGTTATTAAAAATATATGCATTTGTTTTTTATCTTATGATTTATTTGGCCTCTGGGTTGAGTTCAAATAAAAAAAGAGCATCCTAATTATTAAAGTTACAAGGTAACTCATTCTAAGACTGATCTATTAAGCATTTCAAATCACATGAATAAGATTACATATATATTTTACTGCATTTTTTGAGTAACAAACATCACTTATTAAAAACGTTTATGACTAATTAGTAATGCCATGAGTAATATAGCCCTGTATTGAGAATAAAATGATTAAAAAGTAAAAACTTCTGGATTGGTATTTATCTTACAAAAAAGAAAAAGAATCTGTTTGGGTATTAAAAAACTGTTCTGTGCTCTAAACATCACTTGACATCATATGACAGATGCCCTGTGCAGCTGTTCTATTTATAAAATACACTTCATGATGTTATTATTGTCATAACAACTGTTGGAAATCATTTGAATTTAACTTGATGATTAACAATTTGTTCAAGAAAATTTTGTCTCCAGTTTGTAAGTGAAAAGGAGATTTTAAAAGAATTGGATAGTGCAAGAATGGAATCCAAGTTTGATATGATTTTTCATCTTTAAATGAATATAAAGAATTCATATTAAAATTTTAAAACATTTTAATGGATATAAATATTTGACATATGTTTTTAATAAGATTTTTTTTCATTTTAACTAATTTATGAACAAACATATATGAAACATAAATCATTTAATTGTGTAATAGGTGTTGCTATAGTGATTGCAATAACAGAAATTTGTAATACTTAATATTAATGTTGGATTTTATTCAATAATCTTTTATGATATACATAACTATATCAAACATTTATGTACTTTTCATCTGTAACTTCTATTTTTTACTATTCTTTTCAAAATAGACTACAAATTACAATTTTCCAACCAACATTGACAAACAAAAATTTTCACAAATTTTATGGCAACCAGCACATGTTCGCACAATTTATTGCAAATCCCACTGCTACAACCAGTTTAAGTTATCTTAGGGGAAGTTACAAAAGAACTACCTAATTGAGCTGTAAACCCAGCATTGCAGATTAATTTTGAAAATTTTGCCTTGAAGAAAAACTTCTCACAATTATAAACATTAATTTGAAAATTACATAGAGATGCAATTTATCAAAAACAATCAATCATATTGCCTATGTTTCAGTTAAATTCAATTGGTGCTAAAACATTTGGATAAAGAATACATTCTGGTAATGATAATGTCCCTCAAAGATCTAATGTGTACTGACTTAATGGATCTTATAGAAGAATATTTGGTACCCAAGAAATCAAAATATTAAATTAAGCCACTAAGATAGAAATATTATGCCAAAATTGAAAATGCCCGGCTCTATGTTGAGAAACTTTGGCTAACAATGTTTTTTGTGAGTTGAATCCATTTGAGATATATAAAAAATTCTTTTATCAGAGAACAATTATTGCAGTCTACCAATCCAGAAGGTTTAGGTTTTTAAAATATCATAAACAAGACAGTAGTATGAGAAACATCATGAGACACCTCTGAGGAGTTACAAGTTTTATCAATTCCACTCATATCAGCCCAGTGAGTTTCATATTTCAAATCAATACACAAGAACTAATCATTCAAAACAAAGGCATCGAGAATAGAGTTCATTAAAGATAATGATATCAATTAATGTTGTGGCATTTTAGCATTGACAGACTTTGCTTAAACTGTGGACAAAACAATGACCGTTCAAAAAACTGTTGAATCATCATATTAAAACTAAACTACACATGTTGTTGCAAATGTGGTCACAGTGAAAATTATGTATCAAGACACTTATTCTTCATAAACCTATTTTGTTAACAATGAGGACAATTCAAAAGTATATGGTCTTTAACATTTTACTGACATATACCAAAATCAATGTGGGTCAGCAAAAGACAATGATCATTATTTTTCTGTTGCCAACACTGACAGTAACCTTATGAAATTCAAAATGACATGCGATACACATTTTTGCTACGGAATCTTAACTTAAAAATTCATTTTCAATCAACTTCTTGGACTACTAGTACAATAAATCTAGAAGACCCATCAAATGTGCCATAAAAGTATTCCAGTCAGTTTCATTAAGCAAAATTATTTTCAAAACAATGTGAAAAAGCAGAATAAACCAACAAGATACAAAAGTCTCAATAATGTTGTAATTCTTAAACCAACACTACCACTGACAATAACATTGTTTTGTGAGGTGACTATATAGTGAGTTCATAAGTGCTATCATCACTGGTCCTTTAAAAACTGCATTGTACTCACATTGATATATCAAATCTAAGGCAAATATGCAGAATGATGAGGAGTAAACACCTGCATCAATTTCAACTCCAAGAAATTCCATCAATGCATGGAAAGAAATAACTGATATATTTTTGTGATGTGGTGCACTGAAGCTTCTACTTTTACAAAGTCAAAAATCTCTCAGCCATTATGTGCAAAGAAACCTGTCTCCCAACTTCTATTCTCTTTCCATACCCCACCCTAAGTTTTTCCTATATTCTTCACAATCTTGCTCCATGCCATTTCTACAACATAATCTTCATCAACTCTATGGCCTTTATATCTAAATCACCCTTACCATTTCCCAAACCCAACATAAAAAGCAAGAACCCCCTTTCTGTACAATCACTTTGTTTATATTTATTCTTCAACAACTTCATTATTTGTACTCTTTCTGCTTGCACCCATGTACATGCAATTAACAGATGCCTAATTTTTCTATGCCTGTTTTACATAATTTGAAAATAAATCATCCATATTTTTCCATTTATGAGAATATTCTCTTGTTGCTAAAGATCATGTTGAAGCCTTGCACGTTAAAGTACTTTCCTTGCAATTATCATAAATTAACTCACACCCAATATTCTGTTTATTTCTATATATATTTAAACTCTTTTTACTTTCAATACAATTCTCCATCTCTCCAACTTTTTATTTTTTTATTAATGCATCAATTTTCTATCCCATTCCTTGCCACTATAACACTCAACAATTCTGCTACCACAATCACCCCACCTTGTGCATAAGTACCAACATAAATTCTTTATCCAAATGTTCCGTGTGGCAATTTATATGGCAGGGTTGCGTCCTATCTTTTTTTTTTTTAAAGGCAGGGCATCACGTGTAAATATGTAATGGCCACAACAGAAATAAAGGCCATCATTATAAATTTAAGTCAACATTACTAGTTATCAAAAAACGGAAGGAAGACCTTGCAAATATCAAATATATAACAGTATTTCAATTATTATCCTAAAACCAATATATAACGCGTTATTTATTGGGTGAATTTATTTTATGATTTTTTTAACTTTATTATTACAATCATCGCCGTAATTAAAAGCTAAGATTATTAAATACAAAAAGTCCATAAAATGACCAAAGACTAAAGCTCTATAAAAAAAGCCTATTAAAAATATATCTAATATTGAAATACAAGTATAGTGTATATACTTAGCCTAGATGTAACCCCCAAAAAATATTTTGTTAGAGAAGCTTCCGTCGTTTATTAGAATAATTAACATTATTAATAAAATTTAATTTCTAAAGATATTTCTTTCTACGGAAGAGCTATTTATTTTAATTAAAAGCATTATTTATTACAATATTTTAATGTACTAATATCACTTTTTTGTGTGAATGTAAACATATATTTTTTAATTCTATTATTAAATTAAATAAAAAATTGTAAAAGTCACTTTTTATTTAAGACTATAAAAATATATAATAAATAAAATTGTAATTCTTTTATTAAATAATAGACATGTATTGTGACGTCATAGCTATTTTCTTAGCGTAAAAGAAAGCAGCAATTTTTTTGAGCTCTCTTAAAATTTGTAAAATGCGTTTTTTCTCCTGTCTTTTGCCTTGTTTGCGGGCCTTCTGGCGTTTGTTTTGCTTGCCTGTTTCCATTTGGATCTGTGGTTCCCGTAAACCTTGTTTGCAAAAGGTAGATACGTTTGGTGAAGATTATTGTGTTTTATATTCTCTCACTGATCCGGAATTCGTGTTCGATATTTTGGAGCCTCCTCTTGAGAGCATTGTAATCCTTAAGTAAACAGGATTTAGCAAAGAGATATTAAAGGATATAATATTTTACATTGTATGATATTAATACCAATTAAGAAGAAATCAGTTTATATCAATATGGCGATTAAAGAAACTTTTAAGTTTTATCACGAAATGACAATTTTTATATTATTTATCCTGGACTGAGTTATTTTCCCCGATATTGACTTTAGAGGATTTAATTAATCCTATACCTGATTTGTAGACTTAATCATCAGAATTTGGACACTTACAATACTAGGACTCACTATGGAATTCAGTGGTAGACAAAATGTGTACCATCATCATATAACCAAGTAAGAGATGGTTTTAGAAGAACTATATTCTGTTTAACAGATATTAAAATAAGTTCGTTTCGCTCATTTTTAACATTGACTAATAAAGCAATCATTAAATTTTGCTTATCATGCAATCCATAAACTTCAACATCAATGACTAAAAATACTTTGGCAGGGCATCGTCGGTTTATTATACCAATGGCCAGAATATGTATAAATCTCTATTGGATTAATTTTAATAAAAAGAAAAGTCATTAATTTTCCTGCAGCGACAGCCAGATGATATTTTGTATTCAAAGAGAATTTTTAATCTAGACTGAATAGCCACAATTTTACTCAGCATGCGGTTGGATTTGCAAATCATTCATCTTGTTACAATAAGAAGTCAAAATCTAATAGAGAGAATTTATTTTACACCATTAGTAGGACTTTCATTCTAAACAATATAATATTTTAAAGAGATATTTTAAATGTTGAAACTTGTTAATACTTTTTATTTACTTGTATTGTACTACTATGGTTTTTTATTCAATAAAAAAAAAAAAAATTCATTTATGTATTGTGTGTTTATATAATTTATAACGTTTTTACACTCCTTTGTATATATTTACACATTTAATTCACACACATATACAAAGAATCTGGTGATGTTTTAATTAACAAACTAATATGCCTAATATGTGAAAGTAAATGTTTACTTTGATGTCATGCAAGTTTAAAATATTTTTTTAGGAAGGCCCTAAATCTATCCCCTATTTATTATTCAATAAATGTATGTAATCAATCTTTTCTTGGAAAAAAATCAAACTTTAAACTGTTATCTATTGACAGTGGATTAATTTATCTCATTATTATTTTTCTGTTTAATATTTCTTCCTAGATAAATGCCAGGGAGGTCTTATATCTTTGAAAAGATTGCCTCGCGCAGATTAGTTATTTATAGCATTATATTTACTTCAAACATAATTTAATACATAATGGAAAAGACATATAAATGCCTTCTAATATTATTATCGACCAGAATTGATTATTTTCAGTTAGGTTTAGTTATTTCCATCTTTTCGCACCCTCTTGGGTAGTGAATGATTTTATAGTAGTATTTGGACACTTTATCTCAATTAACATAATGCACAAATGATCTCAAATTATTTTTTGTTAAATAAGAAACTATTAAATGTATGATTAATGCTATACAGATGAGATATATTTATTTACTTTTATATGCTAGAATATCAATATTTATAAACGTCTACCTTCTTCCCTACATAATTTCTAAAATATGATTGATTCAATTGACTTTGAAAATATTTGAATTTTATATGTTAGGTTAAATGAGCTTAATAACTTTTTATCTATTAGCTTTATCTGTCTACCATAAGTAAATTATGTCTATCATTTATTTCAAGATGCATCATTGCATGCAACCATTTATCTATCTAGTTATATATATATGAAAAACAAAAAACAAGTTAAAAACTTGCTAACGCTTGTATTTATGTCAACAGATGGCGTTCTACCAAAAACACCGTCAAGCGTTTGTTTACATAAACGTCAGAGCATGCATTCACTATCTCTAACTTTAATTCCACTTTCAGATCATAATTTCAAGCTATTTGCCATCGTCAGTGAAAGACAGGAATTTTAGAAACTAGATCTAAACCCAAACTCTGAGCATTTATGAAACAGTTTCTATTCAGCTTGCAAGCGTGAATCTTTTAGACACATAACGTCTTCAAACTCAGCATAGCAAGCCAGATAGCTACATGGGTCTGATCTCAGTTCAGCATCACCACATAGTAGAAGCCTCTGCAATATATATCATTTTTAACTTGTCTTTTGTTTTTCATAAATGTACATTTGAGGTCTCTCTAGCAATGATATATATTGCAGAGGCTTCTACTATGTGGTGATGCTGAACTGAGATCAGACCCATGTAGCTATCTGGGTTGCTATGCTGAGTTTGAAGACATTACATATCTAAAAGATTCACGCTTGCAAGCTGAATAGAAACTGTTTCATAAATGCTCAGAGTTTGTGTTTAGATCTAGTTTCTAAAATTCCTGTCTTTCACTGACAAAAGTGGAATTAAAGTTAGAGATAGTGAATGCATGCTCTGACATTTATGTAAACATACGCTTGATGGTGTTTTTGGTAGAACGCCATCTGTTGACATATATATATATGGATGTATATCCATCTATTTATCCAACAATTTATCTATCAATCTACTTATATGTTTTACCGAACTAATTATCTATCTAAAAATCCATTCATACATTCAAGCATCTATATATGTAATAATATAAGAATGTGCATAAATATTAAAGCTGTACATGTACACAGTCATAAATATGAGGGCTTCACCATCCACTCTGTATTAACGAGAGACCATAAATCCAACCACAGTGAATGTACATTAAAAGATTGCTTACAGATATACACAGGTATATGACAGTAAATAAAGTGTAATCATAAATAAAATTTATTTTTTAAAAAAGGCAATTTTAAAAATTATAGAAAAGCTTAAAATAAATTATTTTACTTGTACAATAAAGGATTGCTAATGCATAAAATACATTAAACAAAAATTTAATTTAAGAAAAAAATAATAATTTAAAAACCCAATTAACTTAAGAATGTGAATTGTTTGTATAACAATATAAATAAAAATGGAAGATATTTTGATAACTGAAACAATAGCAGGATTAGTAGACTCTAAGTAATATAATTGATGTAAAACGAAGTTAAAAGTGTATAAATAGAGAAGTTTTCTTTAGTGAGAAAGTCATTATCTTCTTATGTAAGAACAAACCAGATCTTATCAAATATTTTATTACCAAACATACTTGAGTAAAAAATTTGTCTCCACTCTCCCATCTGTCCTCAGGCTGTGGTCTGAAAAATGTCATCCAGCAGAGGAACCAAAGAAGTATGTCTGACCAATGCCTACAGATTGCTACTGAAAAAAAGACTGATCTGAGAGGAACATGAACACAGATGTCCAAGATGATAACTGCAACAGCCATTTTATTCATCAATGTTGGTTGGAAAATTGTAATTTGTAGCCTCTTTTGAAAAGAATAGTAAAAAATAGAAGTTACAACTGAAAAGTAAATAAATGTTCAAAGTAGTTAAGTGTATCATAAAAGATTACTTGAATAAAATCAACATTATTATTAAGTATTACACATTTCAATTTCTGTTATGGCAATCACCATAGCAACATGTATTACACAATTAAATGACTTATGTTTCATATATGTTTGTTCATAAATTAGTTAAAATGAAAAAAATATTAAAAACATATGTAAAATATTTATATCTATTAAAATTTATTAAAATTATAATATAAATTTTTTATATTTGTTTAGAAATGAAAAATCATATTAAACTTGGATTCCATTCTTGTTGTATTCAATTCTTTTAAAATCTTCATTTCACTTACAAACTGGAGGCAATAATTTTTTGAACAAATTGTTAATCATCAAGGTAAATTCAAATGATTTCCAACAGTTGTTATGGATCTTATAAATAAAACAGAGATATTGTAATGTGAGTCCTTTTAATTTTGTCATTGCCTATAATGAATGTTTTAGATCTGTCTTTTAAAAGTTTATTAAATTTTGTTCCTTAAGTGGTTAATTAATAAAACCACAGATGAATAAAAATTTTAATTATCTGCACATTCAATAGGAAGTTACCTGATGAACTTCCAGAAAAAATGGCAAAATTGAGAAAGAAGAAAAACTCATCAAACACATTGTATTGCAAGTCAGCTATATAAATATATTCCGTGGTTAAAAAAAAACCGGAATTACATTCATTTATTTGTGATGGATATAAACCCCATTATGTTTCTATGGATATATTATTTCAGATCAAGGAATTCTACATGATCGAATAACTCAACTTATGTAAGATAATAAGCAATTTAAACTTCACTTTCATAATTAAAAAAAAAAAAAAAAAAGCTAGTTTGATTCTTCACTTGATTATACCTGGAGTGTGGCATTAAAAAACTTCTCTTTGCATATTATTGTCAATGAAAAAAAAAATTAAACCCAGTGATGTGTAATTTTGCATCTGTTATTTTTTGAAAGCTGGATATTTATATACTTAAAAGGAAAATATGGTAAGTTGAACACGAAAGGAGTTGAATTCGAATCTGAGTTAGTTACCACACATGGTTATCTTTTCTACTCAAAGGAAAATCATCTTTACATCATAAGATTGGAAATAAAGAACCGGACTTTATGAGGGATTAGTGGATAGTGTGTGAAAATGGACATACTTTCAATTATATAATATGATTTCTATACATATATGTATATTTTTTTTTGTTCAAGGAAAAGAAGTATTTACATTTTACTGTAATATTATAGGTAAATAGTTAATATGGGTATGATAGTATTCACAGTATAAAAAGGGTTGGAGAGATTCATTTAGTCTTCACTATTTAGACTCTTATCTGATTATATAAGTGAATAAGACCTGATGTTTTTAAATATTTAATTTTTTTTGTATGTTCAAAATTTAACTTGAGACTATCTGATAAAAACGGGTTTAAATATAACATTTTGTTTTATGTTTAATTATTTAGGGAATACACGAATGGATGAATGGAAATCAATTTTGATTTGATCACATTTTTTTATTATCATTGCATCTGCTATTTAAAAATCTCAACGAAGATATTACAAATCTCTCCTTCCATTTTTATATATATCATTATTGTCTTGCAGTGAATTTTGGAATTCTGCAAATAGATTTTATTATTTTTATTGATTGTAGTCTATTGCCAAACATCAATTGATAATCTGTTATATTTTATTATTACTGTTATCAATTTTTATTATAAACCAATAAATTTAGAATTGATTTAAAACCTTACGAATCTGTTTAATTCTTTCTTTTGGATGCTCAAGATAATTTTGGTACTTAAAATTTGGTCCAAGATTACACCCAATTTGGTAAGTGAAACAGAATTAGATATATGTATACTTTCATATATTATTTTTAAAAAATCCGATTACATATAAATTTTATATTTATTACTGCACTTAAATATTTGTTCACTTATTTAAATCAATATTACTAATAGAAATAATTTGATTGGCTCAGAGTTGATTATTTATTGGCTAATCTTGTCTGGTTACAATAATGTTAATCGATTGCGCTCTGTCAATAGTCAGAATGATCTATCTTAACTACTTTTTAAATTTCTTTGAAATGGAGATCATAAATTTTATTAACAAGCATAACTGAATATTATCTTTGCTTGGATAAATGCCAATTATTGTCATATATAGCTTAATTGTTAGGAAATCCATTTTGTATTCGATTGATTCAGATTTAAGTATATAAATAATATCACTAATGGTAACTCAGTAAATATCCAATAGAAACTTAGGGTGTATTCTAGATAATGTGATTGAATACTGCAAAAAACCTGAAATTATCTCATGGAAGATATCGATAATAAATTCTTGTGGAATATTTGGTTTTTGAATATAGTTTAAGTGATAATTGTTGATAGATCTACTGTAAATGTTTATATTATATTTAACGTTTTATTAAAATAATTGTAAAAATTGAGTAAAGGTTTATTTTATTTAAAGATTATAAATAGTGTGTAGGTTTATAAAACATTTTTAAAAAATGTAATTATGGAAATTAATACACTATACAGTCTTATGCACACCTACACATACATAAGGTAATATAAAGGATTTGAAGTCAGACTTTCACACAACCCTCAGCTCTCCATGACATCTCATATTGCTGACCCACCTGATCACACAAATGTTGAAAAGATAAATAATCATCAATATATGTATTTCATGCTAAACCAGCAATCATCAGTTGGTCCTGGTTGTATATATGTGTGAAATTAGTAATCTGGACCAACTGGTGATTGCTGGTTTAGCATGAAAGACGTTTATTGGTGATTATTTATCCTTTCAACATGTGTATGATCAGGTGGGTCAGCAATATGAGATGGCATGGAGAGTTGAGGGTTGTGTGAAAGTCTGAGTTCGAATCCCTTAAATTCAAAATGTAATAATTATTTAGAAACTACTTTATTTAAACGAATGTTATTAAATATTAAAGTAAATTTGCATTAAGTTTCAATCAATTAACAATCAAATAGATATCTTAAGCATACATCATTGTTTAGAGCAATGATACGTGATTTTACTGCTTGCTATAGTTTACTTTGCAATCATGTATAGATATGTTGATGTCTGGAGCAATGATCTAGTTTGCTGTATTTCATTTTAAATACTATCTGGATAAATTATATTTTGATAAGGATCATTATTAGTATTTTATGGTAATGTAGTGGACAATCTAAATAATTATGTATGGTAAATTTTCTTATTGCCTAGTGTGATCGATAATTGAGCTAGATAATTTTACACAAGTTATAAAAGATATACTATTTGTTAAGGCATGTTTTTGCTCTGTGATAAAGAATATAAACTTTAAGGGTATTTCTTCATGACAAATGTTGACTAAACAAATGTAGAGAGGTAGTGAGATGGAAAATCCATTATTATTGTGACAAAGTAGTTACCCAATGCTGGTGATGATGATCATGTATATGTGGAAATTATTACAAAATTTAAATCAATATTGGGGCTTTTATAATGTGGCATTCCACATTAAGGCTGGATCTATATTATTATGAATGCTGTCTCAATTCTGAGACTTATAAGATTTTTATATTATTATCCCTTACTATAATCAATAGTCCATTAAAAATGGTGACCTATAATTAGGCATCACCATTTTTTATCACGTTGCAACATACAGATTTGAAGAGTGGGTCTTGAAACAGGACGAACTTCATTATAATGCCAACTTAAATCTGGATAGCTACTTGCCTCTAATCTACAGTTAGAGAAAAAAAATTGTTCACCTTAGCATGACCAGGGAGGAACGAAGTTTTGATAGCTTATGTACATTTATTTTCCTCTATTGATTGGCAGGATCCATGATTTCCAATGATTGAATATCCTGTAGATCCGCGTGTTATCTAATGAAGTTATAAAAAAAAGAAGAACAAGAGCAAAAAGTAAATGTTGAGACACCAACGGATCATCAAGCAATACATTATAGGGGGAAGTTATTAAATGACCATAAATCTTAAAGCCTTATAATGTTAATGCATATACATATATGATTGAGTAAATTATCATACTGGGAATATCCGCTACATATAATTATACATCACCTCTTTTTCATTAAGCTATTAAACAAATTCCTATGCAAATATGATGCCAGTTATTATTATTATTACCATTGCACTTACCAAGAATTATTATTTAGTTAGTATCTGCCCATAGATTTAATGAATACACCTGGGTCTCGTTTTATGTGGATTATTTTAATGCGATTTTGAAGTTATGCATTCATGTTTTTTCTTAATATCTTTCATATTTCACTATATTTATTAGATATCAAGAAATTTAAATTATTAATAACTTGAAATACTTTTTTTTTTCAAAAATATAACATTATATTGGCAGTTAACGTGATTGTGGCCTGAAGCTGTATTTACAATTAGTATAAATAACCTATTTATACTAATGAGTAAATAATAATAATAGATGTATACTTACATATAAAAATATCGCAATAAATATTCAAAAAAATTAAACTTTTAAAATGTATATTTTATTATATATAACAGAAATAAATAATTTTTTAGATTTTTAAAATAAAAAATGAACATTTTATAAACTGAAAATAATATTTCTAATGATAATGTATAATTGTTTTGATCACGATCTCATTTTTTTTTAATATAGAAACAGAAAACCATTGACACAGCACAAGACTGAAAATAGTGCTAGTTGTACATGTATATAAAAATAAAGTGGCTAACAGGTTTCTCTGGGAATAATTGCTGAGAGATTCTTAACTTCGTTTAAGGAGAAGCTACAATACACCACATCACATCGAATCTGATTTCTTTCCAGTTTACAAACGAACGCTAGCAGTAATGATTAAAATATGTATGAAAAATGTAAAATTAAATATTGTAGTTAATAAAAAAAGTAAAAAAAGTTTGTCTTGTATTAATTTTTTTCAAATATTTGAAATTTTTTATTAGTCATACTTTATTTGCTTATTTTTTTAATGTGAATTTTAGAATAATTTTTCTTTGCTGCTTTGCTTTTATGCGAATTCTGAAAATTACAGCATCTATCCCCCATTTTTCAAGGTAAATTAAGTCTATTTTAGTGTGATTTTTTTTAATGTGGGTTTTTTGTGGAACCTATCTACCGCATAAAACGAGATCCAGGTGTATTACAAAAATTATTTATATAAACAGTTTAGATTGTACCCTGCATAACAAAAATAGTAAGGAACACTTATTCATACTGCATCCCTTATAGACATATATATTCACAATCCTTAAATTGACTGAAAATGCATATCAATAATAACACTAGTGGGTACTCTTTAAACATAAATCATATATTAAAAAAATATAGACATGTTTATAATAAAAATGCCTTTCATATTCTGTGGTAAAACTAAACATCATGTCAATTAACTGTACAATAATACATTCTCCTTCTATCTCTTTCTTTTGAAAACAAAAAAAACTCTATTGATAAGACAATAGTGCCGGAGAATGGGTACGGAGTCATTTAAAGTCGAATAATTTTTGTAATGCTTTTAAAGTACCCCATATTTATTATCGTAGGTAATTAGAAATAAAATAAAGTTTACTTATTGAACCACCTTATAATTTCTCCCATGTATATATATTCCACATTATCAAAAAAGAAACAAATCGTTCCTTTGTCTTTACAAATAAACAAAAAAATCATGTGAATCAATATGTATGCCAGCAATCTACTACTATGTAATTATATACATATGAAGAAGTAAAATGAGCGATCATCATTATGCATAATCTAGGCCTCTCTAATTACATCTCAGGTAAAATTAGCGAACATATTTAAATACTGCAGTAAAGATATAACTATGAAAGGTACCAATAACCTGTGGTATAGTTAGAGTGGATGTATGTGTCATGGCAATGAATTATGAGTCCATCTTGGAAGCATTAAGATGCAGTCACCAGTTTATGATGGCTGTTACAGTTGTCATCTCAGCCACCTGTATCGATGTTCCTTCAGATCGGTCTTTCTTTCAGAAGCAAGTGTCAGGCCTTGGTCAGACATACTTTTTTTGTTTCTCAGCTAGATGATATTTTCAGACCCGGCACAAAGATAGATGGGAAAGTGAAGATAAATTTTCTACTCAAGCATGTTTAGTATGAAAATATTTCATAACATCTGGTTTGTTCTTACTTAAGATGCTCTCCCCAAAGAAACCTCTCTATTTATATCCTTTTAACTTCCTTTTTAAAACATCAATTATATTACTTAGTGTCTACTAATCCCGCTATTGTTTCAGTTCTCAAAATATATTACATTTTTAACTGTATTTTTATACAAGCAATTCGCATTCTTAAGTATGGATTCTTAAATTAAATTCTTGTTTGATGTATTTTGTGCATTAGCAACTTCTATATTTGATGATGCAATATTTTTTTCTTAATAAGTAAAATAATTCATTTTAAGCTTTTCTATAATTTCTACAATTGTCTATTTTTTTAAATAAATTTTATTTATGATTACACTTTATTTAATGTCATATCCTTGGGTATATTTGTAAGCATTCCTTTAATGTACATTCGCTGAGGTTGGATTTATGGTCTGTGGTTAATACACAGTGAATGGTGAAGCCCAAATATTTATGACTATATATATGTACACCTTCAATATTTATGCACATTGATATATTATTACACATATAGATGCTTGAATGTATGAATGGATATTTAGATAGATAATTATTTAGGTAAAACATATAAGTAGATAGACAAATTGTTGGATAAATAGATGGATATATATCCAAATAGATACCTATATACGTACATAAGTAGATAGATAAATGGTTGAATGAGGTGATGCATCTTGAAATCAATGATAGACATAATTTACTTATGATAGACAGACAAAGCTAATAGATAAAAAGTTAATAAGCTCTTTTAACCTAAGATATAAAATTCAAATATTTTCAAACTCAATTGAATCAATTATATTTTAGAAATTATGTGGGAAGAAGGTAGACGTTTAAATAAATAAATATGTCAAGCGTTGTTAACTGAGAGATGCTATGACATATGAAAAAAAAAAGTAAATAAATATATCTCATCTGTATAGCATTGAACATACATTTAATAGTTTCCTGTTTAATAAAAAATGATTTGAGATCATTTGTGCATTATGTTGTTTTAAATAAGGTGTCAAAATAGTACTATAAAATAATTCACTACCCAAGAAGGTGCGAAAAGATGGAAATAAATTAAACCTAACTGAAAATAATCAATTCTGGTCGAAAATAATATGAGAAGGCATTTATATATCTTTTCCATTACATATAAAGTTATGTTTGAAGTAAATATAATGATGAAAATAATTAATCTACCTTGGAGGTAATCTTTTCAAAGATATAAGACCTTCCTGGCATTTATCTAGGAAAAAATATTAAATAGAAAAATAATAATTAGGTAAATTAATCCACTGTCTATAGATAACAGTTTCGAGTTTTATTTTTTACCAAGGAAAGAATGATTACATATATTTATTAAATAATAAATAGGTGGATAGATTTGGGGCCTTCCTGAAAAAATATTTTAAACTTGCAAGACATCAAAGTAAACATTTACTTTCACATATTAGGCATATTAGTTTGTTAATTAAAACATCATCAGAATCTTCGTGTGTCTATGTGTGAGAATATATGTCAAGCATTGGTTATAAATTATATAAACACACAATACATAAATAAAACATTATTTTTTTTATTAAATAAAAAACAATAGTAGTACAATACAAGTAAATAAAAAGTATTAACAAGTTTCAAAATTTAAAATATCTCTTTAAAATATTATACTGCTTAGAATGAAAGTCCTACTAATGATGTAAAATAAATTTTCTCTATAAGATTTTGGCTTCTTATGGTAATAAGATAAATGATTTGCAAATCCAACCGCATGCTGAGTAAAATTGTGGCTATTCAGTCTAGATTAGTAATTATCTTTTAATACAGAATATTAGGTGGCTGTCGCTGCAGGGAAATAAATGACTTTTCTTTTTATTAAAATTAATCCAATGGAGATTTATACATATTCTGGCCATTGGTATAATAAACCGACAATGCCCTGCCAAAGTATTTTTAATCATTGATGTTGAAGTTTAAGAATTCCATGATAAGCAAATTTTAATGATTGCTTTATTAGTCAATGTTAAAAATGAGTGAAACGAACTTATTTTAATATCTGTTAAACAGAATATAGTTCTTCTAAAACCATCTCTTACTTGGTTATATGATGATGGTACACATTTTGTCTACCATTGAATTTCATAATGAGTCCTAGTATTGTAAAAGTGTCCAAATTCTGATGATTAAGTCTACAAATCAGGTATAGGATTAATTAAATCCTCTAAAGTCAATATCGGGAAAAACAAACTCAGTCCAGAATAAATAATATAAAAATTGTCATTTCGTGATAAAATTTAAAAGTTTCTTCAATCGCCATATTGATATAAACTGATTTCTTCTTAGTTGGTATTAATATCATACAATGTAAAATATTATATCCTTTAATATCTCTTTGCTAAATCCTGTTTACTTAAGGATTAAAATGCTCTCAAGAGGAGGCTCCAAAATATCGAACACGAATTCCGGATCAGTGAGAGAATATAAAACACAATAATCTTCACCAAACGTATCTACCTTTTGCAAACAATGTTTACGGGAACCACAGATCCAAATGGAAACAGGCAAGCAAAACAAACGCCAGAAGGCCCGCAAACAAGGCAAAAGACAGGAGAAAAAACGCATTTTACAAATTTTAAGAGAGCTCAAAAAAATTGCTGCTTTCTTTTACGCTAAGAAAATAGCTATGACGTCACAATACATGTCTATTATTTAATAAAAGAATTACAATTTTATTTATTATATATTTTTATAGTCTTAAATAAAAAGTGACTTTTACAATTTTTTATTTAATTTAATAATAGAATTAAAAAATATATGTTTACATTCACACAAAAAAGTGATATTAGTACATTAAAATATTGTAATAACTAATGCTTTTAAAATAAATAGCTCTTCAATAGAAAGAAATATCTTTAGAAATTAAATTTTATTAATAATGTTACTTTTTCTAATAAATGACGGATGCTTCTCTAACAAAAGATTTTTGGGGGGTTACATCTAGGTTAAGTATATACACTATACTTTATTTCAATATTAGATATATTTTTAATACCTTTTTTTATAGAGCTTTAGTCTTTGGTCATTTTATGGACTTTTTGTATTTAATAATCTTAGCTACAATAAAGTTAAAAAAATCATAAAATAAATTCACCCAATAAATAACGCGTTACATATTGGTTTTAGGATAATAATTGAAATACATTTATATATTTGATATTTGCAAGGTCTTCCTTCCGTTTTTTGATAACTAGTAATGTTGACTTAAATTTATAATGATGGCCTTTATTTCTGTTGTGGCCATTACATATTTACACGTGATGCCCTGCCTTTAAAAAAAAAAAAGATAGGACGCAACCCTGCCATATAAATTGCCACACGGAAGATTTGGATAAAGAATTTATGTTGGTACTTATGCACAAGGTGGGGTGATTGTGGTAGCAGAATTGTTGAGTGTTATAGTGGCAAGGAATGGGATAGAAAATTGAGGCATTAATAAAAAAAATAGGGAGTTGGAGAGATGGAGGACAGGTATGGAGAAACTACAGTATATCACATCACATCATCACATGACAAATCTGATGTGTCAAATAATGATAATGATTAAAATACCATAAATGTATGAAAAAAAATGTAAATTATGCATAAAAATATATTGTTTTGAATAAAATTAAATACTGTAATTAATAAAAAAAAAGTAAAAAAAGTTTGTCTTCTATCAATTTTTTTCAAATTTGAAATTTTTTATTAGTCATATTTTATTTCCTTATTATTATTTTTTATGCCAATTTTAACTTAATTGTACATTGTTGCTTTGCTTTTATGCAATTTTTGGAAAATTACAGTACCTTTCCCTCATTTTTCATGGTAATTTAAGTCTATTTTTGTGCGATTTTTTTTGTGCGCATTTTCTGAGGAACCTATCTACCGCATAAAATGAGACCCAGAGGTATATCATTATCTATAATTATGAATTATCAATGTATTGCAAGGTGTAGATTTCTCCAAGTTCAACTGAGTATTTCTTTCCCATAACTGCTTTTCACATCACACTAACAAATTTCTTTATTTCACCCAATCATTTTGTATATGGTCTTTTTTAAGGTCTTTTATAATCTTTTGGGCTAAGTTTAAGATTAAAATAACAAACTCTAGAGCTCAAGTTTCATGGATCATAGACCATCCTTGTCACTTCTAGCATTGAATTTACTTATACAAATATATATATATATATTGAACCGTATTCGAATGTGTGGATTCGAATGCCGGCCTCTTAGGCAGAGAAGAACATACTCGGAGAGTATGTATGCCCAAACGATAGCTATAAAGTATATAACTAGCATTACATTTCCAGGACATAGCTTCTTCTCGGCTGTTGAGTTCAACACCAAGTTCAAAGCACTTTTTTTTGTTTGTGTATAAACACGGGTGCCAGCTGCTTATTCTAAAAGAATACTAAAAGAATAGACAACGCACTTTGAACAGTGGCCACTAACTCAATGCCTAAATCCATGACTAGCTCAGTTGTCACTAATAGATTATACTTAATTAGTGGTTAAAAGACTTGATAAAAGGAATTGATAAAAAGAATTGACCGACAAATAAAGTTTAATTTTAAAAATAATTTATTAACTAACATTTATTTACTAAATTTAAACATTTTATAATTCTAATAAAACACACGCATATTTTAAATTAACATTTCTAAATAGTTTAAATATTCCTATAGATTTAATAACAGAACACTCTAATTTAACTAATAAATATTGATATAATGATCACGCACATATTAACTCGCGCACACATAATAATAATAAAGCATTACATAGCATTTGAAATTTAACCACACTATCAATAGTTCATTTATGTATGATATAAAGTTCATATAATTGGACTCTTGAAAGATTTGTACAAATTAATGCAATGCAATGGCTATTACAGTATAAACAAAATAAGCAAATGTTTTTACCTAGGCTTTTGAATATAGATGTAGAATTTTGTTCTCTTTGGAGGCTGCTTTTGGTGAGAATATTTTCATTATAAATGCTTACCAGCTGGCTGGGACGTTTCCTTGCTGAGTTTCCTGGTTTTCACGATTATTACTAACGGAGACAATTAGATATTGACGGAGGTTTTCTAAGTTGTTACGCTGACATTATTTCACGGGCAGATCTGCTGTTTTTATCAGACATCTGGGCTGGAGATAAACGTGCATTCCCAAGATCTTCTCAACACTGCATTTTGTTTGTTAACTGCTCAATTAATTTCTGAACTGCACTACTCAATTACTTTGTGAACTGATTGTCTCAACTGATTGTCTGATAAAATATTCAGTATTTTTTTTTTCCATGTGTCATAGCATCGGCCGGGACGCGAATCCACAACCGTCTGCAACCAACTACTTGCTTGCATGGCGGCTGCGATACCTCTCGGCTAACAACGCAAGACAAAATATTCAGTATTTATACCAATGAAGTGCTTCCTTTTCAATATCCTCCGGCAAATATCTGTTGTCGCAATTCTTTATCAATTAATCCTTTGATAAACGTGTTTTGGAAGATTGCTTAATTAGTAATAGCCATGCAGAGATGTTGTTTTATATTTTAATTAATAACCATTGCCGTGTTTTTTAATAATAATCTTCTTTAACTTTCATTTATTTATAATAACATTTATTCTATTGTTGACAATCGCATATATATATACGCACATATATTAGTTTTAACATTATTTTTTCTTTAATTAAACTTGAATGAAAAGAGATTTGTATGTTTTAACTTTTTAAATTATATTTTTACGAATACTAATAAAAACTATTTATTTCCTTTTGTAAACCTTTAGTTTCATTTTTCAAACCAAGACTCCCCCTCCCCCCTTTTGATTAATTAATTGTAGCTTTTTTTTATTTCAAAAACTAACGCTAGAAAACTATTTAATTCTTATCTTTTTCGAAAACAAGCTGCAATAAACTCTTCAACATTTAATTTTATGTTTTTCTTTTAAGAAAGATTACTTTAATAATAATTTTAGATAAAAATTATATGTGCCTATATCAATATAGGTACATTACACCGCTCCTCCTTATTGAGAGTAAAATGTGTCATTTTTGACCATTTTATCTCTGTCAACATTAAATCTTAATTTTTTTATTTTATTTTATTGACATGCTATTTATTTGTTTAATTTGATCACTTTAATCAAACTTTTTATTTTATTCATTTATTTAATCCTATAATTGTTACTCTTAAATCATTAATTTGACCTACTTATTTAACTTGATTTTATTGATTTTTAACTGTTTATTTACAAGCATTTCTTCTTACGTAATATGTGCATGGGGAAAAAATCTTTTATTCAATAATGCCTCCTTGTTATTATTATTATTCCTAAATTTCATTTAGTAAAATTACCTCCTGTCCGGTGGTTGTTTTTCTTTTTTCACTAACCTCAATGACCGGGCATTATATGTTCCTTTTCCCTCTATTCCCTGTGCTATCACAAACGCATTATTACCATATTGCCATTTGATGATATAAGGGCCGTTGTATATTGGCTGGAATTTCTTGTATAAATGTTTTTCAGGATGACTCACCGGATGAACTCTCACCATGACCTCATCTCCCCTCCTGAATATAGCCTTAGGTCTTCCCTGCCTCTGCTGCCGTAGCCTGCCCATTTTTCTTAACCAGTTGAGCGCTTGCTTAGCATCTCTTCTCTGGTTGATTGGATTTATCCCCACTGGCAATTTAGTCTCAAACGGATACGGAATATTTCTTCCAAAATGTAGTCGAACAGGTTCGAATCCTGTAGACTCATTTCTTGACCAGTTTACTATGTTGATTATTCGTGATGTTTCTTTCACCCATTTGCAATGATTATCCTGTATATAAACCCGAAATAGACACCCCAACTCCCTCATAACCCGTTCACAGGGATTAGACTGAGGGTTACGAATCGACGTAAGTATATGTCTTATCCCATGTCTGTCCTTCCATTTCTTCTATTTGCTAGATATAAAGGGCATTCCATGATCCGACAGAATTCTGTCTGGAATTCTTACAGTTTTAAAGTATTGTTGCTCCAAAACTCGAATAGTGTGTCTTGCATTCGCTTGGGCTACTGGATATGCCGCTACCAGCTTCGAAAACACGTCATATGTTACCATGAGATACTTCATTTTATTTAACGGAGGCAGAGGTCGGTAGAAGTCTATCGCTAGTAAGCTGTTCAGGCATTGGGCATATATAGGTTGCAGCGGCCCGACTCCTGATGTGTTAGCAGGCTTGGTTGCTGAACATATGGTGCATCTACCAATCACGTCTGTAATATTGGCATTCATTCCTGGCCAGTAAAACCAATGACTCAGCCATCCTTCCACTTTATTTGCCCCATAATGTCCGAAAGTGTTATGCACATATTTAATCATTTGCTCTCTCATGGCAACCGGAAGAATAATGCGTGTTTGTTTTTTTTTCCGTAACACACGCTGTAAGAGTCCTCCTTTTAAACAACAGTGATTTTGGTCTCTCCACAGTGGATTATTGGCTGTTTTCATTACAGGCTGATTGCGTAAATACTCTATTATTTGTTTGCAATCGTTATCTTCCTCTTGCTGCTCCTTTAATCTGTGCATCTTCTATCCCATTTCTTTTATATATTTTGGCGGCAACTATATACACTCTGTCACAACTCAAGTGTTGTTCTTGAGCTACCAGATATCGGCTTAAGGTGTCTGCCACAATATTCTCTTTGCCACGACAGTAAGCCACTTTGTAATTAAATTCTTACAGGAATAAGCTCCACCTTATTAGCCTGCTATTATTCAAGAAGCTGTGATTAATAAATTCAAGGCTCTTATGGTCAGTGACTACTACAACTTCAGAGCCTGCTAAATACTGCCTGAATTTCTTGAATGCCCACACAATAGCCAAGGCTTCCTTCTCTGTTACAGTGTAGTTTACTTCCGGTCCCTTAGTAAATGGCTAATGAAACAAAGAACTCTGTGCTGTCACTTGTCCTGTATCTGAAATAGCACAGCCCCCAATCCAAACCTGCTGCTGTCCGTTTGTACAAAGAATGAATTGTCGAAATCGGGATATGACAGTATAACTTTATTTAAAAATCCTGCCTTCATGCTCTGAAAACTGTGCTCATGCTGCTCATTCCACACCCATGATTTCCCTTTTCTTAATAACTGCAATAACGGCTCCATGTCAAGTGAAAAATTTCTATAGTCCGAGAAAAGATTTAATATGTTTTTTATTCCGGGGTGTGGGGAATTCCTGTATTGCTCAGATTTTTTCAGGATTAGGTAATATACCTCTTTCTGTAATTATATGACCTAAAAACTTGACCTCGTCAGTCATTATCTTAATCTTATTTAAATTAATTCGAATTCCCTTTCTCTCACACTCCCCCAGCAACATTTCTAAATGTGCAAAGAGCTCATCTATACTTTCCGACGCCACCACAATGTCGTCTACATACATTATAACTAAATTCTTAATATCGTCTGACAATACTTGATCGAGACATTGTATAAGCCCTGCCCCACTATTTTTTAGCCCGAAGAAAATCCGGTTAAAAATATATGCACGTCCGTTATATTTAAATGCCGTATATTTCCGATCCTCTGGATGAAGTTTGATTTTCCAGTAGCTGGCAGTTAAGTCGAACGTCGAAAATATTTTCTTATTTTGAAATTTCAATAACAATTCGCTCATAGGTGGTGGAGCATTAGTATCAGCTATTGTTATCTTATTTAACTGCCGTGTGTCCAAACATAACCGAATTGATCCATCTTTTTTTTTTACAGTTACGATGGGGTTATTAAAAGGAGACGAACATTTAGATATAATCCCCCATTTAAGCATTTTGTCTATTTGTTCTTCTACTTCACATCTATATTGATGGGGTATGGGTTATGCATGGGATTGATATGGTTGGTCTTTCATAAGCCTTATCCTGTGTTCATACCCTTGGATTACCCCCGGAACATCGGAAAATACGCTTTCATATCTATTGAATAGTTTCTTCAGTTGGTCTCTTTGATTGTCATTTATGCATTTTAACTCATCCACCTTTTCCCCTATCTCTATTTTCATTACTGCACTTTGTGCATCACTCTGTCTATTTATCATCACTCTGTCTATTTATCTCATCCTTCTGGTGTTTTGTAAACGGAATTATTACATTGTTTATTTCTGCCCGGCTTCATTTATAATCCAATACACAGCCTGTTTTGTACATAAAATCCGAGCCTAATATAATCTCATGAATCAGTCCCTCCAAAATCAAACAGAACGTGCATATATTCTCCCTCTGCCATGTGTAATTTCACCCATGCCTGTTTGGATGCCAACTTCACCTTCTTACCATTAGCCAACAAAACATATACTGTTTTTAAAGGCAATATTTTAATTTCTGGGTTAATGTCACTTATTTTATTAAACATTTCCTGTGACATTACCGATACCTGACTCCCCGAATCAAACAATGCACTAGTTGCAACCCCCCTACCTTTATTTCTATCTTTGGACAGCTCTGAGGTGCCATCACGGGCGTGCTTTCTTCTCCACTACTTACCAGATTCACTACTTGCGTACAATCAACTTCTGCGTTTCCATCCTCATCTTGACCATTCACCATCCCTCTATTGTTGTCCAATGCCATTAGTATTTCAGCCATCTGCTCTACCATTTGCTTGCCAATCATCATTTGTTCCACCTTCTCAGGTAAACCACGCCTAACTATACACATAATATGCTGCTCCGATAATTTGTATGCCGTGATTGATCTCAATTTCGCTATTTGTCTACGAAAAAATGTAATAAATAACTCCCCTGTCTGCCACCTGTCCTGCTCTACTTGAAACTTAACCTTTTCCTGCAGCTCCTCCCCCCAATAGTTTGCCAACAATGAACACTTGTATTCACCAAATATTGTCGGTTTTACACATAATGAATTCCACCAGAGTTGGGCTTCTCCCTGTAAGTGACTGCAAGCTAAAGCAATACTTGCTCCCTTGCTTAAACTATTCAAAGTGCAATAACGTTCCAAGCTCTCTAAGTGATCACTCAGATTCTCCCCTCTGTTCCCTGAGAATGCTTTTATCTTTAGCAGCTGATTTACTGCCTCCATTTTATGTATGTGCACCCATGTTTTCCCATTCTCATGTTCTCTTTCTAATGCCTCTACTCTTTTTATTACTTCCTCCAGCTCTATATCTTTTCCCATCTTGACACCATGTATTTTATTTTTTATTTCAAACTAGCTCTTACGTTAAACTAAATTTAAATACAACTTATTTATTTATTTTTCTTATTAAGATGGAAACTCATGCTAACTCCACCCTTTTAGTCCTTGTCACTACCTGTTCTAACACCTTAGCTCTGCCCAAAACATCTAATTGACTCTGATTTGATAGCATATATGTCAAAATCTCTTTTCATTTCGAAAAAAAAAAAGTTTGCGGTCAATTCTTTTTTTTAAAATTAAAGCACTTTTACATACGTAATTTAACTTTTTAGATTTTTATTTTTAACAAGAACAAAGTATTTAATTAACTGTCATTTATGACAAGTTCGTCCCATGTTGGGTAAAGCAATTTGAACCGTATTCGAATGTGTGGATTTGAATGCCGGCCTCTTAGGCAGAGAAGAACATACTCGGAGAGTATGTATGCCCAAACAATAGCTATAAAGTAAATAACTAGCATTACATTTCCAGGACATAGCTACTTCTTGGCTGTTGAGTTCAACACCAAGTTCAAAGCACTTTTTTTTGTTTGTGTATAAACACGAGCGCCAGCTGCTTATTCTAAAAGAATACTAAAAGAATAGACAACGCACTTTGAACAGTGGCCACTAACTCAATGCCTAAATCCACGACTAGCTCACTTGTCACTAATAGATTATACTTAATTAGTGGTTAAAAGACTTGATAAAAGGAATTGATAAAAAGAATTGACCGACAAATAAAGTTTAATTTTAAAAATAATTTATTAACTAACATTTATTTACTAAATTTAAACATTTTATAATTCTAATAAAACACATGCATATTTTAAATTAACATTTCTAAATAGTTTAAATATTCCTATAGATTTAATAACAGAACACTCTAATTTAACTAATAAATATTGATATAATGATCATGCACATATTAACTCGCACACATATAATAATAATAAAGTATTACATAGCATTTGAAATTTAAACACACATATCAATAGTTCATTTATGTATGATATAAAGTTCATATAATTAGACTCTTGAAAGATTTGTACAAATTAATGCAATGCAATGGCTATTACAGTATAAACAAAATAAGCAAATGTTTTTACCTAGGCTTTTGAATATAGATGTAGAATTTTGTTCTCTTTGGAGGCTGCTTTCGGTGAGAATATTTCCATTATGAATGCTTACCAGCTGGATGGGACATTTCCTTGCTGAGTTTCCTGATTTTCACGATTATTACTATCAGAGACAATTAGATATTGATGGAGATTTTCTAAGTTGTAACGTTGACATTATTTCACGGGCAGATCTGCTGTTTTCATCGGACATCTGGGCTGGAGATAAACGTGCGTTCCCAAGATCTTCTCAACACTGCATTTTATTTGTTAACTGCTCAATTAATTTCTGAACTGCACTACTCAATTACTTTGTGAACTGATTGTCTCAACTGATTGTCCGATAAAATATTCAGTATTTATACCAATGAAGTGTTTTCTTTTCAATATCCTCCAGCAAATATCTGTTGTTGAAATTCTTTATCAATTAATCCTTTGATAAACGTGTTTTGGAAGATTGCTTAATTAGTAATAGCCATGCAGAGATGTTGTTTTATATTTTAATTAATAACCATTGCCGTGTTTTTTAATAATAATCTTCTTTAACTTTCATTTATTTATAATAACATTTATTCTATTGTTGACAATCGCACATATATACGCACATATATTAGTTTTAACATTATTTTTTCTTTAATTAAACTTGAATGAAAAGAGATTTGTATGTTTTAACTTTTTAAATTATATTTTTACGAATACTAATAAAAACTATTTATTTCCTTTTGTAAACCTTTAGTTTCATTTTTCAAACCAAGACTCCCCCTCCCCCCTTTTGATTAATTAATTGTAGCTTTTTTTTATTTCAAAAACTAACGCTAGAAAACTATTTAATTCTTATCTTTTTCAAAAACAAGCTGCAATAAACTCTTCAACATTTAATTTTATGTTTTTCTTTTATGAAAGATTACTTTAATAATAATTTTAGATAAAAATTATATGTGCCTATATCAATATAGGTACAATATATATATATATATAAGATATATATATATATATATATATATATTGATGATATATATATATATATATATATATATCATCAACCATTAACAATCCACTGCAGGATGAAGGTCTCTCCAAGTTCAATCCATCTTTTCCTATCTTTAGCTTCTCTTTTCCACATCACTCCTCCACACTTTCTTATTTCATCCATCCATCTCACATGTGGTCCCTTTCTGGGTCTTTTACAATCTCTTGGAATCCAGTTTAAAATTTCAATTGTCCATCTATTATCATCTCTTCTAGCAATATGTCCAACCCAACTCCTCTTCAGTCTTTTAATTTTTTCAATGAGGTCAGTAACATCTGTTTGTTCCCTTACCCATACATTGCATTTTCGATCTCTTCTTGTTAATCCCAACATGCATCTCTCCATACTTCTTTGAGTGATCGGAAGTCTCTGTATTACTCTTCTATTAAGTTTCCAAGTCTCAGATTCTTAAGTAAGAACTGGCAAAACATATTTATTAAAAACCTTCCCTTTCAAACACATAGGCATATTTCCTTTTAGTATCAAGTTATTTCTATCAAAAGCATCCCAAACAAGTTTAATGCTATGATTAATTTCATCCACTATGTTTCCATCTGTATTAATCATCTGACCAAGTTATTTGTAACTGTTAACTTCTTCTAACTCATCATAATCAATCTTTATTTTCATATTTTGAGAAAATCTATTAAACATTATTTTAGTCTTTTTAACATTTGTCTTTAGACCTACTTTCCTACTTTCATCTGATAACTCCTGCAACATTTCCTGGCTCTAAAGCATTATTTGCAAAAACAACTACATCATCTGCAAAATCTAAATGACTTAAATAATCTCTATTGGCTTTCACTCCTTTAGCTTCCCATTTTAATCTACAAAATAGTTCTTGCAGCACTGCTGTAAAAATGTTTTGGAGATATGGAGTCACTCTATCTTACACCTTTTTCAATGTTGATTTTCCTACTATTATTATGTAATCTAATTGTTGCTGTTGCATTTTTATAAATAGTCTTTAAAATATGACAATATCCTGGATCTACACCTTGATGATCCAATGCTTTAATCACTGAAGAAATGTTTATAGAATCAAATGCCTTTTCATAATCCACAAATCCTAAGCATAATGGCAACTCATATTCATTTTTCCTTTCTATAAATTCTCTCAATACCTAGATATGATCTACTGTACTAAAACTGCTTTTAAATCCAGCTTGTTCTCTTGGTTGGTGGAAATCCAGGGTTTTCTGTAGACGAGTTGTAATTATCTTAGTAAAAATTTTGTATAAAACTGATAAAAGTCTGATAGGTCTGTAATTTTTAATATCTTCTTTATCACCTTTTTTAAATATTAATATTAATAACTGCATTCTTCCAATAATCTGGTACATCTTTACCATTTAGACATTTGGTATATATATATATTATAACAGCCCGTAAAAGGGTGATCAATAGAGTCTTACCGTCTCTGCACTACAAGGGTGCCATCTAGGAATTTGAACCTAGAAAATTTATAGAGTAGGCAGATACGCACTGTTAAGATCGCACTTTATTTTATATTTAGACCATTAGCCCAAGTCACTAGCTCAGTGGAGACACAGAGATAATAATATATATCTTTAATTTATATCTTAAATATAAAAAAATAAAAGCCACTGCCAGTAATTACAAACAATATTTATTTACGTACATATATAATCATTTAAATTTGAGGAATAACATTTATTATTTTAGATTTTAATATTAACATATTTAATTTAAATTATTATTTTAAAATTTTAATATTGTCCGTACAAATGTATTTAATATTTTTTTATTAAGATTGTCGAGTATGAATAGACTACATAGATTGTATTTGAAAAGAAAATATTCTATCCCTTATTTAACTTTAGGCCAAAAGTTTGCAGTCAAACCGGCGTCAATCCATCTGATACATTGATGTATTCAATGTAGCATCAAAATACGACAGCACAAATATATACCATACTGTCAGGAATGTACATCTGAACAGCATGGTTAGAGAAGATATTGACTCTTGTCCAATACAGGAATGTTACATCTGTATGGCAAGAAGAACAATAAAAAAAACTCTATAGGAAGGGACTGCATTTTTCTGTCTTACTATTCCCTTCCATAGGCAAAAAGAGGTGTGTGGTGTATAATGGAGATCCTGCATATAGCAAACCTCATACTACATCTATTAATTACACCAATATATCCAATCCATTGACCTAATTTAACTACGAAGCAAATAACCTAAGATTACCCTTCCCTAATTAATTAATATAACTTTACAAATCTATATAGCCATTCATGTCCAACTTCAATTTAACATTTATATAAATTTGCACAGATGGATTTATAAAAGTTTGTTTTTTAATGTTGAGCATAGATCGACTACATAGATTACATGCTCAAAAACATTTCAAAATAAACATAAATAATCAAAATATAGTCATTGATGTAATTGCAGAGGGAATTCACAAGAAACCCAATGGCATTCATCATAAGATGCCGCATTGATGTCAGTAACTAAAAAGACATTCGAATAAATACATTTTAGATATTCAACATAAGATATCATTATTTACTGAATGTCTATATATTGTAATCAAATATAAAAACAAAAACATAATTAAACGTGAACAAATCTATGCAAGCATCTATGCCCAACTTAAATTTAATGCATTTAATAATTTCTACAATAAATATTAATAAAAAAAATGGAAATGATTTTTGGCAAACTTAAATGAAAAAAAAAAAAAAACAATAATTGATTTAGAAAAGTCAGATTATAGTTCATTTTACAAAAATTAGATTTAGATTGTTTATTAAACATTTCAAAACTTGACGAAAGTTCTTATTTACTTTTAAATTTTAAAATTGTTCAGTTCAATAGCTTACAGTCGAAGAGTCATGGTTCTTGGTGCCAATTCCCGTGATGTCCCCATTGGAAAACCGATCTGATTTTCTGGAGGTGGCCTTAGCTGGTTCCATTCTGGTATCACAGTCATTTCAATTTTTAAAATAGATAGAGAGGGTAATATGTGCATCCTATCACACCTCTCAAAAACAATCAAGCTGGAACTGTCTGGCACTGTCCTTAATTTCAATATTTTTCTTTTTATAATCATCCTCTGAATTCAACGAACAAAACATCAGTAATCCATCATTTTCATTAGGGTCCGAGCTGAGGCTTGGTGCTTCCATTGGTCAAGCTAATTATTTTTATTTTCTTATCTATATCTTTCCTCTGACTTTTTAATTATATAAGAGCCCCAAGGGCTAGTTTGCTTTTCAATTAATTTATAAAACAATCATTTCCATTTATAAAAATATTTTATCTTTTTCTTATACTTTTTTTTAAAAAAGTAAGTTCAAATACCTTTTTTTCTTTTATTTAAAAAAAAAAATTTTTTTAAAGTTTTGCATCTGTGTGAATATATATATATAAATATACTTATACATGTTTAACAACTCTTTAATTTATTTTTTTTAGCTTTTAGTTAGGAACTTAAAAAAAAATTTATTTAAATTTTAAATTAATGTAACGGCATATACCGTTACAATATATATATATATATATATATATATAAGAAATAGACCAATGCATATTGTTAGTTTAAAATTCAAATATAAAATGTCAAATCACTTCACCAAACATTAAGTTTTTTAGCAACACTCCCTTGTGAATAAAGACAGTCTAAACTTCAGACAGCATGACCAAGAGGTTACATCTTGGCCATGCTGTTTGAAATTTATACTTTATCTTTCTTCACAAAGTAGTGTTTCTGAAAAAACATAACGTTTGGGTTGTGGTTTTATATTATATATATATTATAACGATCCAAAACAAAAGTGGAGACAGCAATCTATGTATCTGCAACTACCAGGACGCCATCTAGGCATTTGAACCTAGAAAAATTTATACAGTAGGCAGATATGCGCTGTTAAGATTCCACTTTATTTTATATTTTGGTCATTAGCCCATTGTCACTAGCTCAGTGAGTAGCAGAGATAATAAAATATAAATTTTATATCTTAAATATAAAAGAATAAAAGCCACTGCCAGAAATTAACACATAAAAATATTTATTTACGCACATATAAAATAACATTTAAATTTTGAGGAATAAATTCAACATTTTAGATTTTTCTATTAATCTTTAGTTTTACATTTAAGTAAATTACAACCATGAGTTTAATATTTATTTAGTGAGTCAAGTATGAATAGACTACATAGATCTGCATTTGAAAAGAAAATATTCTTCCTGATTTAACCTTAGGCAACAAATTTCGCAATCAAACCGGCGCCAATCCATCCGATACATTTATGTATTCAATGTAGCATGAAAATATGACAACACAAAATACTATACTGTCAGGAATGTACATCTGAACAGCAAGTAGAATTAGAGAAAAAATTGTCTCTCTACCAACCAGGAATGCTACATCTGTTGGCGAGTAGAACAATAAACATAAAACTCCATAGGAATGGATTGCGGTCCTTTGCCGTCTTACAAACCCATCCATAGGCAAACAGAAGGTGTGTGGCATATATATATAATCCTGCCCATAGCGGATCTCATACTACATCTACAATTACACAAATATATCCAATCCATTGAACCAATTCAACTACGAAATGAATAACCTAAGATTACCCTCCTTAATATAACTTTACAAAACTATATAGCCATTCATGCCCGACTTAAATTTAACATTTAAATACGTTCGCACAGATTATTTTTATACAATTTGTTTTATAATGTCGAGTATAGATCGGCTGCATAGATTCCATGGTCAAAAACATTCCAAATTAAACACAACCAATAAAAATACAAAGTCAATCAATAACGTCAATTGCTGAGGGAATACAGGAGACCCTTTGGTGTTCATCATAAGACACTGCAGTGACATTGTTGACTTATATATTCTAATCGACTGTGAAAACCACAACATAATCAACCACTAACGAATCTATGCAATGTCTATACCCAACTTAAATGTAATGCATTTAATAATTTCTACAATAAATATTACTACAAATAAAAATAATAAAATGGAAATGATTTTAGCAAAACTTAACTATATAAATTTAAACAATCAATTATTAATTTGAAAATCAAATAAGAGTTCATTTTAAAATTTAAATTAGCTGAATCTTTAAAAAAAACAATGACGAAAGTTCTTAATTACTTTTTTGTTGTTGTTGTTAATTTGTAAAGTTCATATCTCACGGTAGAAGAGTCCAGGTTTCTGCTTTTAATTCCCGCGATGCCTCCATTGGAAGATAATGTTCTGGAGATGGCAATAGCTGGTTCAAGGTATCACAGTCTTTTCATTTTTTTTTAAATAGAGAGTGTGCTATGTACGTCCTACTACATCTCTCAAACACAAAACGCTGGAACTGTCAGAAAAAACTGTATTTCCCTTTTTATATTATCCACACGGATTCAATCAACAAAATGTCACTAATCCATCACTTTTATTAGGGTCTGAGCCAAGGCTTAGTGCTTCCATTGGTCAAGCTAATTTCTCTTTATTTTCTTATCCATCTTTCATCAGATGATTTTAATTATACAAGAGCCCAAGGGCCAGTTTGGTTTTCGATAATTCATAAACAATCATTTCCATTTACAGATTACATTAATTAATACCTGTTTTTATTTTTAAATCTTGTACTTTTTTATAAAAAAGTACGTTCAAATACTTGTTTTTTTTAAAAAAATATTTTTAAAGTTTGGCCTCTGTGCGAATGTATATACGTTTAACAAACATTTTAATTTTAGCGTTTAGTTTTTTACTTTTATTTGCAAACTTTTAAGTTTTTATTTTAAATTAATGTAACGACATATTTATATATCGTTACAATATATATATAAAGAGCCTGCTAATAGCTCTAAACAAGCTCATTTATTTTATTTTTTATGATAAATGCTACAAGAGAAAATACCTGAAGTCTTTATTTATGATCTTCCCCATCCCCAGACTGGTTTCAAGCTATGGCTTGCAGAATTTATCATAAAAAATAAAATAAGTAAGCTTGCTTGGAGAAATTAGCAGGCTCTTTATAAATTACATATTGGTAATGCAAGCTATATAGGTCATGTGACATATGACTAATTTTTATTAATATAATATATATATTGTGGCGCTGTGCTATTTTACATTGTTTTAGTTGACTATCTTAACTTTATAAGTTCATGCTATGTTTAAAAAAATAAATAAGTAAATAATAAAAGAAGATGATAAAATTTATTGTACACCTAAATCTCACTTAGCAATTGGCTACTTAGCGATATTTCACAATAGCGATCATCATCAATTTGTACCCACTACTTCGATTTACAATCGATTATTCACGATAATGTTTGGGAATTTTTTTTAAAATTTAGAACGTATAAACTTAAAATATATATAATTAATGAATCTATAATACTATATACTGTATATATAAGTGTTGAATGTCTTTAGAAAAATTAAACTTTATTTAAATATAATGTCCTAATATATATATATATATAATTAATGAATCTATAATACTATATACTGTACTGGTTAAACCATCCACAACAACCTAAACCCAAAGTTGGATTCAAACCCAGTCAAACCAAAGAATTAAACCCAAGACCAAACTGACATCAAACCCAACTCACAAGCTCAGATCAAATCAATGGATGACATATTTCGATGGTACATGACTATGCGCCAAGAAACTAGCTCAACGGATGATAATGATTTCTAAGACCCCTGATCTGGCTCCACTAATGTACAATAAAATGACTACTGATATTTATAAATCAATCAATATATGTATATTCGGGTTGCCAATACAGACAGCAAGCATTAATATTAAAATAGTTATTGAATAATTAAAAAAGTTGAAACCAAATGTGTTATATAAAATGTTTAATAATAAATATTTTAGTTCAAATTGTTTATGATTACTATTATATATATTACCTCTAGTCTTTAAGAATGGGAGTTACAATTTACAATAAGTAATGGCAGTCATGCTCATATGCCAATAATCAATACACAATTGTAGGAGGATTATATATGTCTATGCCCCGACAAGTAAAAAAGGCAAATAAAAGTATTTGGCTTGGACAGAAATTATTATTCTAATTTTAAAAGAAAAGAATGTAAGATTCATTTCCACACATCCATAAATCAACTCACGAAAAGCATGATAAATATTAGGCCATAACTTTACTGTTTAACAAAGGACTTATTTAATGATAAATGAATATGAAGTTGTTTGACTTTAATAAAATCAATTCATTATGATTTACGAGCATGAGAGTGGGGCTTTATTTGAACTGAGAAATAAACGGTACTAACGACTTATGAGCATTAAGAACAAATACAAAATATAATGGCTTGTCGGTGATTTAAAAAATATGAAGAGTAGCTTGTATTTTACAAATCTTTTCTTCTCTATAAAGGATTCATAGAACACAAGAAAAGCCAGGCTGGGACATAGCCGTGAACCTTTGGTGTTCCAATATAATACGAGCGAGTGAGGAAGTGATTTCTTCCTAGGTAATTAACCTTTTAACTGCTAATTATATTATTGGTTGTATGAGGTAAAAATCAAATCTTTTAATTGGCCAACTCACAAACTGAAGACAAAGCCTATTGTTAAAACATATTCACCTATAATATTAAATTCAACTCAGATACGTTTATAAAAAGTATATTACTAATTTTTCAGGTTATGAAGAGAACGAAAGTTCTTTCAAAAATAAATTGCTATTTATTTATTCTAAAATATTCAATTTCGGCAACATAAAAGCTATAATATAAACAAAAAGGTCGACTTTTACGTTATAGAAAAGTAAATATTTCTTTTAAATATTTCTTTAATATTTTTACTAAAATCTTCAATATTTTTCGAAAATAATTTTGTTTTTTTAGTATATTTTTTAAAAAACTAGTTTAATTTCTGAAATTATATTTTTTTAATACTTAAAATTGCATTCGAAATGAAAATCTCAGCATTTTTCTTTATTTTCTTTGATCAGGCGGTTTCTTTGTTCTTTCCAGCCAATCAGAATGTCTTTTTCGGCTGAGAGCTCACTAACAACCAATTACAACCGATGTTCTTTCTTTGTTTAGGTTTAAATGCGTTTTTTTTTATTTTTTACTTGTAAAATATTTCGGAAGAGGGCACCATCTTACAGAACTTTTAAAAACCTATTCAAAACCTATCAAACGAATTTTTTAGCATAAGAACTGGTAGAGTTAGAGTGATGTCAGATGTCTACGAGGAGCCTCGTAGGAGGCGGGAAAAGGGTTTCAGTAACAATAATATCACCGATGACAAGCCTATGAAGCAGGAGATGGCTCGCGTCAGCAATGCTCGGAAAGTGATGATTCGATGATCATTGTATTTAATTAATAAAACCCAAAGGGAATGCTCTACATAATGACCTGATCATGTCAGATTAAAATCAAATATGCTCAAACATAAATGTGATTAACACAATTATATAATTATACTAATCATGCCCTAAACATCATGCCCTCCCTGAATATTAATATAAAGCATAAAATTTAAATTAGAATATATTGATGTTATTTCTTTTATCAACCTTTAGAAAAACACTTTAACATTATTAATATGAATAAATAAATTTTGTGAACTCAGTAAAATAGCTGGGAGCATAGGTTAGAAAATGGGCTAATAGTTATTATCAGCCATTAGTAACAATAGCAAACATTTAATAAATTCTTCAACTAGATAATTAGTAGAACCGTACTAAATTAGTTCTAGTGGGCAAAAATTACTATAGAACTTAATACTATATTATTTTCATAAGGTAAATGTAACAAAAGAGATTATTATCAAGTTGAAGCATTATTGGCATATAATAAAAAATAAATGACATTAATAATTATTCAATAAATATATAAATTAGTTAAATGAACCACCATCATAAGAAAATGAAATTCAACAAAATACTAAATTTAAAGACTAGAGATAGAAATAGAGAATTACTTATACAAATTAAGACATTATAAAGCAAGAAGGAAATTTAACAGTAGTTAATTTAAAATGGTAATTTAAATTAAAGTTCAGAAACTGGCCAGAAAGTCATGGTTCAAAAAGTAAAGATATTATCATTCCTTCCATGGTTGGTTCCTTAGTTTACACAGCAAAGTCTGATTGGGTTGAAATGTATGCATGCATTTTAACTTATATGAATAGCATTTAGATTAATTTCTTTCAGGTTTCAGCAGCTCACAATTGGTGTGGAAAAGTTTTAATTTGCAGCTACATTGAAGATCTTTTGGGGACTTCAGGCCCAGCAATCAGATTCCTGAAGTTAGCCACGCACCATGATGAAGACACTATAAAGATTCATAATTTAAATGGATGGACGTAACCTCTAGTAGCAAGTTCTCTTTAAAAAATATGGCTTCTCCTTTCTTGAAAGTTTTCCAGGCTATTTATACCTGTCCTCTGGTTTCCCACCTATTCTGACTCTTGATGCCTTTGGGCTAAAGCTTCCTGCATTATCAAAAGTTACAATTTTTGTTAATTGATTTTAGATACATTCCTTCGATAAGACTTTCAAACTCATTAACTTTGAATTCATTTTCTAATCAGAAAATGAATTTGTAAATCTGAAAAACCATTTTAATTAAGAACCATCCCTACATTTTAAATTTTTTTTTTGTTAATTAATAAAAAAAATTTCTCAATTATCTTTGGGAGCGGGCAATCTGAAAGCTTATCAAAATTATGTAGCTTTTAATCACAAAAATTTGAACAAACTGGTAAAAGTAAAAATAAAACATTCCAATGCAATGAAATTTTATAACAAATATATATTTAACTATTCATAAATACATACACACAATCCACGCAGTTATAATATATATATGTTTTCATGAATAATTTTATCATGAAGTCATTAATAATATTGTGTGACAGTCAGATGATGTATGTTGATTTAACCCAGTTCGAATACTAGGCGAAAGTACCTCAAGGCCAACCATACGCGAGATATAAATCAAGAATACATATGACCTCTGCCCATTCCCTTTCTCAGCCTGATCACAAACAAACAACACTATCTGAGCCATCACAAATTATTTTCAACCGCCACAACTTACAACACGGTAGAGACATGACGGAAATCTAAGGAGCTAAATAGCTAAATGTGTTAAAAGTATAAGAAATGTGTTTTGTTATCGTTGATCATGGAAAAGTAAAATAAAGCATTTAATATAATTAAGAAACTCAACTTTTATAGTTAAATCATGTTTAATTAATGACTTTACTAATATGACTAATGATATAATCCTCCGCTATTCCTCTAAATGAATGAAACAAAATAATTAGACAATAAAAACGGATTAATAGGTTTGCGGTCTAAATCTTTTCCCAATTTTAATAAAATTGTCAACTCGATCTTCTCGATAACGTACGATAAAAGAATCTTTCGCAACATTTCTAATTGCTTTCGCTACAAACTGTTTAAAAGTTATTTAAAATGTATATAGTTAAATCAGATATACGTAAACTAATCGGACAAAGAGTATCAAAGAGATCAAGTTGCACACAAAAGAAACTGACTCGTATTTAATTAACAAACATAAATAAAATTGAAAGAGATTTTAAATGAACAAAAATTAACTATTAAACTTAACGCAATGGAATACTAAATATTTACACTGGTTAGTAAGGAAGAATAGCGAAGGGAAAAAGGTTACATATAGATAGATGATCACACAATATATATATATTTAAGGTTAGTTAATAAAAATGGTTACATACAAATACATATAAATTCACTGAAGCGATTAGAAAAAATGAACAAAAGGTACATACAAATAGTTCAATAGAGGAGATAATTACCTCCTTTTTCCTTGTCATTTCCACGCGTGTTGATCGACCGTCGAGATGTAATTGTCCGGACAATGAAAATATGTAGTATGGTTTTACGAAAGTTCTCCAGACACCACAGAGTTCAGATGACTATTGAGTGGATATTAGGATTTTGAATGGTATTCGAACCTCCGATAGGCAAACTATTTATTTGCCTAGCCGAGCATATTAGATCTATCAAACTTATATGATTTTTAGTTTGAGCAGTTCAAACTTCTTCATGATTTGTAGACAACATTGTAGACTTTTGGGAACAAAATCACGAACAAAATCTGACAGAGTTCTCCTAAGAGAAATCTGAATGCACCTTGCAATAGCAAAATCTGAAAGAAGCACCTTCACAAGGAAAATCAGAATCAACTGAATCCTTCAAAAGGAAAAATCTGAATATGTGAATTCTTCAAAAAGAAAAATCTGAATGAATCTATCTTTTGTTCTCCCTTCTATTTATACCCTTTCTGTCAGCTACCTTCTATTGTTTGTATGATCTGAGATCTTGATAAGCCTCCCCATGCTCCTTTGTTTCAAAGCAACACTTTCTAAAAATAACTTTAACTTTTTTACTCTAACTTTCTTACTTCAAAGTTTGAATTCTCTTAATTAAAAGAAAGAAAGAGAAGGCCATCTTTAATTACACTTGAATGGCTCACTAATTAAAACTATACATTCTTTTAGAAAATGTTGGCAGGCTTATCTCAAAATCAAATCATACTAAATATTTTAACAAAATTTTAACAACAATATATTATTTTTTTATAGTAGAATAAGCATTTTATTTCAGCAGAATTTTGCATTAACTCATATATATACGCTAGATGTATATATATGTTTGACTAATAGGTTAAGCACTTTTTCTTAATAGAATGAAATTTATTTAAAACAAAATATTTAAATGTAATACACATTTGATAAGCATAATTATTTTTAACTCTAATGCAAAACCCTGCTGATATTGAACTATAAACTTAATTCAGGTCTACAATACTAATTAAGTTTATAGGAAGATGTGAAGCATGGATCGGGCTTCAGATCCATTGCTTCAATTGGTTAGTTTAAATAATAAAGTAGTTGGTTTTAACACATGTTTATATAATACTATTTTAATTGAAACTAGCTTGTATTGAATGTATAAAGCCCCATTGCATTCAGAAATTCATGGTTAATGCTAGGGTTTGAAGTAGACTACAGGTGAGATATCATGAATCTAGGATCGAACTTAGATCCGACCGCTTCAATACTGTACATATAAGTGTTGAATGTCTTTAGAAAAATTAAACTTTATTTAAATATAATGTACAGTACTTGTATTATTTAAATAAAGTTTAATTTTTCTAAAGACATTCAACACTTATATTAGATGATGAAATAGTTCAATATATAAATACAGTACACTATTATGTAAAAATAGTTATTGATTTTTTAATTTCATTAAAAATGTTGTTTATACCCAAGTGGTTTCAAATCAAAAGAAAAACAACATTTTAAAATGCCAATGTTGAATTAAAGAAAAATTTAAAAAGAAAAACAGATTGCATTTAAAATAAGTGTTAATGAATATTTTTTTAATATGTACTTTGTTCCTAAGTTAGTGTAATTTTTTAGCTTTAGGAACCGATCAATTTTTTCCCCATAGACCTCCATTATAAATACATATTATGATATTCTTGCTTAATGATGAGTTTTGGAGAACCAGTTGCCATCGCTAAGGGGGGTAAAGGTGTACAAATAACATGTAAATTATGCTATCTAAATTTTATTTCATTGATATAATTTATTCTAGTCAAATAATTATAAGTACAAAATATATAATGCATAATGGCTTAAAAATTATTATAAAGATATAGCTCTAATAAGTATGCTTTCAAGTTAAAAATTCATGCTTAGTTTATGCATAATTTTATAAAGAGTGAATAGTAAACATAATTAAAGATAATACAGGATTGAATAAAGTTAATTTTAAGCTTAAAAATGTGTAAGATAGTTTGTGAGTTTATATCTATTATAATATAATTATTAAATTCATTTCAAAGTGATTAATAATTTAGTTAAGTTATTTTTATTTAATAGAGTTTAAAATATCCGAATAAAACTGATTAGTTTAAATAAATATCAAGTTAGTTTTTTTTTTAAAAAAAAAAGTCAATTAATTATTAAACAGAGTAAATTTTAAAAGAATGTGAAGTGATTTTCTATCTGTGTGTGTAATGTATATGCATGCATGGTAGTTTATTCAAGAATGGTATTTGTAATTAATAAAGTTAATTTTAAACCACTAAACATCACATGATCACCATCTCATGCTAGCACATAACTGTTAGTAAACAGGCAAAAACTCTCCATATAGTAGTGCCATCTTGTGCTAACCAGAGTAATCAATGGATGCCAGAAGGCTTATGCATAAAATCCCTATCTAGTGCCTACTCATCCAATATCCCCAGACTAGTTTCTGACTTGTGGCCTTCATCAGTGAGGAGCCTTAGATCTGAGAGCACTGCACCTAGATCTTAGAATCTAGTGCAACCCTCCAGCAACCACCTTTTATCTCTACTTCACTATATAGGCTATTGAGCTTAGATTGAAAATATTGTGTTTTCAATTTCATTCTCATAGTTTTGTAGTGAAGTAGAGATAAAAGGTGGACGCTGGAGGGTTGCCTTAGATCCTAAGATCTAGGTGCAGTGCTCTCAGATCTAAGGCTCCTCAATGATGAAGGCCACAAGCCAGAAACTAGACTGGGGATATTGGATGAGTAGGCACTAGATAGGGATTTTATGCACAAGCCTTCTGGTATCGATTGATTACCCTGGTTAGCACAAGGTGGCACTACTATATGAAGAGTTTTTGCCTGTTTACTAAAAGTTAATTTTAGTTTGCTAATGTATCTAAAAAATAAATAAATAAATAATTTAACATTGAAAGTGTTCAAAATATATAAGTTTAGGAGTTTCTGATAAATTAAAAAATAATAATTTAAAATAATAAATGTTATTTATTCTATTGTTTTATTGTTTTATTAATTAAATAATTACTTTAGAAGTAAAGGTCAACTAAAAGTTTTAGATTATCACATGGCATTTAAAAATAGAACAAAATTATGTAATTTTCTTAATTAGTTCCACATAGTAATTTGCATATTTTTTAATAGATGTCAGAATTTTGGAAGGTGTGTCTAATTAAGATGCATATCAAAATTAAGGTATAAAAGATGAGAATTGTCAATATGTGTGTGTGCTGCTACTCTCTCATCTGCTGCTGATCTCTTGTGCATGCTTGCTCCTCATGAAAACAGTATTTTTTATTTTAACTATTTTCATTTAAAGTGTTAATTTTCTAAAACTTTTATTATTTTTTTTAACTAATAATGTGTGGCTATAAGAAAGATAATAAGATGTTTTGTTTCTTATACCTAACCTAATTCAGTTTATTTAACCATGCTTAATCTGGAATTTTAAAAGAAAAAGGTAACAAGTTTTATATTGTTTTTCAAAACTATATCAGACATTGTTTTTTCAGTAGCAATTAAATGAACTCTATAATTCTAGGATATTTATAATTCTGACATTCAGTTTCAAACATATCTTAAGATCCAAATTTATTCATCTTAACAATAGTGATATACAATTAAATCTAGCCATTTTATTTATTAAAACTTTCCTTTTCCAGTTAATAAACAGTCATTCATTATTATTTTAAAATTTTTCTTACAAAGAAACAGTTTCTTTTTCACTATTAAGATAACAAGCATTGGAAAGTTTCTTAAGTCCCTACTTTTAATTCAGTTCTAATATAAGTTCAGGATTACAGATAGCTCTAGAATTTAATTTTTTTCTTTCTCTTTTTCTTCCAAAACAACCATTCCAGCAGTTCATAGAAAACAACAGTTCTAGCAATCTCAGGATATGGTAAAAATAATATCTGTGATATTTCAGGCTGGGAAAGGCAGGGAGGTTGTTCCAGACATATCATCACTTGACACATTGTACATAAATTCTTTATCATTGGGATCTGACCCTTGGTCAACATTGGGGAAAAATGAGTACCTGATTTAAAGATTTATGTCAGCATTTTTACTTAAAGCAAAAACTTATTAAAATTTTACTTCTGGGAGTTTGAACTTCAAGTTTCCTGAAACTTTATAAATTCAATACCTCTTTTCTTTAGTGCAAAACTTTAGCAGAATTTTTTTGTGAAAAAACACAAGAACAAGAACCAACACAAGAAGAACTCTCTCAAAGGTGTGCGTGGCTTTTTATAACCTCCGCTTGTCAATTATCTTCAAACATTCCTTCTTTGCTTGCTCCTACCCTGTGTTAATTTCCTATTGGCTATTACTCATAATTTTGGTATTAATTATTCACACTACCCAAATGATCATGTGATTCACTTGGGATTTTCCCAGTTTTAAATTGTATAAAAAAAAATTTTAAACGAAATCAAGGTAAAAAAACATGTAGCAAAATGAGAGTAAAATATAATATAAAATAAATGATTTAAATTAAATCAAATTTGATGACTGAATATTTTTAAATATTTCTTTAAATTTAATTAAAAATTGTTACCCTTTCACTTTGCTTTTAAATGATACCAACATTTACACAAGCAAACAAGCTTCCACACACATCTATAACCATTCCACTTTAACTATTGAAATTACATCTAGTAATGAACCTATTCAACTGCTTTAAATTTACTAATCTAGTCAAAAAATTGACTGCTTAATTTTATAACTACTTGCAAGTTAAATTTACTATTAAAACTTACACACCTATTTCATTAAATTAAACATATTATTCCATTAAGTTATTATTAACAACCTATTTTAACACTTAATTCCCCTACTCAGGTTACTCACCCCAATCTCAACAATCATGGCACACCTAGATCCACTGGTTGACAGATATTAAACTGTATTCCAAGATCTAAACACAACTATGCCTTAATTTTAAATATTATATGTCTACAAAAGTATTCTGATCATTAGCTAGAATTATCGAAACCAATATCACTTATGAACCTGTTAAATTTATTAGATTTAATGTGAGAATTTTTTTCCCAGTGAATGCTGCATTTACAACAAAACTAGCTTTCTTTGACCAAAGCCCAAGGGTCACAATATATATATAAGACATATTTTGCGGGTTCATCCGTGTTAAAATATTTTAAATATTGATATACTGACATTTCAACTTCGTAACACAAGTCATCCACTGAGTGATAAAAAGTAGAAAGACGGTTGTAGAGGCGCTACAATCACTGATTTGAAAAAAACCTTAAAGTTCCACCAATAGCAAAAATGTTAAATTAAGAATGTTTTTTTAAAAAAATCTTGCTATTGGTGGAACTTTAAGGTTTTTTTCAAATCAGTGATTGTAGCGCCTCTACAACTGTCTTTCTACTTTTTATCACTCTGTGGATGACTTGTGTTACGAAGTCGAAACATCAGTATATCAATATTTAAAATATTTTAACATGGATGAACCTGCAAAATATGTCTTTTATATATGCAACCCGTGAAAATCTTTGTATCAACATATATATATATAATGGTAAATATAAGAATTGTATTTTAAATAATTAATGATTATATTGTAAAAAAAATAACCATGTAGAAGATGAAATTGTTTGCACAATGCACATCACATTTATCTTACCCCAAATGGAGACAGTTGCTATCATTTTATGGCAATGTATATATGTAATAGTTAATACAGTACAATGAAATATATGTAATCAAAAAAACACCATCCTCTTTTACAGGTTATAGTTTTGACTGCTCCAGCAATCTTCTTCAGAAACATATATCTAAACAGTGCTGAGGCTATCAAAACTGGAAACTGTAAAAGAGGGTGGTAAATAAAACAGTGTGTAACAGTAGTAAAGTGCATGGATGATTTAGTATTATATGATATACATTTAGCAATACAATAAGAAAGATTAGTTAAATCAGAAAGTCCTAACTTTTTAGTTGCAACTTTATAGGTTTGGCTGTCTGTCAATTTATCACCATGATCAAACAAGGGTATGCACTCAGAAGACAATTTCTTGGAGTTCAATTCTGTACTGTTATACCTTTCAGATAATTTCTGTTCTTGAGTAATTTTTTAATGATGCTTTCCGATTACATTACTTTTTAGCAATTAAAGTTCTATCAAGGTTTCAGCATTCATGTCAAGATTTTGTAAACAGATATTTTCTATTCAGACAGTTCAAAAAGGTATATTTCAAACATCTGTGGACAAACTTTTGGTGGCCAGACAACTACATACTGGCAGGATTGGTCATAAAATAATACAATTGGAGTCAGTCAGTGCCACACTTTTGTGTTTGTTCATAAAGAACTATTTTCATACTTCTATTGGTAAAACCTCTTTGTATTATGCAGTGGTTATTAATATTTTATTTTATGACAGTGACTGGTTACACTGTGATCTGTCATATTCATCATCATCAACCATCATCAATCTACAGCAAGGTGAAGATCTCTCCAAGTTAATCCATCTTTTCTGATCTTTAGGTTCTCTTCTCCACATCACCTCTGTACACTTTCTTATTTCATCCATCCATCTCACATGTGGTCTCTTTCTGGGTCTTTTACATTCTCTTGGAATCCAGTTCAAGATTTCAATAGTCTATTTATCATCATCTCTTCTAGCAATATGTCCAGCCCAACTCCACTTCAATCTGTCATAGTACTTGCTGCTAAATCTATTTACAGCTACAACATGCATGAATTTAAAATGTGTATTCTTTTCTCGATCCAGACCTAGTATATCTCTCAACTTATATTCATGAAATATAAACATTTTAATACCAAATTGTTTTTCAAATTGCAATTTTATTCATTAACTAATCATAAATTAATATACTCATAAATAAGTCTTATTGTTTATCAAAGACCTATTTATCAAATCAACAAAATTTCAAAACATGCTAATTATTATTTTAGCCAATTTTAAAATTTTTCATTTAAATCAGTTTATTTTCAAAGATTACAACTTTTCATTTTTATCAAGTAATTGTAAAAAAAAAATATTATAAATTTTAAATGAGTCCATTTACACCAATAAAGTTTAAGATTTTACAATTAACAGAGCGTATTTCAATTTCATAATATTTTACACCCATAATCCAGTTCAAACTTTTTATAAATAAATAAAGAATTAGAAAGCGTACATTCTAGACATTATTCTGTTGATTTATTATAACAAGGCAAAACTCTCCATACAGTAGTGCCACCCTGTGCCAACCAGAGTAATCAATGGATGCCAGAAGGCTTGTGCATAAAATCCCTATCTAGTGCCTACTCATCCAATACCCCAGACTAGTTTCTGGCTTGTGGCCTTCGTCAGTGAGGAGCCTAGCCTTGTTTAATAACAATTATATGCTAGTATAAGAGATGGTGATCATGTGATGTTTATTGATTTATTATACCAAATATTCAACTTTTTATAGCATAGAAGGAAATTAATAAAACAACTCTCTGTATTTGCTCATTTGTTAACGTTCTTTCTTAAACAAAGAAATAAATAACTCACTCACAAGCTGTTTCTTTTTATATTTTATTTTACCAACAAAAATTTAAATATAATAGATGACCCAGTTATTTTATTAACCCTGGAATGAAATTTATTTAATAACATTTTACACTTTATAGATTTTTAAAAGAAAATACTCATTTATTATGAGAAATCATAAATTTACTAGATTAAACTATCATGTTTTGGATTTTATTTGTAATTATATAAAAACTTGAACAAAGGCTTTCAAGTTCCCTTTAGCTATCCTATCTATCCCATACAATCAATCCACATGACCACACATGTGTGAAAATTATAAATAATCTTCAATATACATATTTTGAACCAGCATTCGTCAGTTAGTCCAAACTATCATATCCATCACATATATATAATCAGTGCTCGGTTTACATGGCTGAAGAATTGGAGGGTGGAGTAGATTGGAGCCTGTTCATTCAAGCTTGAAGTTTTGCTATCTTAATTTAAACAGAGCATTGATTATATATGTGTGTAAACATTGATGGTGTGAACCAATTGATGAGTGCTGGTTCAGCATAAAATACATATATTGGAGATCAATTATCATTTTTACATTGTGTGGTTATGTGTATTGGTTGTATGAAATAGAATGGATAGCAGAAGGGAGCATAAAATTCTGTGTTCAAGTGCTGTATATAATTAAATTAAACTATATATATATTGAAACAGTAAGATCTGCTTTGCAGATCTTCGTTTCAACTTTTCTCATCTTTTTCCTACCCTCATACCTTAGTTTGAACCCCAATGTATCGTAGTGTATCTGCAATGCACTTATATGCCAAAAATCCCACCAACTTTAAACCACAAGTACAACGCTCATGTTATATATAATTGTATAACTCATGCCCAATAAATAAAATGTTATAAATTATGTGTATTTTCACATAATTTAGATTTATTTAAAAAGTAGGTTATATAGGTCGTAATTGCGCACACACTGTGATATGTATTTTAAAACTTATGTTAAGATTATAAATTGTCATTTAAAATTATTTTGTTTGAATCTGTTTACAAAAATATATTACAGTCGTAATATTTGTTTTTGATTTAAAATAAAATTTATATTCATTTCATAAATAGATTCAAATATTGAAAGTTAAAAGTAAAATAATTTTCTTTTGAATTTAAAAATCACACCATATATTTTCTGTTAAAATAAATGAGGGCTGGTAGGAACAATAGTTTTAATTATTTAATGTTATAGAAGCTTATCTAAAAATACAGCAGATGTCCACTTAAGGTTTTTCTTTCAATTAGTAAAAGTTGTTTTAATTAAATCAAATTTGTAATTCGAATGTCGACAGGGAAATTAACAATAGAAATTAATTAAAATTTTGTTGAATTCCTTTAGACATTCGGATAGGATTGATTACAGCTGATAAGTAAGCAAAGTCCGAAATATTTTTGTAATGTTCCAGGGCAGTTGTATTGTGCAATTTGACTATAAAAAGGAGGGTTTTCTTTTGTTCTCCATTCTAGCAATATTCCAGTAAATATTCTAGTGATTCTAATATCATTCTACAATTATCCTAGAAAGATTCCTAGCATTATTCTTCGAGCAAGATTTCTAATATATATTGTCCTGAGATTTTCTAGCTACGTGCCTGAAAACTGAAATTTGAAGCCGAGTTTTCGTCTTCAAATCAATTTACTGTGTCTACAGTCTCACCTATAAATCACCCAACCTTTAAAATTGCTAACTTTGAAATGACAGAGTAGAGCTGGCAAGAAGGCTATTTCCCCCTCAGGAATGGCTGGCCACTGCTCTATACCATCAAAAGCTGTCACCTAAGGAACCCTGAAACTGCTGCTGCTGCCGAAATATGAACAATCCCAGAGTTTGCTGCTGAATCGTATAAAATCTGCCAACCATCAATCAACCTGCAAATGCTTCTCCAGAGGTAATCCCACATTAACCCAAGAGCTCTTGTGATTCCTATAACTAATATGCTATAGCTATTTTAAATTGTTTTTTCATTTTACTTGACTTTATTATGTATTCCTTTAACATGTTCTAATAATCAATAATTTTGCTCTCTATCCTTGGGTTAATATTTTCTATTTATTAATCTTTCTTTTATTTTATTATGATAGTGTCTCAGAATAGTCTTTGACCGAGTGAGTTATTCCCTTGTTGAAAGCAAGACGCCGATATTAAGGCATCTTAAATTTATAAAATCCCATTTTATTATCTCGTGAATCACTCGTTCGAGGGCTATTCTAATCTTCGTTAATATTTATAATAATTAAATAGTTTAAAATCTATATTTTATCGATTTTAGCCTATTATGAGAGTATGGGCGAGGTCAATGGTTAAATGTGTCCCAAATGCATGATTGCATAAATAAATCTATGCTTTCTTTTCAAACCCACAAGCATGCATTTTCCTATTTTTAAATATTCTGCTTTAATTTCAAAGTTCGTAATTGACGTCGAGAATGGGCGGACCCTTTTAAATAAATTTCTGGGAATTTGATTGGGCATTTTCTCAATCTAAGTGAATCCATTTTGTATGTTTTATATACATTGGTCGAGTATTGCTGGTAAATGAATTGGTTGTCGAGACCGCTTTGTTTCTCTCCAAGGGTTTTAAATGACCCACATCCATTCCCCTTTCACTTCCTGTGGTTCCCAGGCAGAGTGTGTACTCGAATGTCACACCTGGGAATTAGACGCAGCCATCACCCAGTCACTAAGTTTTGGATGAGTCCAGACTTCGACTGTCCATGACAACACATTCCTATGGGTCAGCAGTGAGATGCCCTCCATAGTCATTTCAAATATTTACCATTATTTTACTTATATATTTTACAAAGCATCCGTGATTTAAATGTATCACACCCTCCATCCTTTAATAAATTCATTATTAGCAATACCGACCTCCCAATATAACTTTAATTATAATTATAAAATAAATGCCTTGATCACATCCCCATTTTATCGCTTAGTAAGCCTTGGTCCATGCTATTCTCGAAATCAAGAAGTATTCTATAAACCTTAATATTCAAATGTTTTATTAAACTTCAAAGTTACTCAAAGCACCTCGCACATGTTCCCATCTCTTTTAAGCACATTATCATAATACTATATTAGCCGAGGGATAGACTATATATTCTTAACAACTTTTTATGTAATTTTATGGAATGTTATGCTAACAGCCATTTTAGTAAGCATCCCTGTCTCATATAAGCAGACAGTGGCATTATATATATATATATATTTCTCTATCTAAATAAATCTTTTAAATCTTTTAAAACTAATTTTGATCTTTTATTTTATTGATCCCTATCACTGTCTCGGTCTATCTATCTATTTTATACATTTCTTTTGTACAATCCATAGATGTAAATTAGCAACCCAAACTTATCTTAGTATAGAGTCTCTTTGTTTCTCCCTGACCACCAGGCACCGGTAAAGGTATATATTATTAGTAGCATCAGAGGCGTTATCACATAGGTGGCACTGTGGAATTTAGACTTTAGATTCGAACTTAGTATATCTAGAAGGCAACCTCTCATTGAGTGTACAGTTTCATGTTTGGGGTTTGAATTCTACAGTGTGTTAGCGAGATAGACGAATCTGACCATTACAATATATATATATACATGATAAATCAGTCAGTGCTCCCATAATATATATAAAGTTATAAACTATAAATATAAAAACAAAGCATTGTATTTTTTTTGAATAGTAAAATTTATTCACAAATAATGATTAAATGCTTGAATATCCTAGAAAATTCTTGAATATTCTAACACCTCACTGATGAAAGCCAGAGCTAGAAATCAGTCTGAGGATAGGGATGTTCTAAAAGCTTGTTAAGAGCTATTGGTATGCTCACTGTATAACATATATATATATATATATATATATATATATATATATATATATATATATATATATATAATGGTTTTAAATTGTAATAGCAGTAAAAAATAAACAGTAATATTATACGATTTGTATAGAATTATATTTGATTAATTAAATTATAATCATTATCAACTGAACTTATCCAGACAAAAAGCAGATGTTGTGATTTAGTAGGGATCAGTATTACTAGATTATTTATTATAAAATCTTTACCTTGCTGTATAAGAACTGCTTTTTTAATTTCCGTTTTTATGATGTCTTTTTTTGTGTAATGTTATTGTGTGTGAAAACTAATAAAGTATCACATGACTAGATGAATAGCCGGAATGAGAGAAAAAGATTTCTTGCGTGATCTGAATTGAAAATAAATTTAAAGTTATAAGATTTTTTCATGGTCAAAGAAAACTGAAGCAGTATTAGAATGCTTATTTGCAGCTTTTTTTTTTATAGGGCTAGAGAACAGCTGGTGTTTATTTAATTTTTTTTAAAACGCATCTTGATTCACAAATGTACAAGTTTTTACATCACATGTGATTTGTAAATAATATTATATTTTTTGCTTTATAGGAATATAATTTTTAAATTATTAATTAATTTGATTACATTTGGAGAAATATTAATAGAATATAATATGAAACGTACTTTATATCAAATATTCGAAAATAAATTTATATTAAATATTACAATGAATATCCATTTTTTATTTTTCTTATTTATAAATATTTGAAAACCAGGCACTCTTCACAAACCTGGAGCTTAATTAAAAGTATAGGGGATTTGAACTCAGATTTTCAAGCATCCTTCAACTATTCACACTATCTTATACAACAGATACACGTGACCACACACATGTAAAAAAGATAACTAATCACCAATATACGTATTTCCTGCTAAACCAGTACTCATCAGTTGGTCCAGATTATCATCTCCGACACACATATATATATAATCAGTGCTCAGTTTACATTAACATAGCAAATCTTCATATTTTAATGGACAGGTTTCAATCTACTCCAACCTCCAACTTTTCAGCCATCCATATCATTGAAAATGTAATGATGAAAACCTAAATCCCATGCTGATGCCAATATTATTGCCACGCTCATATTGATCTCAAGTCACTCTGACCTCTCATGTATAGGATATTATAAGAATATTGATATTATAAGAATTATTAAATTTGTTTAGTATATGTAGAATTTGTCTTCTAAATTATCCTACATTTATAAATTCTTGAGCAAACAATTCAATATTTTGCATTTTATTACTCCCCTAACTATATAGTTTTTCACTGCAATGTACAAAAAAAATAATAATAAGCTAAGTTAATTGTACGAAAACCGTGGGTCGCGACTACTCAGGGGTTTGCATAAAAATTGTTAAGGATCGCGAAATTTTTAAGAAACACTCTTAAATGTTTTTTTTTTTTTTTTGAAGAATTTTTTTTTTTTAAAATTGATAAAAATCACATGAAAATAAAATTGTTTTTGTTATATATCATTATTTATTTATTTTTATAAGTATATGTTTTTTTTCAAAAAAATTATGTCCTTTATACTAAAATATTAGTAAATATAAATTCGTATATTAATTAAAACTACAATCTCTTTCATTATCAATATCGTTACATATTCATACTTACTATAATTTAGGCATGGTAAAAACCAAGAAAATTCTTATCCGAAGAAGAGGGTCACAAGCGGAGTCACTCAAATTTTTATCTGAGGAAGGGGATTTCAAGTATAAAAAGATTGCGCACCACTGTGCTAAGTAACTTAACAGTTTAAACAATGATTTCCTTTAAATATTTACAGATTGTAGGACAAACAGATATCAGTAATATTTTCATTTAAAAAACAGTATTTTAGTATATACGCAGAATTTGGTACAATCTCATTTATTGGATATTTTTACTTATATTTTGATAAGCTACTGACTTCTAAATAGCTTAGCTTGATATTGGTATATATTTCATATTAGAATAAAAATGATACCTAAATAAAATATTTTCTGACAATATTAATTTGATAACAAACGTCTCTTTTTTTTTTTTTTGCTTTTTAATAATCATATGATTTTATACTTTATTGTAAAATTAAAAATGTATGCACCTTTATGAAAAATAAATTAGAACAAATAATCTTTAGCCCAGACGTTTTTTTATTTTAATCTTCTATATGTAATATAATATCGTAAAGGTAAATTTGAAAAGAAAAATAAATTAATACATTTATACTTGCATTAGTTTCCTTGAAGGATTTTTTTCCTCTGTTAGTATCTTTCACTTGTGATATATAAATGTAACTGAAATATTATTTTTTCCAAATAAAAACTTATTTTTGTAGTAAAAATAAAATCAGTTCGTAATAAAAGATTTATATTGCAGCACAAAATCTTTTATTATTCTTATATAAGAAAAATACCAATATATTACTTTTTCAATTAAATTTAAAACTTAGTTCAAGTTGATTTTATATAAAGTTTTTATGAAATAATATTCAATATATATTAGAAGCAAGATATATTAAATGAGTTAAAGTGGGTTTTTTTTCTTTTAATTATTTTAAATATTAACGATTCTGAACACATATATTAAACTTATTCCTCTAAAGAACTAAATTTATTTCAGAATTTTAAAAAAAAAGCGAATGCAGTTTTTCTTTGAAATAATAACTTTAAAAAAAAGACGCAGCCGCCTTACAAGCAAGTAGTTGGTTGCAGACAGTTGTGGGTTCGGGTCCCGGCCAATGCTATGACATATGAAGAAAAAAAAAGACGTATGACTTTATTGCTCGGAATTCATAAGAAGTTCGAACAGCACAATCGATCCTGGGATCTCCAATCCCCAGTTGGACACTTGACGTGTTGCGCCAAATTGCGCAAAACAAAAAAAAAAGGCATATGGTTTTATTGGCGAGAGTTCATAAGCGCCCGACCTGTGAGCGTTAGAATCGATCCTGGGACCTTTCGATCCCTAGTCGGACATTCTCTTAACAGACAATTAATGATGGTATTAAAATGCAGTCAGATGTTTTATATCATGCAGCATCATTATTAATATCTATTAGACATATCAAATTTATAATAACAGTAAACTGTTTCTCATAATATTTGTTGTTAATGCTTATAAAATTATAAATATTTATGAATAATCAATTATTTTGAAATAGATCATGATTATGAGTTGATATTCTTTTGCTTAGTTTGTAGTATATCAGGTATATATATATAAAGTAATATATATATAAAAATGTGATTTATTATTATTTTTTATTTTATGATAAATGCCACAAGAGAATGCATTGGAAATCTTTATCTAGAATTGTCTCCATTCCCAGATTTGGGTTCGAGCTATGGCTTTTCTCAGTGAGTTGGTATTTTGAATCTGGTGTTCTAGCTCCTCACTGATGAGAGCCATAGTTCAAAACTGGTCTGGGGATGGGGACAATCCTAGATAAAGATGTTGAATGTGTTCTCTTGTAGCATTTATCATTAAAAATAATAAAATAAGCTTGTTTTAAGCTATAACCCTTTCTTCATTTTACATATTTATAAATACAAGCTATATAAGTCATATGATGTATGACTTGATTTTATTAATATATATATATTATAACGATCGAAATGAAAGTGATTATCGAATCTAACTGCAAAAACAATATCTGCAACTACCAGGGCGCCATCTAGGCATTTGAGCCTAGAAAAATTTATAAAGTAGGCAGATACGCGCTGTTAAGATTCCACTTTATTTAAATATTCCGATCGTTAGCCCAAGTCACTAGCTCAGTGGAGACGCAGAGATAAAAATCTATATCTTAATTTATATCTTAAATATCAATAAATAAAAGCCACTGCCAGAAATTAACACATAAAAATATTTATTTACGCACATATAAAATAACATTTAAATTTTGAGGAATAAGTTTAACATTTTAGATTTTTATATTAACTTTTAATTTTACATTTAACTAAGTTTCAATGAGTTTAATATTTTATTTAGCTAGTCAAGTATGAATAGACTACATAGATCTGCATTTGAAAAGAAAATATTCTTCCCTGATTTAACCTTAGGCCACAAATTTCGCAACCAAACTGGTGCCAATCCATCTGATACATTCATGTATTCAATGTAGCATGATACGACAACACAAAATACTATACTGTCAGGAAAGTACATCTGAACAGTAAGTAGAATTAGAGAAGACATTGACTCTCCACCAACAGGAATGTCACATCTGTTGGCAAGTAGAACAATAAACAAAAAACTCCATAGGAATGGACTGTGGTCTTCTGCCGACTTACCAACCCATCCATAGGCAAACAGCAGGTGTGTGGCGTATATATGCAATCCTGCCCGAAGCGGATCTCATACTACATCTACTAATTACACAAATATATCCAATCCATTGAGCCAATTCAACTACGAAACGAATAACCTAAGATTACCCTCCCTTAATATAACTTTACAAAACTATATAGCCATTCACGCCCGACTTAAATTTAACATTTAGATACATTCGCACAAATGAATTTTATAAAATTTGTTTTAAAATGTTGAGTATAGATCAGCTGCACAGATTCCACGGTCAAAAACATCTCAAATTAAACACAACCGATCAAAATACAAAGTCATCGATAAGCGTCACTTGCATAGGGAATATACATATCCCATTAGCATTCATCGTAAGATGCTTGCAGTGATATCGTTGACATATATTCTAATCGAATGTGAAAACCACAACATTATCAACCGCTAATGAATCTATGCAACGTCTATACCCAACCTTAAATTTCATCATTTAAAATTTAAACAACAAATAATTTATACAATAAGAGAAAAAAAAAATGGAAATGATTTTTATCAATCGGAAAACATACAAAATTAAACATTATTAATTGGATTTAAAAACTTACAAAAGTCAGATAAGAGTCAGTTTTTAAGATTTAAGTTGGCTTGTTTATCAATTTATAAAACTTGACGAAAGTTCTTAATTAATTTTAATAACTGTTCATTTCATATAGCTTATGGTAGAAGAGTCCAGGTTCCTGTTTTTAATTCCCGCGACACCTCCATTGGAAGATAATGTTCTGGAGATGGCAATAGCTGGTTCAAGGTATCACAGTCTTTTCATTTTTCTTTTAAATAGAGAGTGTGGTATGTGTGTCCTACCACAATTCTCAAACACACAATGCTGGAACTGTCCGAAAAAACTGTATTTCCCTTTTTATATTAATCCACCCGGATTGACTGAACAAAGACGTCACTAATCCAAATTTTCGTTCGGGTCCGGGCTGAGGCTTGGTGCTTCCATTGGTCAAGCTAATTTCTTTTTATTTTCTTATCTATCTTTCATCAGATCATTTTAATTATACAAGAGCCCAAAGCTAGCTTGCTTTTCAAACAATTTATAAACAATCATTTCCATTTAAAGATTACAAGAATTAATTAATACCTGTTTTTATTTTTACTTACGTTATTTCTTTTTTAAACTATTTTTATATTTAAATCTTTTTTTATAAAAAAAATACATTCAAATACCTTTTTTTATTTATTAAAAAAAATATTTTTAAAGTTTAGCATCTGTGCGAATGTATATACGTTTAACAAACATTTTAATTTTAGCGTTTAGTTTTTTTTACTTTTATTTGCGAACTTTTAAGTTTTTATTTTAAATTAATGTAACGACATATTTATATATCATTACAATATATATATATATATTAGTAACCAAATTGTGAGTATTGTTTAGTTTAAATATGTTGTTATTTTATAGTTCTTTACACTTGAAAAGTCTGTTTGTAGCAGTGAAACCATTGATAGTGTTTTAGAGTTTATTTTTTTGGCTAGTCTAGTTGAGTTGTGAATTTGGAATAATTTATATATATATCATTAAAAACCAGTCAAAACTTAGATAATCCCAATATTGATAAGAACCAACAATTTCAAACTGTTGTCAAGGCAATCTCATTTAACAATAAAAGTGGAATAATCCAATATATTTATATAGACACTAAAGTATGCAACTTGATCACAGAGATTAAAATTATTGATATATGAAAGTCTAAATAAACCTCTTTAAACAGGTAAATATAATCTGTTCTGAATTCAGACTAATAAATAGTCAATTATTACAAACTGCAATTATAAATTATATATAAATAATTATATATATATATATAATTATAAATTATATATATATATAATTATAAATTATATATATATATAATTATAAATTATATATATATAAAAGACATATTTTACACAAGTCATCTACTGAGTGATAAAAGGAAGAAAGACTGTTGTAGAGGCGCTACAATCACTGATTTGAAAAAAATGCTAAAGTTCCACCAATAGCAAAAATGTTAAATTAAGAATGCTTTTTTAAAAAATCTTTCCAAATAGGAGGAAGTTTGCATGTATCATTTTATTTCTGTTTTAAAAAATTTAAAAATTAATGCTAATGACATTCTGGTCAGTTTTGATGTCATGTCTTTGTTTACAAACATTCCAATTGATGAAGCTTTAAATGTAATTTCACAACGTTGCAATTTACCAAACCATATTATTGCTTTGATTAAACATTGTCTCTTGAACACATAGTTTGTATACAATGAACAGCACTACAAACAAGTTTTTGGTACTCCTATGGGCTCACCTAGCTCAGGAGTAATAGCTGATTTATTCATGGAAAATATAGATAGTCGTGCTTTAGAATCATCATCTTTAAAGCCTCTCATTTGGCTCATATACATAGATGACACTTTTGTCATATGGCAACATGAAAAAAATAAATTAGATGATTTTTTCTTACATTTAAATAATATGCATCCTCATATTAAATTTACAATGGAGACCGAGTCTGATGGAAAACTCCCATTTCTTGATGTTCTAGTCACCAGCATACCAAATAGTTTATCTTTTTTGATTTACAGAAAGGATACACACACAGACAGATATCTACATTTCCATTCTCATCATCACCCAACTCAGATAGTTTCCATAGCCAAAATTCTTTTAAATAGAGTTATTAACCTTTCAGATAAGTCACATCTGAAAGAAGAAATAAATCATATTAATAATGTTTTATTAGCAAATAGTTATAATTGTAAATTTATTAAAAAAGCCTTATTTCAAGCCCAAAATGGACAAAATAGGAAACAAAAAGATGATAAATCAGCTATTAGGATTTGTGTTCCATATGTAAAAGAAACTACAGACAGTATTGGACGCATATTAAAACACTAAAATATAAACACGGTGTTTTCTACTCATCAAAAGATCAGCAATATAATAACCATCCCTCTTCAATCTCATGGTGTTTATTAAATCTCATGTGAAAATTGTAAAGTTCCTTACATAAGTATGAGCAATCATTGCATCAGTGTTAGGAGAGATGAGCATGCTAAAGCAGTTAAACAACACTCATCATCATCAGCACTCTCACTCCATACTATAGATTCAGGTCATAAAATTGATTTTTCTAGTACCAGGATCATATACAGATGTGATAATCTCTACCAGTGCAAAATTAGAGAAGCCATTGAGATACTTAAAAGACCAGATTGTGGCAATAAGCGAGATGATACATGCAAACTTCCTCCTATTTGGAAAGATTTTTTTAAAAAAAACATTCTTAATTTAAAATTTTGCTATTGGTGGAACTTTAACTTGATTGTAGCGCCTCTACAACGGTCTTTCTACCTTTTATCCTGTGACTTATGTGATCAAGTCAAAATGTCTTTACATCACTATTTAAAATTTTTTAACACGGATGAACCTGCAAAATATGTCTTTTATATATGCAACCTGTGGAAAATCTTCATATTAATATATATATATATATATATGTGTGTGTAACTTAGCTAATAAATACAGAAAATGTAGAACAATAATATTTTTCAATTCATTCAGGTGAGAAAAACATAAACATTGAAATAGTGAAATTACACTATAAATAAAGAAAAAACTTAAGCAAAATAAAAGCTTGCATGATCATCTTTTCTTTATTCTTACCCAAACTATTAAAGAAATAGAAATTTATTTTCATAATCACGTTGTTCAAGCTCTAGTTAGCAATATATGCTAGAAAGCTGTTCATTATAATACCTATACAGTGTTTTCCCATTCAATATCCTTAGATTAATTTCTAGCTTATGACTATCATTGTTAAAAAATCTTGGATTTTGGAGCAGTGCACCTGTTTTTTGGATCTAATGCAATCTTCCAGAATCCACTTTTTCCTTTTTTTGCTTAACTATAAAAAAACAATGATACCAAAATATATAAATATTAAACTGGATTCAGATTTTTTTATGTATATATAAGCAAATTATTTTGGATTGAAAATATTAACGTTTCAGTTACGCTTATTGCCTTATAGTTAAGCAAAAAGGTAATTGCTGGATGCTAGAGGAGTACAATAATTCCAATTGTCCAGTTTCACTGCTTTCAAATCCAAGGCTCCTGACTAATGAAAGCCATCAGGTAGAAATTAATCTGATGATATTGGTCGGAGAACACCAGAAAGATAATTTTCTGCACAAACTTTTACGTCTATTAATTTCTAAAGCTTACACTAGGTCACACTATTGTGGGGATAAATTTTGCTACTGTTTTAAAATGAAATACTAAGAGTGTGTTTGTGAACGTAAAAAGTTATTACTAATATTGTATAGCAATTCAAGTAATGAAATATGATATTGTAAAATTGTAGTTACAATATTGACATATGTATTATATTTAAATATTAATGCATGTATATGAGAATACACATGTGTGTATAAATTAATGTCTTTCCAACTTTACATTTGGTTCAGATGTTGAGTTGAAACAGTAGCTATCTCTCTGAACAATAGCCACTCATTGCAAGCCATCACAATCGTTGGAGGCTACCATCAAAATTGATATTTCCTATTTATTCAATAACCTCAGACTAGTATCTAGCTTGTGGCCTTTGTCAATGAGAACCTTGTATCTGAGAACACTGGATGGCACTACTGTTTGAAAGAATTGCTATTGTTTTAACAGACTGTTTAAACATAAGAAATGGTTTATCATATGGTGTTTTAGTGGTTTAACACTAATCTACTTTTTTGTTAATTTTATCTTCTCTTTCCTGATTACATATTGATGAATGCATTTTTCTATTAAAAAAATTAAGACATTTTTAATGATTTTTTTTAAAACAGGCAATACTCACTATACATATTGCCACACACAGCAAGCTAGAGTGATCAATGGATGTCATAAGGCTTGTGCATAAAATCCCCATCTAGTGCCTACTCATCCAATATCCCCAGACTAGTTTCTGGCTTGTGGCCTTCGTCAGTGAGGAGCCTTGGATCTGAGAGCACTGCACATAGATCTTATGCACAAGCCTTCTGGCATCCATTGATTACTCTAGCTTACTGTGTGTGGCAATACGTATAGTGAGTTTTGCCTGTTTTAACAACAGCTATATACAAGCATAAGAAGTGGTGATCATGTGATTTTTTTTAATGTGATACATTTGCATTTGGTTAAAAGTATTAACTGTATTTCATTGGTTAAAATGTGTAAGAATTCCTACTATTACTCTTTAATGTTTTGTAATCACGTGAAGATAATATTAGTAACAGTTTTTTCAGTGAATAGTCAACAGATTTATTTTATGTTAATGAAATTGCTTGTTACAAATCTGAGGTTTACCGTATGGATAAGAAAATTTAATCTTATGATATAAATGAACAGAATATAACAATGGAAGATCAACAATATCTATTGTATTTGTAATGACAGTCAAAATTTAGAACTAAATTTATCTAAATAATTTCTAAGCTCTAGCATAATAAAGTATTCTTCTTAATGAATGTTAAAATATTTGTTTTTTATAGCATCTTATTCACCAATAAAACACATACCAAGAATTTATTTTTAGTGTCAGCAAATGCATCCATAATAGTTTAGATCCATTTTTAATTAACACTCATATAAATAGAGAAATTACCAATTTTAAATATTGTGATTTTGTCTGAGTTGCATATTCACAAAAAAAGAGTCTTACCTACATCTATTGGTCTATATAAAAAAAATTATCATGTGAAAGCTGAATTCCAAAGTTTTTAATTGTTCATTGTTTCTCACGAACAATACTACATCCTCATCTAGCTCCTGGACCTCTTTACCCAATCTTTCAGAAATACTATGTTGCTTTGTAGATGTTATATTGATTTTTATAGCTTTAAGCCAAGAATTGTGTTTTTATGATAATATCACTACAATCAAATATTAATAACTAAATAATCTAGATAATTTTTTAAACCCAATAATCATCACATGATCACCATTTCTTGTGCTTGCTTATAACTGTTATTAAAACAGGCAAAACTATACATATTGCCTGTGTGTGACAATACATATAGTGAATTTTGCCTGTTTTAATAACAGTTATAAGCAAGAACAAAAAATGGTGATCATGTGATCTTAAATCAACCCTGCCTAATAGAATAGTGGTGGCTACAGTTATTAAAGAACTCAAGACACCAAAATGTAATGCTGAACTGAGTTCAGACCTATATGACTATATAAGCTAATGAGCTTGGATTGAAAATATTAAGGTGTTTTCAATTTAAGATAGGAGTTTTGTAGTTACGAGAAGATAAAGGTGGCTGCTAGAGGGATGCATTAGATCCTAAGATCTAGGTGCAAGGCTCATCACTGACAAAAGCCACAAGCCAGAAACTAGTCTGGGGATATTGTATGTGTAGGCACTAGATGGGAATTTTATGCACAAGCCTTCTGGCATCCATTGATTACTCTAGCTTGCTGTACATGGCAATATGTATAGTAAGTTTTGCCTGTTTTAATAAGTTATAAGCAAGCACAAGAAATGGTGATCATGTAATGTTTGGCTTAAAACCAATCCTGCCTAATAAAATAGTGGTGGCTATGGTTATTAAAGAACCCAAGACACCAAAATGTATGGGTGCTGAACTGAGCTCAGACCTATATGACTATATAAGCTAATGAGCTTGGATTGAAAATATTAAGGTGTTTTCAATTTAAGACTCATAGTTTTGTAGTTAAGTGGAGATAAAGGGTTGCTTCTAAATGGTTGCATTAGATCCTAAGATCTAGGTGCAGTGCTTTTAGATCCAAGGCTCCTCACTGACTAAGGCCACAAGCCAGAAACTAGTCTAGATATATTGGATGATTAGGCACTAGAAGGGGATTTTATACACAAGCCTTCTGGCATCCATTGATCACTCTAGCCTACTGTGTATGGCAATATGTATAGTGAGTTTTGCCTGTTTTAATTTTTTTTTCTTAATGAATTACTTTGAACACAGAAAGAAAATAAGTCTGACAAATAGTTGTTTTAATAAAATCATGTTTGCCTTTCCTCAATGGATTCAGTCAATGTTTGCACCAAATTATTCACCCAATTCTTGAGGATCATATTCCAACAAGTTAATGACATTTAATATAAAATAAAGTAAAGCTTTATTGACTTTTATCTTTTCAATACTTTTTTTTTCTTTCAGAAGCTGCGATTCATAAATAATACTCATCATTTTATTCTTCTTAATCTTGTTATCTAAAAGTCTAATTTCATCATTAGTAAAACTTCACTTAAAATTTTTTCAATTTCTTCAAATAATTTGTTTTCTGTATACCATGTCAATAAACATCACATAATCACCATTTCTTAGTCTTGCTTATAACTGTTATTACACAGTAAAAACTCTCCATACAGTATTGCCACTCAGTGTAAGCCAGAGTAATCAATGGATACCAGAAGGCTTGTGCATAAAATGCCCCATCTAGTGCCTATTCATCCAATATCCCCAGACTAGTTTCTGACTTGTGGCCTTCATCAGTGAGGAGCCTTGGATCTGAGAGCACTGTACTTAGATCTTAGCATCTAATGCCACAAGTCAGAAACTAGTTTGGGGATATTGGATGAGTAGGCACTAGATGGGGATTTTATGCAAACCTTCTGGCATCCATTGATTACTCTGGCTTGCATGAATGGCATTACTATATGAAGAGTTTTGCCTGCTTCCATATACCATGTGTGCCTCTACCATAAGATTATCCCATGCAAGACATTTTGTAATCCCTAAATTATACAATATGTAATATTTATTGTTTTCTTACATCTTATAATCAGATATTTTATTCTATTTTATCAATTACGTTTTTTATTTTTTAATTTCATTTAATCTTTGTTATATTGGCTCAATGTTCTTTGTCAAATCTTCCTTGCAAATAGTTTTATTCAACAGTAAAATACTTTTTTTATTATAAAAAACATACATATCTTTAACAGTTTATCGGACGTTGTGAGCTAATGAGTCAATACTTAAGGTTTTTACTTGTATTTTGGGATGAGAAAAATATTTAAAAACCTGTTAATAATAAATTACTAATGTAACAGATGTGTTCATTTTATCATCTCGTAACCCTCTAGTTAAGTGATTGCATAATAAATTAACAAAGGAAAAAAATCATTGGCAGAATTAGTGCATTTTCTTGTCATGTCCATGAAAGTAAGTTTGTACCTAAACTTAACAAAGGTTTTCATGACATATCAATTGTAAGATTTTGCTTAGACAAAGTCCAGTTATAAACAACATAGCTAGCCATCCAGTTATTATATATATATATATATATATATATATATATATATATATATATATATATATTATTATTATTATTATTATATTATATTATTATTATTATTATTAATTAGAGATGGAAGATTCAAGTTTATCTGCATTGGTCAGATAAGTGTAAATGTATCGATTGTAAAAACAGATAATATAACATTGACTTCCATATTGAAGAATCTGTCATAAATCCATGCAGGTCTGCAGGCCTGTTGAATGGGTTTGTGCCACTTGGCTGCAGACGTTTTCATTGGACTTAATTTAATTCTGTAGTAAGGTTGATTAATGAATCAGTCACTAGATAGATTCTCACAGCAGTTTTGAATCAGTCACTAGATAGATTCTCACAGCAGTTTTGTTGTGTAAATTTCTATTAATATTAATATTGGCTATATACATATGTATAATAAAAATGCTGACGAAAAGGCTCCAAATGCAATAAAGTTCCTCTGTCTCAAAACCAGCATAGATACATAATCATAGACTTAGTCTAACTGATGAAACAATACAAATACATAAATAACATCTACAATAAAATAAAATATATTAGCACAGACTTTTACATGACCCACCACTCTCCACACTATCTCATAACACTGATACACTTGAAGACATATATGTTGAAAAGATAAATAATCACCAATATATGTATTTTATGCTAAACCAGCAATCATCAGTTGATCCAGATTAACATCTCTACACATATATGCTATAAGTGCTCAGATATATATTAAGATAGCCAATCCTCATACTTTAATGGACAGGCTTCAATCTACTCCACACTCCAACTCTTCAAACGTCCATCCAATTAAAAATCTGATGATGGAATGCTCAAAGACCACCCTGAGGCCGAGATTCTTGTCACACCCATGTCGACCTAAGGTCAATCTGACCCCTCATATGTATATTAAATGGATTATATATATATATGCATTAAATGGATTATGTCCTGTACATGAGGGGTCAGATTGACCTTAAGTCAACATGGGTGTGACAAGAATCTCGGCATCAGGGTGGCCTTTGAGCATTCCATCATCAGATTTTCAATTGGATGGACGTTTGAAGAGTTGGAGTGTGGAGTAGATTGAATTCTGTCCATTAAAGTATGAAGATTGTCTATCTTAATATATATCTGAGCACTTATAGCATATATGTATGGATATGGTAATCTGGACCAACTGATGATTGCTGGTTTAGTATGAAATACGTATATTGGTGATTATTTATCTTTTCAACATATATGTGTTCAAGTGTATCAATGTTATGAGATAGTGTGGAGAGTGGTGGGTCGTGGGAAAGTCTGTGCTCATATACTCTATATATTACATATATAGACACAGGTATATAATAAGCCTGTGTGTTTCAGTTAATAAAATAGAATAGTAAGTTATCATCAGTAAAATCAAATATTGAAACATCGCTTTTTTTTATTTATTCTTTTGATTATCTATTGTTAAAAATCTTATTAAAGCGAGTCGTTTGTACCGCCCCTTTAGTGTGCTGCCCGGGTGCATTGCATTGCCTGCAATTTGGCAGGAACGGGCCTGATTCACGGGTGCTGAATCCATGATTTACTCTCACTGTATATGTCAAAGTTTTGCAGCATAAATTTATTGATTATTCTTTTAAAAGAAATTTGGAAAAACTCTTTTCGTTAATTTTTTTCTTTTACTTTCAATTTTAATAAACGAAAGTAATTTTCTACATTTTTTCCGAATGTGTGTCACTAAAAATTTTATAAAAATATTCCGAGTTTCTATTCATAGAACTCCTAAATTAAAAAAAAATTTGGTATCAGATGGGGGAGGGGGAGGTTTTTTTTTTTTGTTAGTGATCCGTATTTAAAAATATTAATTCTGCACATATTTAAGTTTGCTTTCATGGTATCCTGTCAGTTTTTAAAATTGAAATCAGAGTAAAGAAAAATAATCTAACGTTAAGTGTTTCATTTCAAAGTATTGGAAGTTTAATCTTCTTCTGACAAATAGTAATGAAAAAATTAAACCTGAATGCAAAACTCGAATAGGTATTAAACAAACGTTGCTAAATTAAAAAAAAAAAGATGGCAATAATAAATTTCTCTTTATTATAACAATAGTCGAACAAATAAAAGTAAATTGTATTTATTTAATTAATATAAGTTAACTTGAAGAGAGGGTTTATAAACATTTGCACGCGCACACACAAATATTCTGCTGTGGTAAATTTTTCGTTTTCAATACTTTCATCTTCCCGTCTGTCCTTTAATCGAAGGGGAATGTACTGATTAGCATAAAAAATGTTTACATATATAATATATACCCTTAATCAATCGATAAATTATAACTAAATCGAAATAATAGACAATTCGATATAAAACTTAATTTAATATAATCATCAAATCGATTTTCATCCTAAATACCAATTTCTCAAGATGCCACTTTTACAATTTATCACATGTCCGCTAGGTCGTACAATTTATTGAAAAAAGACTGTAGAAATGAAAAATAATATAAAATACTTTCAGTGTTTAATACATTATAATACTTCGAAATTGCGACTCAAAAACTTTTACAATAGGAATTTGAATGCCCTCTATACCATGGCATAACATATTATCTATTTTCATTGTTTAAATCGATGTTAACAATTACGAAAGATCTCAGACATATCAACTAGTGATATATATCCATTTAAAAATACTTTTAAAATAAATTTTGTGATTGATTAAATATTTATTCTTTCAAGCCTAAGTATTTCTGAAACCCTTCTATATATAAAAAAATAAAAATGCGGCATCGTGTTTCTCTGAAAACAAGACCTTAATTTTTGCTCCAAAAAACACCTTAGGACTTATTTTCAGAAAATGTCTTATTTTTTCATGTACAAAAATCTACATTTTTTCATGAATAAACATATACTGTATTGTCATTTATTCAACATCTCAAATCAACCTCCCAAACATGGCCCTCTGTAAATATTTGAATTTTTAGATAGCGATATGCACTAGGATATTTACATTTATTTAAGAACAAAAGGGTCAAAATGTTATTCCATTTAAATCTATCATTAAATCAAATTTTAATTGAAGTTTTACAAGATAGGAGTGGTAACAAAAATGATTATCAATATAGAAGAGATGAAAAAATGCAAGTACAAAAATTCAGGAAACATTTTCGTATTTCACATCACATTAAATGTGACGGTTTCAACACGTGACATACTGAATTATGAAGATTCATATAAGACACAACCATATCCATCTGATATCAATGTACACATTATAAACACTTTCCAAATTATTTGTAATAATCTCACGGAGAAAGATTAATTTAACTTAAACTAAACTTTAATTTTTAAAATCACAGAAAGTCAGAATAAATAAATTCTATTATCTGCACTATCATAAATTAACAATATAACGTATTTTATTTAAATAAGCACAAAGACATTTTTTTATTATTTGAAGCTTCTTAATAAAATTTATCAGATTTTATTTCTTTTTTTTTTATATGCGACAATTGATGTATTAATTTTATTTTAATTTAGAACTAACACATTTTCGGTAGATTATAGGTCTTTGAAACTGTACATTTATCAAAAATTTAGGCGCCATCTTGGTTTACAGACAAACTCACTATTATCAAAAAATTTTACTGTGTAATAGTAATGTATTTATCTATCATTCCTATGACATGAGTTTGAATTCTGGCTCGATAAAACTTAATTTTTGATTTTGTTTCTATCCTGCAATTAAATATTTTTTTCCAGATATTTATTCCACAAACAATGCAGATACACTTGCCAAATATTGGTTGATAAAGAGTAAAATAAGAATGAAAAACGATTGGTGAATAAAGTCTGTTTTTTAAATACTTTTACATGGGGGGGGGGGCAGCCTTTTTTCTTATTTTTGTATAATATTTTATCTATTTAGTTTTTTTAAAAAATCAGATTTTCGAAGTACGTTGAAAGAAGTTATGTCGATAACCTAGCAATTAATTAAACTTTTTATGATGCCTATAGGTTTTAACTTTATAAAAAAATATACAAACAAGCTTTTATACAATTTAAAATATAAATTGCATTTGTGTTTTTTTCTAAATAAAAATTGGAGTAAATATTGACTTGCAATCTATACCTTTTTATTCTTCGTTATTTTGTTAAATGTGCTTGTAAAATTATTTAAGGAACTTCGATTTAAACAAAGTACAACAATATATATTTTATATATTTATTTCAAAAAGTGAATATTTGTTTTCAAATATAACAGCTGTGTTTCTTACTTTTTATTACTTTTATAAATTAAAAACACATAACTCCATATCTTTGAAAAGTTTATATTTACAAAAATATATTGAGTGATGGGTTTTTTTTATTTTTTATCCAGCTATATTTTTACTAAGTTTTCTTCATTTTATTAATCAATATAACTGAAAAAAAAATTCAAAAGTTTTTAAACTAAATTGATTATATTGATTGATTTTTGAATATATAAAAATAAGATAGAAATAACATATGGTTTTTTGTCTACCTAATTATCCATCTGGCATCCATTTGTCTATCCATCACCATTAGCCCACATAATATCATCTACCTTTAATATATCTAACAGTTTAAATCATTATAATTTATTATATTTATTGGGGTCTGAAAACCATCTTTAAATCCTGAAAATCATATAAATAGTACTCCTATAAAATGATATATCATGTGTTTGGTGTTCAAGCAAAACAATATTCATTAATGGTATTTATTCATCTGGTGATTATCATGTTTTCTTGCTTCACCAACATCTTTTTCAAGCTTTACACACTTTTCGAATGCATTGAATTATCTCATAATGTTATGAACGCAGGATAATTTCAGTCTGGTTATTTGTGACTCAATTGAATATATTTGATCAAATATCCATCCACTTGTTTGTTTTCTCTGCTGTTCATGGAATTTCTAAAAATTTTTTGCTTGAACAACAATTCAAAAGCATCTTTTCGTTAAATATCCACCTTTCCCAAACATAAGAATATCACATCTTGAACAATTTTAATTTTTAATATATATTTTACATCTAAAAGTTTTTGACAAAATATTGATTATAACTTTCTTTACTATTAATCTCTAATCAATCTCCTTACTATATTTTTTGTTGTAATAAATGATATAAAAAAGCAAAATATATTATCTCTCTTTTGTCTTCATTACAAATTTTAAAACAATCTGGCATCTCTATTGTTATTATCTTTGTTTTTTTTTATATTTACATATAATGTTATCACTAATTGTATTTTCTTTTTGGGTTTTTTATAATAAAAATATTGAGATCATGTCTATATTCAGCTATAAATGTGGTTTTATCAATGGTTCTGAAGTTGGTGATATTTTCTCAATAAAACATAAATCAACATTTGTTTGTATTCAATGTGGCTTCTTTCCTTAAATATTAAGCATATAAATTATATAAACAGATGTAACTTATGAAACTAGTACGTCTCATCATTCTATTCTAAATGTAGCTATAAAATCCCATATAGAGATTTCTTTAAAAATAATACAAAGTTTTTTTCCCTATATAAATTTTTTATGAAAAAATAAATGCCACTTTTAAATAGTCAAAATAAGAGTCATAGATCACATGACCCTATTCTCTTAAGCTTGTAAGTTATAAATAATGAGGATTGCCAATTCCCCAACAAGATTTGTGATAAGAAAGTACTTGAAATATCTCTGTCAGAAACCACTCTTCAAACCCCTGGCCATGGTTTCATGCTTTGGCACTCCTCAGAGAGGTGTCAGGGTAGATTCAGACACCCAGATACCTCTCTGATGAGTGCCAAAGCCCAAAACCATGATCAGGGGCTTGGAGAGGGGTTCCTGACAGAGATATTATAAATGCTTTCTTTGGCTAAGCATTTATCACAAAGCTTATTGAGGAATTGGCAATCTTCATTGTTTATAAATGCCACTTTTGTTTTGTTTTATATTTTAATTGATCACAATGAAAAGGTTTAAGACCACTATTCCACCTTTCATGAGTTGTTAAATGATCTATGCTGATCACAATGATATTGCTTTTCTTCTGTATGTTGACTCAAATGCACAATTAAATGATAATTTTTACAAATCTTATAATCACAATATTCACATGTATACGATGTACTGATTTTTATATGCTTTATCATTTTTAATATGATCAAAATAATCTCTCTTACAGAATGAATAAGTTTATGTCTCACAAAGAGATAAATGTTTCAAAATTATAAATAGTAGAATGCCCGGAGTTAACCCTACTGTGGGAAATTCTCATTGTTCTCCATTTGAGTGCTTTCTGGGTTGTGTATGTATGTAAAAACATCTCCAAAGTGTTGCGCAGTCAGAATAATGTCTTAACTCTTGTACAGTCTAATAAATTAGAGATATTATTTCATGTGGAAAGTTTAGAATGCACAGCTGCATTACTTTCAAATAATTTGCAGTTGCTACATCTTAAAGTTATTCCAGTACCAGAGTATAAGGATCAATGTGATCCTGAAGAATTATAAATTTTGGAGTGATTTTTGATACTAAAGTGATCTGCTACTCATATAAAGATAATTCTCTCTGTGCATTTGGCTGCTTTTTAGAGAATCTTAAAAGATTGTTTTCCGTTAACAATGCTGAAAATGGCTCCTAAAAGATCCATTTTAATGGTCTGTTCAGTGTTGTCAAACAGTTCCTCCATTTGCTCCATTCATTTTTTTAAAAAGGTACTTTTCATTAATTAACTTTATCAACTGCATCAAAGGCCTTTGTAAAATCAATAAGACATATGTGTAGTTCTTCTACAATATTTTATATGTACATAAATAACTATATTACTAATTATTATATATAGATATTTTTTAATATTCTCTTGGAGATTTTTAATGCCCTTACATCAGCAATAATTTCTTTAGTTAATCTATTTTTTTCTCATGTGTCATAGCATCAGCTGGGAAGTGAACTCACTAACCAGGGACAACTGCTTGTAAAGCAGCCATCGCTGACCTCTCGACCACCAATGCTTGACTAATTTGTCCTGAATCTGGCACTTCTTTTTCCATATATAAATATAATCTATAATAATTCATTCCAAAATATTTACTCTTTTTGCTATTGATTGTATCAAATAAACTCTAAAAGTTCGTTTACTTTTGGCCTTCTTCATAATGTTTTTATTCAATTATCTGCCAGTTTTAATTGATTAAAAGTCTTCATCATAACTGTAAATTTAAAAATGTGAATTTTTACATATATATTAATGTAAAAATACTAAAACAGAGTTTAAATATTAAAAATTTATTAAGATTTATTGTACCAAATATACTTTCAACACTTTCACATCATATTCATTACATACTTGGTAAAATACATCTTAATGAATTTTTAATATTTTTTTTCATATGTCAAATGCATTGACCAGGAAGCGAACCTGGGACACCTGCTTGCAAGGCAGCTATGTTACCCAATAAGCCACCAATGCAGCATTTTTACATTAATAGTTATAATGGCAGAGTATAAAAATGTAATTATATATATATTGAATTAAATATTTTCTTGGATTGCTATAATAAAGAAAGAAATATAGAGATTATAGCCATGTACACATAGATAACTTTTGCCTTTTGATGTTGCCAGGAAACTAACAATCATATTAATTGACAAAACAAGTTTTGTCCATTAACCTATAATAGCTCTCTTCTACACAAACTCTCCATATATATCCATCTCTAACAAGACAATCAATCGATAAACTTTCATAAAATCCCTATCTAGTGCCTACTCATCCAATATCCCCAGACTAGTTTCTGCTTGTGCCTTCATCAGTGAGGGCCTTGGATTGGAGACACTGCACCTAGATCTTAGGTTTTATCACAACTCTATCCTGTTGTTTGTTACAATCACCTGTTGTGTATTTTAATTGTTTATAACAATTATTGCTAGTATGAGATAGATCATTATGTTAAAGCTCTCTTGTTTGGTTTTTTTGTTGAAGTAGAAGAAGGTGTTTATTTACTTCAAACTCAAGTTTTTAAATGGATTTAAACTGAGAAAGCTATTTTTATAGGTGTGAGAGTGCAACAAAAAATAACACCTTAGTTGAAATTCTGCAAATAATATTTGAAACTTCTCCTGAGAGTTGTATGTGTTGAATTAAATGTTTTCATGAATTGTTAATATAATAAAAAATAGAAATAAGATTATATCCATGCAAACAGAGATAACTTTTGTATTTTGATATTGCTAGAAAACTATTAATTACTATTAGTTAACAATCCCCCTAAGGCTAAATAAATTTTCTCCATTAACCCTTTTCCCTCCACAGGCTCCTCTCGACATCTGAAATCACTCTAACTCAGCTCGTTTTCATACGAAAATTTTCGTTAAATACGTATTGAATTCGTTTTTAAAAGTTCTGTACGATGGTGACATCTTCCGATTTATTTTAGAAGTAAAAAATAGAAAAAAAATGCATTTAAACCTAAAACAAGAAGGAACATTATTTGTGATTGGTTCTTAGCATGCTCTCAGCCGAAAAAGGCATTCTGATTGGCTGGAAAGAACAAAGAAACTGCCTGATCAAAGAAAATAAAGAAAAACGCTGAGATTTTCATTTCGAATACGATTTAAATTATTATTAAATAATATTTATGGAAATTAAACATAATTTTCAGAGAGAATAATAAAAAAACAAAATTATTTTCGAAAAATATTGAAGATTTTAGTCCAAATATTGAAGTTGTAGTAAAAAGAAATATTTACTTTTCTATAACGTAAAAGTCGATCTTTTTGTTTACATTATAACTTTTATGTTGCCGATATTGAATATTTTAGAATAAATAAATAGCAATTTATTTTTGAAAGAACTTTCGTTTTTTTCATGACCTGAAAAATTAATTATATACTTTTTATAAATGTATCTGAGTTGAATTTAATATTATAGGCGAATATGTTTTAACAATAGGCTTTGTCTTCAGTTTGTGAGTTGGCCAATTAAAAGATTTGATTTTTATCTGATACAACCAATGATAAAATTAGCGGTTTAAGGGAGATCGGAATAGCACTTTTTCTTGGGTTTTTTTTGATTGAAGTAAAAGTATTTAAATAATAAGTAATGGAATGCTTTTATAGCTATAAAAATAATGTAACTGCAAAACATTTGAAATTGTCAGAGAAGTAAATAAAAGACTGTGAAAAATGCATAAAAGAAGTGAATTTTTTAGAAACGATTATCCAATTTACATTAAAATTAATTATTAACTTTTTAAAAATATTATACTAAAAAATTTATTTCATAATATAAAGACTGACAAACTGAACCTTTTTTAAAAAAATGATCAATCATCTTTTACATATTGCCACACACAGTAAACTAGAGTAATCAATGGATGCCATAAGGCTTGTGCATAAAATTCTCATCTAGTGTCTACTCATCCAATATCCCCAGACTAGTTTCTGGCTTGTGGCCTTCATCAGTGAAGAGCCTTGGATCTGAGAGCTCTCACTGAAGGTCCCAAGTCAGAAACTAGTATGGGGATGTTGGATGAGTAGGCACTAGATGGGGATTTTATGCACAAGCCTTCTGGCATCCATTGATTACTCTAGCTTGCTGTGTGTGTCAATACATATAGTGATTTTTGCCCATTTTAACAACAGTTATAAGCAAGCATAATAAATGGTGATCATGTGATGTTTATTGGCTCATTTAATATACAGAGATTATCTTACCTACTTTGGAGAGAAAGCATGAAGATTTTAAATCAATCATATTACTTTATTAAAGCTATATTTCAAATTGTGTTATATTATTTTAATTAATATTCACAAAAAATTTTCAATTTACAGTCTGCCAATACCAAATCAAATAAACAGGTGTAAATAATATAACACAATTTGAAATATAGCTTTAATGAATAGTATGATTGATTTTAAATCTTCATGTCTTTTTTCCAAAATGCTTAAGATTAACCTTTATATATAAACTGAGATAAAGAGAAAAGGTGATAATCTTTTATTTAAAAAAGTTTTATTTTCTGCTTTGAATAGAGAGAAATTTGTTTACTTAGTAGACCAGTGTTGGAGTATTAATCTTAATGTGTTATATATATGGGAAATTTTATGTGCATGATTTAAATATTAGAGTATTCATACTAGAGTATTCATGTGTGTAACCAGCACTGCCACATTAGTAAGAAGGGCTTTTGTGTAAGATAAATTTTAGGCCCCTCCTCCATTCTACAAAATAAAATTTACAAATTTAAAGACATTTTTTCCCAACACTTTCACAAGAAAAGCTTGACAATATGGCTTTACTCATTTAATGTGTTTGGTAAATACCTTAGTGTTTTATTCATTTATTACTATAAAATAAATCCAGAGAATAAAACACATACTAAAATAAAATAAATTAATGTTTTAAAAAATAATTTTTGAACAAATAATTAAATAATACTTTAGAACATTTATTTAGCAAATTTGAAATGTTTAATTTTTTCTTTCAAAAGTTTTATTTTTTAGTCAATCCTTTAAAATTATTAATAGAGATGAGAAATATCTGCAAATAAGATTCTTTTTTAAATATCTAAGTATTTTATCATATTTAAAAGATCCACGACCACCACACATACCCACAAAAACATTGCACTGTTACTCCCCCCTTCTTGGGCCAGTTCTGATATTATATAAATGATTATATAATATATAAGTCACTTACCTGGTTAAAAAAATATTATGTACATTCAGAATATTTATTATCATTTCTGAATCAATATTTAGATCAACTTTTACCAGCAAGTCAGTAATTTATTAAAAGTAGTTGTTTGTTTAAAAACCCATTGAAAATCTCTAATACATAAACTTATTCAAGTTTTCTATTAACAAAATTATATTCCTTCATTATTAAAATATTTACACTATTTAATTTTTTATATGGTTTTATTCCACTATTAAAAAATTTAATTTATTATATAAATAGTCCAATATTTTAAATTTTCATACACTGTTTTTTAGATATAACTTCTAGATTTTAATAGGACTATGATAGGTCAGTGTTATATAAATGACTGATATAACTTACATTCTATTAAAACTTTCTCATTAAAAAAAAGTTTTTTGTTTACAAAATTTATTAATTATTTTTAAAACAGAATCTCTCAGACCCAAAAACTTGTTTACATTTTTTATTAACAAAAGTACTTTCTATATTGTACCGAGATAACTACATTGTTATCTAATTAATATTTTATAAATCTCATTTTTAAAAAATAAAAGTTGAAAGAATAAAGATTTAAAACTAAAGAGTAGGGCGGGGGGGGTATTATTAAAGAAAAAATAATAATAAATGCTTTAAAAAAGGATAAGATTTTCTTCTATTTAAAAAAGAAAAAAAATCTTATGAAATAAAAAATGATTTAATATTATTTTGATTAATTTGTAATAAAAAATAATAAAGAAATTTTGTTTTGTTTTACAATAAAACAATTAAATGTGTGTGTGTGAAAGTTTTAAAGAAAAAAAAATAGAAGCCCAATCAAAGCGAAGCAAAGGACAGTAATTTCACGAGACAATAGACGCTGGAGTTAATAAAAAATTTCTATTGTTTGAAATGGTTTAAATATTTTAACATTTGTTATTCTCGTTCATTATTATTACATTTTTTTAAAAATATTTCTTGAAGCTATAGATATAACAATTATACAAATTGTTATGTCTCCCGATACAATGCACTATTAAATCACGTTGTACAATCAACTGGAGCTTTCTTAGTTCGTAAGGAACCATGTTCGAATAAAGCAAGTAAAGTAGCGGAGTGTTTGTATGCTGGAAAATCCACGAAAGTTTATATAAGATCACAGGATCCAAAGAAGATTTGTTGGAAGTTAGCGCTAACCGGTCATAAGTAATTTTAAAGAATCTACATTGTGCTGTGTACATCATTTCCAAATTCATAAATCCTAGGTAACTTTTGTTTTAATATGTTTTCATTCTTGATTTCCTTTAAAGATAAACTGTCTAAATAAAACTTTAAAGTTTTTAAAATAATATTTGGAAAATACAAACAATATCGGCTTCTATATTTAATTATATTTAAAAACATTGTGTGTACGAATGTGTGAATTTTAAGTTAATGCATTGTGTATATTTTATTTATAATAATAATGTATTAAAAAACATTTATCTAAAATGAACAGAGTGTGCGTGTTTAAATTATAAAGCAAAATGATTGTTTTTTTCTTTAAAAAAAGGAAATATTTAAATTGTCTTTTAAAATATTTATGTTTATGTTTTAACACACACAGTTATACAGAGTAATATCTTAATAAAGTGGAAAGAGAAATTATAATTTTAAAAGTAAGGATTTGTTGTGTAAAGACATAAATTGTTTTCTCATTCAGTACATTATTATTTTTTTTAAAATAGAAGTATTTTCTAGGGCGGAGTTGTTATTCTCTTAAAAGGTGGTTAAAATCCGTTGAGCTAGATGGAGGCTCAGGTACTGGATTTAGTGCTAATTAGATAAACATGTTAATTATGAATGTAATTAGCTGGTGCCTAAAAGGTTTTACCTTAATAATAAATAAAGTGTTTGTTTGGTTGGTATTTGTCCAGTAGCCGAGTATTTATGTTATTGGTAGTTTGCTGCCAATGATATTTTACACTCTACCTAGGACCAAGCACCTTTAAATATTGGGTAGTTTAAAAAGGAGAAGTATTTCAGATTTCTATTTGTTGTTTTTATGTTAGATAAATAAGGTGGGTGGTTCAATATAGAGAAGAAAATAAACCTCCAGTTTATAAATGATAAATATATAAATAGATTATTTATTACAGTAAAAATACTTTCACTTGTTTTTGCACAATAATAAAATATTTATACTGCTATATTATATTTTTAATGCTTATTATTAAGTCATATAATATATATGATACTTCATTATATAATTCAACAATTAGTAATTTATCCAAGATTTATCTAAGGGGAAAATGTGTTATCACTTTGTAGGAGTTTGCATTGAATAATACTGTTATCATGAAATTTGTTAAGAATTAAATATTTTGGAGTGCAATAATATCTTTTCAAAATTATGTTTTTTATTAATTCAGTTTTCTGTAGATTTGGATCATAGTGTGGATTATGTATCAATTATGAACTTTTAGTTAAAGAATGCATACAAAGAAAAGCTGTTTAATAAAATGTATAAAATGATAATATGACACCAAAAAAATAATATTGTTGTCAAGCGTTGGTGGTCGAGAGGTCAGCACAGCTGCCTAACAAGCAGTTGTCCCAGGTTAGCGGGTTCGCTTCCTGTCTAATGCCATGACACATGGGGGAATAATAATAATAATATTGTTATTAAAAATAAGAAAAGCTATTTAGTAAAACATGCAAAAAAAAAAATGTGGCAGAATAAAATTAAAAATAAATAAAAAGGTAACATTACTAAAAAAAAATTTGGCACAACACAGTATTGATTCTTGACTTTACATTTCAGAGATGGCTACTCAAGCAATACTCCAAACTGAATTTGATCATATCCAAATTACTATAATAATGAGTAATATTTATTAAGGCTGTAACCTCAAAAATATGCGTGTAAAAATGTGATAGTAGGGACCTCTACAGGTCTTAACCACAAACTTATGCTTTGAAAAGCATAAGCTTGTGGTTAAGACCAGGTCCCTCTACACACACATATTCGAGGTTACAGCCTTAGTAAATATAACTTCTAATCAATATGCGTTTAGATAAATTTATAACTATAATAATGAGACAATATTTTTAAAATAATTTTTATTTTTTAATAAGTTATTAATATATGTTACTTTTCATATAAGTTAGGATATTTAAATAAAAATGATTGAGTAATGTAAACATTCTCATTTACATATAAATTATAGTGATGAAAAAAACATCACCCTGTTGGGTTTTGTGTAATGATAGATGATATATAAAATATATTTCGAGGTGAGAAATTGTCACAAAAAGATTAAATAAAGAAATACTATTCTTATATTTAAATAATAAATATTTACAATCAGAATGTGTTTCCAAGAATAAGGTGATTTGGAAACCTAAACATTTACATATAAATTTTATTAATTATCATGACAAAATGGCATCAGCCTGTTCAGTTTACTATAGTGATAAGAGTATATTTTGAGCTCATGCCTAGAAATTCAAGGTTTGAGTAATTGTTACAAATAAGTTAAGAAGTATTTCTTTTATATTTAAATAAAAAGTATTTACACTCAAAATATTTCTAATAATGAAATGTTTCGAAAATGTAAACATTTTTATTTACATAGACATCTTATTTATTACCTTGGTCTCTTGCGCCCCCATGATGAAGAGGATTTGTGCCCTGCACAATTGCACATCAACACACAGGAGACCATAAGCTATTACTTTCTTTTCTATTATTTCTGTTTAGGAAGAAATAAAATAATTCCTATAAGATTAAAACTATCATTAGTGGCAGTTTTGTTATTTAAATTTTGAATAATGTTGTTATGTGAGACCCCATTTCTGGAAATTGAAGTCATGAAATTATTTTCATCATTAGTATATTATTAATAATTGTCTTAGGCACTTGAATTAATTATCAATCAAAAAATTTGCGTTTGAAAATGGACTTACCCTTTGCTTTTCTTTTATATACGCTTGTTGTAATTATAAATTTATTAAACGCACATTGATTACGTAAGTAATATTTACTGAGGCTATAACCTCGATAATATGCGTATAAAATGCGATAGTAGGGACCTCTACAGGTGTTTTAACCACAAGCTTACGCTATGGAATAGCTTCACGCTCGCAGATCTAACCGCTTCAGCTTCACCTATTTAAATAGAAAGTAGGTTGAAGTAAAGAAGGGTTCCCCTCAGGGGTTCCCCTCTTTTCTTCCATAGCGTAAGCTTGTGGTTAAAACACCTATAGAGGTCCCTACTATCGCATTTTATACGCATATTATCGAGGTTATAGCCTCAGTAAATATTATATATGCTTGTTGTAAAGGTGCCTTTTGGATTTCCATGAGTCATGTATATCATTTGTAGTGAAATTGTACCTAATCCATGAATTAAACTGATATTATTTACTTACTAAATACATCAAAGATAGATGGTGAATTGGGGAAAGTTTAAGATCAACAATATTAATGTAATCTTATCTTCTGGTAATATTGCTGTTTTATGTATTATAATATTAAATAGTATGATTTAATATTATCTAGTGAACAAAGCATATGTTTAAGCACTTATTCTATTAAGAAAATTCGTTCATTCATTAAGAAAAAAATTAATTTGTTATTCCTAATCAATTGTGAATCTGTTAAACTTCATTTAAGAACTTCAGAGTGTAATTCATTATCAATCTTGCACCAACTACTTATAAATTAGCTGGCAATAAAGTTTCTTAAATAGAAACCTAAATCTGTCCAAATATGAAGCACATTGAAAAGACAATATCAATGAATATATCAAAGATCTATGCAAAATGGGATACAACCATAATACTCTAATTAATACTGTGAAGAAATTTTATAAGAAAATAAAACTGTTATCTTTATAACAGGCAGACAAGAAACTTTAAATAAGTCTGCTCTATAGTCCTTGGCTTTACAAAAAATGAAAAAGATCTGCTCTAACTCAGACAATATTAGTTTGAGATTCCCAGCCAATTTAAACATATTGCTAAGCAATACAAAGGGTAGGCTTCCCTTTGATCAATGTCCCCCCTCACAAATAGTATATTAAATCAAATGCAGCAATATTCCTTGTAGTGCTGTATACTATGGCGTTTTATAAAACATTGCTACTAGTTGCACAACATAAATATAAACATAAACATGCAATGAATAACTCTGAGTATAAGTCAGTTTTTCTTGAGCATAAACTGGAATACAGCCACATTTTTGATCCAGTAAGGATAAACATTCTAAGTTGTGGACTTGATGACAGCAAATGCAAAATAAAGGAGGTGTGTCGTATTTCTAATAACCCTCACACTATCAACAAAAAAAAACAGTATTCCATTGTCCAAAAATTAAAATATTTAAATTGGTTATTTACATAATTTCCATCTTATTTAAATTTCATAAAGCACAATACAACTTTTGAATGCTGTGCTTTTGGTCCTAGTGGTTGAAAGCATGCTTGACAGTACAGATTTTTTTCCAAACATTCATATAGATTAAGCAATACTGATGTTTTTATTTCTGTGTTATCTAATAATGCCAGTTTGTGTAAAGGAAAAAAATAAGGATTTGCTTTTCTCTTTGGAAGATTCAATACAGTTTACTTATAGAGGTGAATTTTATACGATTAAAGAAACATATGTTTTTCATCTTATCTATTAAATGCATTAATAAAATTATAAAACAATTAAATAAATTCACCTTTTATTATTATGACAATGCTTATTTTATTTTATAGTCAATCAATCTGACAGTTTCAACTAACTAGCAATCTTCTTCATGGATAAAAAATATATAAATATACATGAATATATCTACAATTAAATAAATTCACCCTTTATCATTATGACAATGCTTATTTTATTTTATAGTCAATCAATCTGACAGTTTCAACTAACTAGCAATCTTCTTCATGGATAAAAAATATATAAATGTACATGAATATATCTATTCCTTTATAAATCGATCATTTATGCATTTATATATTAAATATAGACCTTTAAAGTCTATATTACATTTGTATATATTCATGTACATATATATATATATATATATATATATATATATATATATATATATATGTGATCACTAGATGGAGCTTTACCAATAGCCCCCTATCAAGGCTTTATTTCTAGTTTTCCTACCCTTTACTGACATGAGCCAACTAGCTCAAAACCATGGTTTAAAGGTTGGAGACAATTTGAAAGAGATATTGAATTCTATCTCTCTCAGCATTTATGTAAACAAAGCTTGATAGTGGGCTATTGGTAAAGCTCCATCTAGTGATCATAAAATGCAAGCTATAGCAAGTTATGAAATTTATAACTTGTTTTGTTTATCATATATATATATATAAAGCAATGAAAATAATAAATATAATGGTAATTAATGATTATATACAGCCTTTCAATCTGCAGAAATACTTACAGTTAATGGAGACAATTTGAAAGAGATATTGAATTCTATCTCTCTCAGCATTTATGTAAACAAAGCTTGATAGTGGACTATTGGTAAAGCTCCATCTAGTGATCATAAAATGCAAGCTATAGCAAGTTATGAAATTTATAACTTGTTTTGTTTATCATATATATATAAAGCAATGAAAATAATAAATATAACAGTAATTAATGATTATATACAGCCTTTCAATCTGCAGAAATACTTACGGTTAATTCCTTAACCCTCCTCAACTAGTAATTAACTGAAAGTACTTCTGCAGATTGAAAGACTGTATATAATAGTTAATAATTGTTATATTTATTATTTTGTTATTATAATAGTTTTTGATTAACAGACTTTTACTATTATATATAGTCTTTAAATCTGCAGATATACTTTTGGTTAATTCCTTAACCCTCCTCAACTGTCATTAAGTTCAAAAAATGTAATGGAAACAAACATCATCAACTCAAGTACCATGAATCCCAAAATTACATTTGAAGATGCAGTCAAACTGTCATATTAATTGAATATAAAAGAAAATAATTGTTGTTTTAACCCCCCCCCCCCCCCCTCCCCCCCCCCCCTCCCCCCCCCCCCCCCCCCCCCCACTCCCTCTCACTCCCCTTTTTTTTATAAAAAAATTTTTTTTAATTTTTTTTTAAATTTTTTTTAAAAGTTCTGTCTCCTGTTGTTTTTTTTTTTAATAATAAAAAAAAAAAAAAAAAAACAAATTAAAAAAAAAAAAACAAAGAAAAATTATTTTTTATTGGTTCTTCGCTCCCACCCAACCCAAAAACCATCTGAAAAAGAAAGAAAAAGAAAAAAAAAAGAGCAAAGAAAAAAAAGAAAAAGAAAAGCGATTTGATTTTCATATTAAATTAATATTAATTAATATATATAAATATTAAGAGAAATTTATATTGAGATAGAAAAAAAAAAAAAAAAAAAATTATAAAATTATAAAAAAATAAAAAAAAAAAATAAAAAAGATGTAGAAAAAAAAAAATAAATTTTTTATTTTCAAAAAAGTAAATTTTTTTTTTTTTTTTTAAAATTATATTTTTTTTTTCCCAAATAAAAAATATAAAAAAAAAAAAACAGAAATTTATATATAAAAAACCTTTCTTTCTTTTCATAAAAAAAAAAATAAAAATTATATTTTAATAAACGTAATTGAGTTTAAATTAAAATTAAAAGGCAATTTTATTAAAAAAAAGGGTTTTTCTTCAAATTGGGGGGTGGCCAATTAAAAAGATTGATTTTTTATCAAACCAACCAAAAAAAAAAATACCGGTTAAAAGGTTAAGATTTAAAAAATTTGGGTAATATGTTACATTATTACTTAGAAGAAAGAATTATTGATAAAAAATGAGAAAATTTAAAATTGTTTGTTAGATATATTGATGTTTTTTTTAGTTGTATCTTGTTCATTAATTTAATAGTTTTCATTTATCTATAAAATATATTTTAGAAAGAGGGTATTGAACTTTGTTCAATTAAACTTTTTGGATAGATTAGTGGTAAAAGGTTTAAAGGTTTATTTTTGTATACAGTCTTTATGTTAAACATAGTAAATTAAGACATATTATTATTAGACATGAAACCTATAGTTTATTAGTCATAACATAGCAGTTTTAAAAGATTTTTATTATAGAAATGAAAAATTAAATAGCTCTAAAAGTTTAGATTTGTTTCAAAAATATGATTTTATAAAATATTATATTAATTAATATAGGCTATTCTGATAAATTGATTAAGGGTATTTTCTTCAATCAACATTATAATAAATCAGGAGAAAATTTTCCATGCAGTAGTGCCACCCAATGCAAGTCTTATTAATAAATGGTTGCAAAAAAAGTTTATGTATAAAATTCCTATCTAGTGCCTACTCATTTGATATTCCCAGACTAGTTTCTGGATTGAGGCTTTTATCAATGAGGAGTTTTGGGTTTGAGAATATTACTAAGACTTGCACTGGGTGGCATTACTATATGGAAAGTTTGATACTGATTTAATAGCTTGTGTGAGCATGGGAAATGGGGATCACGTGAAAATTATAATAGTGATAAAAACTATAATTTTTTATGCCTTTTAAATTCTCTTTTTAAACCAATTTAAGAAGGAATTATAATATTTTGATAATAAAAAAGGTAGTATGGAAGAAAGATGTTATTTTAAATAATTTATTGAATAATACAAAAGGAAAATTGATAGAACTCTGGAGTTGTTTGTATATTCGTGATTTTGGTAAGATTATTTAAAAGTGAAGATAATTTGAGTTGAAATGAAAGAGTGAAAGTTTATAAAAATAGAGTAAAAAGTTAATATCTTGCATTATATATTCATGAGAAGAATAGAGATCATAAAATTATGTTTGAGCTGTATAACAGGGATTTCTTTGAAAAGAATAAAAAGAATAGAAGATGAATGAATCTCTTTTAATAAAGAGTTTTGGTTTTGAACCTATTAATTTGTTTAAAACTTCTTTTAACATTATATGCAATTTGAAAGTGATGTGGAATAGAAATGTAAAATAGCATATATTTGTTTTTGGATTATTTGAACTTAATAAAAAGAGAATTGGCATTTTTAAACAATGTGTTAGTCATCAGCAAAGTTAGAATCCACATTCAATATGTATTAAAAGAAATTTGAAACAAAATTTTATTTCTATATTGAAGAGTATTAATTAAAAGAATTGCTTTTTCTTCCATTTTAATTGTCCAGTTCATAATAATTTTTGGACAAAAGCATTTGATGCAATGGAATATTTATCTTATTTATTTATATACTATCATAATACTCTCTTTTTTTTAAAAATATTAAATGAAAATTTGAAATTAATGTTTAAAAATAACTTCACTATAAATTTACACCACACACTTTAAACAATGAACTAAAATTATATTAATTATCTTAAATCATTTTAATATTAGCTATAAAATGTAAACAGGATGGATTTACACCCTTCTAAATTGTTTTAGTATTAGCTATAAAATTTAAATAGAAGGGATTTACACCTTAAGTACATGTGTTGTAATGTTTATTATAATAGTTCAACAATATCTTATTGGGTACTGGGGATACTCTCAAACCCAAACACAAAATAGAGACTTTTGGAAAGATAAGAGCAGCCATCTTATCTTTTGAACCTAAATTTAGTTATATAGGCCAATCTAAAGCATCTTAGCTTGAGAGGATGAAGTTATTTCTTTATTCATTTTACATCCATTAATCTCTTTGTATATATTAACACTCACAAAATTTTTCAATTTTCTATGTGTTAATATTACAAACTATTCAACTTTATTCACTAGTGCAGAGATCATATGTAATTTAAACAGAAAATATTTACACTCTAAGCACATGTTCTGAAATGTTTACTAGAATAACTATTATAACAAACATTACAGTAATATTAGCTATAAACTAACAAAATATTCCTTTCTTACTTCTATTATAGATAGAATATTTCATACACATAAATTATTGTATATTTTACAGTGCAATGAATCTTATTAATTTCTAACATAGTGTGCATGTTTGAGTAAAAAAATCAACTTTAATATTATTTTATTACAAATTCAAAACTTTATACTAAAATTTCAAAATGTTACTACATATGACATATTAGAAGTTTAATGGCTGCTATATAAGGTAATCAATTTTATTATAATCATATCTGCAATAAGGTACTAAAAAATTTACATTAATCATATTATTAATCCTAGACAGGTCTTCATATATTACTATATATTAAAAACAATGTATAAATAATTTTTGAAAAATTATATCTTACAAAATTATTGACAAACCTGTAAACAAAAACATGAAATAATTAAACAATGTAAAAAGTGAAATCAAAACACAAAAGTGTTTGTTAAAAAAAATAGCACATGATCACCATTTCTTATGCCAGCACATAACTGTTATTAAAACAGGCAAAACTCTCCATACAGTAAGATATTGGATGAGTAGGCATTAGATGGAGATTTTATGCACAAGCCTTCTGGCATCCATTGATTACTCTGGTTGGCACAAGGTGGCGCTACTGTATGGAGAGTTTTGCCTGTTTTAATAAAAAAAATATTCCGATTAAAATACAGGCATGCTCTTCAGTCAGGAAAAGATATTTGATCAACATGTAACACACCTATAGAGTCATGAAAATATTTGACCATATAATATTAGATCTTCAGTGAAAATGGTCAAATATTTTGGTTGGTACTCAGAAATTAAGGAAACACAGCAGCAGAAAAAAATCCAGATTAGAGCAATCAAAAAATTGACAATTGGCCAATCCTAACATAGAACATCAATCATAACAAAACTTATATCCAATTGGAATGAAAGAAAATACTCCAGAAGCAGGAATACTAGTTTTAAATACACTTTTTAAATGACAATAATCAATGTTTGCACTTTTATAGTCTGTTTGAAAGATGTTAGAAGTATGCCATCCATCATTCTGATATCATGTAATTCTTTGGAAATGGAAGGATATTCTGCTGAAATATCTAGATAAAAGCTCTAAAATGATAGACTTGCCCTTATGATTATCCATCATATTAGCCCTTAGCTATGAGTAAGACTTATTAAATTATTTTCCAAAGAGTAACTAAAAAGCCTCACAAAATAATTGTATATAAAGCAACATGCTTACACTTTGATAAGTAAACAACAATCAATCCTTAATCTATCGTCTACGTTTATAAATCTATTAAAGCTTTCAATAATTGGTTGTATTGTCTCAATGAATGAACTATACAAGAATTTTCCAAGAATTTTGAGCAAGTTTTAGACCAATTTGAGTATCGCACCGAGAAAGGTTAACTTTCAAATGTGCTACATGTCTACTTTGATCATATCACTACATGAATCTATTAATAAAAACTTAAAATAAACAGAACTAGTTAAATATTGTGATGTTTTTTTTTAATATTTTAATCGTGAGATGATTATATTTTCAAATAAAGAATAAGTTTTTTTTCCACTTCATACTATTTTCACTTTAGAGTGTAAAGTTAAAAGAAAGTTTTCTTTTCTTTTCTTTTGGAAATTCTAAGGAGATGAATAAGTTTGTCAGATAGCTTTAGATTTTATCATTCTTCATCAAAGTTGATTGTGAGGAAAATTAAGGATTTTCTTTTTTCATTCCAGATTAATGAAATTTTGTAAAGAATGAAGTTTGATTTATTTATTTTCATTCTCTCTTTCTCTCTCTCTCTCTCTCTTTCTTTCTCTCTCTATGTGTGAATCGATCTATTTTTTGAAATAAGTTATTTAAATTATTTCAGTTACAGTTTATGATTTAACACATATTTTACCAATCCTTGGTTAATAAAATTATAATTCAAAATAAATTATTAAATATTAAAAGAGTAAACATCAAATAATAGTTTTTTTATGAAAAAGGTATGAATGCATATCAGACGAATGCATTCAGTTCAATTTTAATCTTATGACATGTATTTAACATCCACAATATATTAGTAATAATATCTTCAGTTTATTATTTATAATATTTAAATACAAAATATAATTAATATACTTGGAGCTTAGATTTAATATAAGGGATTTGAACACAGACTTTAATGCACCATTAAACTATCCACTCTATATCATACAACTGATACACATGATCACACCATGTGTAAAGATAAATGATCTCAAATATATGTATTTCATGCTGAACCAGCACTCATCAGTTGGTCCAGATCATCATCTTCCATATATATATATATATATATATATATATAATCACTTCACTATTTCCAGATCATCATCTTCCATATATATATATAATCACTTCACTATTTAATAAACTGTCATTGGCATTAGCAAAAATTATTGCAATTCATGGGTCTTAAAACAGGAAAAACTCACTATATGTATTGCCACACACAGCAAGCTAGAGTAATCAATAGATGCCAGAAGGCTTGTGCATAAAATCTTCATCTAGTGCCTACTCATCCAATATCCCCAGACTAGTTTCTGGCTTGTGGCCTTCGTCAGTGAGGAACCTTGGATCTGAGAGCACTGCACCTAGATCTTAGGATCTAATGCAACCCTCCAGCAGCCACCTTTTATTTCCACTTAACTACAAAACTAAGAGTCTTAAACTGAAAACACCTTAATGTTTTCAATCCAAGCCCATTAATTTATATAGTCATATGGGTCTGAACTCAGTTCAGCACTCATACATTTTGGTGTCTTTGGTTCTTAAATAACCATAGACACCACTATCTTATTAGACCCTAGCTTGCTGTGTGTGGCAATATGTATAGTGAGTTTTGCCTGTTTTAACAACAGTTATACACAAGCATAAGAAGTGTTGGTCATGTGATATTCATGGGTCTGTGTGTATCTTTTCTTCATGATATATATTTAATTATTTAAAATAGTTGTGTGTATGCAATCATTTTTCTAGATGCCTACACTTAATGCACATTAAAGGTAGAAATGATAACAGGAAAAGGATTTTAGTATAGAAGAGTAAAAATATAAAAATTTAATATTATCTCTTCAAAAATAAAGGATTTGCATCTGAATTACGATTTATTGGAAAGGCAGCCATAACTATTCAATAACAGAGATAAAAAAATTATATTAAATGTTTTTACTGATATGCACTAAAAAGAAACAAAATATTTTTTTTCTTCAACCACAACTGACGTTTTTAGATTTAACTTGAAATAAAAACATGGGGGAGGGGCAAAAATAAATTAATCAATTCCTTGTTATAAAAATCAAAAATTAACTTAATTAATTTCTGGACCCCTTTCCTATTCTTTTATTTTAAGTGAACTCTAAAACTCCCACTGTGATTGATGAAACAATATTATTTTTTTAGTACACAGTCAATAAAAGCATTTAATATAAAAAAAATTATCACTATTATTTTTAAGTTTTTAGTATTGCTACAGTAAATAAGAATTTAAAATTACATTGTACTTTAAATTGGTGGGACACTTATAGTTAATATATATATATTTGGCCCTTAAACATCACATGATCACCACTTCTTATGCTTGTGTATAACTGCTGTTAAAACAGGCAAAACTCACTATACGTATTGCCACACACAGCAAGCTAGAGTAATCAATGGATGCCAAAAGGCTTGTGCATAAAATCCCTATCTAGTGCCTACTCATCCAATATCCCCAGACTAGTTTCTGGCTTGTGGCCTTCGTCAGTGAGAAGCCTTGGATCTGAGAGCACTGCACCTAGATTTCATATCCAAGGCTCCTCACTGATGAGGCCACAAGCCAGAAACTAGTCTGGGGATATTGGATGAGTAGGCACTAGATGGAGATTTTATGCACAACCCTTCTGGCATCCATTGATTACTCTAGCTTGCTATGTGTGGCAATATGTATAGTGAGTTTTGCCTGTTTTAATATTTGGCCCTGTAGACTAAATATTTATTAAGTAATGTGTTTAAAAAATATTTTAGATTATAATAAATAAATTTCTCTGTTATTATTAAACTATGAACTCTTAAACTAAATGTTTTAATATTATTTATTAAAATAATTTACTTGGTCTATTTAACTCTTAGTTACTTAGGAAATACTTAGATTGTTTAATATTTTCTTAAGAGTCTAAAGTTAATCATTTGAATCTAAATAAGAATTAATTTAAAGCCTGTTATGTTCTAGGTATATTGAAACAGTAAGATTCGTATTCGAATCTTAAGTTTCACCTTTTTCTGTCGTCTCTCACTGACCGGTCTATCCCGCCCAAATTTAAACTTTTTGGTATCGAATTGTGTGTGTAGCAATATTAAAAATGTATAAATATATGTAGAATTCAGCATAAACACGCACACATTTCGATCTCAAATTAAAGGCAATAAATAGGGATAAAATAATATAATTTAGATTTCTTTTAGTTATATAATTTTGTATAATTTTAATCATTTATTTTGGATTATAAAGTTCATATTTATTGCTTTGTTTAAATTTCGTTTAATAATAATTCTAAAAAAATCTGATGTAATATTTAATTAAAAGTTAAAATAATCTTATGTTCCCTTTTTGTTTTTGAAATTTAAAAGCATCAGTCAGTGATAGATAATAGATTAATTAAAGAAAAATTCCCCAAAATGTAATTAGTAAATGTAAACTGTAAACAATAGAACGGCAGCTTTCTTTAATTAAAAACCAACAAAATGCATTGATTATCCTCAGGGCAGATTAAGTAGAACCTAAAAATATCTTAACAAAAATGTGAGAGATCAAGATAAGAAAAGAGGCCATCTTAGACTTGCTGGAGACATTCACTTAAACTTTAGCTTTGCTCTCGATCACTGAGAGTCTCCAAAAATAATAAAATAATTTGTTCCTGCCAAGGTATGACCGAGTAAAGCACCTAGATTATTCTCCATCGGGAGATGGCCTATCGGATGCCGAACTTTCCATTGCCCGTCATAAATTCACCATGAAGATCTGCTGCCTGAAATAAATGAAAAAGCTGCTGCTGCTGTGAAATTAAATGAAATATCTAAATACAAGAAAGACTTGCCACTCGTGAACTTTTTGCTGCTAAACTAATGGAATCAGAAAACTTCTTATAAAACAGGTACCTGTCTGTGTTCAAACTCTAGAGTACTCTAATAATATGCTATAGCTCTTCTTCATACTACTTATCTAAATTATAAAATGTAAAACTACCATATGTATAACTAAAACTGAATAATTAACTTAATGTGTAAATTTCTCTACTAATCTAGCTTACCTCATTCTATCTTGGGTGCGTATTTTTAAAATCTACATTTTATCTATATTTATTATTTAATTATTGCATGCTCATAATTATCTCAATTTTCAAAGTTTAAATCTATGATCGTTTGAAACAGTGAATGCGTGTCACATTTTCATTAATATGTACTTCGTCGGGCCGAGGCAGAGACCAGCCTGACATTCTTATTTCCTTAATAACTTCACTTTCATATAAATCGACACACATTCAGTGCATCATTTATTGTAATGCAGGGTCTACTACTTCACAAATGGCTGGTATATTAGTTGTAATAACTCCCAGTTTATATATGTTTTGTATTTATTAAATCTAATGAATAATTCTAGAAAATCACATTTCTTTGAGAGTCGCCAACATTCTTTAGTAAATTTTGATAATGTAGGGCCGAGTTAGAAATCTATTTTAAATCTCATCATAATCATTTATACAGTATACATGTGTTACATTTTAGAGATGCGATGACCCATTCTGCCATGAAATTTCCGGATTCTTCAGGGTTGAAATTAACCCCAGTCATCCTACACAAGCGGGCATAATGGGTGCTCCCGTAGGATTTGACAATGTCATGCAGCCAGCCGGCAAACTGCGACACGGACCGCTTGTCCCTGGTTATGCTTATGTGACACCTTACTTCGTCGGGCCGATGGCAGAGACCAGCCCGACATTCTTATAAACTCATTCGCGGCATTGCAGTTTCAATATACTGCCATTCCATATCGCCTTTCTAAAGCGTACCACGTGTTCCTTCACTTAATTTTATTATTCTATATATCACTCCGCCTCTGCATTATCTTCATAATTCACTCTCAAATAAATGTTTGCCCTTAGTTATAAATAAATATTTTAATTAAATAAATATATGTCTGCCATTACTCTTATAACCCATACTTTAGACTCTTGCATTGCAAAGGTATAAATCCCTCCAGGCATGCATTAGAAATACTTACTCAAGAATTTTAGGTAGCTAGATTACGCCTTCAAATAAATGTATTCCTTTTGTAAACATTACAGTATCGGAAATACCGCTACTGAAATCCTCAATATAAAATAATGTCTAAATAAATAAATGTATTCTTTAAAATATAATCATGTCGCAAATCCCGCTACTGAAGCTGTTAGTCCATAAAATATTATTAGTAAATGTTTTATTAAAATGTGTTAATAAATAATTTTAAACTATACGTCTGCAGTTACATTTCATTTATTCGATACCCATTCTATATAATATTTCCTCGATTATGTAAATATGAATGTTTAATTAATATTAGTTTGATTATTGGCTAACTCGAGAATAAAATCATGAGTCTCTTGCATATCCCTGACCACCGTGCCTAAGGAAATATTTACTAATGTCGCATCAGATGCGTTGTTTCATGGATTGTATTGTGGAACCGATAAACTATGTTCGAACTCAGTACCACGGGTGGCTTCGCTACTCGATGGTGCTGCTGTTCTGTATGGTGGTCGAATTCTGCACTATGTTTACGAGTCACACGTTTTCTGACCGTTACAATATGCAATTAATAAAGTTGTTTTATTTTATACAAAATATTGTCATTTTATTTTGTTAAGATCATAGTTTGTTAGTTTTAAAATAAATGATTTTTAAATAATAATTTATGTAAGAGTATCTAAAGTCAGAATTTAGAGATATTGAGTTTAAACCTAATTAATTGGGATAAGTTTCAATTTAAATAAGTTTTAACTTGAATAAATATTAGCAACAAATTTAGCTTCATTTGTTTTAAAATCTTGTTTATATTTATTGTACATGTAAATGTACAGATACGTGTGCATATGTTTGAATGCATGGAAAAACTTTAAAAAAGATTTATTAAAAGTAATAATATTTTACAAAAAAGGGTATATCTAATAATTAAAATATTAAAAGATTTTAAATAGAGTAAAAAGAGTGTATTTGGATAAAGGAATGTTTAATTTAAATTAGAAGTAAATAATTTTATTAGAATCAAATACATAATTTATTTAATAATTAAATAGATTTAACCTTTCAGAGTTGTATTCTGCAGTTTTGTGTTTGAGCCCATACACACCCTGGTGAATTTTCCGTAAGTATTATATGTTAAAATGCATGTAAAATGGTATAATTTATTATAAAAAAAATTTGCTAAAGAAAAATTGCATAGAAAGAGGGAAATTCAAAATTCCTGCTCTAACAATAGACATAAGCCCTGCCCTGACATGTTCAGCATTTGTCTGTTGACAAGGCTGTAAAACTTTCAGTGTTTTATGACATTGTAGCTCCAATGACCCAAAAACGTGTTTATTTACAAATTTATTATGGTTTTAGATTTTTTTAAAAAAATAATTTACTTGAAATACTTTATTTTCAAAAATATAATGTTATATTAGCAGCTAATGTATATATGACCAGAAGCAATTTAAAATAGTAGCTTTGACATAAACAATCTACTTTATATTTAGGAGTAAGAAAATATTGCAATTTTGCAATAAATATTCAAAAAATTTAAACTTTTAAAGCATAATTTGTTAGATATAAGAGAAATAAATAATTATTCTTTTCGATGCTTAAAAATAATGAATTAAAAAATATTTTGTTGATTTTATAAACTGAAAATAATCTTTCTAGAAATGATGACATGTAAAGTGTTTGTTTTGTTTGTGATCTCATTTTTTTAATACTTACAGATACAAAATGTGAACATTTAAAATTTATTTCAGTAGTAAACAAAAATATCTATCAAATGAAGTCATATTTATTATTTTCTGATAAGTAATAATCATTTTATCATATATTTTACATTGATGTGTGAGACAAAGAAAAGCACCAGAAAATTCTAAAATATTTAAGTCTATGCAGTACCAAGAAAGGGTTAATAAAATTAATTATGTGGTAATTGTCAGTCTAGACATCACATGCTGATACTGTCTTGATTAAATTAAAAGTTTAAGATCAAATCAATTAAAATTTAAAAATAATGCTAGTAATTTAAATATTCCATCTCCCTATTTAAATTGGGTTGGTTGAACTTTATCATATTACATCAAATGCAGTAGAAATTTTAATATGAATGTGTGTATAAAAGGAACACACACTATTATTAAGGAACACATTTCACTTTATTTTTAATTAAATTGATTCATTTGTTTAACTATTATTGTCACTATGTCTGAATAGAAAGTTTTAAAAGTTATACAGCAGTATTACTTCTAAAGCATATATTCAGCTGGTTTATCAGACAGTAAATCCTGTAAAGATGCCAACAATACTAGTATTTTTTTAAAATAAATCAACAAATAAATTCCTAGTAAGATGTATAATTCATATTCTATTGACATTATTTAACCAGTATAGAATTATCCTTCAATGGAAAATACTGTTTTTTTATTTCATTTTTTTTTTGTCATACCAATTAAACATTCTTTGGTAAAATATTTATTTGACATTCTGTTGTTTTGACTTCTAAAAAATACACATTCAGCAATACTTAATTAGTGAAATTAATTCAATTTCACCAGAGTCAGACAATTAAAAAAAATTCTCAAATTGTTCAGTGTCCGAGAAAAATTTAAAAAAGAATAATGAGAACAAATGAGAGAGGAAGAGAGTCGGGAAGTGTCTAGCACATCTAGTTTCACCTTTTATAAACTTTTTTACATGACGCCTAGCAAATTGAGAAACATTTGTTCTTATTGGCTAATTAAGATAAAATTGATTTAAAATAAATTAATTCTATTATCTAATTACTGTAAAATAACAAAGTTACCTAATATTTAATGAATACTTTATCCTCAAAATATTTGTTTTTCTTTTTTTAATTAATAAATATACCATATTTTATTAAATATAGTTTTAAATATTAATTCTTATTAAATGCAATGTCAGCACATAATATTTAAATAAGGCCTTGAGTGCTTAATTTATTACAAAAGAGATATAAAGTCAAATCTTGCATTTAAATTTGTAGGGATCTCTCTTGTAATAAATTAAGCACTCAAGGTGCATATACTAAGGTTATAGCCTTATTTAAATATTAAATATAGTTTTATATACTATGTTTTCATTTTCTTTATTACTTTTAAAATTTAAAATATTGTAATAAAATTACTTTATTAACTTCTAAGCACTATAATAAAATCATCTTGAACAAGGAAGTAAAACATTTATTCTGTAAGTCATTCAAGCACACGTATTTGCACACACATTTAAAGTAACATTGTCTGCAATTAATTAAAATATCTATTATAACATTTTAAATGTTATAAAACTCCATTCATTTAATATGATAGAATAAGTTATAATTTACTTTAATAATTTATTATTAAACTATTTAATTAACAATGCAGATTTAGCTTTAATTTGGCTTAGCATAATTACCTATTACTTGACTTACAAAATTGCTAATGAAGTATAAAATTAACTGATATTATTTTAACTTTGTGATTAAAACTCATGCTTATAATATGTGACTTAAATATTTAATTTTATTTCAGTATAAGATTGAAACATAGCTTTACAACAACAATGATATATAACGTCGCATTTATATACCATTATATTAATTTTTAAAATAAAAGATATAAGTAAATTGTACTACACAAAAAAATTTAAACTTTTTACAAATTCACCATAAAAGTAATTTCCTACAGAAGCAAGTGTAATCAAAAGATTACAATATATATGTCATTATATATGGCATATGTATTCAAAAGATTACAATATTTATAGATATATGTCATTATATATGGCATATATATACAAATCCGTGAGAATATTAGAATTAGCATCATTATATATACATGTAGGAATATGGTTTATAGATATAAAAGATCTTAATATAAAGTTGAGCACTGATTGTATATATGTGTGGAGATAATCTGGACCAACTGATGATTGCTGGTTTAGCATTGAAATACGTATATTTGTGATTATTTATCTTTTCAACATGTGTGTGATCAGGTGGGTCAGCAATATGAGATGACATGGAGAGTTGAGAGTCGTGTGAAAGTCTGAGTTCGAATCTCGCATACATTAGATATAAAAGATATATTTTGTGGGTTACATCCATGTAAGATTTAAATTAGATATTCCAATGTTTTTCAATTGAGAACTCATGTCATCAAGTCAAAATGTTAGAATATGTAATTAAAATTTTACACAAATGAATCGGCAAAATATGTCTTTTATTTATATATATGTAAATCTAAAACTTGCAGTTTACCACACATTCTTAAAACATGAATAAGACACCTGACAAAAATATATAAACATGAAGATATACCTTACAGTTGCCCAGATCTTAATCTGTTTCATGTCATTATCATTTGTTCAATCATTTATCAGTTTTAAATATACCGTAAAAAGACATTAGCTAAGAAACAATAGAGATTAAATTTAGTTATTCTATGTGTTTACACTTACTTTTTTTAAAAAAAAGATATATTAATCTTAATTGAAATTTAAAATTTAGGTCTAAACCATAGATAATCATTAGTTTGATAAACATAAATTTATATATCAGAAGTGTTTGGTATTAATATTGTGAATATAGAATATTCATAAATCAAATTTGAATGTGTGTATGAAAATATTCCAGTGCATGTTGCTAGCTGAAAATTCAAATACAAATTATTCAAATCACCTTACCAAATATTGTTTTCCCAAAATCTCTCTGTGAATAAATATAAATCAACACAATTCAAAATTCACAGAAAGAGTTGCTGAAAAGCATGTGTGGGTGCTTTCTGTCTTTTATTATTTACACATTGATTTATGGGGTTTTATCTATCATAATTACATATTAATGACCTAGAGGTTCACTTCACTTATATATGTGTGTCTAATGAAGATTTAAAGGAGTACAATTTATTAATACTTTATTTGTAGTTGGGAAATATCAAATTCTATTAGTTACATATAATTCTTACACCAGCTTACCTATTTTTCTTTATACAACATTTTATAAAAATATAAATGTAGTATTTAAACATATGATCATTGTCTATCAACAACAAGCAATTTGAGCTTTCCATCCTCAGATTTTCAATGAAATGGATGACTGAAGAGTTAGAGAAGATTGACCTTGTTCGGTAAAGTTTAAAGATTGCTACCTTAACCAAAACTGAGCACTATATATGTGTGAGAGATGGTGATCTGGACCAACTGATGAGTACTGGTTCAGCACAAAATATGTATATTGGAGATTTTTTTTGACATGTATGTGGTCATGTGCGTCAGTTGTATATGATAGATTGGATAGATGTAGGGGGCTTGAAAGTTCAAGTCCATTACATTAAGTTTAGTATATGTTTAAATATTACACATTCAACCTATATTCTGCCCATGTTAAGGTCTTATGTGTGAGGGGGTCAAATTGACTTCAGGTCAACATGGGTATGACAATAATAATGGCATCAACAAGGGATCTGAGCATTCCATCCTCAGATTTTCAATGAAATGGATGGCTGAAGAATTGGAGAAAGTGAACTGAGCACTGATTGTATATATGTGTGGGAGATGATGATCTGGACCACCTGATAAGTGCTGGTTCCACACAAAATGCATATATTGGAGATCATTTATCATTTACACACATATGTGGCCATGTGTATCAGTTGTATATGATAGATAGGATAGATGTAGGGGCAGGAAAGTTCGAGTTCTAATCCCTTATCAAAATATAAATGCTAAAACTTAAAAATAGAAAAGAAAAGTTTGCAATATTTATAAAATGTCTATTACACCAATTTCACATCTGTTAAAAAATATTTAACCATGCCCAATAATTGGTTATTTAATTACATCATTTAAATTACAAAAATTGGATGAATTATAATAAGAATTTATTAATATTTTTTTGGTTACTTTAATTTATATTAATTATAAAGTTACTGATGAAGATGGATAATTCAAAATCATATCAACTTGAATTATACTTGTGTTGGAATGTTAACTATTATTAATAGAATCTAATCTCTAAGTTTTGCAATTATTATAGTAGCCCTTTGGTTGTGTCTCTCTCCATTTTCTTTATGCAAGACCCGACTTAGAAGATTTACTCTCAAATATAGACTGTTACTTAACAGATTCAATCAAATTTTCAAATAAATTCTCTTAGAAAATATGATTTCGTCTTTATCCTGTGTGTTGCGTTTATTTAAATTCAGTTTTTGCCAAAAATTAGCTTCTTGCATAAATAGCAATAAATATACTAGTAAATAAAGAGATACACCAAAACTTATCAAGCTTTGAGAATACCCTCAACCCCAGACCGGTTTCTGCATCTAGCGTCGTCAGTGAGGTGTTAGGATGCAGAAACCGGTCTGGGGTTGAGGGTATTCTCAAAGCTTGTTAAGAGTTTGTTTTGAGAACTCTATATATAACATTTGTAAACACGAGCTTTATAAAAAATAGGTCATGTGACATCTAACTTGATTTTTTTTTTTATATCAAAACTTATCGTAAATGAAATGAAATTCAAAAATATTGAATAAAATTTCCACGTCTGATTAAAAAAAAAAAGTAAAAAAAACTCATTCCTCCATCAGATGGAACAATCACTCGATTATTGGAGCTACAATTCAGATTTCAAAAGGAGCCAAACAGTGAGTGAAAAACAAATTAATAGTCAAGCATTGGTGGTCGAGAGGTCAGCGACAGCCGCTTTACAAGCAGTTGTCCCAGGATAGCGGGTTCGTTTACAGGCTGATGCTATGACACATGAAAAAAAAATAAAAATAAAAACAGTCATTAAATACTTAAATATTAACCCCAACCATCTGTTACACTAAAATTAAATTTATGATTAAAACTAGGAATAATTTTACCATGATATTATTACTACTGTAGATCCAATCCTAGTTTATTCTGAACTGTCAAAAGAAAAACTTTCAGATGATTAGTTTAAAAAAATAGTACATGCAGGCTATTTAAATCTTTTAAAATGATATAAATTTTTAACGTAACATTATAGTTTGTGTATTCAAAATCAGAAAGTTAATGCCCTTGCTCCCCCATCACCCTCCATTCCTCCAAAAAATAATAATAATAATAAAGCCTTCCCATAAATAATTCATTCATGTCCAGGTTAATGATATAAAATTGTTTGTTTTTCAATTGTACAAACGAAAGCAATATATTCAAATATTTTGCGTTTAAAAGTAAATAGGTGGGGGGGGGGGGCTTGCTCTGCAAATTGCTCTGTTGATTATGTCATTTCTATCATTAACCTATTGAAAATAAATCATTTAAGTTTATATTGCTTATAAATTATTATAGTTTAAAATAAATGGTATAAAAATAATTAGTTTACGCGCGACCACAATCTAATATACACTTTTTTATTATTATTTCGAATTAAAATTGTAATATAGTTATGATAAGATTGTCATTATATTCCAGATTTTAAAATTAGACATTTCAAAACGTTTTTATTTTTTTTTTTTCCAAAAAGAAAATGTTATTTATTTATTTTCCGATATTGTATCTACCATGAATTGTTAACAACCAGCCACTTGGTGGAAATTTAAGAAGCATACGAATCATTAGTACAGTATACAAGTTATTTCAAACATGTAATTTATCTTGAATTCTAAGATATGTTAAATAAATAAATCGAATCGTTTAATGCACGGGAGTTCATAAAAAGTTTAGTGAAACTGTAGCTGCTATCCAAGGAGGAATTCTACCGTAGCACTAAACTACACGGGGTTCAAAGGAAACGAATAAACAAGATATTGAATAATTATTTATAACAAGTTTTTTAAAACTGCATAAAACTGTTGCTTCACTCATTTAAATTAATATAATTAATTATTATAACATAAATTTTCTTAACGTTATTAAAACATTGATTTTTATTTTTTTTATTTCCCGTAAAATCCAATTTTTATTTATTTTAGTTTAAATGTTTCTAATAATTATAATATTACTAATTAACCATTTAAATTTTAAATTTATGTTATTTAATTTACTTGCTAATTAATCGAATGTCTTTTTAGAATTAGTTTCAAAAATTGAATATTTTTTAAATATGTGTATATATTGCTTGTTCTTAAAGAAATACAATTATTTAATATCAATAATTAATAATAGACAGAACATTGGATTTCCACCAACTAAGAGAACAAGCTGGATTTAAAAGTGGTTTTAGCACAGTAGATCATATCCAGATATTGAGAGAAGTTATAGAAAGGACAAATGAATATGAGTTGTCATTATGTTTTGGATTTGTAGATTATGAAAATGCATTTGATTCTATAAACATTTCTTCAGTGATTAAAGCATTGGATCATCAAGGTACAGATCCAGGATATTGTCATATTTTAAAGAATACTTATAAAAATGCAACAGCAACAATTAGATTACATAATGCTAATGGGAAAGTGGACATTGAGAAGGGTGTAAAACAGGGTGACTCCATATCTGCAAAACTTTTTACAGCAGTGCTGCAAGAAGTAATTTGTTGTTTAAAATAAGAAGCTAAATGAATGAAAACAAATGGAGATTATTTAAGTCATTTAGATTTTGAAGATGATGTAGTTAATTTTGCAAATAATGCTTGAGAGCTGCAGGAAATGTTGCAGGAATTATCAGATGAAAGTAGGAAAGTAGGACTAATGGATTATTTCAAACTATAAAAATAAAGATTGATTATGATGAGTTAGAAGTTAACAGCTACAAATACCTTGGTCACATTATTAATACAGAGGCAAACATAATGGATGATATTAATCATAGAATTAAACTTGGTTGGAGTGCTTTTGATAGAAATAACTTGATACTAAAAGGAAATATGCCTATGTATTTGAAAAGGAAGACTTTTAATAGATGTGTTTTTCCAGTTTTTACTTATGGATCTGAAAATTGGACACTTAATAGAAGAACAATACAGGGACTTCAGACCAATCAAAGAAGTATGGAGAGATTCATGTTGGGAGTAACAAGAAGAGATTGAAAATGCAATATAAGGATAAGAGAACAAACAGGTGTTCCTGACCACATTAAAAAAATTAAAAGACTGAAGTGGAGTTGGGCTGGACATATTGCTGGAAGAGACGATAATAGATGGATAATTGAAATCTTAAACTGGATTCCAAAAGATTTTAAAAGACCCAGAAAGAGACCACATGTGAGATGGATGGATGAAATACGAAAGTGTGAAGGGGAGATGTTAAGAAGAGAAGCTAAAGATTGGAGAAGATGGATTGAACTTGGAGAGACCTTCATCCTGCAGTGGATTGATAATGGTTGTTGATGATGATGAATACAAATATCTCTCCAGTATTTCTCAAATGTTTATTTAATTTTATTTATATTGTACAGTTTTTGAACATAATAAATTTCATATTAGATATTTTACATTCATTTTTTAGAAAATCAATATTTCTTCTACATTAGACAAGTAGAGGGATTTGAACTTAGAATTTTTAGTCTATATTTTTTCTCCCTTCCATCTCAAACAACTGATATGATACCCATGACCACATACATCATCAGTTACACCAGATCACAATCTTCCACACATATGGACAATCAGTGCTCAGCTTATATTAAGATAGCAATTCCTTAAACTTTAATGGACAGGCTTCAATCTATTTAATCATCCTTTTTATTCAAAAACCAACACTGGGCCATTCAAAGCCTTTATTGAACTTGTATTGTAGTCATACCCTTGTAGACATTACATCAATCTAACCTCTCATATTATCAGACCATTATGTACCCATGTATATTAATAGGAGAGGGATGGGCTAAACTTATATTATGATATAATCAATTTCCATTATGTAATTAGCTTATTCATTCAGTATACCTTATGGTAAAGCATAAAAAGATCAGGGGTGACAGAATGCACAGAAAATAAACTTTCTATTATCAAAATGTTTTTTTTATATTATCAAGAGATATGTAATATAGGGTATATGAGCACAGACTTTCACATGACCCATCACTCTCCACTCTATCTAATAACACTGATAACCTAAACACATATACCCTATATTATATATATATAGACACAGGTATATAATAAGCCTGTATTTCAGTTATTATCAAGAGATATAAAACTATGATTTACATAATAAAAGAGAAAAACATGTTTTTCTAACATTGCTAAAAGTTTGACGTTATCAAAAACAGAAACATTGCCTCTTCTAAAAATATAAAAAGAAGGCAAATATATATTCTCAAAGTTTTACAGTAATATATATATAGTTGGAAGCTAGAAAAACGTAAAAATGTATAAATTTATTTGATGTTTAAAGTGCACTTGGTAAAGTTTCGGGGTGGGGGGTGATTAAGTTTTTAGTTAAATGAAAAAAAAAAGTTTTGATATTAATATTTAAGACATCTGCTAATATTCCCACAAATCTTATTAATATAAGAAATAAATGCCCTAATAAGAGATTTTGCCTTTCTGTTTTCTTTATGAATAATGCTACCACCTTATATAAAACTGTATTAATAATCTGCATACTGTACTTACCAGTAAGCAAATTGTCTTTAATAAAAGGTTTTTTTATTTTACAAATGGTCAAAATCAGATATGGTCATTGATCTTGTTGAAAAATGTTTACCATAGAAAATATGTGAGTAAAAGAATCATAAAAATATAAGCCAATATATCTATTTTGTATGTGAAAACTTTCTAAAACCAAAATATGACAAAGTTATTAGATATCCCAATTAAAGATAAAGGCTTTTGAACATCCTTTTACAGAGAAACTGTGAAGAGAAGTCAATATTCTCCATGGTAATCAAATTCTGATTGTCATAGTTTATTAGTTTTGTTCTTAGTTTTGATCTCTATTAAATCCAGCTAGACACCCATTTACTGACCAATGATAGCTGAGTCTGCTACAAGCTGGCTATTTGAAAAAAAAAACATTAAGCTTGTATGGAACTGAATTAAGAAAAATTCCCCACATATGATCTTGATTTAAATTTCAAATCATGTGAGTATATACATATATATAAATAAATAAAGTAGTTTTGGTATTAAACCATATGTTAGTTTTGTTTATTTCCCAATGTTTTCAATGAAATAGCATCTGTCATTGTCCAAATTTGTAAAAGATTAACTCATTTTTCTATTAACATTCTGACAGATTTTTGTATTCGTACTAGATTTAAGCTTTCAACTTTTATTTTGATATTAACCCATTATTAATTATCAGAATATAATAAATTTGATCTCATTTGATCAATATTTTTGTTTAGAAATTAAATATATTTTTAAAAAAATCACAGTTTATTTTCTAAATTATTTTCAAAATTAGATTTTAATCAAAACAAAATGCTGTCATGTGATCAAATTTCAGGTGGAGCTGATTCAATTTGTAAAATGAATGAAATCTCTTTTGTTTGATGTTTGTTTTAAAAATCTGAATGAATTATTTTTAATAACTACTAAATCTATCAATTTATGCTTCAAAAGTTTAAAAAAAATTGTAATTTTTATGATATTACTAAATATTATAACCATCTTTTGAGTGACCTCATTTCTAGATAGGTATGTTTCCTGCAATTATAATCTTTGTAGAAACAATATTTAGAAGAAAATATTATTTTATATTTAAAAATAAAACTATTTCTGTAAAAAATAAATATGTAATAACATTTATTTTTGATTTTTAATAATTATTATGTAATTATGATACAAATATAATCATAAACATTAAAAAAATCAAGTTTTTAGACCATCGTAATATTTTCTCAAAGTAATCTTGCAAAGTGTGAGAGTGCAAAATATATAATGGTTATCCATCATTTGTGGAACTAGAGATGCTTTGATGGACTACCTATTTGATTTTCCTGCCATCTTTTGAATTTTTTGAATTTAAAATATTAAAAAGTAAATATACATGAATTTTAAAGCCACAAAAAAAATTAAGTGATATATAAAACTCACAAATAAGCTCTTAACAAACTTTGCAGAATATCCCCAATCCCAGATCGTTTTCTTCTACTGGCTTCCTCAGTGAGGTACTAGGATATTCAAGAAGCTGGAGTTGGGGATATTCTGCAAAGCTTGTTAAGAGCTTATTTGCAAGCTCTATATATAACATTTGTAATACAAGCTTGTTAAATTAGATCATGTGTCATATGACTTGATTTATTTGTAAAAAAAATTAAGTTTAGCAAAATTTTCAGGGGAAAAAAATGCAAATTTTATTTCTAAAATCTCAAAGCTTGATTGTCTGGATAAAAAAATCAGTTAAAATAAATTAAATAAAAAGACTTTATACACTTTGTTTCTCAAGTCTCTAATTTACACCAATAAAATCTTAAAATACACAGAGGCAAAACTCTATACACAGTAGCTCCCTCAGTGAAAGCCATAGTAATCAATAAATGCAGGAAGATTTGTGTATGGAGAATTTTGCCTCTGAGAAAACAACTTGTGTAAGCATAAAGAATGGTAATCATGTGATGTTTAGTGGTTTAATCTTAAAATGAATACATAATAATAAAGAATGCTAATTCTTATAGATGTAATGAAAATTTAAAAGGTAATGGTTTAATTATTAATTAGCTAAAAGGTATTTAAAATGATAATGATTGACCTACATCCTAATTGAAGTTTATGTTTCTATATTCCTTTAAATGCAATTATAATTATTACCCCTTAATTAATCAAAGTGAGTAACATTTAGGACTTGTCTTAATGATTCATTTACATCAGATAATAAATAATAAAGTTAATGAAGTACCAAAGAATAAACTCAATATCCAATTATTATATAAATGTTAATACTGATGGTGTTCAACAACAGACTTAATTTTCATAACCAGAGGAAAATTTATATTTACATTTATTTATCAAGCACATAGAATTTATAAGAACTCACAACTTATTATGATTTATATATAAATTTAAGTAGAGAAGATCTCTGCTTTGTATTTTTACTTGAGATTTCCTATGCAGTCATTATTATATCTGATTGGCTGTCATATAAACATTTTTAATGCATTTCTGTCAATGGTTTCAGCCTTCCACATTATTATTATATCAACTGCTCATGCTTAATAAATTAATATATTTATATTGGTTACTATCAATTCATTGGATTTGAAAATTACTTTGTAGCAAATCGAAAGATTTCACGTTGTTTATTTATATATAATATTTAGTGAATTAAATGTGAAGGTGATTAAAGCTCCATGCTCTCATTTCAAAATGCTTAAGAATGGCTTATTTATATATAAATTTAAGTAGAAAAGAAGGTGGAAACCATCTTTTCTCGTAAAATCTCTGCCTTGTGTTTTGACTTATTCTGATTGGCTGTCATATAAGCTTTTTAAAGGGACTTGTCAAAACTTCAGTCTTTCACGTTATTAAAAAAATCTAAATAAGTTATTCAAACGAATATTTATTATGGTTTATGTCTAATTGTGTGTGCATCTAAACATGTATTCTTCAACAAACATATATGCATTAAATGTCCCTCCAAATAAACATATAATAAAATTCAAAATGGAACTGACCTATTGGAAAAGATGATGGGGTATTCAATATCCATAATATATGTGCATTTTAAACTCTATCATTTGTTAGACTATCCAATAATTATACAAGAATAATGATTCAAACATATTTTTTAAAATTTATCTCCACTAGATTGCCGATATATTTTATCCAAGAGAGTTTAGTATCTTAATCCATTTTTAGAGACGTTATCACAATGCATGGTTCTATAGCCTAGGAGTCTTTAGCAATCTGTATGTAAAATATTACAAACCACTAAATATTAATCTCTCAAAGGGTTTGTTTGACTTTATTGTCATTGTTTCATCTTGATAGTAATGGTTATTTGATCTGTTGTGAGGTAGTATAATCCTCAGAGGTTGGAGTATATGTAAGACCTACACAAACTTACATAAGATCTTGATAAGATAAAAAAATGACTCTAATACATATATTATCAAGATATATTAATCATTAAGATATATTAATAGGAGTGTAGAAGTTTACATTTGCATTTCTACAATACATAAATATTCAGTCTTTAAAGTTTTAATATTATATATTTTAATTTAATTAATAATATTACCTCCGTTTTATTTTGCTTTTTTAATGCTTTGGATACATGCATATATGTTTATTTAAAATTTAAATGTGTATTTTGAAATGTCCAATGAAAGCAAAATGAATTTTCTGGAATGCAATATTAATTGCATATTAAGTTGATATTAAATCTTAATTTGTATTTTAGCTTGCCTTTTGAAGTAGGTGTTAATTTTTCCTTTTTTGCCGATCATGTTGTATTGTATTTTGATATGGGTCTTCCTAAGTATGTACATTCTTTCCTTTTCCCTTTTATATTGCAAAAATGTTTATTAAATAAGATCTTTTCTGAAATAAGCAATATAAGTCTGAAAGGACACACTTCAAAAGAAATATAATGAAAACAAAGCATTTTTTTAATAATATGGTCTGTTGTCTATCTTGTTTTTTAATGATGAAATTTCCATCACTGTTATTATGCAATACACTCAAGTTATTTGCCTTATAAAATTTATCAAGACATCATTATTATAGACAAATTCATTTTAAACATCAATTATATGTAACTTATTGTTTATTTTGGTTTTAAACAAGGCAAAACTCTCCAGACAGTAGTGCCACCCTGTGCCAACCAGAGTAATCAATGGATGCCAGAAGGCCTGTGCATAAAATCCCTATCTAGTGCCTACTCATTCAATATCCCCAGACTAGTTTCTGGCTTGTGGCCTTCATCAGTGAGGAGCTTTGGATCTGAGAGTTGCACCTAGATCTTAAGATCTAGGTGCAACCCTCCAACAAACCACCTTTTATCTTTACTTAACTATAAAACTATGAGAATGAAATTGAAAACACAAAAATATTTTCAATCTAAACTCAATAGCTTATATAGTCATATGCGTCTGAACTCAGTTCAGCACCCATACATTTTGGTGTCTTTGACTCTTTAACAACCATAGCCACCACTATCCTACTGTCCTATTAGGCAGGATTGGTGTTAAATCATTAAGCATCACATGATAACCATCTCTTATACTAGCACATAATTGTTTATAAACAAGGCAAAACTCTCCAGACATATATATATATAAATACAAAAGAAAATAATATGTTTGCAAAATGTTTTTCTCTCTCTCCTTTTTTTTTGTTTTAGAGAAATAAAAGGAGAAAGAATTGCAAATATACATTTTTTATTTTTTCATATGCCATAGCATCGTCCGGAAGCCGAACCCACAACTGTCTGCAACCAACTACTTGCTTGCAAGGCAGCTGCGACGACCTCTCGGCTAATAACACTTGACAAATATACATCTTTATTATGAAGTTAGGTAAAATATCAATTTTAATCCCTATTGATAGGAAACACATTCCCTTTAAAATTGAGCAGTTTTTAAAAAGAAAATGTCAAAAATAGAATATGTATGATTTTTTAAGACAAATAAAAAAAGCATTCTAAAGTATTATCTTTTATATTTATGTTTGCAACTATTTTAACAATATATTATATATTGAGAAAATTAACAAAGACATTGACTGGCAACTTATATATATATATATATATATTAATAATGGAGGGTGCTAGTCCGTCGAAATATCGGTATTTAATGGAAAATAATACACGGTGCAGCCCAAAAGGTTAAAATTTATCTACATCATACAACTGTGAAAACATTAAATATAATATTACATTCAAAGATCAGCCTTTCAAGCTAATTGTGTATGCGTCTTCTCCGAGTGTTAAATAATAAACGAATACTTCACTCTACAATATAAGATATAGTATTTATGCAAGATATAGTATTTATAGTATTTATTCCTGCATAAATACTATATCTTGTATTGTAGAGTGAAGTATTCGTTTATTATTTAACACTCGCAGAAGACGCATGCACAATTAGCTTGAAAGGCTGATCTTTGAATGTAATACAATTGTATGCATAGCGTCATATAAAAATAAATGCTCATTTACTTAAATATAATATTATTAATCTTTATGGGGAGAAAATGTTTTATCGTTTACGAACTTTCGAAAAATCTTGCGTGAAGAAAGAAAAGTTGTTGTGCGATCTTATTTAATAAAGTAGTTCCAAAATGCTGCAGATTAAAGTTTCATTCCAACTCTTTTAAAATAAGAAACATTCTACAGGTGGTGAGTAAAAAATTTTTTATTTCTTTTATTCAAGATATTAGGAAGAAGTTAAACTATATTGATTGTTTTTTTACTGAGAGAACATAATAACGTTAAGCAATATTATCCACCCCGTTCTTTGGTCTATTTTTGATAAAATTGTTTATTTTCGATCTATTAAAGATTCAGAATTTAAAACTTTGAAACAAAAAAAGAAATTTGCTTTATTAATAAGTAGAAAGGAAAAACAATTTACTAATAATACTGTGAGTGATTCACATGTAAAAAATTTATCCCATCGTAAACTTTCTTCTGATGAAATTTCTCTGTTGGAAAAATGTTTTAATTATGCATTGGCTCTTAAACGTGTTCCAGTTGAAAATATTATATGCAATATAGAATCTTCCTTAAAAAAATATAGACTTACACACAGCTGATCTTATTAAATTTGAAGTTTGTGATGTCTTAAAAAAATATGAAACCACCAAAAAGTAATTTATCTAAAGGAGAATTTATTGCACTTAAAAATTTAAAAAAAGATGATTCTATTGTTATTATTCCAGCAGATAAGAGGAATTCGACTGTTGTTCTTAATCGTTTAAATTATAATAATAAAATTGTAGATTTATTAAATGATGGAACTTATAAAAAGATTATTAGAGATCCTCTGACATATTTAGAGAAAAAGACAAAATGTCTTATCAAACGTTCTAGTATAGATGAAGATATGAAAATTAAAATTTCTCCAAGAGAAGGTTCTTCATTATATCCTAAATTTTATGGTTTGCCTAAAATTCATAAACCTGAGATACCATTGTGACCTATTGTGTGTGCTATAGGTTCTCCCACACATGCTTTGGCTTGATATTTAGTCCAATGCTTACAACCATTGACAGACAAGATTCCATCAAGAATTAAAAATTCAAGTCATTTTATTTCTATAATTAAAAACTTAAAACTAACTGGAACTGATTTATTGGTTAGTTTTGATGTTTCTTCTATGTTTACTAATATTCCTGTTGAAGAAGCATTAAGTATAATAGCTCAATACAATGATTTACCTGATTTTATTATTCCATTAGCAAAGCATTGCCTTGAAAATACATTTTTTGTTTATAATTCTCAAAAGTTTAAACAAATTAAAGGACTTTCTATGGGATCTCCACTGTCACCTGTAATTGCTGATCTTTTCATGGATAATTTTGAAAGTCAAGTATTATGTGCAGCTACTAAAAAACCTTCTATCTGGCTTAGATATGTGGATGATACATTTGTCATATGGCCTCATGGCATTGATGCCTTAAATTCTTTTCTTGTTTTTATAAATAATTGGCATCCAAATATTAAATTTACTATGGAAGTGGAAAATAATAGATCACTTTCTTTTCTAGATGTTTTAATTGCAAGAAAATGTGATGAAACATTATCAATATCAGTTTACAGAAAATTCACCCATACAAACAAATATCTTAATTTTAATTCTCATCATCATCCTGCACATATTTTTTTTGTAGCAAAAAATCTTTTCACTAGAGCTTATAATTTATCTGATAAAGAATATCTTTCTCAAGAAATAGAACTTACAAAAAGTATTCTACTTTCTAATAATTATAATAAAAACATCATATGTTAGGCTTTATATAACATTAATACTAAAAAGAAAAAAGAGGATAGAATTGACAATTCCTCTTTTAATAGAGTAATTTTACCTTATATTAAAGGAGTTACTGATAAAATCAGTAGAAGACTATCTTGTTTTAATATAAAGACTACTTTTTCTACTGGCAAAAAAATTGGTGATTTTTTATATAAATCTAAAGACAGAATATTTTTGGAACACCAAGGAGTCTATGAAATTCCATGCTTTCAGTACTCAAGAAGCTATGTGGGTCAATCTAATAGATGAATAAATGTCAGAATTAAAGAACATAAAAATGTTTTTAATCAAAAAATTATCATGTTTAAATAGTCTCTGATATTAATGCCTATGAAAAATATATAATTTGTAAAGCATTTTGAATGGTTTTCCAAGCAGGCTTTTTTGATAGACTTCAATTTTTGTATAAAGAAAAAATATATGCTTCCATTGTTATTCTTATTAAGGGATAAAATTATCAATTGTATAAACAGAAAAAAACATTCACACACATAAAAAACAATATCAAAAATAAACATATAGAATAGAATTATAAATCCAACATTATAATTAAAATATTTTAAAGTAAAGTGATTATATTTCATATTACATTTTTAATAAAGATAGAACAAATTCTTAAATGTTATGTTTTGTGTGTATGGATACTCACATATTTAGATGTAGTAAAATTAATTGGTTTAGTTTCCTAGAATATTTATTAAATTATTTATTTAAAAGTCAACTTAAAATTAATTGAAGTAAATATCTGAGAACTTTAAAGTTTATGATCTATTTATTTTGAATAAATATTTGTAAGAATTATTTCAAAACCCAAAAAAAGTGATGATGATGATTATTATTATTATTATTATTATTATTATTATTATTATTATTATTATTATTATTATTATTATTATTATTATTATTATTGTTGTTGTTATTATTATTATTATTATTATTATTATGTTTCAAAGCAAAACTTTATTGAGTCTAAAAAGTTACAGAGTCATATATTGATTTTTTACAAATGAAAAACAAATTACAACTTTCAGTATATAAGTCTTTATCTTTTCTGCATACTTTTTTTTCTTCTTGTTTTTAAATTTGGTCTTCTATTTAGTTCAGTTTATGCTTGCATTTTTTTTTTTAAAGTTGGAAAAAATGCTGATGTTGAAAATGTCATCATCTATCTTATTGGTCTTTATATTTCATAGACTGGATCTCTGTTTCAAGTGTGACCATGTGGCTGCAAATATATCTGGTTGAGCTAGGATGCTGTCTCTTTTTCTTAACAGTTCTAGTTTTATTGAATATGTTGCTGGGTGGCGTCGAGGGTTATTGGCAAGTGCAAAAGTGCATCTGGTGCACCAGTAGGCATAAAGGCTGTATGTTGCTGCATGAATAGCAGGGTTGTTGCCTTTTTTAAACGTATTTATTATTTCATCAATTGAAATGATAGCCTTTCTGTATGTGGTAAACATTGTGCGACGTATTGTTTCTAGGGCACTGCAGGAATGAAGAAAATGATCTTGTGTCTCTTCTTCTCTATGACATAGCCCACACATGGGGTCTATATTTGTATAGAATCTATGAAATCTAAGGAAATGGGTTGTGGGTAGAGCATTGAGATTAAGCTTAAGTAGAAAATCGAATAATTTTGGTTCTAACGACCATTTTCTGAATTGTTGCAGTAGTTGCCTGTTGTCTATTCCAAGAACTGATGGATGTAGATTGGGTGTCTGGTTTGGATGTAGTATATTGTAAATGTCCCAGTATGTATACTTGTTGTCATTATTGAGTGATATTTTGTTGTATATTGGCTTGAGTTCTTCAATCAGTGTGGATAGATATCCATATGAAGGGGGTGGTCTGTCTGTGGGTATTATACTGATTACACACTCCAGGTCTGGAAATCTTTTTATGGTTGCTGTTATTAGATTTACTGATTTCTGTGTGTAAAAAACACTGATTGTATGGAGTCCAAGTCCATTGCTATGTGGTGGTCTGCTCAGATTTTTTAAAGAGATTGCCACTGTCTTTCTCTTCCATATTAGTTTGTTACAGATTGACGAGATTTTAGATATGAATGTTTTTGCAAATTTGATTATAGGTGTATAGTATGTAATTTTTGTAATTATAAGTTGATTAAATAGTGCTACCTTTGCATATATTGACAGGTATGACTTTTCAAGTGAGGCTGTGATTTTTTCAGCATCTTTTTTTAATTTATTTTGAATTTTTTGCCTCATTCCATTGGTTCCAAGGTAGAATGGGAAACCAAGGAAAGCAGATGGTTTACCATTAAACATCTCTGTACAGTGCTTGCCTGTGTATATTGACCATGCAGCAGTTTTATTTGTGTTAATTTTTAAATTAAAATTTGAGGTATAATTCTTGATTATCTCTTGTAATATGGGGAGGTTCTTTTTAGAGGGGAGGAAAATGGTTACATCGTCCATATAGGCTATGCATGATATATTTAAAGCAGTGTTTGGAATTTGAATGCCTTTTATTTTTTTCTGTATCTCTATTAATAGAGGATTTATATATATTGTAAAGAGCAAGGCACTTAGGGGGGATCCTTGTGGGATGGATTGACTCGGTCTGAAGGCTGGTGATTTTTTTCCATTCAATGTGATGTGAATTTCACGGCTGAGTAGCAGATTGGCTATTATATATAGTAGGGATGGAGGTGTTGTTGTTTTTTTCAGCACATCTAATAATTTGGCTATAGGCACTGAGTCAAAAGCTGCCTCAATGTCTAGTTGAACTATAATTGGTGCATATTTCTTTCTTTTTTTTACTACTTCGATAATTGTTTTGTACATTAAGGCACCCTGGCCAATGGATGATCCTTTTTTGGCATATTGTGCTGATGATAACACAGGGAGTATGTGTTGTTCTATTTTTTCCTTTATCACTCTTTCAAGAATTTTTATTCCTAAAGGTCCCATTGAAATTGGTCGTAGATTAGATAAAGATGATATTGCTGTTGGTTTTTTGTTAAATGGAACCATTGCAATTGGGTATAGACTTTGTATGTTGTAAATTTTTTGGGATATGTAATTGGCTAGATCGCACAGGTATTTTGCTGTGAAGTGACTAAGGTGTTTGAACACAAATTTGGGAATTCCTTGTGGTCCTGGGTGACATGTGTTTGTTATTGTTGCAAGTTGAAATACAATGTCAGTTGTTGTTATTGGTGTGTCTGTTTCAGGGTCTCCAAATATGTCTTCATTTGGTATGTACCCTCTCTGTTTTTGCAGTTTTTTTTTAAAGTGTTGATATATTGGGTTTATCATGTTATGTCCAGCTGTTATAGAGCCATCTATTTCAAGTGCCATAGGCACTCTGACTGTGGATGGGTATCCCAATGCCCACCGTATGTATGCTCTGGTCCAAGTATGTTGTTGTGTAAGGCATATTTTTTTCTTTTTTATTGCTACATATTGCTTTAGTGTATTGCATGTATTGTTGTACATTTCTGTAAGTTTTTTAATTTGTGTTTGATTATCTGTAGTTGGTCTGGAAATGGTTATTCTTTTATGTAGTTCATCTGCCAATGCTAATAATCTGGTGGGGGGTGTTGAGTTGCAGGTAATATGATTGATGTTGAAAGAAAGTATATTGGTGAATGCTATATACTTTTGTACTGGATCGAGTGACATGTTTTGAAGTTTTTGGAGCATTATATATGTTTCTGAATATAAGAATTCAGTTGTTTGTGCTGGAAGAAGTATTCGCATAGTCTTTTGGAGGGCTATTGTTGTATTCTGTATTTTTGTTAGGTCGAGGGTGATGAACTGAGCAGCATGATCTGAGATTATAGATGGACAGAGTTCAAGATTAAAATAATGATGTAACATTGGTGAGTAGAAACACAAATCAATAAGTGACTTATATCTATTGTTATTAAAAGATATTGAGTTTGATGGGAGAAAGCCCTCAGCACTCATAAGTGGGATTGTTATTTGATGGATCCATTTGGTGACAAAAGTTTGGTAGGTCATGTTGAAATCTCCCAGGAGTATTATGGGATTTGGTGTTGCTGTAAGCATTGAATTTATTGTTGCTATTATTCTGGAGATGATGACAGGGCCTGGTGGTATATATACAAATACTAGGTTAAGTGTGATATTTTTATGATGGAGTGTTAATATGATAAGATTAGAGTCAATATATATAATTTTAAAAGAATCGAAAGGGCAGTTGTGGGAAATAATTATGCCTGTGCCACCTGATGGTGATGATGATTGCCTTGAGCAGGCACAAAAACCTTGGCTGACTAAATATTTTGATGGATCAATTTGAGAGCTGCTGTATATTTTTGTTTCCAAAAGCCCCAGTATGTGTGGTTGTGTTGTATGTAACCATTTTTTGAGATCAAAAAGTTTTTTGGTGGCATTTAAGCCTCTAATGTTGAGAGATCCAATTTTTATCTTCATGTTTTAAATAATTTTTTAACAGGGTATTGATTTTTATTTTATTTTTAATACTAAATTTTTGTTTATATTGCAGTAGATGGATGCTGATACATATTTAAGACATTGTTGGGTTTATTATCAGTTTTTCTTTCATTTAATATTGCTTCAGACTCTATACAGGCAATTTGTGATGAAACCGAACAGGTGTCCATTTGTTGTTGGCTTACATCCATTTCTATTTCATCATTTTCTAAATTGTATATGTCTGATGAGTTGTGCTTTTGGTCTGTTTTTTTTGCCTTTTTGGATTCATGATTTCTTGGTGGTCTACCTGGCTTTCTTTTTCCCTCTGGTGTATTCTCTTGAATAGGTGGAAGAGGGGCTTCTATTGCATCCATTATGTTTGATGCAGTTTTGTTTATAATTGTAGTTTTTTTTATTATTGGTATCTTTATATTATCTGGATTTATATTTTCATTATATAACTGTGTGTGTTTACTTTCTGTTTGTTGATTTTTACTTGGTACACATTTTGTTTTATTGAGATGCTGATCCTGTGATGTAATTGCTGTATTTTGTGTTGTGGTTTCTTGAGAATTATTTTCGTTTGAATCTTGGATTTCTGTGTTAGTTTTTGTGTTATTATTTTTTTGGTTGGTCTTTGGGATAGGCAATTCTGCTCCATTATTATTTTTGTTTGTGGGTGTTTGAACCTGTTTTTTTCCGGTTTCTATTATTGGGTTGCCAATGGATGTAGTGTTATTATAAATTTTATTTTCATCACTGGGTTGTTCTGGGGAGAGGATTTTAGTTTGTTCACAGTGATTGCTTTTTGTGTTATTGCACTGAGTTGCTAGGTGTCCTCTCTGTCCACAGCCAAAACAATGTGGCTTTAGACCTCTTATGTGAAGAGAGAGTGTCGCTTCTTGATCTGTAATCTGTGTTGGAATCGTTGAGGCATCTACATTTTTATGTAGTTTTATTTTAAATTCAAAACGATTACTACATATCGGTATAGGTGTGTCTTTTAAATATATAGGCTGTAGGGCAATTACTTTTCCAAACGGGTTTATCATTTTTTGAAAATCTTGTACGTTGTATTTAAGATAAGTATTTTTAAGCACTCCAGTAATTATATTTTTCCGGTTTTCATCTATAATTACGAGTGCGTAATTATCAAGTGCTAAAATAGTGGATTGAAAACGTTCTTTTTGCTGCTGAGTATAAAAATCAATGGTTATATATCGAGAATTTGGATGGTCGGCGATACAAGAGATTGTTTCCCATAGTGCATTTTGCGTGATTGCTTCATATAATAAAGCTTTTGGGAAATGATATAATGAGCATTGATTATCGGTTACTGCGAGTACTAACGAAGTTGGTGAAAAAAACCTGCAAAATGTTTCAAATAACGTACGAGGCACCGTATTACTGAAACGGTCCGTCACATTTTCAAGTGTTTCTTTTGTCCAGATTGCGGCTGGGGGTTGATTTTCCTCTTGAGTGTTTAGATCAAGATTTTTAATATCATTTGTGTTTGTTCTACGGAAGCGCGGTATTTGAGTTGGTGCTGTAGTATTGCTACTACTTTTAAGTACTTTTGCATATGAAATAGGCGATGTTGAAACTAACGATGTTGTTAATTTCGTATTGGTGCTTAATTCGCTCACGCTTGACTGGGCAGTAGCCATGATTTAATTTAATTTTAAAAATATATTTATTGACATTATAAAATTGTACAGATGCATAATAAAAACACTTTGTTAATGTTGGCTCATCCATTGCTGGCGTTGGTCTGGAAAAAGTATGCAAGAGCCATTCTCCGCACTAGCAGGTTATAAAATGAGCAGATACGTACTATTTAGTTGGCATTGCCCACCCCTGCCAGTGCAAAGAATGACCCAATAATGCTAACTTATCAGCTGGGATAGATGTAGTATGAAATCAATGCCCCTCTAGAAGAATCTGACATGTTGCAACACAGACTCTACTTCTTCTACAATACACTACAATGTGGATATATCAGGTCCAAAATTCATGTAGAGTCTGTGGGCCATACTAGTAGGCTCCATGTATTATTAAACAAAAATCTAGAGGATAGTATCTTATCCTTGTCTTGAAGAGCTTTGAGCTTATCGCAAAATATAGCATTGGGATCCGGTGTTGGTTGTGTGAACTTTGTCCTGCACTTTGTGTACCAAAAAGCATATGTCAGGAAGATTGATAACCTGATTACTGTAAAGTCTCCAGAGAAGAGACAACCCCTGATGTCCAGGATTTTATCCACTGCTATAATGCAGTGTTGAGAGATAATTCTTCGAATACTGTTATAGCCTGGACATACATTTAACAGGTGATTAAAGGACTCCTCTCCTCTAGAACAGGCATGACAAATAGGGTCTATTTTATTTAGAAACCGCTTGTAGTATAAGAATGTATTAGTTGGCATGGAATCCATATTCACCTTAATCAGATAATCTTCCGATCTGCTCCAGTAGCAGATATTTAAATATTGAGGTGATTTTATGATTGCTGCACCCTAGGTGAGCATAAATAACTGTATTAACAGGATTCAGCAGGCAATGTGCCTGCCAGATGTTGATTTTATTATTAAACCCTGTTATTGAGTGCCCGATGTATAGAGATTGTTGTTTAATAATGGTGTCAAGCCATGTATGTTTACTGGGAGGAGGTCTGTCAGTAGGTATTACAGTCTCTATAATATTTGATAGAGGGTATTTTTTCCCAGATTTACTAAAAGTGAATGCCCTTTTTGGAAATTGATTGTCTGTATTGAATGGAGACCCATACCGTTCTGTTTCCTGTGAAACTGAAGTCTGCAGATGCTAATTGCAGTGGTCCGAACCTCTCCATAAGAGCTGACCACAGAGCCTCTGAATCTGTAAGGTGAATAATTTGGTAACTGACATTATTGGCAGGTAGTAATTTATGCTCGCCATAATCTTCATATTAGTAAGAGCAATCTTCCCCTTGTAGGAACAGGTATGTCCTTGACAGCGACTGAACCACCTTAGTAGCATTGCTTATGATGGTTTTTTGTAGGCAGACAGACATAGCAGTCTGTGACTTGAAGATAGGAAACCCCAGAAAACACTGAGGTTCCGCTAAAAAATTGGATAGTATTTTCCTACCAGTGTTGATGCACCAGGATGACGACTTGTGAGGATTGATGGATAATTTATAATCTTTAGTATAATTGGTAATTATGGAATGAAGTGTCTTCAGATATTTACGAGATGGAAGAATCACAAGTATGTCATCCATGTATGCAAAAACCTTGATGTTTTTCTTAAGCCGGGGCACATATATACCTGGAAGCTGATCTAGCTCTTTAATCAGAGAGTCGATGTACTTTATGAACAAAAGACCACTCAACGGTGAACCTTGTGGTATGGATCTTGAAGGGCCAAATCCATCTGAGTAATGTCCATTTATGGAAATATGAATATACCTATTATTCAGGAGATTGTCCAATATCTGAATTATCTGTTTTGATATGTCCAACTGAGATAGCAATTCAAGAAGAATGTTGACATCTACTGTATCAAAAGCATTGGACACATTCAGCTGGACTGCCACAGGCTGGGATTTTCTGTTAGATCTAATGTGATCAAGCAGAATTTTCACTTTGCCAATTGCAGTCAGCACCGATGATCCCCTCCTTGCATATTGAGAGGCCGATATATCCTGTAGAATGGCATTCTGAATTTTTTCTTTTATTATACCCTCCATGACTTTAAACAAAATTGGTGTCATCGATATTGGTCTGATACTGCTAAGAGAGGTATTCTGACTCAAGTCAGTATTTTTTTTTTTTTAAAAAAGATATTAAAACACACCGATATTTTTCAAAAAACACTATTAATCTATTATATAATTCGATTTTTCCTGTATTATGTTTGTTTTGCGAATAACAAGTTGGAACAAAAGTAAAAAATAAATACTTACATCGGAGAACTTAAGGATTGCTTCTTACCTCAGCAGAGATTTGCTGCGGTCTCACTATTATTATTATTATTATTATTATTATTATTATTATTATTATTATTATTATTATTATTATTATTATTATTATTATTATTATTATTATTATTATTATTATTATTATTATTATTATTATTATTATTATTATTATTATTATTATTATTATTATTATTATTATTATTATTATTATTATTATTATTATTATTATTATTATTATTATTATTATTATTATTATTATTATTATTATTATTATTATTATTATTGTTGTTGTTGTTGTTGTTGTTGTTGTTATTATTATTTTCTTCTTCATTTTGAATGATGTTTCTAAAGTTTTACTGTTTTAATTCAAAAATCTTCACTCTAACAATTTGCCCATTTAAAATCATGATGGCCTCTTCCAATATTTCATGAATAAATGCAGAAACTCCAATGCATGATGGAGAATATTCTGTAATCCAAACATCATGTGATAACTAGTATAAAATGTGAAGTTTAAAAAAATCAGTCTTCTAGAAATTTTCAGTTGCAATCAGAACCTAAACAGGTTCAAATTTTAAAATAGTCATTTTGTATTCATCTGCATGATGGCAGTTTAAGTCAGTCTGGGTATTTGCCTTTGCTAGGCAAATGACTTCTTCTCATCATGCTAAGAAAAATATGGATAATAACAAATATATCAAAAAATCATTATTAGTTAATTCATTAATTTTTTTATTTGAAAAAATCTTATTTATTATAGTCAACTGTTAGTGAGAAAATGGACAAATTGAATGGTGGAATACTATCTCATTATTTCAACAACAAATCACTGGATTTTTCAATTGAAAGTAATGGGAAATAGCTGATATATTTGGAAAATTATATTTATTTATTTTCAAATAAATTGCTGCTATTTATTTTCCAAATTATTATAAAAATAATTATTTTTTCACTACAAGAAAGAATATATATTCTTAATAGTAAATATAGGGATTTGAACTCAGACTTTCAAGCCCCTTCACTATCCACACTATCTTATACTACTGATACACATGGCCACACACATGCAGAAAAGATAATCGCCAATTTATTATTTCGTGCTGAACCAGCACTCATCAGTTGGTCCGGATTATCATCTTCCACACATTTATATATAATCAGTGCTCAGTTTATATTAAGATAGAAAATCCTCACACTTTAATGGAAAGGCTGCAATCTATTCCAACCTCCAACTCTTCAGTCATCCATACCATTGAAAAACTGATTGTAGTGTAAATTTATCATGTCTTAAATTATGAAAGGAAAAACTTTAAACCATAATTTTTTAACTCAAATGTACCTCATATAAACTTGATGCTTAGAGAAACTAATTTTGATTTTAAAAAGTAATAAAAATCTCTTTGTTATAAATAATAAACTATTTTCATTATCAGAGATATGATCCAAATCACTAGCATCATGTATTAAAGATCTAGAAATGAATGGATTAACTTCATATTTCAAATTAAAGAAGTAATGAACCTAATCTTTTAGATAAAATTATAACTTCTGTACAAATAAATTAAATACAATTGAATAAAACTACGAATTTGTATCAACTGCTTAAAGAATTGCATTAAGGTATATCCATGCTAACTATTTAAATAACATTCAAAGAATAATGGATTCTGAAGCTACATATTTAAATGCCACTCCTAAATTGTGAATTCTAATAGTAAATATGAAACATAATAAACAGGCAAGTTATAAATAATCTTAAAAACAGATTAATGTGATAAATATTGATTATCTTGGATTAAGAAGTATGCTAAAATGTAGTTTGCTCGAGAATGCAGTCCTGATAAATACTCTGCTTTTCTGGTGCTAACATTTGTAGTAATTTTGCCTCATATAAAAAAAATATATTGGATATTTAACCATTGTGTATATTAGAGTGAATCCTTACTGTTCTTTTTTTTTACTTTAGCTGCATTAAAATGCAACTAACTTAACTAATTTCTGTTTAGCATTTGTGTTCTGTTTTAAACAATTTAAAAATAAGATATAGCATATTAGTATTCACTATAAACTTAAAATGGTTAAAATCAAGTCTAAATAGTTCTTTTTAAATATAAAACTTACAAAGCAAGATAACTTTAGGTTGTTTACTTGGCAATAAGAAATATTAAGCAGTTTGTATGTTTGCTTCAATATACTTTAACAATCACGGCTTTGCAATTAAAATAAGTGAAGCTTCTTCATTTTAACCAGATTTATTCAAAATAGCATTTCAATTTTTTTCAATTAATCAAGATAAATTAGCAGATAGTAGTTGTTTCTCCTTTTACTCACTAAGCATAATAAAGGTCCAATGTGATTTTAATAAAGTGAGAATCCACCCTGAATGCAATAAGAAAATTGAACTTTATATAAGTTTTTTTGTTTTGAATAGTTCATTCCATTTTTTTTAAAATTTAAATTGATTAATTTGCATACCACATTAATTGTCTGAGTTTTTTTTTATCTCTTTTCTAATCTCATTATTGGCAATACATTCTTTAACAAGTGAATTTTGAATGTTATTTTTTTAATCTCTCACCCATGTAAGGAAACTACATGGGTGACATTGAAATGTAAAATACTATTTTTTATTTAAAATTCTTAAATGTTGAAAAAAAACAACAACAAAGAGGAAAGATTGTAGTTGTTTTTTGTTAAGCTATGAAGTATAAATAGTTCAGCAAGTCCATTTAAATAGTACAGTAGATTTTGACAAGGCAACACATTGATGGTCTTAACCTGTACCAGTTTTGATAAGGAACTATTGTTTGTGTTAGTTGTTCATATTATTTATTATTTAATTGTTCTCTCTTTTATTAACTTCTATTAGCTAGTTAATTATTTAGGGTTGCTTCACTTCTCCATGCCTATTAAGAGAATATTATTGTTAGGGCTATGCTCCATATTCACATTTTTATTTTCTCTTTTTCTTTTATAATCAACAGATAGTGTTTTCAAGTTCTCTTTTAAATTTTTATTTCTTTCAATATGATCTCCCATCATATCAGCTTTGAATTTTATAATTTCTGTATCCATGTCCTTTGTCACTGATTGTAAAATTTTAACACAATTTCCATTTTTGTCTTTTGCTGATCTGTTTGATATAGCATCACTTGCCCTGTTTGTTTACTTCTGATTTCTTGATAGTTAATATCTCTTGGGGTTAGGTCACCATAGTATGTTACATTTCTTCAAATCATTTATCTGTCCCATATTTATTTTTTAAATGTCCTCCTGCATCTCTTTTATTCCATCTATTACATAAATATGGTTGCTTCCATACTTGGCTTTATTTGCTCCATCTGTCCATATATCTTACATTGATTTTGTTCAAGTTTTTGGTCTAATGGTTTTTCATCATTACTTTGGATCTGTTTTTACATCTCTAAATCCCTATGTTTTTGATTATCTTTCATTCTCTTTCCCATCTGTTTGAATCTGTGCTAATCATCTGCATCATATGTAACTGTAAAATTCTGCATCACTTTCAAGAATTTTCATCTTCTTATTAATGTTCTTTTCTTCTATTTGTTTGTATATATCTCTGTCTGGATAAATCTTCACCATATCAGAAGGCCACAAATCATCTTCTTTCCCTATAAGATTTTCTTCTCGTCCCATCTGGTTCAATCACTTTATGTTCCTCTTTATTCTTTCTCCTTTCATTCTGCATTTTATTGATCTTTAATTTTTTATACATAATGAACTCATTGATTTCAATATACTTATAAATGGATCCCCCACTATCCACAAGACCATCTTCAAATTTGACACTTACTTGAATATCATATTCATAGCACAATTTGATTTGTTTACATGTTATTTTTTATGTTACAATTACAATATACAGGAAAAAAAGTTTATTGTCCAATCAACTATGCCATTTATCCAATTCAGGCAAATGAAAATTTATAACAACTAAACAAAAAAACAACGCCCTCATCTTGGGAGAGTAAAAATGTACAAATACTCGTCTCTAAATCTCTTTGTTTTTGAGAACAAAATATAATTGTCAATTGATATATCACTTACTGCCTTTTTTCAGTCTGATATATTATTGTCTTATTTTATATGCAAGCAAAAAAATAATAATTACTTATGAAATATTCAAGGTTTCTTTGCTAAATTTAATCTTAATATTCAATTATATTATAATATTAATAATTATATAATAAAACAGGCAAAACTCACTATACGTATTGCCACACCCAGAAAGCTAGAGTAATCAATGGATGCCAGAAGACTTGTGCATAAAATCCCCATCTAGTGCGTACTCATCCAATATCCCCAGACTAGTTTCTGGCTAGGTGCAGTGCTCTCAGATCCAAGGCTCCTCACTGACGAAGGCCACAAGCCAGAAACTAGTCTGGGGATATTGGATGAGTAGGCACTAGATGGGGATTTTATGCACAAGCCTTCTGGCATCCATTGATTACTCTAGCTTGCTGTGTGTGGCAATACGTATAGTGAGTTTTGCCTGTTTTAAAACAATTATACACAAGCATAAGAAGTGGTGGTCATGTGATGTTTATTGGCTTAATTATATAATCAAGTATATTTGCCTTATAGTGAACCCTGGACTTTAATAAACTTAAAATATAACACTAAGTATGGATAAACCTATAAATATAAGGCATTTATTTGACTGATAAGTATTCTAATATAGATACATGCATATATTTAGTATAAGATAGACATAACTGTTACACCTTTCTACAATAGTAACTGTAAAGAATGGTGATTTTTAGGTCCTAATCCCTATTTAATAAAAATACAACCTCCACTGCAATAGCTCATTTTGACTTTGATCTCTATTTAATGTAAATAGAAATGAATCCTCCCATATGGATACATATAGATCTAAACTATTCAACAGTGGACTGTATATACTATAAGTCTGCCTAAATAAAATTTAATTCTTAGCAATTAAATGCAAGGCTTATTATGAACAAATGAATCCAATGGATACAATTAACTCAATAACTTAAAACTGTCAATAATTATTTATTTTAATTATTTAACACTTGGATGATTTATGTATGGATGCATTACATTTAAAATAATTATTGCATTTCTCATTATTGTCATCATGTGTTTATTTTTTTTGCATAATATTTACCTCAAATTTAGTTTAGATAGTACACATATTTTTAAATATTACATACTCAGCCTGTATTTTGCCTATCCCTCTTCCATATAATTAAATGGACTGATTTAGATCCTATGTGTGAGAGGTCATATTGACTTGAGGTCAACATGGGTGTGACAGTAATATTGGCATCGACAAGAGCTTTGAGCATTTCATCCTCGGATTTTCAATGATAAGAATGGCTGAAGGATTGGAGAGTGGAGAAGATTGAAGCTTGTATTAAAGTTTGAAGATTTTCTATCTTAATATAAATGGAGTACTGAAACAGTAAGATTTGTATTCAAATCTTAGTTTCACCTTAGTTCTGTCATCGTTCCACCTCTCACCCATTATTATTAGTTTACATAGGTCCTGACCTTGAATATTGGAATTTTTGGGTAATACTATAACATGTATGTACAGCTATTGAAAAGCATCGTATGTATGCACACACTCCAATGTTATCTATTTTAAAATAACGCACTGCAAATGATTATTAGATTTGTCTTGCGATTTAATAAAATCTAAAATAGTTTTATTTTAAGTGAAAACATATTTATTATTATTTAGGTCAGATTTATGTAATACTTAATTATAAATCTAAAAAGTTCTTTTAAATTGTAAATGTAAAGATATTTTAAAAATAGATATTCCCCTGCTAATAAGAGTGCAAATCATAGTGGGAGGGGGAAAAGGTGACAGAACTAAAAAGTATTCTTAAACTTATAATTGTAAATAAAAGGTTTGTTAAAAGCATTTCTAAATACGTCATGTAAGGTAAATTAAAAAGGTGGTCAGATTGAAATTGAAATTTCAACATGTGCCTCTAATGCATCCGTGACCTAAAGGGATATATAGCACAGACCAGAGAAACCGCTTGGCTGGATGATGCAGTTGTTTGTTGGATCTGAGAGATAAAGACAAAGAGAATAAAAGCAACAACTGGTTATTAAAAAAGGGTCAGAGCTATTAAATTGAAAAGTATGCTGTTACCATTTATTTCTTATCCAGATCCTAATATTCATTTAGCAATGTGCGAGGAGTAAGTAACTGCTGCACTTCCCTGGTCTGTGGCTATGGAGATATGGAGCTTCCCATAAAAATGCAATAAACTCGAACTTAGACTGCTGCCTGCATATTTCTCCTAAATGTAAATGCTATTCAACACAGAACCTTGGACTCTCCCATCAAGTGTGCACACTTCCACTAGTCAAAGGTAAAATGATACCCAAGATTAAAGACTGTTTTTGAACTCTAAATTAATTATATATTTTCTAATGTACCTTTTAAATTTCATCTTTCAAATTCCAAATGTAATGCAACTCTAACTAAACTTTATGTAGATCTGTAACTATCTGTAAATAATCTTATATTCTAATTAACCTCATAAAATAACCAATCTCTTACTCTCCTACTTGGGTATCTAAAATTTATTTGTATTAGTTAAATATTATATTTCATGCCCACATGATTTTCGAGCTGATGTTTTCTTCACATTATTTTGCAGAAGAGTTGCCCCTCTATTGCACAACTTTAAATTTAAATAAAAACCCGCATCTTTTAAATAAACACTCAGTTCGGGAATTATGATATTAATTCAACATGTATTATAATGGTGAGATCCTATGATTATTAGTATAGTGTATTGGCCACTTAGTGATCATTTTATTAAATAATATTATAAGTTATTTCATTAAGTTTTAAACCTGGAGTAGTATTGTTAGAGGAAGGGGAAGTTAACAGTTTATCATTTACTTATTAAATGTGGGGATTGGAAATAAATTGAACATTTTAAACAAAAGCATAGCATAGATAAATGTATTTGCATTGTATATATGAATAAACTGCATTGGTTTATCGATGCCTTAAACTTAAAAACAGCAGAAACCAAATAGAGATTCCTTAATGTTTTAGTTCCCAAAATCAAAAGGGCATAAAGAAATGACCCTAATGGTAAATAACCTCGTCATGTGGTTGGGGATGGAAAGGCTATGACCTCACACCAAAACCACACTCATGACAACTCCTAAAGGGCACCAACCCAATGTTTGGCCATCCCTCTCATCTCTACATTTCTCAGTGGTCATCCTCTTATAAAAGCCGAATCTCTCATAGCTTGGCAGCATCCAAACTATCGCAGGTCAAGTTAATGATTAGTATAAATACCTATGCTTGGTCTATTTCCACTCCTCCACATCTGTTACTCTATTAATAAAGTATTAGTGTTTATAAATAATCAAAGAAATAGTAATTGCTAAGTTGTCAAGTGCACTCCTCATTATGACTCCGTATTGTAATCTCATGACATTCGCAACTTAAACATGAGGGATGAGATTCGGTCAAATGATAACTGGGTAGAAATAAATTACATATCAATTAAATAAGTGTTTAATTAATAATTTGCATATATCTATTTCTGTGTTGCGTGTCTGCTTAATTTTATAGAAATAATCTAATGTTTCATTTCATTATCAACTCTTATTAAGTATAGCAGTAGCCCTTAACCTTAATCATAATTTAGTTAAAGTTTCTTGATCTCCCTGACCACCGGGCCTAGAAAGATATTGCTATTGTTATGATAGATGCATTGTCATGTGAGTTTTGTTGTGAACGAAATGACTATGTTCAAACACGGTACAGTAAGACCTGAACCCACCTATTGCGCGGCTCATCGAACATGATGGTGGAATTTTGCAACATGTTAACAAGGCATACGAGTTCTTACCATTACAGTACTAATTGTATATATGTGTGAGAGATGGTGATCTGGACACTGATGAGTGCTGGTTCAGCATGAAATATAAATATTGGAGATCCATTTATATTTTCATGTGTATGTGGTCATGGGTATCGGTTGTATAAGATGGATTGGATAGTTGTAGGTTCTTGAATATATATATATCAAAATACAAGTAAAATTCACATAAATTATATTATTTTTAGAGTACTTTCGACTATACATCTTGTAGTCTTTGTCAACTATATAACATTGAATAATCAAAACAAGACAACCTTTCACAATACCCATAGTTCAATTCAGAATTCCCACAATTCTGTTATCTTAACATTTGATGATTGCTGATTCATTAACATTTGATGATTTCTCAAAATCAACATAGCCTCTTTTATTCATTATATTTGATCATAATAAATCTTATCAATATGGATTTAGGTGTGATTATAGAAATGTGAAAATTATTCAAATTGAACGTGATTTCAAGAAATCGTCAAATGTTAATGAATCAGCAGTCATCAAATGTTAAGATAACAGAATTGTGGAAAATCTGAATTGAACTATGGGTATTGTGAAAGCTTGTATCATTTTGATTATTCAATGTTATATAGTTGATAAAGACTACAAGATGTATAGTCAAAAGTATTTCTAAAAATAATATAATTAATGTGAATTTTACTATTTTGATATATATATATTGATTTATATATTACATATACAGTGGAATGAATATTAGACATCAAACTTAATTTATTATATATATATATATATATATATATATATAGATAGATAGGTAGATATAAGATTAACAACTCAATGCTGGTTTATTGACCACTCAAAATTACTCTCAATTCAAAACACAAGATAGAGTTTTTGAAAAGATAAGAACAGATTGTCTTATCTTTTTAATTATATTTCCTTATATAGGCAAATCTAAAGCACTATAGAAATGAGAGTACCAACACTATCTTAAAGACAAATATTGACTCAGCTTATCCTTTTACTTATATTCATTTACATAGGCCAATCTGAAGCATCTTGAAATTAATGATCTTAAAGATAGGGATGAACCATCTTATCCTTTTATATTCACAGAGGCAAATTCTGTATACCATAGAACTTAGGATTTTAGGAATTTAGGTATAGCGATCTCAGATTGAAGACTTCCCACTGATGAAAGCCTCAAGCTAGAAATTAGTCTGGAAATATTGAATCAATAGGCACTAGATAAGGATTTTATGAACAAAATTCCTGCATTCCTTGATTACTCTGGCTTGCACTAAGTGGCACTACTGTATGGAGAGTTTTGCCTCTATGAAAAACAGCTTTTGTAAGCATAAACAATAGTAATAGTGTGATGTTTAGTGGTTCATTACCTATATTCACTTATATAGGTAAAAGAATAAGGTGGTCTATTTTTGCCTTTTCAAAGACTATCTTGCATTTTAGATTGAGAGTATTTCACATGCTCAAAGGACTAACTTCCAGTTGTTAATCTAATTAGTATATGATATTAACCACTAGAAGCGTTTGTATATATATATATATTGTATTTCCCGTTACACTTTATTAATACTTTCCATAGAAACCCTCTTCTTCTTTTTATTATTTCTAAATTCATTATTCGTGACTTTTTTTTGTTTTATTTAGAATCAACTAATCATTATAATGAAATCCTGGTGATATCAAAAATTATTTTTTAATAATCAACCGTTTTCAGATAAATTAGTCGTTTTATGTTACGTTAATTATCTATTTATAAACTTGTATCTTATTAACTTTATTTATTTATTTATTTGAATATTTTGAACTTGAGCTGTAGATTATTATTAAGGCAGAGTATTTGATGCTATAAATAATATTTTTTATCTATAAATAAAACATTAAAATAAAATTTCTATTGTTGGTAAAAACAATTCCAAGATTTTTTAAGTGACACTTCGAATTATTTTTTCTTCTCAATTGAGTAATAAAAAAGTAAACAGGTGTTTAATATTTTCCATAGATTAATATTTAATTACATGATGTAAGGTGATAGTTATAATTTTCTCACAGCGATAATTAACCTTAAAATTTATATATTTCTTATAGTTTTTACCTATATTTTAAATGTTTTATTAACCTAAACTGTCACAATTCTAGCAACACGATATTTAGTTGTTACACATCTATTATACAACAGAGGTTTGCATCTTTAAAAATAAAAAATAAAAATGATAACAAAAGAAAGAAATGTTCTTAAACCATTTTGCAACAAATATATAAGATATTGCATGTGTAACATAGTGAATATTTAAAAAGAAATAAAGGAAATATTGCTATTGATTTTATTACAAGCGTGTAAAAGTTTTATGGTTTTAAATGCGTGTACTAACATAAATTCTTCTTTTTCTTTATATACATACATGTATGTGTCTGAGAGAGTGTGTTAAAATATTGAAAAATTTTCTCACAGTCTAATGAGTACTATATTTGTCTGCCACGTCAATATGGGCAATGAATGTGGAATTGATAAACCGTATTTTTTCCCCAAGTTATGTTGTGTGTGCGTGTGTTTGTTCGTAATTTTAAATCAATTCTATAAAAACAAATTTCTAGATATGAAAACAGATTTGGAAATATCATATTAACATTCTAATTAATAAATTAGAATACTTTATCTCGATGTTATCCAAAATCAATTGTTTTCTTAGATGTGATATGTTGGACTATTTCCATCATCTATGAGTGAATGTTGAATGTATAGAAAATTTTAAACTTTATTTAAACTTTCCAAATACAAACAACTTGTTAGTAATAACACACAAATAGACAATACAGTTTAATAATTACACAACGTTTTCGAGTAATATTATTCTTCATTCTTCTTCGGGAGTTGCTGGCCTATATGCACAGTGACAATATTCGCTTAGAAGTTGAACTCGCACCTTTAGATTCTTGAATATCGAATTTAGGTAAACGGTCTAACCAACTGAGCTATTTTGTCAAAGGCAGTATATAGTAGAAACTTGAAATTGTCTTCTCTTGGAATATTATTGTTAATATGCATAAATCTTCATGTGAATTTTTATTAAAATATGAATAACAATTTATGAATATATTATCTATTTTAATATTAAAAGACTAACATTACTATAAACAAAAATAGATAATGTAATAACAGAAAATTATATATAAAAAAGAAAAAAACTGATTTAAAAAATAATAGAAAAAAACGTTTATAATTTATTGTAAAACAATTTGAAGTGTCTTTCAGAAAAAATGATTAACACATAGTTGCAAAATCTTCTGGTAAATACAGAACTAGTATGAGAAATCACAATATTCCTAACTTTTTTAACAATTTATCTACTAAGTTTATAAACTTAAAAAATAAAAAATAAAATAAATAATATCAATAAATATTTTTTATATTAAATGCTTTAATTAACTGTGCACTAAAAAAAAAAAAAAATAACTGTGTCTTCAACCATGATTGGAGGTTTTAGATTTAACTTAATATAAAAGCATGGGGGACTCCAGAAATTAATTAAATCAATTCCTTGTTATAAAAAATAGGGATTGAATTTATTAATTTCTGGAGCCTCCATGCTTTTATTCCAACTTAAATCTAAAATCTTCAACTGTGGTTGATGCTTCTATAAGGTTTATATGAAAGTTGGAAAGTATTTAAAATAAAAAATAATAACAAAAACTATAATATTATTGTTATTGTTTAAAATATTTCGTTTAAAGCACTGTAAATAAAGAATGGTAAATTCATATGGGCTATGGATCAATAATGTCGTCAATATGCAATTATTATAATAAATAAATAATTCAATATTAAGAAATATATACATCAATTGCTAAAATATTGTATATAAAATTAATATTTTTGTTAGTATCTAGAATAAATAATAAAAAAATATGTTTATTTTAGATTATTATTTAATTATTATTACAATTTATAACAAAATGGTTTTTTCTTTGTATCATTTTTATTTATGTAAATTAGTTGATTTATAAGAACGCTAGACATAAGATGGGAAAACTAATAAAATTTATTGAAATTGTTGCCTGCTTGGTAAAATAGTGCAATTTTGGATGAAAATACAATAAAAGAATACATTTAATTGAATAGCATGCATTTTAAAACCTCCTGTTTTTGAAACTGTATTGTGTTATAGTCATACATTTTAGTAATCAGAAATCAAAACACATGGACTGCCAAATAAATAAGTTAGAGGAAAAGTAGTTTGTCTCCTCCTTTTCTATAACACTTCTCAGGAAATTGGATGAAGGAATTATCATGAAATATTAAATTATACAACAAATCTCTCCTCTGCAAAATTAAGAGTGACTTAGTAAAATAGAAATTATATAATGTAAGTCTCTCTCTCTCTCTTTGAAATTAAAAGTCTGATATGGATTAGGTATTCTGTAATATAAACTTCTCACTTCAAAATTAATGGAAATTTTTTAAGTTAAAATATTTTGACCAAAAAAAAGTTAAAAAATATATTATTGAAAGTTAATATTTATTAACAATAATTCCACTTTATTTTATTTTATCAGCTTTGAGTGAATACTGGTAGACCCCTGAAGATAATTACAATTAGCAATTTTATTTGTAATTACACTATCCAAGACAAATCAAAAATGATAATATTATTGTTTTTAATTTATAAAAAATAATTTCCCAATGCATTATTTGTAAAGTAATTTTAATAACATTTGTGTTCAGTAAATATTACTATTAGGAAAATAATAATTAATGCTTAATATGCATATGTGAATTATTTATAAAGGTGATTGTTTTGGTTACATTATTTATTATTAATATGACAAATGTAAAAATCTTTAATCAAAAACATGATTATAAGTATTAACTTTTGATATACTTTAAAGAGGTATAACTTGAAACAGAGTAGAAATATATATTTTTAATCTTTATTTTGGGGGACTCTTAATGAAATATAATTCTGTTCTACTTCACAAATATAATATCCAATTCAAAAACACAATGTGAATTGTAAATAATAACTATGCTAAATTATTTCAATTATTATATAAGAATAAATACTTATCAAAGATATTGAAATACTATTTTATAATATTCCATCTATTTAATTGTTTAAAATACATAAAATATTCTTGTTAAAATTGTAAAATAATTATTGAAAGTAGATAAAGGGTTTATATTTATTAATTTATTGTCCTTATTATTTTTAATTAGTATATTAATAATAATAATAATCATAATGTATATTTTGTACAATAAAATTATTATTGTTATCATTTATCATGGTGTCCTTCATCTGTAAATTTATTTAGTTCTCTACTTTATTTTAGAGTTAATACAAGATTTGTCAATGAAAGATATTGCAGTTGAGTTTATTATATCTATTCATTATGTTATTCTTATTTTAATATTCTAATATAAAGGTTTGAAATATTCATATCTTATACATGTTATTTGATTATGACTGTAACGTCACTGTGACTGGATTAATCAGTGGCATCCACCAGGCTGTACAATAAATATCTAGCTTACATGTTGCTCATTCTCATCATTGTCAAATTATAAATATTTTCAGATGGAATATATACAATCTTAATGTCATGCCTCATTTACATGTCTTTGTTTATTTAATCCATTACAATTTTAGCTTGCCCAAGATCATCTGACCTGATGATAATTTTATGCCTGAGAGTAGTTATCTTTTATTTACTTATCCAGTTATAATATATATTACTCGAGATTTCTGCTATAAGAAATGTATATCCCTTATGTATATATCATATTTAATATTGTTGATATGAAGATTTTCATGGGTTGCATACATAAAAGACATATTTTGCGAGTGCATCCATGTTAAAAAATTTAAATATTAATTGTAGACATTTTGACTTGATCACACAAGTCATTTAATGGGTGATAAAAGGTAGAAAGACAGTTGTAGATGTGCTACAAATCATTATAGCGCCACTACAACCATCTTTCTACCTTTTATCGCCCAGTAGATGACTTGTGTGATCAAGTTGGAACATCAGTACAATTAATATTTAAATTTTTTAACATGGATAAACCTGCAAAATATGTCTTTTACATAGTTAATATGTATATACAATAATAATACATGTGTATATATAGTAAATAATTTTACTTAACGCATATAATTTTACCTTAAATCAATATTATTAAATATTTCTGTGTATAATAAATCACTAACTAAGTTCTCTATTTACAATTGTTTGATAGTTTTTATTTCTATTTTAGCACAGTTGTTTTTAAAAAAAATGCTAAAGAAACTTTGTAATCATTGTTTTAAAAAATTATTGGGAGTTTTCTAGTTAATGTTTTTTTAAAGGCAATTTTTTTAAATAAAAATAAAAACTTATCAAAAAATTTTAAATAGAAAACTTAGTTACTGATTTATTATACATATATAATTATGTACACATACTAAATATGATATATACATTAAGACTTTAAAATGGTTAAAAAATGTTATTAATTTTTTTTAAAAAATTATGCTGCCCTTTTGTGATCATCATTTAAAAGAAATAACAGTTCTAAGAATAACTGTTAACTGCAATATGTGAGGTTATTGAAAATTTTTCCAATTCTGCCTTCTATTCTATATCTATTAAACTAATTGACACATTGAAAAGGTAAGTGTTTCATATGAATTATGCTGATATAACTTAGTTATATATTAATTTTTAAACAATTCTATTAAATTTAAATATATTAAACCTCGATTTAAAAATTTTATTCTATCTTAAAAAAGATCAAATGTTAAGAAACAGATAAACTAATTTTCCAATTCAATAAAAGCATTTAAAAAGTATGTTAAAAAAAAGATAAATGCTAACTTAAAATATATCAATAATAGATATATAACTTGATGTAATTAGTATTTTTAATTATGTATAATTAATATATACTGAAATATAATTGTTTTTTATCAATAGCTTATTTTGTATTATCTTATAATTATTTCAATTGTTTATGACAACTTTCCTAAATAAAAATACAACTAAAGTTTAACAAGAATTAATTTTTGTGTAAATGTATATCACTTGTATAAATAAACACACACACATATATATATATATATCAAGCATAGTAATTTTTCATTTGCTTTTCTCAGTAATTTAATTTTTATAATATAAATACAATAATATTTAATGTTTCACTCTTCAACTACTTATATTATTATATTTGCTCTTTAAATATTGTATATATTATAATTAAATAAATAAACACAGAAAGAGATTTATATAATTTAAAACAAATAGAATACATAATTAAATATTAACATTAATACTTTGACAATAATTGTTACTAAAATAATTTGCAATAATCTAAATTATATTTTTTATGGATGTTGTGTAATGATAAACTACCATCACAAGTCAATCATAATAAATTCTGGTACAATGTTTCACTGCATAACATGCTTTCATATACTTCACTAACAAGACAAACAGAAATTTATAGAGATGGTATTCGTTGACACAAATTGTATGTAGAATATTTTTTTCTCATTATCTCCTAAGTATCATTCTAAATGTAGATTAGAACCAACTATATCTGCTCATGTTCATATTGAGAAAAATATATCAAAAGCTATTGGTTTTATTGTTAACATTGTTGTAGCACAGAAGAATATAATAAATATATAATATTGTCTAAATTAAAATTATTAAAATTACAGCAAGTTACATAAAACATCTTTTTAAATTAATTATGCAAAAAATAATTAAATATATTTTTCATCATCCATTGCTAACAGAATAATCATTAATTGTATAATACTTATTTGAACATTAATTATTCTATTTCGATTCCTATTTTGTCCTCTTGCTAAGAATAACTAAGAAATCTTTTAGTGGTTAGTATTGGATAATTATCTGGGTTGATCACCTGAGAATAAGTCTAAAAAATTGAGTAAACTTTACAAATATGATTGAGTCTTACCCAACTCATAATTAAATACAGATGATGGAAATTTCAGTACAATGGATTAATCTAAACACCTATATTCTTCACATAAAATAATGCAATATTTTATAATAAAAAAATATCCAAATCATTGTACCATCGTAGTTATCCTTTGCCCAACATGCAATAAAAGATACAAAGGACCTGATAGTTAAATAAAAGTCATTGAAACACTGCCATATATAAATAAATTTGCCAAATTATTTTTTAAAAATCTGACTTTCAATCAGCCTTTTATCTCATAAAATAATCAAATCTGACAGAAATATTAACATAATTACTACTAAATCATAATCATTTATCTGTGGTTATTTGTTTTTAAATATTCATCACAATTTCTTAAATCCATTGATAACTCTTAACTTTTTATAATATGCAGTACATTTTATATATATATATGAAAAACAAAAAAACAAGTTAAACTCGCTAACGCTTGTATTTATGATAAATAGATGGCGTTTTACCAAAAACACCGTCAAAGCGTGTTTGTTTACATAAATGTCAGAGTAAGCATTCACTATCTCTTTCGTTAGTTCCACCCTCAGATCATGATTTCAAGCTGATTTGCTATCATCAGTGAAGGATAGAAAATAAGAAACTAGATCTAAACACTCACTCCGAGCATTTATGAAACAATTTCTATTCAGCTTGCAAGTGTGAATCTTTTAGACACGTAATGTCTTCAAACTCAGCATAGCAAGCCAGATAGCTATATGGGTCTGATATCAGTTCAGTATCATCACATAGTAGAAGCCTCTGCAATATATATCATTGCAAGAAAACTTCAAAGGTACTATGTGGTGATACTGAACTGATATCAGACCCATATAGCTATCTGGCTTGCTATGCTGAGTTTGAAGACATTACGTGTCTAAAAGATTCACACTTGCAAGCTGAATAGAAATTGTTTCATAAATGCTCAGAGTGAGTGTTTAGATCTAGTTTCTTATTTTCTATCCTTCACTGATGATAGCAAATCAGCTTGAAATCATGATCTGAGGGTGGAACTAATGAAAGAGATAGTGAATGCTTACTCTGACGTTTATGTAAACAAACATACGCTTTGACAGTGTTTTTGGTTAAATGCCATCTATATATATATATATATAATCTTATAATTGAATATTTATAAATGTAGTAATTAGATATATGTAAAATATAACTTTAAAAATTGTATCCACTTAGAAGCACTTTTGACCATCCTCATTGTCTTTGTCAAATAACACTTTGAAAGGCTAACCTTTCCACAATTTTGTGGTCTTAATGTTTGCTGCCTGTCTGTTAATTAAGTCTTGTTTGTATTTGTATATTAGCATAGCTTCCTTTATTTTCCTTTTGTTGTTATTTTTTTCAATTTGCAATATTTTTACATTATTATAAGTAAAGTTAAAACCATAAACACATGACTTATTATGGTCATAAAAAATGAATGCTGAAATATTATTATTTACTTTGCAATTTTGTTTTGTTTTCTGAACCCTTTTTAATATCAGCAAGTGCTCTTTAGTTGTTTTTCCAATGTGCATCTTGATTCCCCCATATATTCACTACTACACCTACATATCCATTTACAATGATGCAATTTTTATTTATTAATGAGATTTTATATTTAGTTATTTATTAATTTGTTTAATGTAGGAGGTGTGTAAAATGCAATGTCACATATAAAACAGGCAAAACTCTCTATATGTATTGCCACTCAGTACAAGGGCTTGCATTGAGTGGCAATACATATAGAGAGTTTTGCCTGTTTTAATAACAGTTATGAGCAAGCATGGGAAATGGTGATCATGTGATGTTTATTGGCTTAATGTCACATATACAATTATAAATTTTCCTTATAAAATTTACTTGATCATTCGAAATATATGGCATTGATATTTATATTTTTATTAGCAGAAGAATCAATAATATTATTAATATTTTTATTCTTATATTTCATATTAAAATTTTTAATGACATTATATATATGATTATAATTGTAGCCAACATTTAACAATTCATTCGAATACATTTCAATATTTTTAGCTTTATCCAATGAATATTTACAAAGACTATTATTTCTAAATAGAAGGACTTTAAACCTACCATTTTTTGCAGTCTTGATTTATATAGAATAAAACCTCATTTTACTATTGGTTTAATGGTCATACAGTAATTGGGCTTACATTGATTTCTAGTTATTTTAAGATCAAGAAACTGAACACACATTGAACATACTTCCTACATTAAACAAATTAATAAATAACTCTAAAGATAAAACTTCATTTATAAATAAAAATTGCATCATTTATAAATGGATATGTAGGTGTGGTGGTGTATATTTAGGGGAATCAAGAAGCACATTGGAAAAAAAGGACTAAAGAGCACTTGCTGTTATTAAAAAAGATTCAGAAAATGAAACAAAATTGCAAAGTAAATAATAATGTTTCAGTACCCACTTTTTACAACCATAATAAGCCATGTATTTATGGTTTTAACTTCAATTATAATAATGTAAAAATATTATAAATTGAAAAAAATAAAATAAAATAACAACAAAAGGAAAATAAAGTAAGCTATGCTAATATACAAATACAAACAAGATTTAATTAACAGACAGGCAGCAAATGTTAAGATCATAAAATTGTGGGAAGGTTAACCTTTGAAAGTGTTTGTTGACAAAGACTATGAGAATAGTCAAAAGTGCTCCTAAGTGGATAAAAAATTTTAAAAGAATATTTTATATATATATCTAATTACTATATTTATAAATATTCAATGATAAGATTATGTAAATTGATTTGAAAAAATGCAGACATCAAATTATAATATTATTATAAATATATACAAAAGTTTAATTTAAAAATTATACACATAAAATGCCAACAGAAATAATGTACAAATAAAAGGACATAATGATAAAAATGATAGTATACAATAAATTAAGCAAGAAAGAAGAGTACATTCTCATAGATATGTACTAAAATGTAAATGAGTGATTATAGTATATATGTGAATGTATTTGTTTAGCATATACCTTTTTATATCACTAAGTTAATTATTTTTATTTTATCATATAGAATTTCTATCTATATTAAATTTATATTTTGGGGGTCATTTAAGACAAATTTCTATCTAAAATGAATGTAAAATAATACCCTTTTTTGATTGAATATTTGAGGTAAGCAAATGTCTGAATAAAATTTATGCCATTTATTTAGGCAGAAATGTCCAAAATTTATGAATCAAATTTACCATTTTTATTTTCATACTGAAATTGGTCTTGAAATCTACAGATGGTGTGTCAATATATGCATGGAGACAACTGTGTATATATATACATTCCAATAGAATTTGAGAATGAGGAGAAAATAACAAAAGAAAAAGAGATATTAAATCTCACTACACAGATTCTTATGATTTGAGAAACAAGCTCTGAGGAAAGTACTTGTTATTGTACTGAAAAGTCAGCTATTTAGCTATTATATTTTTATTACACAGAAGGTCCAAGAAATAATATTATAAATTCATTTATCTGTGAAAATATTAGAATTAACATATTTTACCATTTGTTTTTATATGGTACAAGTTAGCAGTGGTAATATTTAAAAGCTAAAAGTAAAATGTAAAAAAAATCATCAATGAACAAAATTTAGGTTTTTTTTTTAGTTAATATAATTTATTTTAGATATGTAAGATGAAAGATATTTATGTTTAAAATTAACTATTTAATTAAAATTAAAATTGAAAAGAATGTAAGTGCATATAGATTGTTTATCTAGATAAATAAAAGAAAGGCATTATGCTAATCAAACATGGTATAAATATTTTATAAAAAAGGATACTTTTTATTCATATATCAAAGCATTGACTGGGAAGTGAACGCAGGCCAGTAAGGCAGCTATGCTAACCACAAGGCCAAAAATAATAAATATACAAGATTGTCAATGTGTATTCTGATAACAAAAACAAATATATATAAATATGTGTGCGTGTGTGGAAATCTTAAAATGACAAGAGTATAAAAGAAGCAAATAACTTGGATCATGGTCTTGTCTGTTTTCCTTTTGGCTGGTCCTGGATCCAGGGCCACTCTATGCTGAACTAATCCATCATGCAGAGGGGAAATCAGAGTGTTTTCAGATGCCTTTCCTCATAAAGAGGTCAATCTAAAAAGACCAGGGATGTAAAAATGTCAGCAGAAGTGAAAGTTAACTTACTACAAGTTCTTTCAACCCAAGAAATACATGCATGCTACAATCTACGTAAATTTGCAAAACTTACCGGTAGGGTACTTTTATTTATACCCTGATTTTTTACTAATTAAATGTTTATAAACTAACCTAAACTATAAGCTTATAATATACTACAGATAGAGACATTCACTATATTATTCAAGGAACATTCAGTTACAGCCTTCCAGAAAAAACTTATAAAAGAAGTGAACATTAATTGTTAAATTGTTTTAATTATTTAATGTAACTATCTGTATAGGCAATTGTATGTTGTTTCCAGTTTATGAATAATTCTTATTTAAATATTTTAGTTTGTTGTAATAAATATATTTTCCTTCAATATCAATTTTTTTTTATGATCTTGATTTTAGTTTGGTAGATTTTATTATTAAAAAAATAAGTTTAGAAAATTTTATAAATTGCCTTTACCAACATGCTTGTTTACGCCTGTGGAAAATTCCTAAAGAAATTTCATATAAAAGATTTAAATGACAAGAAACAAAATCTCGATCTTATTTTAGTTATTTGTTTGTAAGTGACGATGCAATGCAATGGATCAGTGAGTTGACAGATTCTGATACCCTTTTAAATAAATGTAAAACTGATTCAACAGCAATGAAAATTGTAATAAAAGTATTAGGTCAGTCAATCAAGAAATATAACTATGTTCTTGAGATATCTAAGCTCGTACACAAATGGAAGATTTTTCTTTTTCATAGTTTGATTACCTTGCACTTTCTAGAACATAAAATAGGAAGGCCTAAATCCAAACATAAAATATAAATCTATCTGTGAATGTTACAATGGCTTTCCAATGTGAGGCTTAGAAAAAATCACTACCCGAGATAATAAAGTAATTGAAAAAACAACTTTAAACTGGATTATACAACTATACAGAAAATTTTTTTTCATATCTACAAAACACATTTGCAGCTGATGTAAATGCTAAATCACAGTGTTGATCAGGTAGGTGGATGCTGAAGAGAGGGAAAATTATAACCCCAAGTCCTTACATGCCATTAAGCAAGATAAGACCATCTTTAAATGTCTGTCAGTCTTATAAGAGCAGGGTGCTGGAAAAAGGGAGAGGGACAGAGTCATCATGAACCTATATCTCTCAAAACAGATGAGAAATGCTCCAATGTGGCTAGACTTGGGTTCTTGTCATTACACTTATGTGTGTGCTGTAGGGATGCAGGTGAATGTGGAAGTATTCCTTGTTTCTGCCATATTAGACCCTAAAAACATGGGGTTTAAAGCCACATGCCATTTGTAAATAATCTACAGAAATTTATCAGTGGCCGCTAATACATAAAAAAAAGTTATACTTAAAACTTATTAAGAATAAAATAAGTTTAATCCATTATTTTATTATTGGTTATTGAGCCTGGAGGCGTTGTACCATTTATTTTTATATGGTACAAGTTGGCAGTGGTAATATTTAAAAGCTAAAAGTAAAATATAAATAAATCATCAATGGATAAAATTTAGTTTTTTTTAGTTAACATAATTTATTTTAGATATGTACAATGAAAGGTATATATGTTTAAAATTAACTATGTAATTAAAGTTAAAATTGAAAAGAATGTAAGAGCATGCAGATTGTTGATCCAGATAAATAAAAGAAAGACATTACACTAATTAAAGATGGCAGAAATATTTTATAAAAAGAGACTTTGTAACAAAAAATAATAATAAATGTACAAGATTGTCAATGAGTATTTGATAACAAAAACAAAAGAGAAATATATATGTGCAGAAATCTTAAAGTGACCAGAGTATAAAATAAACAAGTAATTTGGAGCATGGTCTTGTCTGTTTTTCTTTTGGCTGGTCATGGATTGCAAAGTATCCATGACCACTCTATGCTGAACTAATTCATCATGCAGAGATGAAATTGAAGCATTTGCAAATACCTTTCATTGTAAAGAGGTCAATCCAAAAAGCTTTTGAGTCCAGCCTTACTACAGACCAGGAATGTAACAATGTTGGCAGAAATCAAAGTTAATTTGCCATGAGCTCTTTCAACCCAAAAAATACATGCATGTTACAATCTACATAAATTTGCAAAACTTACCAGTAAACTACTATTATTCATATCCTAATTTTTAACTAAATTAATTAAATCCTAATTTTTGACTAAATTAAATGTTTACAAACTAACCTAAACTATAAGCTTATAAGATACTACTGATAGAGACATTCGCTATATTATTAATGGAACTTTCAGTTACAACCTTCCAGATGAAACTTAAAAAAAGTGAACATTAATTGTTAAATTGATCTAACTATCCGAATGGGCGAATGGGCGATTGTATGTTTTTTTTTTTCCAGTTTATTAATAAGATTTGTTGTAATAAAATATTTACCTTTAATATCAACTTTTCATGTACAATCAGGCGCCATGCAGGCGGGTAGTTGGTTGCAGACAGTTGTGGGTTCGCGTCCCGGCCGATGCTATGACATAGGGAAAAAAAATCATAATTTTAGTTTAGTAGATTTTATTATTAAAAAGATAAATTTAGAAAATTGTAAAAATTACCTTTACCGACATGCTTCTTTAAGCCCAGGGAAAATTCCTAACGAAATTTCATATAAAAGATTTAAATGACAAGAAATAAAATCACGATCTTATTTTACTTATTTGTTTATAAGTGACGATGCGATGCGATGGATCAGTGAGTCGACAGATTCTGATACCTTTTAAATAAATGTAAAACGGATTCCGCTAGCAATGAAAATCATAATAAAAGTATTCAGGAAATATAACTATGTTCTTGATATATCTAAACTCGTACCATGAACTGAAGATTCTTCCGTTTCCTAGTTTGATTAACTTGCACTTTCTAGTGTGTAATTCCAAACTTAAAATGTAAATCTACCCATGAACGTTACAATATATATATATATATAACGGAATATCTCCATTGCTGTAATATATATGTAATATTCGAGATTAAAGCCCCTAACATCCTACAATAAATATTTCAAAATATTCTCTAACCTAGCTTAAGTCAAAATTTAACCAGAATAAAGCAGTTGTTTATTCTCGTGCTTCATTTGTTAATATAGAAGGTTGACCAAAACATTATGGTTAGAAAAAATGAATATTTAAATCAATCTGTAATATATCTAAACACGTTTCAAATTAATTTACTTCCAATAGTTAGCCAGCCTGACTTTTCTCAATTTAAAAATTTACAACAGTGATTCAAATAAATGAAAGTATGTAATAGAATACTTTTACTCTCGTAAGATAATACAATAAATATTTCAATATACTTTTTAACCTAGTATAAATAAATTGATTTAAAACATGTTTAAATATATTGCACGATTGATTTAAATATTCATTCTTTATAATCAAAGAGTTTTATTCAAGCTTTTAAATTAATAAATAAAGCATAGGAATAAACGATCGCTTTATTTTTGTTAAATTTTGATTTATGCTAGGTTAGAACATATTTTAAAATATTTATTGTCTGGTTTTATGCGTTTTAATCTCAAAGTTACATACATATTAAAGCACTGGATTTTTATTAAAACAGGCAAAACTCACTATACGTATTGCCACACACAGCAAGCTAGAGTAATCAATGGATGCCAGAAGGCTTGTGCATAAAATCCCCATCTAGTGCCTACCTCATCCAATATCCCCTCTAGAAGGCTTGTGTATAAAATCCCCATCTAGTGCCTACCTCATCCAATATCCCCAGACTTTAGCTTGCTGTGTGTGGCAATACGTATACCTGTTTTAACAACAGTTATACACAAGCGTAAGAAGTGGTGGTCATGTGATGTTTATTGGATTTTTATTATATATTTTCATTTGTTTGAATCATATGTCAATGTTTAAAATGAGAACACTCGCACACACCAACAACTATAAGTAAATGAACTTGAAATTGTTTAGATATATTGCACCACATTCCTTCTAACCAAATTGTTTTAGCACAAGATACTTTATTCCTGCTAGATTTTTGCTTATGCTAGATTAGAGATTATTTTTTTTATTATTTATTGTACAGTGTTATGACTTTTAATCTCGAATGTTGCATATATATATATGATTTTAGGGGATTTGAACCCAGACTTTCAAGCTCCTTTTAGCTATCCAATCTATCTCATACAACCAATACATATGACCACACACATGTGAAAAAGATAAATGATCTCCAATATCCGTATTTCGTGCTAAATTAGCACTCGTCACTTAGTCCAGATCATCATCTCCCAGCTTATATTAAAATAGCAAATCTAATCATTAATACCGATCATCACTTAGATAATCCCAATCCTTTTAAAAATATATAAAAATTATAAGTTTTTTATGCCTTCTAGAAATATTCCACAGACTTTTTTTCAAATATAAGGATCAATTTATTTAAAGGGCTGAAAAAATCAGTTTAAAAACTAATCATCTTATAGTTTTTTTTCTCATGTGTCAAATGCGTTGACCGGGAAGCGAACCCGGGCTAGCTGCTTGGAAGGCAGCTATGCTTACCACTAGGCCACCAACGCTTGACGTATTCATCTTATAGCTAAAATTAAAATAGCTATGATCTTTTATTGGACTTTCTGTTATAGTTATCTAAATTAGTTACTTTGAAGCCTTCAATAGAAAAAAAGATTAATTTTTATTATGTTATCTCAAACATTTTTATTATTTATAAGAATGTCAAAAGCCCAAAACAATATCTTATTAAATAATATTAACAAAGAAAAAATAAAAGAAAATTAAGTTGTTTCAAGCAATGTCTACTTTAATGCTAGGATTAATATCATTATCTTAAATGCATATTAGTAAACCTTAATAAAATTGATACAATAAACAAGTAATGCATTTAGAGTTTCATTTTTCTTAAGCATTTGCCTTTAAAATGCAGCAGATTTATACGAAACTGGACAAACCCTACATTATATACATCAAAATCAAAAACTTCAGTATTTAATATATAATCCACTACTTATTCATGATCAAGTTATCACTTCATTATTTTGTCATTGGATTATATTTAACTGAATTATTAAATGTTTTTAGAAAAATTCAAACTTTATTTACAATTTTTAAAATAAATTCATCTGTTAGTAATAGTAAATAAATTGGTAAGGTTTAATTTTAAAAAAAATAATAATTCATACCTAATATATAACTACAAGTTAAATGCTATCAACACAAATTTTCAGACATACGTTGTACCCTAGTAGTATAATTATTACCATTTGCTTTCAGTAAAAAAATTTAATAATGTATATATTAAAAGTTAAATGATGATATAGTGCAGAACTCTTAATAATATCATCATCATTTTCAATCATAATTGATCCAATGCAGAATGAAGATCTCTCCAAGTTCAATCCATCTTCTCTAATCTCTAACCTTTCTTCTCCACATCACCCCAGCATCCTTTCTTATTTCATCCAACCACTTTACATGTGGTCTCCTGCTAGGTCTTTTACAAACTTAATCCACTTACTATTATCTCTTCTAGCAATAGGTCCATCCCAATTCCACATTAGTCTCTTAATTATTTCTAATGTCAGTAACACTTGTTTGTTCTCTAGCCCATGGATTTTGTTTTCAATCCCTTTGTTACTCCTAACATAATCTATCTATCTATACTTATTGAGTTTCATGAAGTATTTGTATTACTCTTCTATATTCAAATATGTAAGTAAGTACTGGTAACATACATTTATTAAAAAACTTCCTTATTTAAACACATAGGCATTTTTCCTGCTAATATTAAGTTATTTTTACCAAAAGTTTAATTCTATGACTAATTTCATCCATTATGTTTTCAATTGTAGTACTAATCTGACCATGGTATTTGTAGTTATTAACTTCTTCTAACTTATCATGATCAATTTTTATTCTCATTTTGGGGGAAATACATTGAACATTACTTTAGGTTTTTTAACATATACATTTAGTCCTACTTTCTTACTTTCATCTGATAACTCTTGCAACATTTCCTGAAGCTTTAAAGCATTATTTGCAAAAACAACTATATCATCTGCAAAATCAAGATGACTTAAATAATCTCTGCTTACTTTTATTTCATTATCGTTTTATTTTAATCCACAAAATACTGCTTGAAAACTGCTGAAAAAAGTTTTGGAGATATGGAGTCACCCTGTCATAGATGCTTCTCAATGTTAATCTTTTTAGTATCATTATGTAATCTAATTGTTGCTGTTGTATTTTATAAATATTTTTCAGAATATTATAATATCCTTGTTCTATACCTTCATGATTTAATCACTGAAGAAATGCTTATAGAATCAAATTCTTTTTCCATAATCTACAAATCCAAAGTATAATAACTCATATTCATTGGTCAATTTCTGTAACTTCTCTCAATACTTGAATATGATTCACTGTACTAAAATCACTTTTAAATCCAGATTGTTCTTTTGGTTGGTTAGTTGCAACCCAAAGTTTTCTGTAGACAACTTATAATTATCTTGGTAAAAATTTTGCGTAAAACTGATAAAAGGTTGATAGATCTGTAATTTCTAATACCTTCTTTATCACATTTTTTAAAATATTAATATTAATACTGCACTATTCTAATCATCTGGTATATCATTAAGCATTTGGCAATATAACTTTCCTAAAAAAAATTATATTTATTCACGTGCTTCTTTTAAGATATTGATTATAATTCCATTATTACCTGGAGCCTTTGGTAAAATTATATGCTATGAATTATATCTAAAAATTATATAATGTTAATTATTATATATAGAGCTCACAAAATAAGCTCTTAACAAGCTTTGCAGAATATCCCCAATCCCAGACCAGTTTCTGCTACTGGTGTCCTCAGTGAAACCAGTTTGGGGTTGGGGATATTCTGCAAAGCTTGTTATGAGCTTATTTTGCAAGCTTTATATATAACATTTGTAAATACAAGCTTATTAAATTAAGTCATGTGACATCTGACTTGATTTTTTTTTTAATGTTAATTGTATATAATGATCGTAATATTGTTAAAAAAACATGTCATATATGAATATCAAAAAAATAAAATATGTTCCTGTTGATCTTCAATCATATTTTCCAACTTATACAATCTTTTCTTCTACTCTACTTTACCAGAAAATCTGATGATGAAACATTCAAAGCCCTTGTTAGTGCCAATGTTGTCATCCTACCCATGTTGACATATTAGTCATTCTGACCCCTCTTGTACAGGAGAATAATCCATTATACATACATATGTGAGGAATGGGCAGACCTTTTACACACTATTTATATAAATTAGTACCTTGTACAGGCTTAAATCTGATTTATATATGTAATATATGTGGGATTCAAACTCAGACTTTCATACGACCCACTACTCTTACTGCTATCTCATATTGCTGACCCACCTGATCATACACATGTTGAAAAGATAAATAATCACCAATATATGTATTTCATGCTAAACCAGCAATCATCAGTTGGTCCAGATGAGCAATGATTGTATATATGTGTGAGGATAGTAATCTGGACCAACAGATGACTGTTGGTTTAGCATGAAATATGTATATTGGTGATTATTTGGCTTTTCAACATTTGTATGATCAGGTGGGTCAGCAATATGAGATAGCACTGAAAGTAGTGGGTCGTGTGAAAGTATGAGTTCGAATCCCACAAGATTACATATATAAATGCAGGTTTAAGCTTGTACAATGTATTAATTTACCAGAAAAGAAAAACATATCTAAAATGGCATTTATGTTTAAGCTTAGAATAATGTGTCAGCTATATAAAAAAAGTATTAAACTATGCATATATTTTTAAAAAAACATTATAAAAGTTGTATAATTCTTGTTAATAATTTCAAGTTTCCAATCTCATATAATCTATGATCCAAAAAAGTTAGTGTACATGATAAAGACAGTCAAGTTTGCTAAGTGTTAATCTATGATTTTTAATACCCATCACTATCCATTCTATTTAATTGTTAATATTCAGATTATTGTTGTTTTCACTCTTGTAGAAAGCTGAAATACTTTTATTTACAACATATAGAATTTTTTATTTTTTATGAACAATTAAAAATCAACAATATTGACTGTTTTAAAAAACAAATTCTTTAAAAGTTGTCTGAGCAGATACAATCTTTCATTTATTGCTCAATAATAGCCCACAGTAAATTAATAATATCTAAAATGGTAGATTATTGAAGATGTGTAATATCATTGTATATATTTTAAGCCAATTTTTGAACTCATGGGCTACATTAATTGAAATGTGATTGTTTTTAATGAAACAATAATATGAGAAAATAAAACGTGCATTATGAAATGAAACTATTCTGACAATATGTTTAAAGCTGCAATAAATCACTTTATCCATAATAAGAAAACAACAAAAGATATAGTGTCTGAAACTATACTAGTGCCTCACTGATGAGTGCCAAAGCATGAAACCATTGCTCTGAGTTTTGGGTGTGGTTTCTAAATAGAGATTTATAAATGCTTTCTCTTGCTGGCATTTATCAATAAAGCTTGTTATAGCAATTAGCACAACTCATTATTTTTTATCATGTGACTCCAACTTATATAATGGTATTCAGTAACAAATTCTCATTATTTTATGATGTTGGTTACTTATCAATTCTAGCCATAGGGTAAAATGTCTATATCTGTGAATAAAACTAAAGATATTACAATATATAGATAATGAATTGATTTCAGATCTAATATAAGCATGTTAAGTTAAGATTCAAAACATTAAGATGTTTTCTTTTAAATTTTATGCTAATAGCTTGATAGAAAGAGAGGAATAAAAAAATAGCTACTGGAGGAAAAAAATGCATTAAATTCAAAAGTCCAAGTGCAATAGACAAATTAAATGCTCCTCAGTAATGATAATTATGAACTAAAAAGTAGTCTGGAAATATGGATAGTCCAATATTGGATAGAGATTTATTAAGCATTACCATCTAGAATCTATTGATTTAGTGAGCTTACACTAGGTGGCTGATTAGAATGAGAAAGGGAGAATTTATTAATTCTAAGACTATCCAGATATTATTAAGTAGATTGTGACATATTTTCTACTATGATTTACAGATTTTAAAAAAAGACTATTTAATTATTAGGAATTGTTTGATTTAGTAAGTCACAAATTTTTCCAGTGGTTGAGAAAAGTATATCTCCTGTCATCTATTATTTTATTCTTGTGTTATGATTTTATTTTTTATAGTCTGACACACGTTAAAAATCCATATCTTTAAAATAACAGCTCATATTATAAGTGTTCTGATTATCAAGATTATTATGATTTGTTCTTATAGACATTGAAGTGTCAGTAAATGTGTTCAAGTATATTATGATTTAATCTATTATTATTTGTGTGTTGAGATGTTTTTCAAAATATTTACCAACTTCTTTCACCAAGCAATAATTACTTCAATTCCTATTGATTATAGAAAATTCTAATCCTCTCATTGTTAATTATTTATTCATTATTTTTTGACATTGACAATTGAAATATTAAACAATTCAGAAGATCTGGACACTGGACATTATAATAACTTAACTTTTTTTTAACTTAGCCTCACCTTTTTTCTCAGTTTACAGACTCATATAACATTAACTCTTTCTTGTCAAATACATATTTCCATGCAATCATCAACAATAGAGTTCTGTGCTATGGATAGATCCAGAGAGATGTGCATAACTAATTTATCTATTTCTTGATTCTATTCTATTCATTACCCAGATTTTCAATTCCACATATCTTCTCCCATCTCTTGTATTATCCAGCAAGGTTCTCCATTCTTTCTTTTTATTTTATTCTTCATTCTTTCAAAATCAATCTTCATTGAATTATTCTCATTTCTTAGTAAACTTTCAATCCAGTTTCTTTTCTATCTCTAATTTCTTCACTTTTTTTTAATTTACTTTTTACACAACTTCCTAATTTTTTATTTTATTCATTTAAGTAATATTGCCCAATCTTATTCATGACTATATCTCAAATACTTCCAATCTTCTCTTAACTTGTTTACTAATTGTCCATGTTTCACATCAATGCTATAATACATTTTATTTTATTCATTTAAGTAATATTTCCCAATCTTATTCATGACCATATCTCAAATACTTAGAATCTTCTCTTAATTCATTTACTAATTGTCCATGTTTCACATCCGTACAATAATACACTCTACACATAGCACTTATTTAATTTTTTTGTCAATTCACTCTTCAAAAATACCCAAAATATTTTTTCTCTTAATAAATAAAACTTCTTTCCTAATGCTATTTTTTTATTTAAATTCACTTACTTCATTCTCATTCACCTAATATTCAAATACATAAGTTTATTTGCCTGCTGAAATATATTATCATGAAAATTAGCTTGTATTCTTTTTATATTCCTTCCTATCCATTAACACTTGGTCTTTTCAACATTAATATTCCATATATCATTTCTCCAATTTACTCAACATATTTATGTTGCAAGAATCATGCCATCTGGAAATATTATACATTTTATTATTATTATTATTTTACCTCCAACAATAGTTCCTCCACAATCTAAATATTTATCTAACATATCTTCTAAATATTACCAAATTCACCACTTCCTTTATTTTTTTCAAAGAAGTGGTTAAAGTGTATCTTCTAAATACTGATATGCAGCATTCTTATATAGCTTTTCTTTCTATGCTCATTTCTTCAATCTCATCATTTTCTAATCTGATTCTAATTCTTTCTCCAGTATACATATTCCAGATCAATCTTTTCTCTTACCAAAATACTTTTTTTATTTTACATGATGATGATAAGTTTATTTCAGATTATACTATCCAAATGCTTTTTTTAAAACTCATAAAACATATACCAATATTTTACCTTTTTCAATATATCTCCATAACAATGATTTTTCAGGCTTGTATACGATTCTCATATTTAAAACCTTTTGTTTAATATACATTAAATTTTTAAAAAATTTATTGAAGCAACCAAATTAAAAAAAAAACATTTCCTTTACAAAACCAGTTATACCTCGTAGGTAAATAAGATCTGTAAAAAGTTAAAGAAATTCAAGAGTCCATCGAATGAAAATTAATGTATAAGAATTAAATATATAGAGGATTTGAACTCAGACGTTCAAGCACCTTTAAACTATCATACTATCTCATACCATTGATGCACTGATCTAAATGGATACTGTCCTATACCTGAGATAGTATGGATAGTTGAAGGGTGCTTGAAAGTCTGAGTTCAAATCCCTTATATTTACCATTAGGTTCTAGGTATGTGAGAAGTGCCTGTATTTTAAGCATAAGAATTAAGAATAATTTAAAATTTCTTTCACATAATTAGTGAGAAGATTAAATCACTTACTGACTAGATATGAGCAGTGCAAAATCAATAAGAGTATAAGAACTACAAGCTTTTTTTAGGATTTATTAACATTTCAATTTTTTTTAAAAAGGGGGAAAACCATAATAGCTCAGTCATTATATCACTTGTTGAGGAAAAATTAGAAATAGATGTGGACTAAAAGCTAATAGAATATATTTAACCAAATAAAAGCTTTGTGAACCTTGAAAAAATGCTTCTTTATTATAATAAAAATATTGTGGTAATATGTACATTGGCAGTTTCTGAATATAAGATTAACATTATGCTAAGACATCTCACATTTTGGCAAGGAAGATAAATCGTATATGTCAGGGGTGTCCAACAAGTCGATCGTGATCCACCGGTCAATCGCAGAGCCATTTTTGATCAATTGTGAGGCCAATCTAGCAAGAGCTGTCGAGTAACGACTGAAACAAATTAAGTCAAGATTTTCAAGTTTTTTTGTTATTTTTGTTTATTCTAATTTTTTTTTCAATTCTAGATAGGTGGTGTCGACTAAGCGGTATCATTATTGAAAATAATATTTTTAATCTTGATTTAATGTAGCTAATTTGAATTAATAAATATTGTTAATAATTACTCATGTTGCTTTAATTTACCCGGACATGAGTTTTTTTTTTTGACCAGTTAAATAATTGTTATTTTTTACTAGGTAGATATATAAAAATAGTATATATTTAATAATATGTAAATTGGTAAAAATAGTATGTATTTTACACACACACACACACACCTACTTGACTACGTCTATGACAACAAGTCGATCGCAACACATTTTAAAAATAAAAAATAGATCTTATGAACACAAAAGTTGACCACCTCTTATATATGTGTTCAGAATACTACGTAGTGTTACAAAAAATTCTAAATGGTTATAATATTCAGACACAAAAAAGATTTCATCAATATCTGTACAACAAAACCTTTTTAATGGTAACATCATAACTACCCTTAGGCTTATTCACTAGCTTAAAATCTGTAACTAATCATTTAAGCCTCAGACTAAATTGTACATAAGATATGATTCAGTATATAAAAGGAAAGGCAATTCAGCATGCAGAAACATACAATCAAATTTCCAACAAACTGGAATTTTAAAAAGCTAAAAACTGAAATAAATTATCTTGAAAGTCTCAAAGTTGGATAGCAATTTGGTGTCAAACTGGACAAGAATGATGAATGATATCAAAGTTTAATTAAATAAGAATGGCATAGGTTGGCATGCAAAGTTTCCTATTGGAATAAAAGAAGGAATTCTATTGTATATGGAGGTTGTATATTTAATGGTAAAGTTGCAATACTAACGACATCAAAAGTTACTCAATTTGCTTCTCCTTTAAACGTAATAAAAACCAAAGCACTGGTGGAAAGATAATGTCAGATAGCCTAATATTAATATAGGAAATTGGAAGAATTGTAAACCATGTCAATCTATTACTAAAATTCTGAATAAACATATATAGCATGGTCTAAAACAGCTAAGCATAATAGTGGATCTTTATCAATGATCACATAGGTTCTTTTAAGAGATATATATTTTGAGTTGTTGTAAATTATTACTTTTAATGGATAGAATATTGCATAGTAAGAAATAAAGGTAAAGAAGACACAACAAAAAATTTAAAAGAAATCTTTTTGTACCTATGTTTTCCAGAAACTATAATATCAGGCAATATGGTGGATTTACCTCTGCTAAATTTATTCAATACTTAACAGAATGGAAATCTGAATTAGAGGCCTGTTCCCTTACCTTCTAGAATCTAATGGTTTAGCACCTCTAATCAACATTCACAACAGCTGTGCCTACTAAATTAATATAATATTGAACCCTAATTACAATAATTGGGAAATCATTTCTAAATTGTTGTTTGGAACCATGCTCCTTCCAAATAAGGAATGATTTGAAGAAACGGTTACTGAACAAAAACAAAATTTATGCAGTAGAGAAAATGTAGAGAGACACGTAGATAAAATAGACTAAAGCAGCTGATTATATAAGGTAGAATATGATTGAAGATATATAATGATCATGGTTGTTTTACCCATGTGATGATTTGGAAAACATCAATATCACAGACAATTCTATGGTCAAGAGCCAAACAAAATAAAATAACAATGGAGTGGACAAATCAGTCATCAAATTCAGCAGGTGAAGCAACAGAATCAGACAAAATAACTTTACCAGTTGTCAGTGCTTATAAGAGCCATTCACCAAGAATTTAAAGAAAGTAGATATCTACAAAATACATAAAATACTACATAAGATGATAATTTGTTTGGAGTATGAAGAAGAGGGAGGATTATTATCTATCAAGGCAATGGTATTCTATAAATCAAGAATAATTAAGGAAGACTAATTAAATTCTATATATTATAAACAAAAACTAATTAATGATTAGACAATTTTAAAATTAATTGATAGTGGTTTAATTTCCAAAAAGATTATTTTAATCCATCAACAAAACAGGGTAATTATAGATTTAAACTCCTATTAATTAATTATATTTAATTGCAACGTGGAAGTAACTACCTCCCATTGAGTTATGTAATGTCAAAAATCAATGAAAAGATAGAATGATATCCCATTCTATCTTTGGGCTCTGAAGTTACATAAACTTAGTTTTTGACTTGGTTTATAACCATATAATTTAAAGACCAAAAACTAAGCTTATATAACAGCAGAGTCTCAAGAAAGAATGGGGTATCATCCTATCTTTTCATTGGGATTTCATGTTACATAACTCAGTGGAATGTGGTTACTTCCAATTTGCAATTACAGATATTTAAAAGTTATGATTATTTATTACTACTAATTAATTAGTAAAAAAAAGATTGATTATTCCAAAGAAAATTATAGATATGACATCATATAAATGACAAGGTACATAGTCAGCAATATTGTTTTCTTATTTTTCATTTTCAGACAGTAATTAAATAGCATAATATCATTTGCTAGTTAAACAAGGCAACAATAAGTATCAGATTTCTGAATGGGAGGCATAGGAATCTTTATAAAAACCATCTAGTTTTCATTATTATTATGTAGTAATTCATGATTGTAAGTATTATCTTTAAAATTAATTTAGTCATTCTCATTTTTAATATGTTGATCATTATCATCATTTTCAATGATTATAGATGGATGTCAGGATGACTATACTGTCTCTTCATCATATCACACCAGCAAACTGTCTTATTTCATACATTAAAACAGGCAAAACTCACTATACGTATTGCCACACACAGCAAGCTAGAGTAATCAATGGATGCCAGAAGGCTTATAACTGTTATTAAAACAGGAAAAACTCTCTATACATATTGCCACTCAGTGCAAACCAGAGCTTGGACTGAAAATATTACAGTGTTTTCAATTTAAGACTCATAGTTTTATAGTTAAGTGGAGATAAAAGGTGGCTGCTGGAGAGTTGCATTAGATCCTAATATCTAGGTGCAGTGCTCTCAGATCCAAGACTCCTCACTGACGAAGGCCACAAGTCAGAAACTAGTCTGGGGATATTGTATGAGTAGGCACTAGATGGGGATTTTATGCACAAGCCTTCTGGCACCCATTGATTACTCTAGCTTGCAGTGTGTGTCAATACGTATAGTGAGTTTTTCCTGTTTTAATAAGTTATAAGAAAGCATAAGATATGGTGATCATGTGATGTTTGTTTCATACATACATCTCACATATGGTCTGTTTATTCATTCTTTTATAAAATTTTGGCATCTAATTTAAAACTTCAACTATCCATCTATTATCATCACCAGTAGCAATATAATCAGTCCAATTCTACTTCAGTCTCTTAATTCTTTTATTGATAAGGGTGTGATACATGTTATGTTTATTGTTTATTTATTTAATTATCAATCTGTTCTTATTACTCCTGACATATATCTCTACATTCTTAGTTGAGTGATCTAAAACTGTTCCTCTCAAAGTGTAAACTATGACTTCCCAGGGGGCGCCATAGAACTTTTTGTTGGCAGATGATTTAGCGTGCAAATTGTGTAAGGAAGGTATAGAAAATATTAGGCATCTGTTGATTGAATGTAAATGCTTGAAAGCAGAAAGGGTACAGATAATGAAGTTATGGGAGAATAGGTATGAACAAAGTGACAATACAGAAAGTGAGTTAGTAGTTTTTATGCTGGGTTTGCGAAAAGATAAGGGGGATTTTGATTTAAAAGCCATAGAGTTGACAAAGATTATGTTGTGGAAATGGGATGGGGCAGAATATGGGAAGACTTAGAGTGGGGAATGGAAAATAAAGTGGCTAACAGGTTTATCTGGGCATAGTTGCTGAGATATTCTTGACTTCGTTTAAGGAGAAGCCAAATACATCACATCACATCACAGATTATGTTGTGGAAATGAGATCGAACAGAATATGGGAAAACTTGGACTGGGGAATGGAAAATAAAATGGCTAACAGGTTTGTCTGGGCATAATTGTTGAGAGATTCTTGACTCCATTTAAGGAGAAGCTACAATACATCACAGCCTTAAAAAAGACAATGGTGACATAAGTGAATGTCGCAGGCAGAAAACAAATTAGTATATAAAGACCAAATTAAACACATTAATAATCTTCTAAAAAAGAATTTAATTCACTTTTTCTTGAATATTAGTTAACATTTCGATAAGAAAGTTGTCAAAATATTGTCATCATTTATAAAAATTGTTGGATTAAGTTTGTCAGAAGATCCCATGCAGACATTATTTTACAAGATCTCACTATATATATTACTTTGTAAATACATTGTTAATGAATGAGGGCCAGGAAATGTATTATTGTTTATCAGGAGTCCTCATATCACAAAGTTTGAAAAGTACTTAACTAAAATATTTGAATTTGCCTTCTGTTAAATAATCAAGTCTGGGTTCGGTAAGAACCAGTAAAACTTATATATATATATTAAAAATCTTACTTATTGAAAACGTAAATATATGTTGCATTTAATATTAAGTTATTATTATCAAAAGCCCTTCAACGAAGTTTAATTTTAGGATTAATTTTATCCATTATATTTTCATCTATATCAACAATATTATCATATTATTTGTGGCTAAACAATTTTCAATTTTTATTTTATTCTTTTGAGACAACCCATTGAATGTTTTTTTAAATTTCTTTAGTTCTACATTTTTATTATCATCTGATAATTCCTGAATCTCTGAAGCATTATTTGCAAAACGATATTATCAACAAAATCTAGACAATTTAAATAATCTTCATTTTTCTTTTAATCACTTACTTCCCCATTTTAATCCACAGATATTATAGATATATATAACTGCTGTAAAAAGTTTACAGAGATTTGGAGTTACTCCTTGATTTATAAAATTTTAAAAAGCTATATTTTTTCATAAATTCTATTGTGATAATTTAAGCTATACTAAATATGTTTGTGAATAGGGAGGAATGCAAAAAAATGGCCAATTGAAATCCATGATAATATAGTTTTAAAGGTAAAGGGATTTGTATATTTGGGTAGTTAGTTAAGTGAGGATGGAAGAAGTGAAGATGAAATTAAAAGAAGAATAGTAATGACAAATGAGATATTTATTAAGAGAAAGAAAATATTTTATGGATATTTAATGAAAGAATTAAGAAAAAGATTAATTAAATGCTATGTGTGGGTATGGTTGTGAAACCTAGACAGTGAGTACAAAAATTAGGAACAGATTAGAAGCCATTGAACTGTTGACATAGAGAAGAATGAAAAAAAAATCAATTGGATCAATAAAATAACAAATGAAGAAGTTTTGAGAATAGTAAATGAAAAAAGAAAATTGACTGAGGAAATTAGAAAAAGAAAGAAAAACTGGATTGACCATATATTAAGAAGAAAGCATAATTTAATGAAAAATGTTTTGGAAGGAATGGTGAGTGGAAGTAAAAAGAAAGGATGGAAAAGATTGGCATTGTTGGATGATATAAGAGATGAGAAGAGCTACTTAAATTGAAGAGGTGGGCAATAAGAAGAATGGAGTGGTAAAATTAATGATTTGATGATGCACTACTCTCTAGTTTTGCCTGTGGGACATAATACTTTTGATGATGATACTAAATATGTATGCTATTTAAATTATATATCATTTTCAACCATTATTGATCTATTGCGGGATGAAGATCTCTCCACAGTCAATCCATCTTTTGCGATTTCTAGCCTTTCTTCTCATCTATACATGTCACATATGATCAAATTATATATATAGCATTTTGTAAGAATATCTAATTTATTTATAGCATATTGACTTAAATCAATTTTTTGCTTGTCCGTTCTGGAGTTGACATCTGAGGCTATAAATTGGACTTTATTTTCGTCATTGTAAAATGGTTAACAAAGTAATTATTACAAAATAATTCATTTCACTAAATTGAATAAGAATTTATATTAAGATTATAGATGGATTAGATTGAAGAACAAATAAAAACATCATTTTTTTTTCTTTTGAAAGTTTTGTTTCGAGTAACAATCAACATTTTAGTAATTTACTGGGCTCAGATTTAAATAGATCACTACCTACACACTACAGAAATATTATTCATTATTGGATAATTTCTGGTCTGTTATTTTGTTTATTTGCGAATAATGTATATATTTGCATGCGTGATTTTTTTTTTTTTTTTTGTATACACGTTTTTTATCAATATATATTTATATAATTTTGTACTTAAACAATTTTAATTTACAAAAGTGTAAGGTTTTTTTTTTTATTACTTTGAGTATATTTTATTGCGTTTCATGCTTTATATATATAAAACGACTATTCGAACGATGGATGATTCATGTTATTTTTCTTTTAGATAATTTTTCTTTCAGACATTTGCGTATATGAAAAATATATAAAATATACTAATAGCTCAATATAATTTGAATTTGTATTTAATTTATAAAAAGTATGTATGTAGTATTAAATACAAAAATAATAAAATGTATTATTATAAACATTTTATTTACGATTAGAAGAACTTCGTTACGCAGACAAACAAACGTATGCAAATTTCAATTACAAATACTACCGACGGGAAAAATCAAAAGTAGATAAAGTATATATAAATGTTGTTTTATCAGCACTGTTTCACGAAGCTTTGAGGATAAAAAGAGATATTGTTAATTTATTTTTTCTCTGATTCGTAGACTGCGCTCCAAGTTAAATATGATTCCTCATTTAAATTATCCTTAAAGCATTTTTTTCGCAAGAACTCTTTTGAAAGAGCGCTTTCAGAGCTACCTAGAGGTCGTAAATTTTGATTCAACAAACCTCTGCAGTGCGCGTTCTTGAAGATTTGCTTAGAAGTTAATTCATTTGACTTTTCATAAATGTATGACTCTCACGATTTCAAAATTTATAGTTTTTTAATTAACTGATTTTTAAAAAAAAAAAAAGACGCCTGGACTTAAATAACATTTTCTAAAAATGAAATAATGTCTGTTAATACATTAATGTTTATAAAAAAACATTGCTTTAATGACAACAAACGACGAATACTTAAATTATATGATAAAAAAACTAAAGTGAATTTTCACATCTCCGACAACAGCATTGGCCTTCAGCGTAAAGAAGTAAGTACGCTGTGTAATATGTTTGTGTTTTCTTCTCTTTTTTTTTTTTTTTTCAGAACATTTGAAATGAAAACTAAATAATCTACGTTTTCCGTTATTTGATAATAAGTGGAAGCAAATTAAAATTATAGTTTGATTGTTGTTTTGCCTCTACCAAATATAATGCAATGGAATTCTACACTTAACCCGACAGCGTGAGATTAAAAAATCCAGATGCGGGATGCGAGAACAACTTAATAATTCAAATCAATATAACTTGTAAAGTTACGTTTTTAATATTACAAATATGGAAAACTCGTCATTCTTAGGAGAAAACGAGACCAAAATTGTTTCAAACTTAATTTTTTATAATGAAAGCCATTTAAACGAAATTCAAAACTTAAAAATTGAAGCATATTTTGTACCTATTTTGTTTAGTGCTATTTTTTTGGTAGGTACAATCGGAAATGGATCTTTAATTTACATAGTTGTAAAAAATAAACACATGCGAACTATTCCAAATATATATATAATGAATTTGTCAATCGGTGATTTGATGCTAATTATTATCTGTATTCCATTTACTGCGACAATCTATACTGCGAAAAACTGGCCATATGGAGAGGTAATGTGCAAACTAACGGAATTTCTTCAAAACGTTTCGGTTGGAGTGTCTGTATTCACTTTAACTGCATTAAGCGCGGATCGTTTTTTTGCTGTTGTTTTGTCGATGAAACGCTTAAGAGGAAATGTTACTAAGTACACGATTTTAGTTGTGGTCGCTATTTGGATAGTTGCGTTATTGCTTTCGATTCCCGACGCTTGTTTTTCATCGGTATTAAGTCGCCATAATACTTCCTACTGTCATCCTCATCCTGATTATCTAGGAATAGAATATTCAAAAAGTCACGTTATGTGTAAGTTCATTATCTATTATGCCATTCCATTGGTGATTATTTCCATATTTTATTCATTGATGGCACGAAATCTTCTGATTAGCTCCAAAAATTTGCCAACCGAAAATAAAGGACAAGTTAAACAAGTGGAGGGGCGGAGAAAAGTTGCAAAAATGGTATTATCTATGGTTATCATTTTTATGATTTGCTTTTTACCTAAACACACATTTGCGTTGTGGTTCTATTTTAATCCTCACGCATTCAATGAATATAATAATGTATGGCATGCAGTAAGAATTTTAGGATTTTGTTTAGCATTCATCAATTCTTGTATTAACCCCATTGCGCTGTATTTTTTAAGCAAAGTTTTTCGACAACAATTTAACCGATATCTATTCTGTTACTGCGCCCCCTGCAAGTCTGCAAATGAAACAAATCTATCTCATGAAACAAATCCTTCTCTTACGTATTATAATAGCACTGTGCGTAGGACCAGCACAACTATGACAATGGTTCATTTCGTTTCAGTATAATAAAAATAATAAAATTAAAAATATGCCATATACATATAGACATGTGTACCTTATATAGCTATTAAATGTACGTGTTTTTTAATGACAATAAAACATATTCAAATTTATTATGTTAAACACTTATGGGATATATCTTGAGCTTTAATTTATCTACTAAACTGAATCTGAAATTAAAGGTAAAAATGCAACAGAGTTTTCAAATTTTATTGAAAATATAACTGAGTATTGCAAATATAGGACCAAAGGGGAATGTGATATCCACACAAACATATATATAGATCTTAATGATGCTATATAAATGTACATAATATGGATCTAATTATGGAAGTGTAAAATAAATTGTATTAAGAGAGTGTCAAAGTATCATTGATGATGAAAAAATGTTAAATCTAGGTCAGCATCCTATTATTAAATCGGTCTACTTGTCTTCAGGTAAACGACTATAAATATGCATGCAATAATAAATAGTTTCAAAGTAAAACATATTTAAGTTTTGGTATGGACTTTTTTATACTGGTAGATAGGTGCATCACAATTTAGATATATGTTTGGTTTCATATAGTCCTATAGTACAATCGTGAATTGTTATATGTAATTATTTAGGAGGTGATGAAATTACCTGGGGCCAACAATATTAAATTTGATTGAACTTCTTACCTTAAATTGCTATCCAACAAGCAGTTTTAAAAAGACAAAGATGGAATCATTTCCATCTGCTTTCAATTTATTAAGGTGGTACAAATGTTGGAATTGCAGCTGGAATAGAATTATTTATAAATAAAAAGTAGGAAAACAACATTGTGAAGATTGGTGCTATATCAGATAGAGAGAAAAGATAAGTTACTTAATTTACTTTTATTGTCTTAGCTTCACATTTTAATTCATAAACTACTTCTTTAAAAATTGCTGTTTGTAAAATGTTTTGGGAGTTATGGAATCATTCCATCACATATCTTTCTTAATATTAATCTTCTTAATATCACCATCTAATCTAATCATTAAACATCACATGATCACTATTTCTTATGCTAGCACATAACTGTTATTAAAACAGGCAAAACTCTCCATACTGTAATGCCACTCAGTGTCAACCAGAGTAATCAATGGATGCCAGAAGGTGTGTGCATAAAATCCCCATCTAGTGCCTACTATCCAATACCCCCAGACTAGTTTCTGGCTTGTGGCCTTTGTCAGTAAGGAGCTTTGGATCTGATGACACTAGATGGGGATTTTATGCACAAGCCTTCTAGCATCCATTGATTATTCTGGTTGGCATTGAGTAGCACTACTGTATAGAGAGTTTTGCCTCTTTTAATCTAATCATTATTGTTGCATTGTGATAAATATTCTTCAGAATATGGCATTAACATTCCATATTTATATCTGGTTATCTAAAACTTTTCTCCCAAGAAAATGCTTATAGAATCAAATAATGTAAAAGAAATACTAAGTCAGAGTTTAAATATTACAAAATTAGTAAAATTTATTGCACCAAATATACTTTCAAAGCTTTTGTGATTCATTGTTATTCTACTAAGAACATTAATTTTTTGCTGATTTGAATGCTCTTTGATTTATGTTTCATTGCATATTAATTTTATGTAATGAACCAGACCTCTTGCCTTTTTTATTTTACATTTGCGATCATGTCTTTTTTGCACATAATTTTAATGATATTAAGATCACATCTTTTGATTATAAAAGGCCAATGAATTAGCTAGCAGCATTGGACTTCATGTTAGATTTTTTATATATTAGTGAATGCAGGTTCATTTTAGTTTTAAGATTTGCCCTCATGTCACCATAATATGCATATGTGCAATGTTTTTGGCTGCATTTTACATCATAGATCACATTTGGCCAGTCCCATGTGAGAATTATATCCTTTGTGTTGTTAATAAGCATATTTAAATTTTATGGGGGTTCTGAATCTGACTTTAAATTTGTCCAAGCAAATTTATATTATTTTATTACCCATATGTTATAAATATGATAGAGCAATCCAGCTTTATTATTGTCTCTACAACTGATGGTTTTATTAATTATTTTGGTTTTGAATTGTTCTATATATTGACATATGTGCATTCTGTTATACAAGAAGTATGAGGAATTTGTCTTGCTTAGTTCCTTTAAGGTCTGGAAAGAAAAGTCAAAGTATCACTTAACAGTTAGTAGCAAACTTTTTCCTGCAATTAAAAATGATTACATATTAATTAATATTACTTATATATATTATTATGTATATACAATGAATTTGAAATTTGTAAGTGTATTAAAATGAATACCAAATGCAGATAGATTACATTTATGCCTGAAAACCTGCTCATTGGGTTAAAGAAAATAGAAGGATATGACAGTGAAAATGTTGATCAGACTAAATAACATTTTGAAATTTGCACAGGTGATGTTAATGCTAGAATTAGAAAATAATCAAAGGGTGACAGTTTTGTGGTAAATTTGGTTATGATGATAATGAAAGAGGTCACAGACTTTTGGAGTTGTCAGAAAAAGAAAAATTGTATGTTACAAATCCCTTCTTTGGGAAAAGATGATGAATGGAAATGGACATGGAAACAACATAATGAAGATACAATAGAATTGGATTATATTTTGACTATCAGAAAATATATAGTTCAATACTGATCTGTTCTTAAATAATTAATCATACTTCACATATAACAAAGTATATGTTTTTATTGTGCTAAAACCAAGAAAATGTGAAACTATAATAATAAACTAAATATAAAGGCTAAGCACTTTCAGGAATGTTTAGTTGCTATACTCATAGCATATGATGGAAGTGCTGGTAAAACATTGTGTATAAACTTAGTGTATGCAAATTTATGCAATGTATTTAAATGTTCTTAATAACTGAAACACACAGGCTTATTAAATACCTGTGTCTATATATGTAATATATAGGGTATATGAGCACAGACTTTCACACTACTCACCACTCTCCACACTATCTCATAACACTGATACACTTGAACACATATATGTTGAAAAGATAAGTAATCACCAATATACATATTTCATGCTAAACCAGCAATTATCAGTTGGTCCAGATTACCATCTCCACACATATATGCCATAATTGCTCAGATATATATTAAGATAGCCAATCCTCATATTTTAATGAACAGGCTTCAATCTACTCCACACTGCAACTCTTCAACCATCCATCCAATTGAAAATCTGATGATGGAATGCTCAAAGGCCACTCTGAGGCCGAGATTCTTGTCACACCCATGACCCCTCATGTACAGAACATAATCCATTTTAATACATATACAAGGGATGGGCAGACATCTCTACTATGTAATAACTGAAACACACAGGCTTATTATATATCTGTGTCTATGTATGTTTATATAGGGTAGTCTTTGAGCATTCCATCATCAGATTTTCAATTGGATGGACAGTTGAAGAGTTGGAGTGTGAATTAGATTGAAGCCTGTCCATTAAAGTATGAGGATTGGCTATCTTAATATATATCTGAGAACTCATGGCATATATGTGTGGAGATGGTAATTTGGACCAACTGATGATTGCTGGTTTAGCATGAAATACGGATATTGGTGATTATTTATCTTTTCAACATATATGTGTTCAAGTGTATCAGTTATGAGATAGTGTGGAGAGTGGTGGGTAGTGTGAAAGTCTATGCTCATATACCCTATATATTAAATGTTCTTAATAGATTCAGCACAGGAAGTGATGGTTTTCGATTAGTGATCTATAAGATACATGTTAATGCGAATCCTAACTTTCAGAAATATGCTAATAATTTTTAAATTAGAACTTGCAAGTCATTTTAACATATTAACAGATTTTGAAGATCGTTCAGACCCATCTGAAATCAATAAAAAGATAACTGTTACTCTATTGGCAACTGCAAGAAAGATCGCTAGTACAAAAAAACTTGATAATTTTCCAGTAATTTTTTTACTAAAAAGAAAACAATGCATGGACAAAAGAAGAAATATAAAAATTTTTAAAAAATAATGTATTAAGAAAAATTCAGTATTTAGATTTTTATAAAATGGTTGAAAAAGAGAACAATGATATAAAAACTTTTTACTAATATGAGAGAAATAACATCTTGAGATATATGAAAGAGTTTTATCATCATCATCTTCTTTCTGATATCAGTTTGACTATGGATGACAGTGTGGATACATTATCTCCAAACAGTCTCTTATTTACCTTCCCAAATGCATCCAAAATTTGTCAATCCCATCCATTCTGTAATAATATCTATCCTTAGCAATCTTGGTGATCCTCTTCCTCTTAATCTATTTACCATACCAAACATGATATCCTTTTAAATGAGCTGATATATCTTTCCACATGTCCAAAATATTGTAATATATCATTTTATTTTCTCTCCAACAGTTATCTTTTTGTGGCTATCTTCTCCAAAAACTTCTTTTAGCAATTCACAGTATTTCAAGCATCCTTATATACACTGCACTTCAAAAGCATCAATTTGTGTTCTCTCCTACTTTTTCACAAAGTCCATGCCTCACATCCATATACTGCAATGGACCATATCAAAGCGCTCAATTAACAACATTTAGACTTCAATAAAGAATAAATATTAATAAAAAACAAAAAAAAAGGAAAAAAAAACACAAAATATCTCTTACAATTACTATATATTACAAATTGTCGTGTTTTTTTTAATAAATAGAGAAATGAGATATGCAATTAAATCTATAAAGAAGGAAAAAACTCCAAAAAGTGATGGAATTATCACTGATATTTTAAAAGTCGTAGGTAAAGAAATAGAAAAATGTTGGCAGTTATTTTCCTAATTTTTAAATGATAAAGATCACATGATCAGAACAATGCAATAGTAATTTTTCATTTCAATTTATTAATATTTCAACAGTTAATAAACCATTTAAAGAAATATATTACAACTTAAATATTTGATAAACTAATTTTCCTCGGCAAATGTTTTTAAATCCATAGAAAATGTATCAATGTCTTGGAAAAACATATTATAAAAATTTGGTAATCTGTACAATGCTGCCAAATATAAAGATTTATATTTGAACGGTTGACGAGTTGGAGTATGGAGTAGATTGAAGCCTGTCCATTAAAGTATGGAGATTGGCTGTCTTAATATATATCTAAGCACTTATAGCATATATGTATAGAGATGGTAATCTGGACCAACTGATGATTTCTGGTTTATCATGAAATACGTATATTGGTGATTATTTATCTTTTTGACATATGTGTGTTCAAGTATATCAGTGTTACGAGATAAAGTGGAGAGCGGTGGATTGTGTGAAATTCTGTGCTCATATACCCTATATATTATATATATAAACCCAGGCATATAATAAGCCTTTGTTTCAGTTATTAACAATATTAAATAAATTATTATTCCTTGTATATACATGAGGAACTCATTAATATTTTTGAAATACAATTATGTAAGAAGATTTTTCCATAAATGATTAAATAAAAAAAATTTATATCACGAATCACTCTTCTATGAAACAAATTTACAAAAACATCTTTTATGTTAATTATATTAGTGAATTTACTATATAATGACTGTAATTAATCTATATGAGATAATATATCTGAGTTTCATATCATTGAACCATATTTCATTGTAGGCAGTACAGTACAAGTGTTTTAAACCAATGTATTTCAACAAAAATATGAAAGTAATGTCCATTACAAAGAGAAAGGTCCATTATTTTATAAGCTTTACCTAAAATATTATCCACATGAGTCATACAAGATCCATTATGATTAAATTATATTCCAAAATCTTTGTAACACTTTTTTTATATTCAATAATTTCATTATTTATATAATATGAGTCTATATTGTATTGAACTTTTCTTGCATATGTAATAGCACAACATTTCTCTATATTTACATACTATAACTGGTCTGCTATATGGCAGCCAATAATATAGTATGTGTGTACAAATATATATAAAGTTGAAAGGAAAGGTAAAAATAAACACAGAAAAAAATTTTTAGAAGATATTTTCTACATTTCCTGGAATAATAATCAGGGATTAAATAATTCTGAATTTAAAATAAAATTTCATTATGAAATAAATATTTTAAAAGATCAAATAATATTTTTATTGAATTCTGATTTTGAAATTCAAAAACAAACAAGCCAAACTGATTATTGTAAAAATTTATATGATTTTTGAAATCTTTTAATTAATGCTTATATACAATTCTTTATTTAAGTAAAACAACATGTAGATGATACTTTAACAAAAATCTAAAAGTAGCTTTTGATTAAAATTGTTTTTAATCAAGATCAGGATTAGACAGAAAAAACGGTGTTCAATTAAGGTGTTTTTATCACCTCAGATGACTCTTGTAAAAAAGGCTTATGAAAATATCAGTTCAGTTTGGTTTTAATATTTTGAAAAGAATTTGGCTAATAGCTAGCTGCAAAGTTTGGCTTTTAGTTTTTATTGGAGTTTTCTTCAGTTTTGTGGTAGTTGTAGCAGAGAGCTGGCAAGAGATGGCTAGCAGAGTTACACAGAAAACTACCATGAGGCTGTAAGAATGTAAGGAAGCAGCTGTTCTACAGTTCAATGGTGGAGTTTGAATTCACATGGAGAAGGGTCAACTTCTTTGCAATTCATAGCTACAAATGTTTTCTGAGAAAAAGATAACTTTCCTAGAGAGAAAAGAGAATATCAACCATACCTGAATTGTGCTTTCTCAATGATGATAATCCTGTACCATACTTTCCTGCTGGACCAAAAACTAAACTCACCAAGAAATAATCAGTTGATGAAGAAGTCATTAAATGAATGCTGCTGTGTATACATGTAAGGAGTCACAGACAAATGCATCACACCATATATATAATGTGAGTTGTTTTAAATAGTTCATTTTTAAAAATGAGATTTTAAAAAGTGAGATATATAATATAGAACTATTTTGTTTAAAGTTGTTTGTTGAGAAAGACATATATAATTAAAAGCAACCTGTGATCATGAGATATATATATAGAAAAATATTATTTTAAAATCTATTTTTTAAAAATAATGCAAGTAAAATTTTGATGAATGAAATGATTAAATTCATTGACCAAAACAAATCTTTCTAGATTAATTTAAAGATGATTCTAAAAGTGTTATAATTAATTCAGAGTAATCTGATCCAAAAATAATTTTTCTAATATGTCAAAATTAGACTATTTTTTTTTTTAAAAAAAAAAAAAGAAAGAAAGAAAAAAAAGCTATGGTAAAGTTTGAAAAACTGATTTTTTTATTGTTATAAATGTATGTATGTAAATTTTATGTATATTCAAAATGGAATTAGTAATTATACAAATTAATGCCATTTATTGTTTTGACAAAATTAAATTTATTATGTTAATAATATACATGTTTAAATAAACCTAGCATAGGTATTTATATTATTAAAAATATAACTTAAGAATTTTAATCATTGTATTTATATGATGATTGAAATATAATCATTAATTATACAGCACATCTATGTGCAAATATATCAGTGAGTGCCAAGTAATCACATACATAAATTTTAATCATTCTTTTTTTAATTTTATCAAATATCAATTGAAATATATTCCTGTAATTATAAGACACATGTCTGTATACTTATATGGAACATATATGTAAATCATAATGTAATTATTTAAATTTTGTATATTATTCATATAAATCACAATGTGATAATTTGAATTTTTTATATTACTCAAAATCAGAATATTTAAAATTATATGTATATGACCTTATTATAGAGACCTTAATTTCATTTTTGTTGTTATTATTAATAAACTTGTATTCTTTGTTAAAATTATTCCAGAAAACTTAATTGTAAATGGTTTTAGTTTATATTATGTATTGCATCATCATCTTAAGCACTATAACAATAATAGAGCTTATGCTTTCTGAGCTAGATTTGAGCATAACAGTCTGATATATAAATGGGGATGTATTTAGTGCATAAGGGGCATCCAATATGATATATATCCTGGTTGTTGCATAAGATTATATTCTTTAAAGCCCATGCACTACATATTATTTTATTTAAGTTTAATTGGAATCTAAGTTTATGGTTGACCAGTACATTAATGGTACTAAGTGACCAGAGCATTGATGATGATTAGCATGTTTAATGTCCCAGCACTATTGTTTTCTGGTTGTATATTCAGATAAATTAGCTCTTACTTTGTGCTTCCAAATTAATGTTTAAATAATTGCCCAATTTGGCAACAGCTAAATAGTTGACTTGGTCTACAATAGACCCATTTCAAATTCAGTCACAAATTGGACTTTTGATATATTTTTAATTGCTAATCATTAATGATAATGAATGATTATTATTTTGAATATCATTTACTTTTACTTATTGATAATGCTATTTATTGTATGGTTAATTATACTTCTAGTTGCTCTAAGGAGTTAACTAGCTGATCTCTCAGCGAGATTTCTTGATCTCATGCTCTCTTATAATATATAAAATTTACTATATGTTTTAGATATTATATATTACTGTAATATATCTTATTTAATATTTTGTTATATTACTTTAGCATTACTTTATTTTAACATTAGTGTAAATTTTAAATATTATATTTTGGGGAAGATTTTTCCAACCCCTAGGTTCAACCTACTGAACTCATTCACCTTACCCATCCTATCATTTCTTTAATATCTTTTACTTTAAATCTTACTTTAATACTTCATTATTTCAATACTTTAATATTTATCCTTGTTTGTAAATTTGATATTTTATGTACTTGTGGCAATCATTATAGTACATGTTAAATATTGATATTTAAGAAAGATAATTACAGTCTTATTAGTTTTCTATCAGTGTTATACATAATTTTTACCACAATAATTGCAAATCATCTATGATAAGCTTTGTAATCTAACCAGCTAAAAGAGCAAGCTGGATTTAAAAGCTATTTTACCACAATGAATTATAACCAAATAATAATACAAAGCATTTGATTCTATATGTATTTCCATGGTGATTAAAACTTCAGATCAAAAAGATATAAATCTGGGCTGTTAGTCCAACAGTAGTGATAATAAGAAGATTTATACTGAAAAGAGCAAGCGTTGTTAGCCAAGAGGGAATCGCAGCTGCCTTGCAAGCAAGTAGTTTTTGCAGACAGTTATGGGTTCGCATCCCGACTATGCTATGACATATGAAAAAAAGAGTATATGCCAAGATGATTTCAAAACTCAAAACTTTTTACAATGGCTTTAAATGAGGTATTTGTGAATTAAGAAGTGAAGTTAAGAAAATAAACATAAATAGAGATTGTCTAAATCATCTTTCTTTTGCTTTAGAACTTCTGGAAAATGATGCTAGCGTTATCAGATGAAAATAATAAAGCTGGACTACTAAAAAAAACGCAAGTGATATTTAAGGAATTTTCTCAGAAAATGAAAATAAAAATTGATAATCATGAATTATATACTGTTAATAGCTACACATTCCTTGGACAAATTATTAATATTGGTGGAAATATAATAAATGAAATTAATCAAAGAAATCAGCTTGGAGGTTGTGCCTTATATGTTTGAAAAAGAGTTTTTAATATATGTGTTTACCAGTTGTTTCTTATGAATCTGTGAGTTGAATATTTTACAGCAGAGTGATACAAAGACTTCATACCACTATATAAAATATAGAGATGTATGTTAGACATAACAAAAAACAAAATACATAAGTGAGGGAAGAAACAGATATTAGTGATATTATTGAAAGAATTAAAAAGCAGAAGTGGAGCTGGGTGAAAATATTGCTAGAAAAGATTATGTAAACAGTTGAAATTTTAAGCTGGATTCCAAGAGATTGTAAAAGACCTAGAAACTGACCATGTGTAAGTTGTATGAATGAAATGAAAAAGTTTAGTATTATAATATAAAGAACAGAAGTTATGAGATGGAAAAACTGTATTAAACTTGGAGAGACTATTATTTTGTAATGGATTAATAATACTTGAAAATGGTAGTGATTCTAGGAGCCAATAAAATTTTCTAGAGGTATACTTATTAAATTTGATGAAACAGCTTACCATATGTTATATTACCCAACAACTTCAAACATATCAAATTGACCACATATTTGTGATGAATTAGATATTCATGATAATAGTAAAATGATTATCATAAGATTCTACTTTATGAATATTACTTCAGGTTAACATAAATAATTAATATAATAATGAAGTTTGCATATATTATTCCATAAAAATTATAAGCAAATGGATGTAATTCCATTTTTATTTGCTTAAGACTGTTGGATGATAATATAAGGTAGACATATTTAATTAAATGTAATATAGATAAGGGATTTCATTAGACCTTAATCAAGTTAAACAGACAAAACTCTCCATACAGTAGTGCCACCCTGTGTCAACCAGAGTAATCAATGGATGCCAGAAGGCTTATGCATAAAGTCCCCATCTAGTGCCTACTCATCCAATATCCCCAGAGCAGTTTCTGGCTTGTGGCCTTAGTCGAGATGGTGATCATGTGATGTTTAGTGATTTAACCTTACTCAAGTGTTGACATCATTTATCATTGTTGATTATATTTGTGCACATGTGTTAAATATTTTCATGGATTGCTTGAGATGTAAATATAGAAATAAATGAGAAACTTCATGTAATAACTAGAGAAAAAGGTTTGCTATGATGTTACTAGATAGTTGTGAATTACAATTGAAATTGCCAGTCTGAACCATAAATTCTAGTATCCACAATAGCTTTTGTCTGATTTTTTTTTATATCTAAATAAATTTAGCCAAAATCTAAATAAAAGAAAAGTTTGTGATAGCATTTTAGATGTAATTATACATTGGGATACTTCCACTTTATTCAAATTTTTAATTGCATTTAAATATTTAATAGCACACAAGTTACTAGGTGCAAAATGTTTTGAGAGAGATTATTCTTCTGTCTCCTGATATTTCTGACCAATATTGAATTTTAAGGTGACACTCTAACCAACTGAGTTATTCTGCAAATGATAACAAATCAGTAGAAATTTCATATACTTATCTATGAGGGTCCTCCTGATTTCTCTATTTTTTTCTAAGAGCTAGGTTAGTTAAACCACTAAGCATCACATGATCACCATTTCTAATGCTAGCTAGCGCATCTGTTATTAACAAAGGCAAAACTCTATACAGTAGTGCCACTCAGTGCCAACCAGAGTAATCAATGGAAGCCAGAGGCTTGTGCGTAAAACCCCCATCTAGTGTCTACTCATTCAATATCCCCAGACTAGTTTCTGGCTTGTGGCCTTCATCAGTGAGGAGCTTTGTATCTGAGAGCACTGCACCTAGATCTTAGGATAGCTGCTGGAGGATTGCATTAGATCCTAAGATCTAGGTGCAGTGCTCTCAGATCCAAAGCTCCTCACTGATGAAGGCCACAAGCCAGAAACTAGTCTGGGGATATTATATGACTAGGCACTAGATGGGGATTTTATGCACTAGCCTCTAGCTTCCATTGATTACTCTGGTTGGCACTGGGTGGCACTACTGTATGGAGAGTTTTGCCTTTGTTAAAGCTAGATTAGTTAGTAGTGGCTTCCAAATATTATGTATTGTCACATTAAAATGTTTGCTAAAGAATGTGGTTAAACTTGAGGATGTGATTTTTAATGGGTGGATACCTAATAAATTATTGCTGGACATTTTTCTCTAATTATTACACAGAGTTTTCCATTATGTTTACATGTGAATGTGCATGTCATATGTTTAACATAATTGTGAAAAGTAAAGAATTAGATGGAATATGATCAAAGTAAATGAAAAAATGTAAGTATATAATAAAATGATATTCATGGTGAAAGATTTACATGTTTTATATTCATCTCTATATTACAGTTATTTGTTAGTAATGTCAATGTTATATTAATATTTTGGTGGAATTATACCTGTTGTCACCTGAGTAATGGAAGCCAATCAAGCAGATGTTTTTGATATTCAGCATCTCTGCATGGTACACTTGAATAACTTTTGCTAACTGGATAAAAGCAGGTACAATACTGCCAAAATATTAGATTAACATTAATTTTGATTTTAAAAAACAACTATATAGATGGGCTAACACAAAATATATGGTTATATAGTTCCACCACATCCACAGTTCAATAACTCATGATTCAAAATAAAATTAAATATGATATCAAAAAATTAGAAATGTATAAATTTGAACTTACAAATTTCATAGGTGTTAGCTTGTATGAGCAATATCATGGATCATCATTCAATCAATTATTATTTTTTACCCTCAGCATCCATTTAATTGGCCATTTCATTTTGTCTTACAGACAGTCAAACACATTTGCTGCTACGACAATGAAAAAATTATTTTACTTTCATGATATTGGTACTGTGAATTGTTAAAATAGTCCTAAATCTATCATGATGGTGACAGTTCTGTTATGCCTAAAAGAAATTGTGCACATTAATTGATTTATTAATGGGCCAAAATAAACTGGATCCTCAAATAGCATCAACCATCAATTTATAAAGTATAATTACATTTTTTCTATCTCTTCCTCTGTTTCTCAATTTATACTGTCTTTTTCACAGGTCTGTTATTTTTTTTTTTGTAAATCATTTTTAAGAGACCCAAACTCTCCAATACAGTAGTGTCACCAAGTGCAGACCTTCATAATCAATGGATGCAGGAACATTTGTGCATAAAATCCCTATTTAGTGCCTACTCTAGTCTGGGGATATTAGATGAGTAGGCACTAGATAAATATTTTATTCACAAACGTTCCTGCATCCATTGATTATGAAGGTTTGCACTTAGTGACAATACTGTATAAAGAGTTTGGTACTCTTATTAATAAATAAATAATATGAAAACTGTCAGATGATGAAAATTATTCTACACGAGTAAAGCGTGATGAACAGAGCACAAAAACATTAATTGTTGTTTATAATTGTTTATCACGCTTCATTCGTGTAGAATAATTTTTACTCTTATTTATAACATTTGTAAGCATATGAAATGGTGTTCATGAGATGAATTATTTTTATTAATTTAATTAAATTGTATGGATTAGTGCGTATATAGTGAAAATTTATATTTTGTAGGATTTGATACTATCTAGGGTCTGTATAAAGACACAAACCTTAGATAATATCAAATGCAATGGGATAGTAATAAATAGTTTAAATCATGTGATCAAAATAAAAAATGAAGACCTAGCCTTAATTAGCTATACACTCTATACGCTTAGAAGAGTTTTGCCTTGGAAATATTAAAAATAGAAAATAGCTAGTGTGAAATTAAAGTTAATTTTCTTTTAAAAGCCGAAAACATATTTTTTACTTTTTACTGTTTTGAAAAAATAATTAAATCAGTTTTGATTATATATATATATATTATACTATAAGTTTGAAGAAATACAAATAAGTTGATTGGAATTTTTTTAGTTTTGGCTAATTGTAGTAATGTTTGTTGAGAATTATTAATTAAAACAAAAACATTTAGAAAGACAAAACTATAAATCCAACATCAATAAAAACAATCCAAATAATGGAAAGAAATGAAAATACCAAAAAAAAAAAAGAAGAATGTTTAGATCAAAGGAGTGCGCCCATGTTACTTAATATTCGTATACGTGACCCAATGAAGAGTTTTGATTGGTTGAATAAATACGAGATATTAAATGTAAGACTATGGATAATTAAGTTGATTAATGCTGTGTTAATGCTTCAGCTATTGTGAAAGTAACGATAAAAACTTTTGATAAAATCTTTTGCTTGAAATATATAAAAAAAAATATTTTTTTATGAATTTAAAACATCTTTAAAAAACATAATAAGGCATAAAATAAAATTATATAAAAAATAGAATTGTATGGTGTAATGAATATAAAAATATTGTTAATTTAGAAGACTCGAGAGCGGAAGATTCCTGGATCAATATTTAGCTGATTAAATAAAAAAATTCAATTTGTTTAATTGAAAAAGACTTCAGTGCTCAACCTATGAATATCACATAAGTGTATAATTTTCTAAGCTTTTTTCTAAAGAGATGCAGGTATATATATGACTTTCAAATACCCGCGTTTAAATACTATTTTGGATTCAGAAATTTTTTGAAAATAAATAAATGTCACTCAAATATATAGCTATAATTATCCTAGTAATAAAAAGTTTAAAACGTATTTTTATATTACTTGTTATTGTCTACTCATTCAATATCCCCAGACTAGTTTCTAGCTTGTGGCTTTTATCAGTAAGGAGCCTTGAATCTGAGAGCACTGCACCTAGAACTTAGGATCTAATGCAATCCTCTAGAAGCCACGTTTTACCATTTTATTATAAAGCTTTGAATCCAAAATGAAAACACAAAAATGTTTTCAATTCAAACTCATTTGCTCCTCATTGATGAAAGCCACAAGCTAGAAACTACTCTGGCGATATTGGATGTGTATGCACTAAATGATGATTATATACACAATACTTCTTCATCTATTAATTACTCTGGCTTGCAGTGAGTGATACTATTGTATGAGTTTTGCCTTTGTGTTAACAGCTTGTGTAAGCATAAAAAATTCAGATCATACCATGTTTAGTGGCTTAATTATTGAAATACATGAATTAAAGTTGATCACTTTTATTGCATGCTAATATGCAAATTAGTTTTTTGCATATTGAGTGATATGATAATGTTCTGATATTAGATCTTCTTGCCATGTTTTTAATTTTTAATTTGTTAATGAAAAATTAATTTTTAACATGCAATTGTACACTTCTTTTTTTTTTTTACATATTATTGTATATAGACATGGAAACTTTTACTCAGCTTAAAAAATAAACAAATGCTTTATTTAAAAAAAATGTCTTATGAGTATTAAGCTCATTTGGTTTGATATATTTTGAAAATTTTCTATTAAAAGTCATTGCTGTTTTATCATCTATGTGTTAGTGAAAATAAACTTTTATTACAGAATTATAATTTCTTTGTTTTCAGATTATATAGGCAGTTTTAAATTTTGTGAAAATTTAAAGATTATGGAGATTTTATTGTTCATGCTACGGAGAATGCAGATCTGCTGGATAGTTAGAATATCAAATTTTTAGTTGATGTCTCATTCAGAAATTTATATATATCCTCGTAAATATCTATGCTCAACTTTACCAATTGCTAAGCTTTTAACCAGATTCCAAAATTTGTGTGTTTTAATGATAGTTGAATTTTTTTTTTCTTATATGACAAAGTGTTGACCGAGGAAACGAACCCAGGTCTGCTGCTTGGAAGGCAGCTATGCTAACCGCTAGGCCACTAACACTTAACTAATTGAAATTTTTGCCTATAATAATACAATTTCTGCCAAAACTTACCTCATTAACTGATTTAAACTGAATCTGGATTCCTTCTTGTAAGCTAGAGGTAATTGTATATGAAAGGTTGGTGGAATGCCTATGTTATTCCGAATTACTGCAGTGACATCTGCCGTGGTTCAGCACGGAAAACTTGGATGTTAGACATCTCAGTCTCGTGTTCACTTTACTATTCCATTACTTTAGGTGAAGATGTAATACATATCTTTCAAACCTGTCCATACTTCTCATCTTTATGGCATTTTGCATTTCACAAGTGTATAGTTGAAGTTAAGCAATTTCGGGAAATATTAAAATATGTTGTTCTTATTATACCACTGTAGTTATTCATACTTTCATAACCATATGGTTTGCTTTCTGCTTTATAATTTTTGTCAACAAAAAATATTTTTTTAAAAAAATATAATGAGTGATATAAATCATAGAGGGTTGTATGCTCTTAAATATTTACTTAGAAGTATTAAAGAACAACATTTTTTAAATTGTACATTATTTTGAAATAATATAAAGTATATCAATTCTGCACAGAACAATCATGTCTTGCAAGCATATTTTAAAGAAACATTTTAAAATAAACTTGCAAATACATTTACCTACCCTTTTAGATATCAATGCCAATATATTTTATCTGATAATAGGAGATATTTCTTTCATCTGACCTTCGATCATATATATTGTAAATAAATCGAGTATTGATACCTGAAAGGGCTGAAACTTTATATCAATAGTGATCTTAATTTGTAAATAAATCATGCCAGTTTACCATTTTAAATAGTAATTTAAACTAAACACTAATAATTTTAATCACACATAAATCATCTTTATTCCTTACCAAATATATAACATTTATGAATATAAATACTTCACATAACAGTCATGTCCGAATATTTTACTAGGACAAATTGCAAGCAGATTCTAAAGAACCATTTTAAAATAAATTTGAATATATTTTCTCTTTTGTATTCCAATGTCAATTCATCTTATTACACAAAATGAATTAGCATTAATATATAAAAGGAGAAACATATTTTTAAGATTATATTAAAATAGTCAAAATAAGAGTCATAGATCACATGACCCTATTCTCTTAAGCTTGTAAGTTATAAACAATGAGGATTGCCAATTCCTCAACAATCTTTGAGATAAATGCTTAGCCAGAGAGAGCATTTAAAATATCTCTGTCAAGAACCTCCCCCAAACCCCTGACGATGGTTTTGTGCTTTGGCATGCCTCAGAGAGGTGTCAGGGTAGTTTCAGACCATAGATCTAAAAATACCAATCCAAAGCCAGCATTTAACTAAAAGTTATCTATTGAGTGAAAAATCTGAAATTTTCAGACACCTACATGTCTTCAAACCCAGCTATCCAACTCAAATAGCTATATGGGGCTGAGAGATCTTCAGCGATACCATATATTAGTAGTCTTAACAATATAACATTGCATAAGACTTAAGGCAGAGACTATAAATAGTCAAAATAAGAGTCATAGATTATATGACCCTATTTTCTTAAGCTTGTAAGTTATAAACAATGAGGATTGCCAATTCCTCAACAAGCTTTATAATAAATGCTTAGCCAGAGAATGCATTTAAAATATCTCTGTCAACACCTGACCATGGTTTCATGCTTTGGCACTCCTCAGAGAGGTGCCAGGGTAGGTTCTTTAGAATCTACTTGCAATTTGTCCTAGTAAAATATTTGGACATGACCATTCTGTGAAGTATTTATATTCTTAAATATTACACATTTGATCAGCAGTAAAAATTATTTACATTAATTAAAATTATTTGCATATAAATTACACAATTATTTGCATAAAACTGAATCATTTTTCTTCTGGTCTCAAACATCAGTCATAATGTCAATGTTTTCATAAGCTATGTTATTATTATATGACATGCAAATTTTTTTCTATTAGTAAAGTTTATTTTATATTTTTAAAAAAATAGATTTTTTTTTATAAAAATATATAATGATTAGATAACTGATTAATAATTTGATTTTATTAATTATTTCTGCATATTATTTTTTGTTATTGAAAATGAACTTTTAAAATAGACTTTGGTGGGAGTGGGGCTGGATTATAGAAGCAGTTTAAGTTTTGTAGGACTTAAATATTAGATTAATTTATTTTTATGTAAAAGTATATTACAAAAAAAAAAAAAAACCACCCCCCCCCTAAAAGTATTCTTCTTTTTCTAAAAAAACAAAAAAAGAAAGGAGGGGGTGTGTAAAACCCTTCTTTTGTCCCCCCTCCTCCAACCCCCCCAGACTAGTTTCTGGCTTGTGGCCTTCATCAGTGAGGAGCCTTGGATCTGAGGTAGATGACTTGTTATACAGTTTTTTTCTTAAGAGCAAAGGGAATAATAATTTAACATTACAAACTATTATATTTTTGTTTCATTTTTAAATTAATGAAAATAAATTTTAACGTAGAATTGAAAGTTTTTTTTGTTTTTATATGTCATCTATTCTTAAGAATATATATTATGTCTATTTTCATGACATTTAGATTTTAAATGATTGTTTAGCAATTCAACTTTTTTATTAAAGTATGTAGTGTGAAAACTGTAATCTTTATATATCATTGTAATGCCATGCTACTTAATCTAAAAATAACCCAAAAGAAAGTGTTTAAACCCATGAATCTTGGACTAATAGTATTATACCTATTACTAAGGTTTAAAAATAGTGGTTGTACCCCTTTCAGAAAATAATAAATTATAGTAGCTGCATATATCAAATTAATGTTGATTGTTTTTGGGAAAATTTAAATTTTGACTAAACAGTTATATGATTTTTTTAACAGTTTATTTTTAAATATTTTAACAATTGAATGTTTAATATATACTTAACATTTTATTTGGAAATGGCACTGGTTATCCTTCAGTTTCCCTTCATTCTCCTGTGATTACCTGTAGAACTATTTTCTAGTTTTGTGGTCATTTTATGGAAGAAAACTCAATTAAAATAATATTGATTTATGAGTTCTTAAAAAAACCTGAAGATGTCAGTATTCCATTCTGAAGTGAATGATTGGCAGATCTCTGAGAGAAGAGTTGGAAGTCTATTGATAAGTGTTCATTTCCATTGTTATTAGTGATGAACAAAAAAAATTGCTTGTAGTTTATTTAAATATTTGTGCTTATTATATGCTTTTTAATAAGTTGCAGTGACTGCATATGTTTTTGCCTGTATGTTCACATTTTTGAAATTTGCTCCATCTGACATTTTTTTTTTGGTTTTAATAAAATAATATGTATTTTTTTTTAAATAATGCTTTTATGTAAACAGTACTAGTCGACTAAAACAGAAAAATTAAGTAATTTGGCTAAAAAGCAGAAAAAGGTTGAAACTCAGGTAATTTACCATTCTTGGAAAATATCAAAGATCATAAAAATCTAGACTTTTTATAAAACAATTGGAAGTGGCACAAATATTAGTATTTCATAAAAGCATTTAAGACTTTTTTGATTTTTATGATTAATTTGAGCATCAAATGCTTTATAAAATGGCAATATTCCTGCAATTTTCAATTGTATAGTAACAGTTTTACATTCTTAAGATCTCTGATATTTTCCAAAAAGGTAAATTAGTTGAGATTCAATTTTTTTCTATTTTTTAGTTGAATTACTTTATAATTTTTTACTTTTTAGTCAGCTAGAAGTTTTACATAAAAGTATTATTTTAAATTACTTTTCTACAAAATGTTTGTATAGTAATTATTAAAAAAAGTTTTTCGTGATTCCACTTAGTTGTTTTAAAATTATGTTTCATTTTAAAAAATACATGTTAAGAAATTAGAAGAAAAAGTAAAAAGAAAATTATGATTATTATCTTTATCAAACACCATAGTAACAACTTTTTGTGATACCTTAATATTTATAAATGCAATTTTACATTTTAAAACAAAATTTTATAGCTTTACGATAACTTTGTATTTATTCATTCATAATTAATAAAATTCAATCAACAAAGATTTTGCTGATTATCTTGTTCAATAGCATTACTCTAATCAGCCAAAAAGAATAAAGTAATTGTTCTTATAAGATATTTCACGTTATTTCATTTTATATTTTTTTTATTATATTTGAAAAGTTTAAACATGACTTTTTAAGATGTTTTTCACTTGTAAACATATATTTTTAACAAATCAAACTCAAAATATTGAATTCTAATGTAGAATAGAGGTTTAAATATTAAAAATATTTACAAAATTTTTCTACCACGAAAAACAATGGAAATCTTAACCTATTGAATGGCTACTAATATATATTATTAACATCGTTTTAATATATATTATGCTGATTTTTTTTGCCTGTTGGCCAATAATGAAAAATATTTTTATTTGATTGTACTGTATCTGTTGCCATCAGTTAGGTATATGGAATGTATGTAGTATGTAATGAAAATCATATTAGAGTAGATGTATGATTTACAATTAGCTATCTTCACTCAGTGATTTTTATATACTAAATCTGATGCAATAAAAATGTGTATGTAAATTTCAATTTCTGAATGATGAAATTCAGATTTTAAACCAAGAGATTACATAAAAAGATCAGATGATAGGTAATACACAGTATATATAGATGAAAGAGTATGTGGTAATGAAGGCATCATTTTCAACCATTAAACAATCCATTGCAGGATGAAGGTGTCTCCAAGTTCAAGCCCATTTTTCTGATTCCTAGCTTCTCTTCTTCACACCACTCCCACACACTTCTTTATTTTATCCATCCATCTCACATGTAGTCTATTTCTGGGTCTTTTACAATCACTTGGAATCCAGTTTAAGATTTCAATTGTCCATCTATTATCATCACTTCTAGAAATATGTCCAGCCCAACTCCACTTCAGTCTCTGAATTCTTTCAATGATGTCTGTAATATCTGTTAGTTCTCTCACCCATGTATCTTGTTTTCAATCTCTTCTTGTTTTACTCCTAACTTGCATCTCTCCATATTTCTTTGAGCCATTTTGAATCTCTGTATTGTTCTTCTGTTAAGTGTCCGAGTCTCAAATCCATAAGTAAGAAGGCATAGTGCAACATATATATTTAAGTTGATATTGTTTTATGCTGATACCACAAAACGTTATATTATTTTAGTTTTTTGTGGATATATTAGGATCTTGTTTATTTTAGTAGCTCATTAGCTATATGTGTAAGTGTTCTATTTCAACAATCTTTATTTTAAACATCACATGACCATCACCTCTTATGATTAGGGTTGTGTGTGGCAATATGTAGAGTGAGTTTTGCCTGTTTTAATCCTTATGTTCCATAACTGATTATTATATTTTCTACCTATTGATTATTTTTCTTCTTGTATTAAAATCTATACCAAGTTTCAGTTTCCCTCTTATTACAATTTTGTATAAAGAAGATCTATACTCTTATCTTTATTGGCTTTCTTTTATTTTGTTTTTCTTTCTTCAACTTGTTTTATTTTTTAATATCATATTACCAAAATCTATATTAGGTTACAGCAATATAATACATTTTCGTGACAGTTTACGACTATGAGAACTAAAAATTGTCATTTTAAACACTTTTAGAGAAAGCAAAAATTCAAAATGCTTTTCATACATCACTAAATGTCGGACGTCATCATTATAAGACGTCATCTAATAAGATATATATAAACACATGTCAAAAACTGTTCAACACAATTAATATAATGCCTATATATACATATATAGGCTCACCCTCATTTAAAATAGTCGTATTCAAAAAGTATATGATTTTATATAATTTATGGTAATAACATTAGTCATTAAAATTTCGCAAATTGTATTTCTATATAATAAAAATTAATTATAATTTTGTCTTGCATTGGTGGTCGAGAGGTCAGCGCCCGGGTTGTGAGTTCGCGTCCCGGCCGATGCTATGACACTTTAAAAAAAAAAAAAATTATAATTTTTTAATATATATATATATGTGTGTGTATACTGTATATAATCAGTCATTCAGATATTCTAATCAAAGGAATAGTATCTGATTACCCCCCCCCTTCATTTATACATGAAATTTTTAAAATTATAATTTAGGGCTTTCTCTATTAGTTCATTGTGCATTCTTTGCGGTTCAAATTCGAAATAGAACTGGTTTAAATGAATCCTAGTGCATCGATCACTAATAAGAGATGCATAATTCTCATATAAGAATTAGATCCATGTTTTATTTCTTTAAATGAAATAATTGACCACAAAATAAATTGTTTAAATTCTATTAATAATTTTTTTATACTTTCTAATGACTATTACTAATTAGATTTTTTTTCTCTCAATTAAAAAGAAAAGAGGTGGTATTTTTTATATTTTTATTATTGAAAATAATAATAATTTATTATTGTGGAATTTAATATATCTTCAAATTTAATCACTTAATTTAAATAAAAAAATATAAATGAAATATGTTTACGATTATATTATTTATTAGCAAACATATATAAATAAAAATATTTTATTTACTTATTGATCCAATTAATAAAAAGGTAACCATGCGGAAAAAAAGAATTATATTTTTTTTAAAAAGGTAAATATACCGAAAAAAAATTCACATAATAATTGTTAATAACCCTGCACTCATACCAATGAACATTTTGCAAATAAGCACTTTTAGTTAATACTGTATGTTATAAACAATGTTTTATTAATATAATAATTTATATTCCATGCATTTAACATGTTAGGGAGTGGTAGTTAATGGATTAGAAGACTAAAGATTATGGGTCAAAGTTCATCTGTCATTTTGGTTGATATCTAAGCCATAATCTTTTTTTTTAATTATAACAATTAAAAAAATATTCGTCATCCATCACTGAAAATTGCCTTTCCCTGTAGAAAATAAACACACAAGATATCGTATAAAGTTGATTCTTCTACACATCACCAGATTTAATGTTTCTCCCTGGTGATACATTTTGCAACCTTTCAAAGTTTGATCATAGTATTAAATAATTATTCTATATTAGGATTTAATAAATTGAACTTGATTTGATAATAATATATATTTATAAACAAAAAATTCTAAAAATTTATATTTGACCTTTGCAAATACTGAAAACATAAATTTTAAATGACAGCAAAACCTCCCAAACTCATTGGACATTTGGTAGAGTAGAATAACTTTAGAAAATGAACAAAAAGTTTTTTAATTGAAATTTGTATTTGAAATACAAATGACTTACTGTTGATCTCTGATAAATCTAACACATTCTGCTAAAAAATATTCATGTTGTTTTCCAATATTTAGAATATCCTCAATTATTCCAATACAGTGTCTGCAATGACATATTTCTATAACTATATAAGGTGGAGTAATCCAAATGCTTTAGGTTTTGTTAATATTATGCTATAGGTTATTAATTTCTATTTTTAAAAATAAAACATATATATTTAAAATAACAGTGTAATAATGTATACTTTTGATTTTTAATAATTATTACATAATTATTGTATAAAAATAATCATGAACCTTAATAAACTTTGCAATAAGACCCAAGTTTTTTAGTTATTTCAAAAGTTATCTTGAAGAAATCTCACCAATACTTTTGAATAGTTAATAAAGAAAAAAAATGGTCAAAGAGAAGGCAATTCTAAAACTTTGACTTTGCTGCTATTTGATTATATGGGATTTTTTATTTTTTAAATGAAAAATATATCAATATTTTAAAACTACATGAATTTAAGCTCTTTTTTTTAAAAAAGGTAAATTATCTCAATAGATTGCTGTATGAATGCAATTTTTAAAAATTTGATTACTGCACTTTTTTGGATTTCACTGAACAAATGACTCTGGGCTGCTGCTCTCTTTCATTAATAGAAACTAAAGTGATATTACATCTGCATTAGAACATTTCACTACTCAGAATCTATATAGATCCCTAATGATACAACCTTTCAGTAAAGTTTATTAATCTTTTAGTGAGTTTTAAAATTGTAAACCATAATAAGAATATCAAACATTCCATACAATAGTGCCACCAAATGTAAGCTTTAGTTATCAGTGGATTAAAAAAGTAAAATTCCTTCATCTAATATCCCCAGGCTAGTTTTTATCTCATGGCTTTCATCAGTGGGGAGCCTTGGATTTGAGAGCACTTCACCTATTCTAAGCTCTAGATACAGTGCTCTCAAATCCAAGCCAACTCACTGATAAAAGCCATAAGATAGAAACTAGTCTGGGATGTTAGTTGAGTAGGCACTAGATAGGAATTTTATGCACAAATCTTCCTGCATCCATTGATTACAAAAGCTTGCACTTGGTGGCAGTACTTTATTGAGAGTTTGGTACTCCTATTAACAGCATGTGTAAGCATAGGAAATGATGATCATATAAAAAAATGGAAACCATTTACAGTTAAGATTTAGTCGAAATTGTTGTACCTTGGTGTAAGTATTAGTATATTAAAAAAGAAAGGATAAGTTTGTCATTAATATTAAATATACTTCTGCACTTATTCAACTTTTTCATTGATGCTTACTTAAAAATAACATTTTTATTTTTTAAGATATGATTTACCTATGCAAAACATCACTCCAGAGGTACTTGGGTAGAAAAATCAAGAAACAATAGTTTAATTGTATTTTTAGGTTGTATTTATACTGCCATCTATTGAGTTATTTTGCTAGTTGTGTTTTTTAAATTTATATAGTTTTAAACTATTGATTTTTTTAATTAAAAAAAAATTAAAAAAACAGCATAATTAAGTAGCCACAAAAATAAAGAGTTATAGCCCATTTTTTCTTCTGTGATTGATTCATTCATTTGTAATTAGTTTTCATGCTAATTGCAAAGTTATTTCAAGAACATTTTTGAAATAATGAAAAATATATTTTAGTGTAGTTTATTAACATTTGTGATTATTTTTGCACAATATTTGTATAATAGTTATTAAAAATCAAAAGTATTCATTATTACATTGTTATTTTATAAAGAAATATATTTTTTATAAATATAAAATAATAATTTCTATTATAATGTTAACAAAGAAAATCAAATAGTTTTGATCACCCCACCTTATAAGAATTATGACTGACATATCTTAGGATAATTTGAGACATAAAAAAATTAGAAAACAATTTTATGTTTCAAGACAGAATTTGATGGATTAATCAGAGAGTAACTTTTATAAATTCACATTTTAAATATAAATTTTAAATAAAAAAGATTTTATTCATTTTCTGAAGTTACTCTGCTCTGCCAAGAATCCAATGATGAAAATGTCTTTTGTTATCATTTATAATCTCATTTTTTCAATATTTGCAAAGTTCAAATATGAATTTTTAGAATTATTTTCATTTGCAAACCAAAACAAATTCAATTTATTGAATTCTAATATTTAATACTTAAATCCAAAGTTTAAAGATTATAACAATTCTCACCAGGGAGAACAATTAAATCTATGGCAGTGTTAAAGAATTAGAACATAAAAATAATGGAGAACTATATTAAAGCATGTTGCTGGAATTTTTCAGAAATATTTGGACAGAAGTTAGATAATATCATAAAATTCCTGATTAACAGATTAAATGATAATAAAATAGGTGAACATACTTGTAACTTATAGTATAATTAACTTTTTTCTCAATTTTTTTCTTGAGTGGCCTTAATCACTTACACATTTTAATGATGAAATATATATTATAATTAGTTGTTTAGTAATTAAATCTGTAGTAATTTTTCAGAATTATTTATATTAAAAGTAAATTTTTAAAAAAAATATCACCCTTGAGGAAAACAATCTTATCTATACTGTTTGACAATCTTATTTAAATACAGGGCTTGTTATAAACCAATGAGAATTTAAATCTTTAATTTTTTGAAATATATATGTTTTAAGGATAAAAATCTTGAATATTTTAAAGAAAGAAATATTTATCTTTGTTTATAAAATACATATCTGCTGAAAAATATACTAAGTGAATAATTTTATACTATGCAACATTTTAGTAATATTTTGACTGATGGAAATGCAAATATTACATGTTGTTGTATTTATTGTGATATATCTGCTATATACAACAACTGGAATTAAGAAATATTTTAACATAAATGGGTGCTTGAATTATTATTTTATGGAGGTATTACATGCCTAAATAAATGCTCAGGAAAAGATTGGAATAAATAATTATCTTTTTGGGATGTTCAATATTTTTCCTAGATTTTATCGGATTTTATTTTGTTATTTATAGATTTCATTAAATAGTGCCAAGGGAGAAATATGATTTTGTTCAGAACTTTCTATCCATAACTAGACAACAGGGCAGATTGCTGACAAGCATTCAACTTACAGGAGGAAGAAAGACTTTTGTAATGTTAAAACTTCCTCATTATTTTTTTAGCCTAACATTAGTATTTAATAAAAACTAATCTGTTGTTATAATGTAGTTTAAAAAATTTAATCTTAAAATAGATTTATTATTATTATTATTATTATTATTATTATTATTATTATTATTATTATTATTATTATTATTATTATTATTATTATTATTATTATTATTATTATTATTATTATTATTATTATTATTATTATTATTATTATTATTATTATTATTATTATGTTAAATAAAGAAAAATGGGTTTTTAGAAATTAATTTTTTGACAGGTAATTAGTAATGATAATTTGTTTGAATGTATGGACAAAGAAGCAGATTGCCATTACATGATTTCAACAATTGTTGAGATCACAGTAATTTCATTTATCATTCATTGCATTTGCTTGATAATTTTTAAATGTTATATTTTAAAAATAGTAATTTATATTATTATGATCATAATGCTTAAATATTGAACAGTTGAATGGACCATTGATATAATTATCATCATGTGTGTTTTATAAAAAAAAAAGAATGCAAGTGAAAGTTTTGAAATATCTAAGGATATTTTTAAAAAACATTTGTTTATCATAAATACTTGAATATGCATAGATTTTATAACATTGTTGAGTTATTAATGTATTATCTTTACGAATGTTATCTGTTAAGACACAGGGAAATACAGCAATACTTATCTCTAAATTATATAATGTAACAACCAATAAATAAATGTATAAAATCGAGGTATGTTTTATCAAGATTATTTGTGGTCAAAAACTTTTAAAACTGTCTTGAAATAAATTTAGATCTTTGTTTTTTTTTTTTTTGGTAATGTTGTTTGGAAATTATTTTAGAATGAGGTTTTTATATTTTTACAATGTTAATAGAGTTATTCAATGTGGAAAATATAGGATGGTGGTCAGGAGAGTAATTGTTATATGAAATACTAGGGGTTTAGGAATATGTTAAAAGGAGGTTATGTGTGAACTATATTGTTATACTTTGAATTCATTAAATATACAGGTAACAATGGGTTGTATATTATTTTTCCATGGACAGTTGCATTCCTTTATAATCAATAAGAGTTGGAATAAAACCATAACCTGATTTTTTAGGTGCCTGATAAATGCAGAACTATTATTTTTGCACTGTATTGATGATGATATTTTCTTACTCATTTGAATTATTTTATTATTTCATACCCTAGACTATAATTGTTATCTATCACCACAAGAATCACATTGTAGAGGTTAGTTTTTATAAAATGGTTAAGTAATGGCTAAACTGTTAGAAATTAATAGTTTATGTGAAGGCAAGAAGAGACATATAAAAATTTATATTGCAAATGTTAGTGAAATATTTGATCCTTGGCATAATATAAAAAATATAAAAAATTAATATTCCCACTAGTATTAGAGATCATTTAGTTCAAAATAAATATATATTTAAATTGGAATGAAAGCAAGAATAATGAAAAATGAGTTGAATGTATGATGAATGTAAAAATATGAAAATAAAGAAAATATAAAATATCAAACAATATAATTTATTAATAGTTTTTTTTAAAAAAATTTGTTAAAAATAGAGAAACCTATTTAAATAGAGAAAACCCATGAAATTATATTTTAAATATATTTTGCATAAGTTGATAATTTTCAAGAATGTATTCATATTTTCTACCAGCTATCTTTTGCAACAAAGATAGCTGGTAGAAAAAAGCAGCTATTGGCCAATAAAATTTCTATTGAGACTAGAGAATTTATGAAGAAAAAAAGGAATATGAATATATACAAAAATGATGCATTAAAATAAATTGAATATCTCGAATTTTGTAAAATGGTATGGAAAAGAGTTGAAAATGATATAAGAAAGTATAACTGTGAACTAGCAAGAAAAGCTGTAGAAGAAAATAAAAGTCTCAAGAATGTAAAACAACATTCTGGTAGTGGTAGAAAATTTATATCTGCAATAAGAAAAAAAGATAGCATTATTACTAAAAAGAGAGAGAACATCATGAAATGGGTAGAAGACTTTTATCAAGAATTATATAGTAATAAAGAACAAGTACCTCCTATATCTATTACATCTTCTGAATTGCCCAGAATTTTAAATGAAGAAGTGAAACATGCAATTAAATGTATAAAAAAAGGAAAGGCTCAGGTAATGATGGCATTATAATTGATATATTAAAAGAAGCAGGTGAAGAAATAAAAAAAAATTTACCAAAGTTTTATACCAAATGTCTAAATGATAAAGATGTGCCAGTTGATTGGAAGAATGCAGTAATAATATTAATATTTAAAAAAGGTGATAAAGAAGATATTAGAAATTACAGACCTATCGGCATTTTATCAGTTTTATACAAAAATTTTACCAAGATAATTACAACTCATCTACAGAGAACATTGAATTTCCACTAACCAAGAGAACAAGCTGGATTTAAAACTGGTTTTAGTATAGTAGATCATATCCAGGTATTGAGAGAAGTTATAGAAAAGACAAATGAATATGAGTTGCCATTATGCTTTGAATTTGTAGATTATGAAACGGCATTTGATTCTATAAACATTTCTTTAGTGATTAAAGCATTGGATCATCAAGGTATAGATTCAGGATATTGTCATATTTTAAAGAATATTTATAAAATTGCAACAGCAAGAATTAGATTACATAATGATACTGGGAAAGTCAACATTGATAAAGGTGTAAGACAAGGTAACTCCATATCTCCAAAACTTTTTACAGCAGTGTTGTAAAAAGTAGGGAAACTAAAAGAGTGAAAGTAAATGGTGATTATTTAATTCATTTAGATTTTGCAGATGATATAGTTGTTTTTGCAAATAATGCTTCAGAGTTGCAGGAAATGTTGCAGGAGTTATCAGATGAAAGTAGGACTAAAGATAAATGTTAAAAAAGACTAAAGTGTTTAATCAATTTGCTGAAAATAGGAAAATAAAGATTGATTATGATGAATTAGAAGAAGTTAACAGTTACAAATACCTTGGTCAGATTATTAACACAGATGGAAACATAATGGATGAAATTAATCATAGAATTAAACTTGGTTGGAGTGCTTTTGGTAGAAATAACTTTATACTAAAAGAAAATATACCTATGTGTTTGAAAAGGAAGGTTTTTAACAAATGTGTTTTACCAGTTCTTACTTATGGATTTGAGACTCGGACACTTAATAGAAGAGTAATACAGAGACTCCAGACCACTCAAAGAAGTATGGAGAGATGCATGTTGGGAGTAACAAGAAGAAATCAAAAATGCAATGTATGAATAAGAGAACAAACAGGTGTTACTGACCTCATTGAAAAAATTAAAAGATTGAAGTGGAGTTGGGCTGGACATGTTGCTAGAAGAGATGATAATAGATGGACAATTGAAATCTTAAACTGGATTCCAAGAGATTGTAAAAGACCAGTGAGATGGATGGATGAAATAAGAAAGTGTGCAGGGGTGATGTGGCAAAGAGAAGCTAAAGATCGGAGAAAATGGATTAAACTTGGAGAGACCTTCATCCTGCAGTGGATTGATGATGGTTGAAGATGATTCATATTTTCTTATTTAAACTTATTGATATTAAAGTATCAGAATGTATTAAAATATCAAGATAATACTTTACTGAACTGCAATAGAAATATTTCAATAATTTTTTGAAAATTTCTTATTATTTATTGAGTTGAGATAGGTGTATTTTAGATCTACATTTATATTTTAGAACTATAAAATAATAAATATATTTTTATGATAGTATAAGTGTATCATTAATTTTTTATTAGAAATTGAGATATTTGTTTTAATTATTTCCCATTACAAAACAATAAAATATTATTGTTTTATTAAATAAGGATAATATATTGTCTCTATTGTTATAAGGTTTATTTTATTTGAAATGGCTGAAATGAAGACTATCCTATTTTGCTATTCACTTGTAAAAATTTGGTTGTATAAATATTTTAATTGTAGATAATATCAATTTTTATATTATTATTTTTTTGGTAAATATTTTTTTAATTTTATAACCTATTGTAATAGCTACAATGTTGTATAATCTTAATAAAATTATTAATTGTTTTAAAGTTAATATCCTAGTTGAGTTTTGATTTGTCTGCATGTTATTCATTTAATTTTTCATTCCACATGCATGATCCATAGAAATTAACGATTTTAAATATTACTTATTATGCACATGATTCATAAAGATTGCTTAAAATATTATTTCATTTATATTTGATTGAATAATAAAGTATATAATCATTATTATTACTGTAGAAGATGTGATCATTGGTGATTATATAAAATGATTCAACTATGTAACGGTCAGATTTGTATGCTTCGTTAACATAGTGCAGAATTCGACCACTGCACAGAACAACAGCACCATAGGTAGTGAAGCTACCAGTAGTGCTGAGTTCGAACATAGTTTATTGGTTCCACAATACACTCTACAAAACAACACATCTGATGCTACATTAGTAAACATTTCTTTAGGCATGGGGGTCATGGAGATGCAAGAGATTCAAGACTTTGTTTTCAAGTTAGCTATATATAATATTAATATTAGACATATATATTTTAAATGATTGTGGAGATATTATATTGAATGGGTGTCGAATAAATAAATATGTAACAGCAGATATATAGTTTGAAATTATTTATTTAGAATATTTATACTAAAATTATTTAATTAGTAATATTTGGTTATATTTAAAATCTCAGTAGCGGTATTTTCCGATACTGTTATATTTTAAAGAAATACATTTATTTGACTGATATAATCTAGCTACCTGAATTCTTGAGCAAGTACTTTAAGAACATGCATTTGGGGATTTATATCTTTGCAATGCAAGAGTCTAAATTATGATTGATAATAGCAGTGGCGGACATATATTTTGTTTAATTAAATAAGATATTTATAAATAGTTATGGACAAACATTTATTTGAGAGTGAATTTATGTCACTAATGCAGAGTCGGTGTTATACATTGAATAATAAAATTAATAATAAGAAACACATGGTATGTCTAGAAAGATGATATGAAGGTGGCAGTACATTAAAACTGTGAAGCCATGGATGAGTTTAAAACAATGGGCTGGCATTTGACATAGGCTCAAAGGTAAGGTGTCACATAAGCATAATCAGGTGCAAATGGTTCATGCCATGATTACTTCCTGACTGCATGATGGCATCAAGCCCTATGGGAACATTTACTTTGTCCACTTGTGTAGGATGACTGGGATTAAGTAAATCCTGTAGGATCCGGAATATCCAAGGCTCATAATGGGTCATCGTGTCTCTAAAATGTAATACATGTATAATTCACAAAATATTCTGTTAAGATTTAATATATTTTATAACTCAACCCTATATCATCAACATTTAATAAAGAATGTTTTTGACTCTCAAAGAAATGCAATTAATGGAATTATTACTTAAAATTTAATAAAATATAGAAGCAATAGGTAAGTTGGGTGGGTATTAGTAATTAATATTCAGCCATTTGCTAAGTAGTAGAACCCTGCATTTACAATAAATGAAGCACCAAATGTGTGTTGATTTATATGAAAATAACAAGTAATTTATAGAAGTAAATATTAATTAGGATATGCAAGACATGCATCCACTGTTTCAGGCAATCATGTATTGGTATTTAGAAAATTACGGAGATTTCCAAGCTGACCAGCCAACATGAGTATATAAAAGAAAGATATTAGTAGGTCACTATACAAGATGGCAACCATTTTGATTAAGATCTATATTTAAATTTGGCAAGATCTGGTTGGAAATCTTATAGGCCTGCTGAATAGAAATACGTACCCAAGAAAAGACAGAATTAGGTAAGCTAGATTATTAAAGAATTTTTACATAATAAATTCATAGTTTTACAATTTATATAGAGAGTGAGCTATAGTGTGATTAATATTTAGAGTACTCTGGGCCTTGGGTACAGGTACCTGTTTTAAAAGAAGTTTTCCGATTTCATGGTCAGTAGCAGATTGTTCATGAGTTCAAACAGTAGCAGTTCTTTCCAGCATTCAAGTTATTAATTCATTTCAATAGCAGTGGCAGCTTTCTGATTGTTTGGGCAGCAGATCCTCTTGGTTTATTTGTGGAAGGCACATGTGGAGGTTTGCGGCATACGATCGACCATCTCCGGGGGGAGAATAGTCTGGGCACTTTCTACTCAAACATACTGGGCTGGCTAAATTGATTTAAGATTTCTGGATCCTCTCACTGATCAAGAGCGCAGCTAAAGTCTAACTAAAATATTCTTAGAAATTCAAAATGTCCTCTTTTCTTGATCTTATCTTTTTCACTTTTATTCTATTTTATTTTTAGCTCTCAATCATTTGCCCCGAGGAGAATCAATCCATTTTTATAAGTTTAATTCATTCAGAAAGCTGCATTCCTATTGTTTAGGTTTATTTTTACCTTTTTACATTTTTCTAATTAAAGCTTTTAGGGAATTTTTTTTAATTAATCTATTATCTCTCACCGACCGTTACTTGCAAAATTTCAATTACAAAAGGGAATATACAATTATTTTTACTTTTATTTAAATTACAATCAAATTTCCAAAATTATTATTGCATACGAAATTTAAACACAGCAATAAACTAACGAACTTTACAATTTAAAATAAATAGTTAAAGTTATATGAAATTATATAACTAAAAGAGAAATCTAAATTATATCAATTATTTTTATTTATTGCTTTAAATTTGTTATAGAAACGTGTGTGTGTGTTTATGGTGAATTTTACATATATTTATACATTTTTAATATTGCTACACACACAATTCGATACCAAAAAGTTTAAATTTGGGTAGGATAGGGTGGTGGGTGAGAGACAATAGAAAAAAAGATGAAACTTAAAATTCGAATGCGAATCTTACTGTTTCAACACCAATTTGAGATACTATATATTGCCACAACATTAAAATATGTTATATTTTAGGAATGCCGCATAAAATAATGAATTATTGCATAATGCTTACTTGGAATCTTATTATTTTATTAATGTTTTATTGCTAGACATTAATTTTTAAATAGATTTAATGTTAAGAATCATTAAGTTATCGTAGTTGTTTATTGTTGTAATTGTTGTAAGGGTAGTTTAGATATTATGTAAAATCCCTCATCATATTTAGCTACAGGGTCTTAATTAATTTATTTTTATTATTAGTGTTAGAAATGAACCTGAGATTATTTTTAAAAGAATTCTAGAATTTGTATTGAAAAATGATGAATAAAAATTATCAGTAGATGTTAAATTTTCAATTAGTATTTTTTTTTTATTAAAGGAGTGATAATTAATTTATTGTTATTTCTGTAATAAATTTGCAAATTTTATTTTAGAATTATTATATGTGTGTTTAAAGACATGTAGTAGTTTTGTTGTGTGAATTTGGTGGGGTAATATTCTTATGCCATTGAGAATATATCTTTAGGGGTGCATTCTCAATCTTTTATGCCATTGTACCTTGCTGACTATCTCATGTGAAAAGTTTTGTAATTGTATTTGTTATTTTTAATCGAACCATATTTTACTTATAATAATGAGCTAGTTATAAATTAAATTTATTAGTAAAATAAAAGAGTTGAGTATTCTAGTTCGAACCCTAATTATTTATTGTGAACCTAAATGTTATTATATTTTATGTAATAAATTTCTTATAATTAATATTTATAAAATATTGATTTTTATTAGATATTGTGTATTAGTAGTGTATCTTGAGCTAGTCAGAATAGATTTATTTCTTAGTATCATTGTTTATGTAACTTGACTATAGTATAGTATAGTTATTTATATCCTAGTTTTCTGAATTCTTTAGGTTTCCTTTTAAGTAAGGGTGCAGTGTGTGTATATGTATATATCTTTTATATATCTATTCCAACATATTTGTAATCAATCTAGTGTGGTTGATTACTGATTTTGCTATTAGTTAAATCCAATTTATTTTTGTAAACTCTGGCCAGTATTGACAGATATTATCTAGTACTGGATATATAAAATTAAAATTAAATGTTTAAGTTTAGGCTTTCTCAAATTAATCAATAAAGGATAAACCCATTTATTCTACATATTAAAGTGGATTATGAATAACGGAATTTAGTGTAATTGTTGTGTAAATGTGTTAATGATTTGGCAGATGTATTCATGTTACTCCATAATTATCTATAAAAACAATAGGGGCAACTAGATCTTCTGACTAGGTTTTTGCTTTTGATATTTATCACTTAGGAACACTGAATAGTCAATGGACAGTATTTGGTAATTTATCCTATACCTTCACAAAGGTTTTGGTTATAATATTGATCAATGAAAAACATAACGATAAATAACAGAAATTAATGTGGCGATCTGATTGGCACTACTACCTAGGATGCATTGATTGTTTGTGCTTATATAGATGTCGCTAGTGTAGAGTGACGTAATGTAGATGTATTCGGTTAATACAGATTTTAAATAAAGCTAGAAGAGTCATGTAATACCGATTGGGGAATATTCGTAATTTTTTTATCAATTTGATAAGATTGCTTAGTCTAATAAAACAATTGATAATTTACTACAAAATATGTAAAAGATAAGTAATTGTGTATAGTGTATATGTGTATTTATAAGGATGTGTGTGCGTGCGAACACAAAAGGGCAAAGAATGAATTAAAAACCAATTTAATCATGTTCAAACAATGAAATAAATTGAAGAAGATAGATTCTATTCTAAAAGAAAAACTTATTGTTGCAAAAAAATATATTTCCAAGACAAAAGACAGCAGATCAACAGGTAGAGTGAAAGGCCATTATTTGAAATAGATTAATGAAATTTACAAAAACAACTTACTATATGAGTTGATATATAATTTTTTTTCTACAGTACAGATTTTTTCATATCTGCACTCCAATATGTAATGTACGCGACTGTCAACTATTTATGCTATCTCACACTGCTGACACACTTGATCACACACATGTCGAAAAGATAAATAATCACCAATATCCAAACCATCACTCATCAGTTGGTTCAGATTATCATCTCCATACATATATGCAATCCATACTCATCTTATATTAAGATAGCCACTCTTCACACTTCAATAGACAGGCTTCACTCCACTCCACCCCACAACTCTTCAGCCATCCATTTCATTGCAAATCTGAAGATGGAATGCTCAAAGCCCACATTGGTACCAACTTTCTCATCATACCCATGTTGAACATAAGTCGTTCTGACCCCTCATGTATAGGACATAATCCATTTACATACAGATTTTCAATGAAATGAATGGCTGAAGAGTTGTGGGGTGGAGTGGAATAGCCTGTCCATTAAAATATGAAGATTGGCTATCTTAATATAAGTTGAGTATAGATTGTATATATGTATGGAGATGATAATCTGGACCAACTGACGAGTGCTGGTTTGCAAATACAGATATTGGTGATTATTTATCTTTTCGACATATGTTGTGATCAAGTGTGTCAGCAGTATGAGATAGCGGGATAGTTGAGAGTCGTGTGAAAGTCTGAGTTCAAACCCCCTATATATTATATGAGTTGAGGTTATTTTTAAAGAAGAAAATAAAGAAAACTGAAACCTCTTAGGTATTACTTTTGGTGACCTTATCGTTAACAAAACGAGAAAAATATGTGTACACACAGACATAGGTTATTTACAGACATAAAAGTAATCATAATTATAAAAGCAAATTATAATTTAATTGAAACGAATATGTAAATTGTTTTTAATAATTGTATGCTTTGTGACAAATGAATATTTTCAGAGTAAAGAATTAACATCATTTGCGAAGCTGAGAAGAAAGATTGTATTTTTCCCCTAGTAATTGTTCAATTGTGGCTCGTTTATGATATCTCTTACAGTGACTGCTAAACCTTCAATTGAAAAATTATAATTCTCTTTTATGATCATTAATCTTAATTTTTATTTCGCTCGCATATCTAAATCGACTTAGCAATTAACTGCTCGATAAAATGTCGTATAAATAAACTAGTTGTAACAATCGCCATTTTAAATATGATCTTTTTATTTTAATTAATATTTAAAATTGATTTCTTTATATTTAAAAAAGGAATTAAAAATCTCGTGGGGAAAAAAAGTCTTAACATAAATAATAATTTAAATATATTTTAAGAAAATATGATATATATGAAATATATAGGTGAAAGTAGGAAAGTAAGACTAAAGATAAATGTTAAAAAGCCTAAAGTAATGTTTAATGGATTTTCTCAAAATATAAAAATAAAGATTGATTATGATGAGTTAGAAGAAGTTAACAGCTATAAATACCTTCGACAGATTATTAATACAAATGGAAACATAATGGACGAAATTAATCATAGAATTAAACTAAGCTGGAGTGCTTTTGGTAGAAATAACTTGATAATAAAAGGAAATATGCCTGTGTTTGAAAAGAAAGGTTTTTTAATAAATGTGTTTTACCAGTTCTTACTTATGGATCTGAGACTTGGACACTTAATAGAAGAGCCATACAGAGATTTTTCGACCACTCAAAGAAGTATGGAGAGATGCATGTTGGGAATAACAAGAAGAGATTAAAAAAGCAATATATGGGTAAGAGAACAAGCAGGTGTTACTGACCTCATTGAAAAAAATTAAAAGAATGGAGTTGGGTCTGGACATATTGCTAGAAGAGATGATAATAGACGGACAATTGAATTTTTAAACTGGATTCCAAGAGATTGTAAAGGACCCAGGAAGAGACCACATGTGAGATGGATGAATGAAATAATGAAGTGTGTAGGGGTGATGTGGAGAAGAGAAGCCAAGGATCAAGGAAGATGGATTGAACTTGGAGAGACCTTTATCCTGCAGTGGATTGATAATGGTTGTTGTTGATGATGATGATATGCCAAAACCCAGTAACATTTAGTGATGGGTTTTTTGTGTTTTTTTACTTTGCTTTTCAGCTAAAATTAGACGATTTTCATTTATCAATTAATATTGGTCAACTATTTGGCCGTGAATTGGTAGTAAAAATATTCTGATGTTTGGAAAATTTTAACAATTTGACTTCCTGGAGACTTGAACATCAGATAATTTCAGACGAACGTATTAATCATTACGCAGGTCTATCAAGTATTTGTCATATTTCGTTCAAATTTATATCTAACGTTTTATCAATTATATATGTTTGTTGTCTGTAAATTAAATTTTATTAAGCCTTTGTTAAAAAAAAAAAAAGAGCTATCTTACGATTATAACATTTATGTAATATTAAAAATAAAAAAAAAGTTGTGTTTTCCTGTTTATCTGAAAATAGTGACATTTAACATCTAATTATAGGTTGGAATCTTTCCATCATCTAATTTAATTTTTAAAAGTTTTTTAAAAAATTCGAACTTTATTTAAAAATTTTAAACATTCATCTGTTAGTAATAACATACAGATTAATATATAACGTTACTTACTGTTTTGAATATTACTCTCCTCTCTTCTTCAGAAGTTGTTAACCTACCTATGACAATAATTAGCATGACCTTTAGATTCGTGAATACTAAATTAAAAATGAAACTGTAATTAACTAAATTATTCTGTGAAGAAAACAGTTAATAAAAATTTATGAGAGTTCTGGTTTTTCCATTTTTTTTACTAAGAGTTAGGTTAATGAATGGTATCCACACTTTATGAATTACCATATTAGATTGACTTATATGATTATTTGATAATATTATGTAACCAACTTTTTTAAACATTTTTTTTGTACTTTTTTTCTCAAAGTAAATATATATTCCCCAATATATGCATGTTTTGATACTTTAAAAACATTTTTCTTTTCTCTTCCTCTCGCTTTCTCTTGCGCTCTCGCTCACTTATTCTTTCCCACACTCTCTATCACGCTTCTGCTTTCGCACTCTATCACTCTCCTCCTCTCTCCCCCTCCCTCTCTCTAATCGTAATTTTATACTCTTTTAATCATTTTGTGATGGAGTATCTGGTTTCAGTGCTTTTTTTCATTTTACATTTTCTTCGTATTTTACAAATGATAGTTCTTATTTTTCAACACATTAAGTTTAGGTTTTGTAAATTTTTTGCAGTATGTTATGGGTAAAGATGATCCTATATATAAGTATTTCAGATTTTCTTTACTTTGAATGCTAACCCTTGAATACATAGATACATTATGTCCCAATAATGGTTTCTATTTGTTGCCTATTTAAAATTTTCTTAATAATAATTGAGTGGTAACTTTTCTTTATGAGAGAATTGGTCCATGCAGAACTTTCTTTTTTCCAAGTCAGTGGCTTCTGAACAAATTTCTTTTGCTCTGCTCATCATGATAATATTACTCTACGTTTTATGTTGTTGTTATAACTGAATATATATGCTAAGTATTTTTCTGTGTATCGATTTTCTATAAATCATAGTTTTGATTTTGTCATAAGGAAATCGTGTCACAAGAGCTTCTAAGAATGCCAATTTTTGTTCTTATTCTATTGGGCATTCAATTGAAGGATATATGTGATTAATATCTATTCTGAATGTTTGAAATAATGCTTCACTTGATAACTGTACAATAAATGTATCACTATCTTAGTAAAACCAAACATAGATATAATGGAGTGACATTTCTAGCTAAGGGTTGAGTATTTTCTGTATTGTACTGAGTTTATTGTTATTATACATGAAAGAATTTGAAACCATGCATGTACCAATGAACATATTAATGAATAATATTTTTGTAGTATAATTTTTATTACACCATTCTCATGCAAGGTAGGGCTGGACTTATCAATAAAACTGTAGTAATTTGCTATCTATTGTAACAGGAGGAGTGGTAACAATGAAGGTTTGAACTGGGGTGATGGAAAAATCACCATCACTCCCAGTCAATTTAAAATGAAATATTAATAGTTTACAAAAGTATATATAAGTAATATAGTATTTTATAACAGCATGAGATTATAAAAATCTGAGAGATCATTGAGAGATCAGAAGATCAACTAAAAGCATAATTAACCATCAACCAGCATTATAAAGTATGTATAAGTAATACTCAAAATAAACTATTCATCATCATGAATGATTATTTAATCAAAATATAATAAAATCAACAGTCCATCTTGTGGCTGGATTTGAACAATTAAAAAATATAAATCATCAGTCAACCTTGTGACTGGATAGGAAATGGGTCTTCTGTAGACCAGGCTAACTATTGAGCTTTTGCCACCTTGGGTAATTATTTAAACATAACTTAGATGCACCACTTAAGTGCTCATCCATCAGAATATATAAGAATCACACAATAATGCTGGGACATTAAAACATGCTGATCATCATCAATGCTCTGGCCATTTGTTCTGGCCAACTATAAATGTAACTTCTAATAAGACTAAACTCAAAATTAAAGGTAGTGCATGGGCTTTAAAGAATATTCTCTTTTGTGCTAACCATGCTGATGATTGATCATCTCTGGGTGCCAAAAGCACTAAATACACATCACCATTTATATATTCATCCAATGCTCGAATCTAGCTTAGAGAACATAAGCTCTATTACTGTATGTGATCAAGAGATGATGCAATACAATTTTAACAGTTAAATAAGTTTATTAATAACAATAAAAAATAGTATTGTGGCTCTTCACATATCAATTAAGCCTTCTGATTTTGATTAATATACAGTAAAAAAAATTATCACATTTATGATTTACAAAATTACAATACACAATTCACATTATCACTATGGTTTACATATATATGCACACAGATGTGCGATTTATAATATATAATTAATATTCAATAATAATAATAAATGATTAAAATTTGCATATAAGTCCTATTTGACAAGCATTGACAGATATGCACACATATAAATATACAATACTTTTGACTATATTACAATCGTCATATAAAATAAATACACAATTAAACCTTTCAGTTGTATCTTAAAAAAAAAAAACTACAAATGTTTAAAAATGTACATATGTGTGTGTGCATTTGCACACTGACATTACATATTTTAACTTGTTACAATAATATTATATTGTTTATAATTAATTCCATTTGGAAAACATACATAAATTTCTCACATATATGTGTGTATAAACAAAATATTGTAATTTAAAATTTAATTTCAGTTTATAAGTTCTTTTTTTTTTAATCAAGCTAAATAAAGTCAACTTTTGTTTGATAGGTACTTGTTGATTAATTAATTGTCAAGATCTCTAAATATAGAATGTCTCTCTTTTTTTTTCTTAATATAAATTTTTTAAAACAATGTCTGAGAGGATTATTGTTCAAAAATGTCTCTTTTGCCTTTAAAACCAGATGGTCAAGGAATTATTCTTGATTCTTAATTATAATTCAAACAAAATTACTTTATATTCTTTTAAAATATACAGATTTTTAATCGACTTAAAAATAATATTGTTTTATATATGTCTATTTTTCTGTGAATTATTTTAAAATAACTCACCAGCTATATATACGTTTATCTCTGCTTCTCTGCATATAGCTGAAACAGCATACATATACACCTGGGTCTCATTTTATGCGGATTATTTTAATGCAATTTTGAAGTTATGTGAGTCATGTTTCTTCTTAATATCTTTCATACTTCACTATATTTATTAGATATCAAGAAATTTAAAGTATTAATAACTTATTTTCACTTGAAATACTTTTTTTTTCAAAAATATAACGTTATACTAGCAGCTAATGTGAATATGGCCTGAAGCTGTATTTAGAATTTTAACTTCTGTGTAAATAACCTATTTATACTAATGAGTAAATAATAATAGATTTATACTTACATAAAAAAATATCGCAATAATATCGCAATAAATATTCAAAAAAATTAAACTTTTAAAATGTATATTTTGTTATATATAACAGAAATAAATAATCTTTTAAATTTTTAAAATAAAAATGAAGATTTTATAAACTGAAAATAATCTTTCTAATGATAATGTATAATCTTTTTGTTTTGATTTCGATCTCTTTTTTTTAATATAGAAATAGAAAACCATTAACACAGCATAAGACTGAAAGTGACACTAGTTGTACATCATATGATGAATAAAAATAAAGTGGCTAACAGGTTTCTCTGGGTATAATTGCTGAGAGATTCTTGACTTTGTTTAAGGAAAATCTATAATACATCACTTCACATCGAATCTGATTTCTTTCCAGTTTACAAAAGAACGCTAGCGGTAATGACTGAAATATGTATGAAAAATGTAAAATTAAATATTGTAGTTAATAAAAAAAGTAAAAAAAGTTTGTCTTGTATTAATTTTTTTCAAATATTTGAAATTTTTTCTTAGTCATACTTTATTTGCTTATTTTTTTAATGCAAATTTTAAAGTAATTTTTCTTTGTTGCTTTGCTTTTATGCGAATTCTGAAAATTACAGACCCTATCCCCCATTTTTCAAGGTAAGTTAAGTCTATTTTTGTGCGATTTTTTTAATGCGGGTTTTCTGTGGAACCTATGTACCACATAAAACGAGACCTAGATGTAATTAATTCTTCATCCACTGATGGTTTCTCTTGGGCAAGCTGGTTCTTTTGGTTCATCAGGAAAATATAATCCAGGTAAAATGTTGGTCTGTAGTTGGTCTCTTTCCATCTAGGATTGTTCCAGGTAAGAGCTGTCTTGGTTTGATATATTTGAGGCAAGCAACTGTGATCTCTACGTTTAAGGCTATGAATTTCAGCACAAAGAAGTGGGTTGTTTTCTCCATGTGAATTCAAACTCCTGCAAAGGAAAACAATAGCAGTTCCTAAACCTACTGTCCTGACTTCAGCTACATCAGTTCATGGTAGCTATTTTGCCAACTCTATTGTCGCTAAAACCAACTGCTGCAAACTTCAAGAAGCTGCAACATAATATCATAACCAACTCTGCAGCTGACCAGCTCTTACAATCCAGACTGCAACTGATATTTTTATCAGCCCTTTTATAGAATCATCTGAGATGATAACAACACCTTTGAAAACAGAGTTTTATTTTTATCTCTCTAATCCTTTGGAATCTATATACATGTTTTTACTTAGAGGATCTCTAATAGTAGAAGTTTTGTTTAATTAATTAAAAATTTCAAAAATACCATACTTGTTTTTAATTTTCAAAATCAGAATAATAATACAATATATACATTTATTCAGACCTTTTAAAAGTTTAATTTATAAAACAATATTCTAAATCAGAGTTGTTGTTTTTTTTATTTCAATGAATGTAGAAAATACTACAATTTTTGTCTGTGTTTATTTCTACTTTTCCTTTATTTTACATATATATATATATATATATATATATATGCACACACACTATATCACTGTATGATATGTAGCCCAACTGGTTACACTATATATACTGAACAATGATAAAAATATGTGTAAGTGATTGTGATCTTGGAAAACTGATGCATGTTGGTTCAGAATGAAATGTGCATCTTGGGTCTCATACATCTTTCTCAGATGTCTTGATTATATATACACACCTCCACAAAATGTTAAAAGTAGATAGAAACTAGTCCCTACTTTGAATGAGATTGTTATAGTGAAAATTATACTACAAAATATTATTCATTAAGTGGATAACCTCTAGTCTAATGAATGACTAATACAAATTATTAATATAATTCCATTAAGTGGTTTGTGTCAAAGTTGAGAAGGCAGTTACTTTGCTACTTATCAATTAAACTGTAATAGTTTGCTGTCTAAATATACTGAACAATGATAAAAATATGTGTAAGAGATTGCAATCTTGACCAACTGATGAGTGCTGATTCAGTACAAAATATACCTCTTGGGGATCCTACATATTTTTCCTTTGATCAGATGTTTATGATTAAACCCATCTACAATGTGATAGAAGAGGATAGTGTAATGAAAATTATACTACAGAAATATTATTCATCAAGTGGATAGTCTCTACTCGAACGAATGATTAGTACAAATTATTAATATACCAATAAACATATGTTTGGAAAAGACAAAAATATTGAGTAGAAAATGTAAAAATATAAAATTTTAAAAACCTACTTGCATAACAAAGGCAAATAATTCACAAGTAAATTTCAATGTGATAAGATCACATTAATTATAAATCTTTAATTAATCTTCCCTTAAGAAAAATTGGAGTGAGAGAACCCTCAAAGAAAAGTATATAAAACATTTATTCATCGTTGTCTTTGATATATTGCCTAATTAGATAATCACCTAAATTCATGTATGTAAATGTTGCCAGTTATTTCCCATAATAGTACTGTCACTTATTGGCTCAGTAATATTTGAAAAAATAATAATAATATCACTTGGACATGTGTACTATTACTGACAGATAAATGAATTTAAAATTAATAAGGTTTGGATTTTCTGAAAAGCATTTAATGATTGTTCTATATATAGAAATAGTCTGGATGTATATAAGTGATGTGGTGGAAGAAAACTACCTTTACACATGCTCTATTAAAATTGACATGTTATGCTTAGAGTTTATTTCTTAAATATATCATTTGTTAATACTTGCAAATTTAGGGCTGGAACTTATTATGAATCTTATTTTTAAGTTGGCCTATTACTTACCTAAGTTCACTTTATATGTCACAGGAAGAGAAAGTTTCTCATTTTTAACTACCCACAACCCTCATTGATTATATCTTACAAGCTTAAGAGAATTGGGTCATGTGATCTATGACTCTTATTTTGACTATTTATAGTCTCTGCCTTAAGTCTTATGCAATGTTATATTGCTAAAACTACTAATATATGGTATGGCTGAAGATCTCTCAGCCCCACAGAGCTATTTGAGTTGGATAGCTGGGTTTGAAGACTTATAGGGTGTCTGAAAATTTCATATTTTCCTCTCAATAGATAACTTCTAGATAAATGCTGGCTTTGGGTTGGTATTTTTACATCTAGTGTCTGAACCCACCCTAGCACCTTTCTGAGGAATGCCAAAGCATGAAACCTTGGTCAGAGATTGGGGGGGGGGATCCTGACAGAGATATTCTAAATGCTGGCTCTGGCTAAGCATTTATCACAAAGCTTGTTGAGGAATTAGCAATCCTCATTGATTATATATATATGTGTGTGTGTGTGTGCGGACCAGACATGGGGAAATAAGTTTTACTCATTTCTCAAAAAAACCTATAATACTTCTGTAATTACAATTTCAATATCTGCAATTTTCACTATTTTCCCAATCTAAAGAAGTAAGTAGCACATATGCATACATAGATGTGTATATTAAAAGAGCACATTATAACATATCCTATTATTTAACTACAAATCATTGTTACAATGGCATGGCTTAGGACCAAATGTCATGTATATGGAGATACTATAAAACAGAAGTTATAATGAAGTCATAATATAAAATATTGTGCAATTTATTAAGAAATGTGATGACATAAACTAAAATAATACATTTTTAATAACCAAAATCAAGTAGAAAGTTTAGAAGTAATCTATCAAAACTGTATCATAAAATACACATGCGGTAACATTTTTAGGTAACCCAATCCTTGCATACATATAATCATGAAAGTACAAGTAGCAGATAATGAAATTAAAAAGTGTAAGATATGGGTGTAAATACACACACACACATATATATATGCAAATTTATAAATAAATATTTAAAAATACAGTTAATAATTTATATTTATTCACATAGGGCATTGTTGGAATATCTTAACATCAAGATGGGTAATTTGAATATTTTCTAGCTATTTTTCAGCTAGCACTATGCCTTATGATATTTATCTATATATATATATTACTATATAAATGTGAACGTTTGTTTGTTTATTTGTTACTTTATAACTCATTAAATATTGCACCAATCTTGATGAATCTTGCATGATTTTTTTTCTGATTTTTCTTCACCATTAACAACTATGTAAGATTTAATATGCTTGATGTATATAGTGAAATTAAATTCTTAAAAAATTGCAATAATATTTCTTAAGGCTAAGCACTTTCAGAGCTTTCATTTCCATATTCATAACCTTCAACCATAATAATTTATGCAAATCTATGCAAGCTCATTTATATTGTCCATCTCTTTGAAATAGAAAAGCATGTATCCTTCCTGTTTATTGCCTTCATATCTCTTGCTATATACCATGCCTCCTTAACTTTCCTTTTGATGTCACTCCTCTCAGTGGAAATTATTGTAGCACAAAATTCATGATTATCTGCTTTTTTGGTGGTCCACAAACACTGAGCTACCTTCATTTCTGTGCAATACTGTTTTGTATAAATATTTGTGTTGAGCCACTCTATTGTTTATAGTGGCCTGAGTCTCACCATAGTATAGTGCTCCACAGTTTGCTTGAGGACATGTCATCTTGTATACCACATGTGGTTTTGTTTGTAGGTCAATTTTGTCCTTGGAATTGTTAATTATTCTATTGGTGTTGGGAGGAGTTCAAAAACCTACTGTGAATTCACTCTGTAATTTTTTGACTAGTTCTCGTGCAATATTAGGTATGTATGGCAGACATATATGTTGTTTTTTATCCTTGCTTGGTTTGGTTATATTTTCATAAAATATTTTGATTCTTTTATTGATGGTTATTAAATCATAACCAACCTTTATTAGATCTTTGACATACTGGTTGATGTTTATTCTTCTTTCCTCTTCATATTTACATAAATGGTAATTCCTGAACAAAAAGGCAGACAGTCCTGCCAATTTGTGGACTCTTGGAGTTTAGATTTATTATGGATGTATCCTCTAATGTGTAATGGTTTGACTTTCATGCTGTAATTAAAGCCTCTGTGCATTCTCTGTATTATTAAGTCCAAGTAATTAATTTTTTTTTGTAAAGAATTTTATAGGCTATGAATTTTTGCTTTATAGTACTCAATTATTTTAAAAACATTGGCAATTGCAATATAAAAATACATCAGTATAGTAACCATTTTCTAATGACATCATAAAAATGCAAAAAGAGGGCAGCACTGATTAAAAGAATACATATGTTAGGAAATGTTATGACCTGCATATTGAAATACATACTGCAGAAATGGGGAGAATTATAGTTTTTGCTAATCTGAGGTAAAATTTTATTATGAAATGTATTTTAAATTAATTAAATTTTGTTTGAATCATGTATTTAATTTTTCATTTGTGTAAATCAGGGGTCCCCAACCCTATGCTCGTGGGCACCATGGTGCCTGTAGACCCTTTTACATGTGCCCGCCACTATCCGAACACAATAAAAAATTATTTATCTGATACAAATAAATTTAATTTTTAAAATTTCTTATAAATTATTGTATTATATTGTAATCAAATGTTGAAATTTTATTTTTGAAATAAATATTTTTTTGTACATTATGTATATTATTAACAATATCCAACTATAAATTTACATTGAAAAAATAAATGGTGCTCGCCACCTGGCGAGTATTATAGAATGTGCTCTGATGTTAAAGTTTCATAGCCATTTAAAAAATGATCATATGAGAAATATAAAATAATTTACTTTAAAATTATTGTTTGTGATATTTGATAAGTTATACTTTTTTAGGATATTACTATTGATAATTACTTCATATAAATATTACATTAATATATTTAATTATAAAACTTTCTACTAATGCAAGAATACAGATAAAAAAATGGAAAGAATTAGCAAATTAACATTTTATTTTGTATTCAATACATAAGAAATCAAAAATGGAGTATGTAAATAAATTTTAATTATCAAACTCTCTACTAACATGATGTTACAACTACAGAAATGGAAAAAATTAATGAGGGAACATTTTATTTGGTATTCAATGCATTAAAAATCAAAAATGAAATTTAGATACTAATGTTAAAACAGTAAAAAAAATTTATTGCTCAGAATATATCCTCCTTACATATATAAATTTGACATATATTTTAATTATCAATTATACTTTTTTACATTTTGATTTTTATTATTATACTAATGAGATTAATATATGAATACAGCTAGTGTCATCATCATCAACAACCATTATCAATCCACTGCAGGATGGAGCTCTCAAGTTCAATCCATCTTCTCCAATCTTTAGCTTTTTTTCTCCACATCACCCCTGCTCATTTTCTTATTTCTTTCATCCATCTTACATGTGATCTCTTTCTGGGTGTTTTACAATCTCTTAGAATCCAGTTTAAGATTTCAATTGTCCCTCTATTATCATCTCTTCTAAGAATGTGTCCAGCCCAACTCCACTTTAGTCTTTTAATTTTTTCAATGAGGTCAGTAACACCTGTTTGTTCTCTTACCCATATATTGCATTTTCAGTCTCTTCTTGTTACTCCCAACATGCATCTCCCCATACTTTTTTGAGTGGTCTGAAGTCTCTGTATTTCTCTTCTATTAAGTGTCCAAGTCTCAGAACCATCAGTAAGAATTGGCAAAACACATTTATTAAAAACCTTCCATTTCAAACACATAGGCATATTTCCTTTTAGTATCAAGTTATTTCTACCAAAAGCACTCCAACCAAGTTTAATTCTATGATTAATTTCATACAGTATGTTTCCAACTGTATTAATAATCTGACCAAGGTATTGTTGCTGTTAACTTCCTCTAACTCATCATAATCAATCTTTATTTTCATATTTTGAGAAAATCCAATGAACATTACTTTAGTCTTTTTAACATTTATCTTTAGTCCTACTTTCCTACTTTCATTTGATAACTTCTGCAACATTTCCCGAAGCTCTAAAGCATTATTTACAAAAACAACTCTATCATCTGAAAAATCTAAATGACTTAAATAATCTCCCTTTACTTTCACTCCTTTGGTTTCCCATTTTAATCCACAAAATACTTCTTGCACTGATTTTCTTAAGGCTAGATTGGTTTATAAATGTAAATAACATAAAAGCATCATGTGATCACTATTTTTTATGAGTACGCAAGCTGCTGGCGCTACTGTATGGAGGATTTTGCCTTTGTATGAAAGGAGCCCATGTTTATCACTTTTTCTTAGAAATAAAAGGTTGCCATGACAGCAGATTGAAAATTCCTGGCATTGATAAACATCGGCTGCTGTCATATATATATATATTCAAAAATCCCATATATTAATGTGCTTTGTAATTTAATTTAGCCAAAGCCCCAAATAGTAAAATGATAATAGTAATAAAATCATGTTATATGTCTCATGACCTATATAGCTTGCATTTACCAATATGTGATATAAAGAGCATTCCAATAGCTCTAAACAAGTTTAGTCTTTTAACCTTTTAACCACTAATGATATTATTGGTTGTGTCAGCTAAAAATCAAAGCTTTTAATTGGCCAGCTCACAAACTGAAGACAAGTCAATTGTCAAAATATTTTCACCTTTAATATCATATTGACTTTATATTCGTTTATAAAAAGTATATTAATACATTGTCAGGTTATAAAAGTGAATGAAAGTTGTTTCAAAAATAAATTGCTATTTATTTATTATAAAATATTCAATTTCGGCAACATAAAAGCTATCATATAAACAAAGAGTTCGTGACGTAAATGTCTTTTACGTTATAGAAAAGTAAATATTTCTTTTTGCTAAATCTTAAATATTTTTACTAAAATCTTCAATATTTTCCAAAAATAATTTTGTTTTTTTAGTATTCTCTCTGAAAATGATTTGTAATTACTCAATATATACTTAATATTCTTTAAAATTATATTCGAAATGAAAACCTCAGCGTTTTTCTTTATTTTCTTTGATCAGGCGGTTTCTTTGTTCTTTCCAGCCAATCAGAATGTCTTTTTTGGCTGAGAGCTGGCTGACAGCCAATCACCGACAAGGTTCTTTCTTTGTTTAGTTTTAAATGCGGTTTTTTTGATTTTTTACTTGTAAAATAATTCGGAAGAAAGCACCATCTTACAGAACTTTTAAAAACCTAATCAATAACTGTCAAACGAATATTCTACCATTAAAACTAACAAAATTAGAGTGACATCAGCTGTCGACGAGAGACCTCATAAGAGGCAGGAAAAGGGTTAATGATAAATGCTACCAGAGAAAGCATTTAAATCATCTTTATCTAGTATTGTCCCCATCCCCAGACCAGTTTTGAGCTATGGTTCTTTTCAGTGAGGAGCTAAGACATCAGATTTAAAAAACTAACTCAAGATAAGCATTTATTTAAAAGTTAACTCTTAAGAAGAAGATCTGAAATTTTAGACATCTACAAGTCTTTAAATTCAGACCCACTTGATTATTTCTGTTGGAGAGCTGAATTTAAAGACTTGTAGATGTTTAAAATTTCACTTCTTCTTCTTAAGAGTTAACTTTTAGATAAATGCTTATCTTGAGTTAATTTTTTAAAATCTGGTATCCTAGGTCTTCACTGAAGTGAGCCATAGCTTAAAACTGGTCTGGGGATGAGGGACAATCCTAGATAAAGATGATTTGAATGCTTTCTCTGGTAGCATTTATCATTAAAAGAATAAACTTGTTTAGAGCCATTAGAATGTTCTTTATATTACATATTGGTAAATGCAAGCTGTATAGGTCATGTGACATGTAACATGATTTTGTTAACTATTATTATTTTACTGTTTGGGGCTTTGGCTAAATTAAATTACAAAGTACAATAATATATGGGATTTCTGAATTAAGTTCAGACCCATATGATTACTTCAGTTGGAGAGCTGAATTTAAAGACTTGTAGATGTCTAAAATTTCAGATCTTCTTCTTAAGAGTTAACTTTTAGATAAATGCTTATCTTGAGTTAGTTTTTTTAAATCTAGTGTCTTACCTTCTCACTGAGGAGGGCCACAGCTCAAACTGATCTGGGAATGGGGACAATCCTAGATAAAGATGATTTGAATGCTTTCTCTGGTAGCACTTATCATTAAAAAATAAGCTTGTTTAGAACTATTGGAATAGTCTTTATATTACACATTGGTAAATGCAAGCTATATAGGTCATGTGACATATAACATGATTTTATTACTATTATTATTTTACTGTTTGGAGTCTGGGCTAAAATATATATATTACACTTATTATTTAAGTAATACTTTGGATGCAATTTGATCAAATTGTAATCTTTAGGGTCTATATAAATATATTGGCCCATAAATAAAGGTGGGATTCCAACTTTATTGTTAAAAAGAGATTGCCTTGACAACAGTTTGAGATTGTTGATTATTATCCATATTGGGATTGTCTAAGTATTGACTGGTTTCTAGTGTTTACTCATAAACCCATTTAAATCTTGAGCAATATTACACTTATTATTTAAGTAATACTCTGAGTGCAAATTGAAAATTATAATTGTAATTTGTAATGTTATAATTGATAATTTATTAGTACAATGCATTTAACATATGGAAAAAAAACCTTTAAAGTAATAATTGGAATTTCTTGTTTCTTTTTAATCAGTTATTTTGATCTGGATTTTAGTTTGTAGTTTGATTATAAGAATAAAAATTTAAACAGAAGAGATTTTTTCACAATTTACAATACTGACTAAATGTCACTGACCAAATTATAACATCAAACTTTTCGGTTTACTTTTTTTTTTTTATGGCTTTTCTGTCTTACCCATTTTCACATACTGTCTTTGGAATCATTATCTTCATTTTATATTATTACATTATTATGCCTACAAACACAGAACCGTCAAGTTATTTTAAAACAAAATTTAGTATAAAAAATTGCATTAATCCATTTGCAAAAAAAAAAAAAAACAAACAATTAAAAACACAAATGTTATCTTTCAGAGAATTTTTAACTTTCTCATCCATTTGAAAAAAAATAAGAATTTTGCGTGATTTAAGATAAAGATTTTGATAACTGAGTATATTTTCTTAGAACATTAATATTTTTGTTAAACTAAATTTTAATTACTTTACTAATATAAAGATTTAGAATTGATTAGATTCTCTTAAAATTTAAAATATTTCTTTAGAATTAAATATGCATTGCAAATTTGTTACTATGATTGCCTACAATTTCACACATACATAGCTTATACTTGTGCATAAAATCATTATTTTAATGGGTTTTTATTTAAAATTATTGGTCTAGTTTGCCTAATTATAATGAATCCTGCACCTTCCTATTTTCAATCTTATAATTAAATGGATATTTATAAATTGTAACACAATTTTTATTTTGATTCTCCTTTCTCCATTTTTTCTTTTCTTTTTAAATGTGTACAAGTATGTACATATATGTTATTTTCAAGGCAGGTTAAATTTGCATCTTTAATAGTTTATTTAAACTTCTTTGAAATAAATATCACAATATCTTTTAGTCTCAATCTTTTATTCTATATAAAGATCTTAGCCATAGATAAATTTGGGTATCCACCTTTATGTTGCCTTGATATGAGATTGAGATTTTTGGTATAATTTAGTATTGTCAAAATTTAAAAAGAATAAAAATCCTTATGCTGATCTTCCACAAAATAATAATTAAAAAATAATAATAATTCTTTACAACAGCTTTACAATCAAATAATAATTTTAGACATTAAAAAGCTTTTTTTCAGCACCTGCTTTGACACTGGATGGTTTTATGTCAGGTAATTCATTAACATTAAATAAATTAGTCACATTTGAAAAGGGCACCAAATTCAGGTGCTGAAAAAAAGCTTTTTAATGTATAAAATTATTATTTTATTATATATCTGTTGTAAAGAATTATTATTATTTTTTGATTATTAATTTAGTATTGTTTATGTGAGGACTGCTTATATATATATAACTGTTATTGTCTAAGTGTTGACTGTTTTTTTAAAGAATTTATGAAGAAAATGTATGTCAAGCATTGGTGGCCTAGTGGTTAGCATAGCTGCCTTCCAAGTAGCTGGCCCGGGTTCGCTTGACACAATAAAAAAAAAAGTAAGTTTGGAAAATTCAGTCATTGATGCAATATGGAGACAAAAGTTACAGTTTATTGCATTCCAAACTATATTTAATTAAATAAATATTTATGTAAGTTTGTAATCACTGAATTCAAATTTACCCAAATAATAATACTATGAAGAAAATCTTAATATATCTTATCTAAATACTCTTTAATATGTGTGGTGCTTAATACATATATTACTAATTTTATTTGACCACTATGACTAAATAAATTCTGCACCATTTTATCCCATAAATAAAGAACATCTCAGGGTTCAAATATGCATGAGTGCATGTGACTGAATACATTAAAGTAAAATATAAAAAAATTAAATATAAAAAAAAAAATACAAAGACAAATTTAATGAATAAAAATTTTCATTAATTTTATTTGCAGTTATATAAAAAAATATTTATTATCATTTATTTACAATTAATAAAAGTGGTTTAATTAAATAAATTTTTTCCAGCTTCGATTTCCTAAGAAAATAAGGTGCCCCTAAATAAAATATACATTTTGTGTGTATATATTTGTATGTAATAATATAATGTATAATGGAAATATAAATTTACTTTATAAATCTAATAAATAAGGTTGTCATTTTTATATTATAAGCACAATTTTTATATTATATGCACAATTGTTTACTATATATAACAAAATAAATGTGTGTTATAGATACAATATGTAAAACTTTAATATGTGTTAGTATTAAATATGCACACATTATATAATTCGAATATGAAATATGGAACAATTATCTTGAACAATTCTATAAATAATAACAATTTTATTAAATCTTCAAACGTTTTTGAAGGCTTACCCTTCATTATCAAGAAGTACAAACTCTCTTATCGTTTTTCAACGATATACTGATATGCAAATATTCGACCTAAACCGGGTAAATATGCAAATTAGAATTAGAGCGCTCCCACTTGCCATTTCTTCGACAAAGCATAAAAAGACTCCTTTTTGTTCATTGCATGTTCATCCGAGATGATGAAACACGCCTCCTTAACCTTCCTTCGCAAATCATTCTGCTCCCTACACAATACTTTTGGTCCATCTGGTCTGCATAAATGACCCACAGCCATTGCATACTGAACAAAAATTGAAGGGTGGGATGAGTCAACTAAGGCCTTATTGTTCAATATTTCATATTCGAATTATATAATGTGTGCATATTTAATACTAACACATATTAAAGTTGTACAAATTGTTTACTATATAATTCAATTATAATATATATGATGAAGTATGTTTTTCATATTTAGTGAAGTAATAACACATCAGTATGTATTTTATTACTGTATTTAAGCACATAATTCATAAATTAAATAAATATATGTAAACAATGAGTTCAACAAATATACTATATCCTCAAGTAACCTTAGACAGTAGTAGAAATCCTTTGCTTATAATCCAATATTTATTAGTGACTTAAATTTTAAATATATATTTATATATTATTCCTTAAGTGCAAGGAGGAATGTTCTCTAATGATGTTATACTTCTAAATAAAATGTCACAAATGAAGACTGCATTTGTGAAAAACATGCTTCAATAATAATAATGCTGTTGATGATGACGATGATAACAACAACAATAATAATATAGTTCAGCACCAAGAGGCCATTTGTTCACAAGCAAATTATCATGCTCTAGTTTTTTATGCTTCAAAACCTAAACCTGGCAAGGTAAAAACCTTACACTAATATATCTTCTTCAATTTCCAATGAATTGGTAATTATTTAATAATTTTGTGCTACATTTTTAATTCAAAAATTCAATTAATATCAAGTTACCCGACACAATTTTGAAAAACAATATGGCGACAAGTCATCACATGACCAGATGCTTACCATCAATATTACCAACACAGAAAGTTCAATCAAATATAAGCCGTTTTTAATTTTATTATGGCAAATTCCGATCTTTGTTTGAAAAAAGAAAATTATGTCAGAAATTTTCCAGCAAGCAATTCGCTTGCTAAATAAACAAGTTAACTAGCTCTGTTTTGTATGCTTAAAAAGAATTCAAAATCTTAGTCTAACCGCAAGATAATAATATACCTTTAATCAGTTGGTTATTTACTTCCAACTACTTCCAACTTTGTGTTACATTTTATTATTCAAACTTCCAATTAAAATCAAGTTACCTAACGATAACTTAAAAAAAAACATTGCATGACCAGTGTTTGCCCCCAGTAATATCAAAACAGTTTCAAAGTCCAAAGGTCAGTCAGCATATGCTTATTTTTAATGTTATTGTAGCAATCTCTGATCTTAGTTTAGTAATAAAGATTCGATTTCAAGTTTCCAGCAATTAGTTCATTTGCTCACAACTAAGTTAACAAGCTCTGGCTGTTTATGCTTATAAAGTAGTCAAAACTTTAGGCTAGCAGGAAAAAAACTAACTTTGTATACCTTTTTCAATTTCCAATCAGTTGATAACTGATTTCCAATTTGTATTAAATTTTTCATTCAAATCTTCAACTATCATCAAGTTAATGGATAATTTCAAAAAACATAAGTCACTTCTAATAGCTATGCTGAGCTTAATTATCTACCTAGATTTTACCATTGTCTCCCTATGTATAGGCTCTCTAGCCATGAATATCATACTTAATTCACATGAAAAGTCTCATTTGGCCACCACCTCTAACACAGTCAGACACAGAGTCTGACCAACCTACCACAAACTCCAACTCAACAATTTCAACCAGTTCTAACATAGTTGTACCACTAGACTCCTCTGGATATCAGGACACTCTACTCATGCATATCCTGCTTAAACTTCATCAAAAGCATTACTCAGCTTCCACCTCTAACACACAGTAATACCCAGAGTCTGAGCAACCTGACACAAACTCCAGCTTAACAATTGCAACCAATTCTAACATAGCTACACCTTCTCTGGAACATTCATCTATTCAAATGCACCAGAAAACAGGCATGACAATTATACCATGTCTCCCACCCACACCAATACCCTCCTTAACTTACACTGTCAATGAAACCAAAAGAAAACGGTCAGTCAAAAAAGATCCAGAATTCTAAAAAGTCAAAAATAAGTGGCATTGATCTCATACCAGTGCAGATTTTACAGACAATTGCCACACTACCATGGAAATTGCTAATCCTCACCTATGTTACCCAGGCAACTCAACTACATATAAACCTAAACCTGTTTTACATCTGTAGACACAGCAGGTCCGATCATATAAAAATTATGTGATCTCGTGTACATCAATAAAACAATGTTTTATTATGTAAAACTCCAACTACAGATTATCCATGTAACCACAGCAGTACAAGCTATGTAAAACCCTTGTAACTAATTCACAGCATAAATAAATAAATCAACTTTTGCATACATAAATCTACAACTATGTATTGCTTATAAAACCACAGCAATCCAAGCCATGTAAAACCCTTGTAACTAATCCATAGCATGAAAAAAAAAGTGTAATCTCATGTAAATCAACAAATCAACTTTTATATATATAGACCTACATCTATGGATTGCCCAAGTAATCACAGCAATCCAAACTATATAAAACCATTGCAACTAATCCACAGCATGTAAAAATTCCTACAATCCTGTGCAAAACAATAAATCAACTTTTATATATGAAAACCTGCAACTATGGATTGCTCACATAAACACAGCAATTCAAGCTATGTAAAACTAGACAAATAAAGCTTATCATTGAATCATCATCATCATCATCATCATCACCATCATCATCATCATAATAATAATAATAATAATAATAATAATAATAATAATAATAATAATAATAATAATAATAATAATAATAATAATAATAATAATAATAATAATAATAATAATAATAATAATAATAATAATAATAATAATAATAATAATAATAATAATAATAATAATAATAATAATAATAATTATTATTATTTTGCAAAGTTATTTGACATTCAAGGAATGAAGTAATGGTCTACGCCATAATCTATATTAACTTACACTATGAACTAATTGCTTTATATAGATAAATTTCTAAAATAGGTACAGCAATAATATTAATGTTTTCCTGAAGATTTGTGATGATAGTGTGGTTCAATTGGTTAGGGTGTTACCTTAAAATTCAATATTCAAGGATTTAAGGGTTCAGGTTAAATTCCCATGCTAGTACTGTCACTGGTCAAGCCAGCAAAATGTGAAAAAGAGGAGAGAATAATATTTCTTGAAATATTGTGAATATATTAACCTGTTTGATGTTCTATTACTAACAGTTGAATGAAATTGAAATATTTAAATAAAAGTTAAACTTTTCTAAAGACATTCATTACTTATATTAAACAATGGCAATAGTCCAATATACAAAGACAGCAACAATATTAAGATTTATCATGAAAAACAAAGTATAAGTTAATCATGAATGCCAAACATTAAAACATTTCTACTTTATGACAGGTATTTTCTTTTCAGGTTGGCCAATTTTCTTATGAAATACAGACAAAGTTTGTAAAACCTCCAATTCAATGCTTCAAATACTTTGAGTTGATCTAAAAGCTTGAATATGTTGAAGTAAAATGTTTGGTACTTTATATTGAGCAAAATCATTATTTAGTATTCTTATATACATCTCCTGCTTTCTTTGATCCTGAACCCAGAAAAACAATACAAATGCCCTCATTTTTATCATTTTTTCAATAATTATTGTTTATATTCTATGGTCTAGTGCCCATTTTTGCTAAAATGAAGACCTTTAAAGTTGAAAGCTATGAATAGTTTTGAAGTTTATTCATATTTTGTAGTTGCTTGATATTAATCAGCATTGATATTTAGACTGGATATTTCTTGTTTTATCCCATAGTATTGGCAGTTCAGTGGCTGTTGAACAATTTATATATATATATATAAGTGGACTTTATGAGTAACAAATTATTTACAAGAATTATTATATTTACATTAAAAGCTAGCTTTTTACATTTTTTTTATTTTTTTATTTACTTTTCTTTGGTTGTTTTTAGAATACAGTGACAAGATGATTTCTTAAAGAGCAGCTCAGGAATATATTGCTTTGCCATATTTTTTTTGTTACATTTCTGGGTATATATTTTTCAGCATATGTTATGCCAATCTTTGTCATTTTTTTTAAGGACATTGTATTTTTTGTGGTCAAAGCACTATTTCTTAAATATTATAAATTTCCACACACTCGCCTGCAAGTAAGAGTTTAAAAAACATAAGTGAATCACTTAAGCTTAGAGCATACATTCTATATACACCAGCTCTTACAGACCATGCTTAAACCAGGGCTTGAATCTATCGTGCGCCTGATGTTATAATCAATATTCAATTGTACAAGTCTATTTAACCCAAGCCCTGATTTAAGCATGGTCTGTAAGAGTTGGTATATATAAAATGGTCTGTAAGAGTTGGTATATATAAAATGTACGCTCTAAACTTAAGTGATTCACTTAAGTTTTCTACATTTTTACCAGCAGGAGAGTGTGTGGAGATTTATATTTAAGAAATAGTGCATTATCAGAGATTGACTTCCGTTTGAATAATTTCAAAGTTTTCAGTGCTTTATAATAATAGGTTTGCATTTATAAGTCATGTTTGTCTAATTGTATGTGGTTAAAAATGAGACACTGTCTTTCTCCTTCGATGAGTTAAATAGATTTGTACAATTGAATATTTGATTATAATATCAGGCATACAATCGACTCAAGCCCTGATTTAGGCATAGTCTGTAGGAGTTGGTGTACATAGAATGTATGCTCTAAACTTAAGTAATTGGGAGAGTGCGCGGAGATTTATAATATTTAAGAAATAGCACATTATCGGAGATTGACTTCAGTTTGAATAATTTCAAAGTTTTCAGCGCTTTATAATAATAGGTTTGCTCTTTTATATATATATACAACTTGTAATCTTTACATACTTTGGATATATACCAAAAAAAACAAACAAAACCATAATATAATCTTTTGATTAATCAATAAAATACCTTTGAAAATAAAATGTTAGTGTATAATAATTTCTATTTCCTTTTTTTTTAAATTCCTAACTAAATATACTGATAAATACATTACTAGGTTAGGTAACTGAAAAAATTTCAAACTCAGGTTATGGCAAACAAACAGATCCTCTCATAATATCAAAATCAGTGGTAATAAATCACAATATTGTGATATTTAGTTATTACTATTATTAAAGATGAAAACAACAATATGCTAGCGTTGTTGTACTTTTTTTACCTTCACAGTTGCTGGCTGGGACCACAGAATCATAAAATCCGTTTCAGGTGATAATATTATAATTCTCTGAAATATTTAATGTTATTGACGACCAGCAAATGTTAAAATGCTTTCTTGTTTAACTTTAACACTAATTACAAAAATAGTGATTATGCGGATAAATATTAATGTTTGTCTTATTTATATTATAGTTTCGTACTTAGAAATTTAAAAATATATTCGAGCCTCAAAATTCTTTAATTTTCTAATGAATCGATCTAATTTTAATATTTGCTAATTAATCTTTTTGTTTTTATTCGAAAACATTATTTATTTCTTTATTTATGTAAAATTAATTTAAAACAGTTTTTATTTTATATTATAATAATAAATCGATAATTTAATTCTTCATCTAAATAAAATACGTTAGAGTAACAAAAAAAAAGTTTAATATTGAATGTACCGAAAGAATGCGCACCCGCGCGCACACAGGGTTAAGTTTTTACAGTTTCATTAAGATTTTTTTACCCCAGTTACAATGTATAAAGCTCTTAATAAATCTGTTCTTTCCGTTATTTTTAAATTAATCTCTTTCTCCCATTCAAACATTGCAAATTCTTATTACGATTTTCCCCCCACACAAGCCCACTCCTTTTTTTTCTTAGTTTTTATATTTGCCGTAAGGTGATGAAATTTTGGTAAAGGTGACACATTAAGTCTCGCCAATTAATTTTTATTAGGGAAATGTTGAGTGCGAGCGCATTAAATCTCCAATACATTAGAGCGTAAAAAGCAGAGAGCGCTAAGAGAGCTACCTAGCGGGTGCGTGAACTAAAAAAATATAGTTGTTGTTACTTCGTATAAAAATCTTTTCAAAGATGTACTTCGTCGCGAAGTTAAACTTAATTATGATGTTCTTTTAATTAATAGAGTTTAAAAAAAAAAAAAGATGAATAGATTATTTCCAACGAAGTACCAGGTGAGATGGATATTTTAAAAAAAGCCTAGTTAAAATTTTGTTTTACGTTCTAACTTTTTCTTCTTTAATAGTCATAATTTTGCTTTTTTTTATTGAAAGCAATACAATTTTTGTGTGAAGATCGGAAGCGTCGATTCTTTTAGAAAAACAAGTGCGAGCGAAAAAGGAATTATTTGATTTTGAGGGGGGGAAATAACCAGCACGGAACTAAATCGAAAAGATTTTTTCTTAACCCGCTTGCCAATCAAGCAGCTCAAATTATATGCCGTATTAAACTATTTTTTTTTATTATTATTCTATCTTTTGCAAGCAAAATGGATAATTTAACTTCATTTTTACTTACTTCTTCCAACTTTTCTTTGGGTGAAGAAAGAGATGACGATGAAGATGAACTAATGCGATTGGAAGTTTATATTACACCTGTTTTGTTTGGTTTAATTTTTCTTGTTGGTAGTATTGGAAACGGAACTTTAATATATATAATTTTAAACAATAAAAATATGCGAAGTATTCCAAATATATATATTATGAATTTATCAATTGGTGACTTAATGCTCATTATAATCTGTATTCCTTTTACCGCCACAATTTATGTGTTTGATAGTTGGCCGTATGGAGAAACAATTTGCAAAGTGACAGAATTTTTACAGAGTACGTCTGTGGGAGTATCCATATTCACTCTTATAGCTCTGAGTGCGGATCGTTTTTTTGCCATTGTTTTATCGATGAGACGATTAACTGGTAATACAAGTAAGTATACAATATTCGTAGTAATTCTTATATGGATTGCTGCTTTACTACTGTCTATTCCCGATGCCAACTTTTCTCTCGTCCAAGAAATCTCTGGAAAAAACAATACCACTATTTTATTCTGTTATCCATATCCGGCAGAATTAGGAGAAGTGAATAAAAAAGTTCGCATTATGTCTAAATTCTTTATCTATTATGCCATTCCTTTGACGATAATTACAATATTTTATTCTCTAATGGCAAAAAATCTTTTGTTTAGTTCTAAGAATATGCCTGGTGAAAGTAAAGGACAAATTAAACAAATTGAAGCCCGGAAAAAAGTTGCAAAAATGGTATTATCTATAGTAATAATATTTATGCTTTGTTTTTTACCTAAAAATATATATATGTTATGGTTTCATTTTTATTCGAAGGCTGAGGATAATTACAATTATGGATGGCATGTGTTTCGAATTACAGGGTTTTGTTTAGCTTTCATTAATTCTTGCATTAACCCTATTGCGTTGTATTTTCTTAGCAAGGTTTATCGTAGATATTATAACAAGTACCTATTTTGTTGTTGTTATCGTCCTCACACTCAGCTGGAACCAACTTCTTCCATGGCATATTTCAATAGTACTGTTCGAAGGACAAGTACAACTGTGACGATGGTCCATTCCGCGTCTCTATAACAGAAAAACAAAAACTATTCCGAAATCTCAAATTCACGTTAATGTGAAACATATTGCTAAAGTTTACAGGTAAAATATATTTATTTTAATTTAAATGGAGATAAAAAAAAAAAGTAATTGATATTATGAATAATGAACTAATGTATGGTGTTTGAAAACAAATTCTTTTATATAAATTATATGTATAATTAATAAAAATACTATTTTTCTTCCAAAAAAATTTCTGGGAACAAAGATTAATTATTTTGAAAATATTGTATATATGGGTGTGTGCGCGTTTCTAAACATGAATATTTGGTAATACATGCATGAGAAAGTTATGAAATTGAAATAGAGTTGGTCTGGACATATGTTTAAAAAGAGATGACAGTATATGAACTGGATCCCAGGGGATTATAAAAGTCTTAAAAATAATTAGACCAGAAGAGAAGGTATGAATCAGAAAACATAGATAAAAACTTGAAAAGATCTTCATATGGAAGAAAGTGACGGTTTTCATGAGTAGAAGATTTGAACATATATTTTGAATTCATGTATTATGTTTAACTATTATTTAATGTTAATGTTTTATAACGTTTTAACTGGATTACTCAGGTAATAGAAATCATTCAATTAGTGTTGCAAAGACATCCAAAAGCATATCAGAAAAGACCTTTCTGCAATATTCCTGAATCATCTTCACTACCTGGATTTCGATTGCTGTGATCAATCAAAAAGATAGTATAATTCTAGTATTAATTAAAAGACAAATGAATTTGAATACAAATTCCATATAGAAATATGAAAAATAGGTACTTAAACTATGTATGTGTGTATATTAAATTATTTTTTATATGTTCAACTCGGGATATCAAATTATCTGGAATATCAAAGAGGCTTAGTAAAACAGTTCTCTTCATCTAAAATTTTTTTTCTTCTCAATTAGGAATTAATTCAAAACCTTTTTGCTTTCGATCCACCATTTTCGCAAATGGTATTACTGTATCTTAAGTGATTTTCCAGAAAACAGGGAAATCATAAAGTTTTTTAGCAATGGAATTTGATCGCGCAATAATTTAAAAAAAATCATTTGACCATCACAAATGATAGTTTGCAGTAGTTGGCTATCTAATCAATAAATGTATATACAGTCACCTTAGATGAAATAAAATGTTATCTGTAGGAGTAAAAAAAATCTAAAGTAAAATTACAAAGTCACTAGGTTTTTTCTTCTGCTCACTGTTTTACTAATCTCTATTAATCCTTCAGTAATTAACTGGAATAGGAATAGCGATTTGAATTTGTGATAATATAGAGTGAGATATTTCTCATACATGTATTCATGAAATGTGATTAAAAAATTGTTCTCATTTTAAATATGATTATGCTAATATTATTTGTTTATATGCTGCATTATTGATTATTTGATTTATATTTCTATGTAATAAGCAGTACTGTTAGTAGCCTTTATAATTCAGTCTCTATTTTGTTTATAGTGCCTGTAAATGTCATGTTTGCTCATGATCGTTTTTATATTTATACTTAAAAACAAATACTCCTAGTTCTTATATCTTGTATTTTTAATACATTTAGTTAATGACATTTTTTAAATTAATTATTTTAAAAAATTTATATTATATCATTTTCAGTTATCTTGACTAAAATATAATTATCCTGAAATAATTCTTTAAGAAAGTGGATTTCCACCTTTATTGTTAAAAGGAGGTTGCCATGACAACAGGATGAGATTGTTGACTGTTATTGATATTGTTTTAGTTTAAGTGTTAACTGCTTTCAATAAATTTATATATATATAAGATGGCAGTGTGTGTAATAATACAAACATTTACCTATGCCCTCTATAAAAATTTTGCTAATGTTTCAAGCAGAAATGTTTGATGAAACATTGGAGAAATTCTATAAGTTAGTATTATTATATATTTGTGATTTTAATTAATTAATTAATTTTATTTATCTGTATACATCAAAATTTATATACTAAATTATGTAAAGTTTTGTTTTTATTATATGTATATATCTAATTGCATGCTTTACATATTAATAATGATGATGACTATATTTACTTAAGATATAAATTTTCACACTGTATATCTTTTAAAATTATATAACAAAAATTTTTAGTTCTTAAATTTATACTCTAAAAGAGTGATAAACAAACTAGTCTTTAAAATATTATAATTCATATCAATGATATATATATAAAATATTATAATTCATATCAATGATATATATATAACCATTAAAATGTCTGTATTTTTAAATCATATAATAATTCAAACAAGTCTATTCAACACAGTATTCAAATTTTAAATAAAATATATTCTTTACTGGATGTACTTTCGATTGTATTAATGACAATCTTTATCAACCATTAATTACTACAAATCTACACAATGGTTGATAAAGATTATCATTAATACAATCAAAAGTACTTCCAGTAAAGAATATATTTTATTTAAAATTTGAATAGTGTGTTTAATAGATTTGTTTGAATTATTATATATATGTGTGTGTGCATATATATCCCTTTTTCTCTTAGCAAAATGCCATTTGTATTATTATTGGGATATATATATATATAAATTTAATATTTGAATATTATACATATTTATTAATTTTTCAAAATCTGAATTAATGAATAAATTATTACTAACACTAGGCTATTTTGTTTTGTTTTGTTGCTTCAAGATTAAAAATATATCATGGACAAATAAATGGACTTGTGTATAATCCTGACAACCAAGCTCAGAAGTGTTTTTTTAATTATACAGTTTCAAGGGCATACAATAAATCTTTAAAACAAAATGGCTTACTGTTTATTTTTCATCATTATTATTTTTAAAAAGTCAATTTTTTGCCAAATTATTTATACTATTTCTGCATTATTTCTTAATAATGGAATTTTGGAACCCTTGAACCATATTTCTTTCCAAACTAATATTCTATTGAAACAAGTTTTGACTTTGCATCATTATTGGGGATATATTATCACCCATTAATACAGATTTTATGAAAAAGCAGAATCCCATATTTCTGGAAATACTCCACTAGATGCTGTTCCCTTTGAAGAAGATCCCAAATTTTTACCATTTTGCCAGTGGCAAAAAGAAAGATGTTGTCTTTAAACAAACTATGAAAATAATTTGAGCATACAGAATTTAGAGGTTTCAATATAAATATAAAAAATTGAAATAAACCTTCTTAATGAAATTTATAATTCATATATTGAAATAAACTGAGAGAGTGCAAACCCCTCAAGTGTTTGGCCAATCAGATTGCAATACTGGGACAGAGAATTGAATTGAGTTGAGTGTGAAGATATTTAAGATTCACGCTGGCAGATCTAAGTACTTTGGACTGGCTTGGATATATAGACAGACAAGTAAAGAAAAGAGTGGAACCGCTCTTTTCTTATTAAATTCTCTGTCCCAGTATTGCAATCTGATTGGCCAAACCCTTGAGAGGTTTGCACTCTCTCAGTTTATTTCAATATCGTCTGCATTTGTAGAAAATAAAATATTAATTCATATATTCTTTTTTTTTTAAAACTTAACAACTAAGACCTATTCATTAAAATAAAATTAAAAAAAAAAAAAAGACATAAATAAATACTTATGGGGCACCTGAAACTGCATAATTAAAAAAAAATTGCTTCTGACCACATTATACACAAATATCAAAATAAATATAATTTTTATTATTACAAGCACAGACTTAAATTTAAATTCTCAAGAACTTAAAATTTTTTGATATAAATCAAAATAATTTTTACAATTAGATTATTTTTAAAGATTTGTCTTACATGATTTAATATAGTGTAAACTGGTAGGCCCAAGAATTTAAAATCATTGACTTGGACCTCAATTTTGTCTTTTATGGTGTTCAAACATCATGTGATCTTTCAAATGACAAACCAACTAATCATTTATAATGTTAAAACAGAAAAAACTCTCTATACATATTGCCACTCAGTGCAAGCCAGAGTAATCAATGGATGCCAGAAGAATTGTGCATAAAATCCCCATCTAGTGCCTATTCATCTAATATCCACAGACTAGTTTCTGGCTTGTGGCTTTCATCAGTGAGAAGCCTTGGATCTGAGAGGACTGCACCTAGATCTTAGGATCTAATGCAATCCTCCAGTAGCCACCTTTTACCTCTACTTAACTATAAAACTATGAGACTTAAATTAAAAACACTATAATATTTTCAATCCAATCTCATTTTATGCACAATGCACAAGTCTTCTGGCATCCATTGATTACCCTGACTTGCACTGAATGGCAATACATATAGAGAGTTTTGCCTCTTTTAATAACAGTTAAGAGCAAGCATAAGAAATAGTGATCATGTGACATTTATAATGTTAAAGAAAATCATGAGAAACAAATTTTTAATAATTTGTGAATTATTTCACATCAGGTTTTAAATTCTAATAATTTCTAAAGGTTTAAAAACAATTTATCATTATTATGTGATGGATATCAAAAGGATTTCATAAAACTATAAAAGTTTTTCAACAGTGTAAGATATATCATTGGGTTTTATTGCTACAAATTTAATCTACTATTTACGTAATTAAATAGAGGGGATTGAACTTAGGATTTTTCAGTCTATATTCATTATCAATTCCATCCTAAGCAACTGATATACATGACCACATACATATGATCCCCAATATATGTATTTCATGCAGAACTATGCTTATCAGTTGTGCCAGATCATAATCTCCCGCACATATAAAGAATCAGTGCTGAATCTGTATGAAATACGTACATGTGATCATGTATATTTTTCATATGTGTGGGGTCATGTGTATTGATTGCTTGAGCTAAAGTGGATAACAATTATAGACTGAAAAATCCTATGTTAAAAATCATTCAGTATAAGCAAATTAACATAAGTATATATTTTTCATCACATGATCACTATCTCTTATACTAGCACATAATTGTTTATAAACAAAACAAAACTCTCCATACAGTAGTGCCACTCTGTGCCAACCAGAGTAATCAATAAATGCCAGAAGGCTTGTGCATAAAATCCCTAGTAGGAATTAGATAGGAATTTTATGCACAAGCCTTCTGGCATTCATTGATTACTCTGGGTGAAACAGGGTGGCACTACTCTATGGAGAGTTTTGATTTGTTTATATATTTTTCATTCAGCATTTCCTATTTTTTACTTATTTTTAGATTTTAAGATCATCTATCAAAACTAAGTTTGCTTTGTAACACTTATTTTTAGTTTTAGTTTGTCAGAAGTTTGCATTAATTTCATTTTGCTTTTAGTTATATGTTGGACTATTCTATCAGCTAATCGAACCGTTAATTTATTTTAGAAAAATTCATTTTTTTTATATTTTTCTAAATACTGTTCAACTTTAGTAATAGTCGCACTATAGTAAAGAACACAACATTTAATCTGATATTTTTCTACTCTTTTTTGTACTGCTGACCTTACAGGTGGCAGTGGAAAGCGAAATTGATGATCTTTAGTTTCAGGAATACTTAAACTGACTAGGGAGTATCTGAACATGATATCTGGGTGAATCCCATTTAAACATTGTTTTCCATGTAAATAAATCATTTTTTATAGCGCGATGTTTGTAAACCATAATATTTAACACAGCATTACGCTGTTGCACATGCGCTTTGAAGATTTTAACTATAAATGAATGGATACTAACACTCAACCACATGATAAAGTCTTTGGAAAAGATAGAATGGCCATCTATCTTTTCGAACCCAAACGCTTTTGTATGGGCAAATCTTAAGTGTTTGAAAGTGAAAGCATGAATATATTAAATAATCACTTTAAATTACTATTATAGTTTACAAACATCGCGCTATAAAAAATGATTTATTTACATACATTTAATATCAAATAAGAAGAATGACGTTTCGTAAATTCTAGTAAATTTCATTAGCGTCTTTCATTCAAGCATGTAATAGTAATTTAAAGTGATTATTTAATATATTCACGCTTTCACTTTCAAACACTTAAGATTCGCCCATACAAAAGCATTTGGGTTCGAAAAGATAGATGGCCATTCTATCTTTTCCAAAGACTTTATCAGGTGGTTGAGTGTTAGTATTCATTTATTTATAGTTAAAATCTTCAAAGCGCATGTGCAACAGCTAATGCTGTGTTAAATATTATTGTTTTCCATGCAAACCTGTGTGTTATTACTAAAAGCTGAATATATTTAAAAAGGTAATTTAAAAAGTTTGAATTTTTTTAAAAATATTTAAATGCATTTACATTTTCTCTAATATTATTTATTACTTTTATTTTCTTATAAGGTTGGAGGCATTTTAATAAAAAAAATCATAGTCGTCTGCTTATAATCTTTTGACAGAGATTATTTTAAATGATATGCTGTATAGCTTTTTAGAATTTTTAAAAGCTAGTCTTTTTCGTTGCTGTTACCATTTCTTTCTTCTCTCTCTCTATATATATATATATATTATCTTAAATTCTAGTTATACTTCCAAATCGTTCTTACTTTATTATAAAATTTTGTCGTGTAAAATGACTTATTAAGATTATTTTGTGGAAGCCGTAATTTCAATATCACAAATAATGCGTTTTTGGTTTGCTTTAGTATTTTACGGTGATTGGGTACTGTGGTATTAGAGCTGCGACATAAAGAATTATAATCGTTTAATCATTAAATTAATTAGGTTATTGAATCAAAAACATATTTTAAAATCTACATTTAAAAAAAAAAACAATTTAACAAAAAAAAAAAATACGAAAAGCATTAATGTGAAGAATAGTTAAAATGCGTGTTTAAATCAAATTGAGTGTGTGTTTGCACGTGCATATTCTACATAATCTATTTTAATACATTGTACAGGCTTACACCTGCATTTATATATGTAATATATGCGGGATTCGAACTCCGACTTTCACACGACCTACAACTCTCAGTGCCATCTTATATTGCTGACCCACCTGATCACACACAATGTTGAAAAGATAAATAATCATCAATATCCGTATTTCGTGCTAAACCAGCACTCATTAAAGTATGAAGATTGGTTATCTTAATATAAAGCTGAATACTAATTGTATATATGTGTTGAGATGGTAATCTGAACGAACTGATGAGTGCTGGTTTAGCACGAAGATGAGTCAGCAATATAATATGGCACTGAGAGTTTGTAGATCGTATGAAAATCTGAGTTCGAATCCCGCATATATTACATATATAAATGCAGGTGTAAACCTGTACAGTGTATTAAAATAGATTATGCAGAATATGCACATGCAAACACACACTTAATTTGATTTAAACAAGCATTTTAACTATTCTTCACATTAATGCTTTTTGAATTTTTTTTTTTTTGATGAATTGTTTTTTTTTAAATGTAGATTTTAAAATATGTTTATGATTTAATAACCTAATTAGTTTAATGATTAAACGATTATAATTCTTCATGTTGCAGCTCTAATACCACAGTACATGGCGTTGTTATTATTTTAATAAACACAGCTTGGAGATCTAAATTAGGCTGGTGAGCTTGATTTTTTTTTTTTAGGTTATGGAACCCATAGCCAGCTCATAGTCAAGATCTTTGTTTATTTATCAACATTTTGTGTTTTACGACTAAATAAAATTAATATTTTATATAAGATATATAATTGTGTTGGCTGAAATTGAGATAATAATGAATGTGGCATATATACAGATATTATCTAGAAATTTTGTACTGGAATAAATAATTAAAACTTTATTTTATTTTAAATTAAATTAAAATATCTAGTAATATATTGTGTTTATTTTTTATTTAATGGCTAGTTGTAATTTTAAATATATATGTATGAAATTTATTGCAATATATATTTAACATTGAGATTAAATATTCATAAATAGAAAATCAAATGAAAAAATAAATTCTCACTCTCTGATAAACAGCCCTGTGTGATTTAGTTTATTAACGGATTCAAAAGTTAAAAGTTTCTAAATCAGAACTCAATTTATTACTTCCTGTATTCAAATATCACGTGACTTCTCAAATACCTAAATAATCCTTTGATTATTTATTTACTTTCGTATTTGGGAAGCCTAATGAATATCGTCTTTTCTCAGTCTAACGCGATGATGCAAAATTTTATTGTGTTAATCCTTACTTTTTCAACTTAATAGTAAAAATAAAACTTCAGTAAATCTGACAAAATCTTTGTTTATTTATTAAAATTTTATGTTTTTGTAGTTAGATAAAATTCATATCTTATATAAAATTTATAATTTTGTTTGTTGGCATCAGAATATATAGCAATTTTGCATTAGACAAATTAGAAGGTTTTTTTAAAAATTTTTATTTTAAATTAGTTGTTTAATATATCTAAAAAGATTTTACATGTGGGAAAGAGAAAGGTGTAACTCCATATGATTGTATGTTTTAAAAAAAAAATCACATATATTATAGTTTTTATCTGTGCTAGAGAGAATCTCTATTTTTTAAAAAAAAGAAAGATAAACATATTTAAAATTGAGACTAAATATTTATTTTTAATACTTAAATTAAATACATTTATTTTATTTTCTAAATATATATATTAGAAAAAAGTGTATTAATTACTTATCTTATAGTATTATATTTTAATATTAATTAATAGCAGAAATATTGCAAGATACAAATTAAATTATAAATACATGTAATAGAATAAACCATTGTACAATAAATATTTTAAAATATTCTCCAACCAACTAAAAAAATAATTGACAAGAAAAGAGCAGACGTTTTTTCTCATATTATACTTACTAATATATATACTGTATATATCATTAAAAACCAGATTGCCTTGACAACAGTTTGAAATTGTTGTTATCGATATTGGGATTGTCTAAGTGTTGACTGGTTTTATGATTACTTGCAAAATCATTTAGCCTTGAGCATTATTACACTTACTATTTAAGTAATATATATATATGAAGACATATATGTGTGAAGACATTGGATGTCTGAAAGTTTCAGATCTTCTTAATAGTTAAGTATTAGATAAATGCTTGTTTAGAGTTGGTATGTTTGAATCTGATATCCTAGCTCCTTACTGAAGAGAGTCATAACTCGAAACCAATCTGCGGATGGCAACAATCATAGATAAAGATTTGAATGCTTTCGCTTATAGCATTTATCATAAAATAAATAAATAAAAATAATAATAAAATGAGCTTGCTTATAAATATTTGCTCTTTATTATATATATGTATGTAAAGGTTAACATTTTTTAAATATTCCACTGTACATCAAAAGCCTCTTCAACAGCCCCTCATAAAAAAAGATAAGGATAATTTTTACCAGGCATCCCAATTGCAAGGCGATAAAACTTAGGAATAGCTAAAATACCCATTTGCAAACAATAGTGGACAGTTAGCCTATTGGGTTTAAGACATATATTTAAAATGAAATTTCTAAGTAAGCCTTTTTCTGAATAGAAAAAATGCATATTTCATCTGGAACAGATTCAAATCCTAGATCATGTTCATGGCAGGAAAGTACACCAACTACTATAACATGAGGTCTTTCTATTTTAAAACAGTCACTAATTTTGTGTCCATGAAACTTTTGTAAATAAATAGTATTCTAAAGAAATTCAATACAAATGATGTGATAAATTAATTCATATTTTGATACAATTGTCAAAATGTCTATATTTAATTACTTAAAGATTAGTCAAGCATTGGTGGTCGAGAGGTCAGTGACAGTGGCTTTACAAGCAGTTTCCCTGGGTTTGCGGGTTCACTTTCCGGCTGATGCTATGACACATGAGAAAAAAAAATTACTTAAAGATTAAAAAATATAGGTATATTTCAGTTTAAAGAATGAATTATACTATGTTTCATTGGATATATATATATATATATATATATATATATATATATATATATATATATATATATATATATATATATATATATATATAGTAGTATATAACAACAGGAAGTAACTAAAGTTTCCAATAAGTTATATCATATTTGCAATCCTATCATAATCATTCCTCAGGCCAAAAGTTGGACCAACCTCTCATACCATAGATACATTAGAAGCATACACTGTGTCAAGCAATCCATATAGAACATTTTTACTATGCAATGTCATTTATACATTATTTCTAAAGTAACTCCAAACATAATTCATTTTTATAATATTTTTTATTATTAAAAACAATTCCATCACACTTTACTGAAACATATGGTGAAGGACATGTTAAAAAGCTAAATGATCCCAAGATGTGCATTTTGTGCTGAACCAGCACTCATCAGTTGGCCCAGATCACAATTTTGTACACATATCTTCATCATTTGTTCAATATATATATATATATAGCAAATTTGTATAGTAGTATATAAGTAAATCTTGATTAAAAATAAAAAAATAAGAGCATCAGGCATGGATCTTCATGGGTTAGTACTATGATAAAGTGGTGATCTTGAAAGTTAAAGATCTGTGGACCACTTCTCAACTTTGTTACTTCTGATATGAGCAATGAACCATTTGGTTAATTTCTCATGGTTGCTTTTTAAATGGTTAAGATTAATTAAATGAAATTTAAATTAATTGCACTATTATAAATTCAAGGCTATGACGGTGGACTTCAGGCGGTCATATGAATCGAAAGTGACAAAGTTGATATATAAAATTCAGGTGATTCTAGGCAAATCATCACCTCTTAAGAGTAACATACCTAAAGATGAAAAATTACCTCATGAAAATATTAAATCAGATAGCTCTATAATAGCTTTTCTGCAAGCAAAGGAAATGCCAACAATTATCATAGTCAGTGATATATATATATGAAAAACAAAAAACAAGTTAAAAACTTGCTAACGCTTGTATTTATGTCAACAGATGGCGTTCTACCAAAAACACCATAAGCGTTTGTTTACATAAACGTCAGAGCATGCATTCACTATCTCTAGTTTGTGTTTAGATCTAGTTTCTAAAATTCCTGTCTTTCACTGACAATAGCAAATAGCTTGAAATCATGATCTGAAAGTGGAATTAAAGTTAGAGATAGTGAATGCATGCTCTGACGTTTATGTAAACAAATGCTTGATGGTGTTTTTGGTAGAACGCCATCTGTTGACATAAATACAAGCGTTAGCAAGTTTTTAACTTGTTTTTTGTTTTTCATAAATGTACCTTTGAGGTCTTTCTAGCAATGATATATATTGCAGAGGCTTCTACTATGTGGTGATGCTGAACTGAGATCAGACCCATGTAGTTATCTGGCTTGCTATGCTGAGTTTGAAGACATTATGTGTCTAAAAGATTCACGCTTGCAAGCTGAATAGAAACTGTTTCATAAACGCTCAGAGTTTGTGTTTAGATCTAGTTTTCTAAAATTCCTATCTTTCACTGACGATAGAAAATAGCTTGAAATCATGATCTGAAAGTGGAATTAAAGTTAGAGATAGTGAATGCATGCTCTGACGTTTATGTAAACAAATGCTTGACGGTGTTTTTGGTAGAACGCCAACTGTTGACATATATATATATATATATTTGGGTGTGTTTATATATATATGTAATCTTGTAATTGAATATTAATAAATACGGTAATCAAATATATGTAATGTTGTACTTTACATATATTTTATTACTGTATTTATTAATATTCAATTACAAGATTACGTATATGTATATAACTTCGAAGAAATACAGACATCGAATAAGAATATTATTACATATATATATATAATTGTGGATCTATTAAATGATAAGACTTATGTTAAAACAAAAAGGGATCATACCACTTAATTTGTAAAGGTAACTAAAGACCTTTTTAATAAATATCTAATTAATGATGATGTAAAAAACAAAATCATCTCTTGGGTTAAATATATATCTTAAATTTTATGACCTTCCAAAACTATACAAATCAGACATTCCAAACCAGCCTCTTGTTAATGTCATAGGATCACCTTCTCAAACCTTACCATGATACAAAGAAAATCAAATTCAAACAATTATTCCCTCCATGAAATTATACATAAAAAACACAGCCTATTTTATGTCTATTATTAATAACATACAAATTGGTGAGAATTGAACATAACTTCAAAACATTGCAATTTACAGAGTCATAGTATCACATTAGCTAAAAACTGTCTTAATAACATTTTTTTTTTACTTACTATAGCCAGTTTTGCAAATAAATAATTGAAAGTGTAATGGGTTCTACCATCTCTAATGTTTCCATCAATTTATTCTTGAAAGTGTTTGAAACACAGGTTTTAAACTCAGAATTATACAAGCCATCTTCTGGCAGATATATCAATGACACATTTATTATTTGGTCATATGGATGAAAACACTGAATGACTTCTTAATGCATATTAATAACATACATCACCAAATTAAATTCACTATGGAAATAGAGAAAGATAGAAATCTTCCTTTTCTTGATGTCTTGTTTATAAAACAAACAATGATACCTAATCATATTCTATATATCACAAATCTACACATGCTAATATATACCTAAAGATATCTAATCATCAGCCTCCCATATCTTCTCTGTAGTTAAGTCACTTTTTGCAATGGCATTTTTACTTCCAAATACATCTGCATTAAGAAAAGATATCAAACACATATGTAGAATCTTACAATGAATGATTACAGTATTATCACTACAAATAGAGTATGCAAAGCAAAAGCCTCCAAAAAACAAAAAGAAGCAAAGGCTACAATTGGAATATGAATTGTTTATATAAATGGAACCACAGATAAGATTGAAAAGATACTAAGACACTATGATGTAAAAACAATCTCTACCGAGCAAAAGATTAATAACATTCTGATCAAACCTAAATATATAATTCCTCTGGAAAACCAAAGAATCTATGAGATCACATATGGCATATGCCCAACTATCTACAAAGGAAAGAGCAATCAATGTTCCACAAGAGGAGCACATTAATGAAGCAAAACAACTCACAACATCTTCAGCACTTGCTCTCCATGTTTTGTACAATTGCTACCATATAGATTTCTTAAATACTAAAATTATATCCATGTGCAATAACCAAAAAGTATTTAGCGAGGCTATAAAATATTTTAAAAAAACAAATTGCATTATTAAATGTGATGAAACAATGAAATTACCAACTGCATGGAAAAATATCTTCATGCTAAATAATATAAAAAAGGTACTGTCAAATTCAAGTCAAACTATTCAACAACCATGTGATACACTTATCTCTGCTACAATCGCATGATTAATACAGTTTTTTCACCAGATGAAGGAAAGTATTATCTTGTCAAACCATGGGTATATTTACTTTTCATTTTATTTTATTAAACACGGTTGCATTCAAAAGCATGATTTGTAAAACAACTTTTACCTGTGAGAACATTTATTTTAACTTGTATTTAAATTGTGTTATAGAATAAAAAGTATGATAGTGAACTTTATGAAAGTAGTTAGAGACAATTACACTTTGAAAATAACACACTCCACTTAAAATATATCCTATATAGTGGAGTCTGCTAAAATAAATTAAATGGTTCCATAAAGTATTCATTATAATTAGCATTCGATCTGCAAAGCACATGTGTAGTGGAGTAGGCTAGTTATTATCAATTTATGAAAACATCACACTATATAAATTTACATATTTACATATGTTTAAAGTTTTCATTTGATAATAACGTATCGTAAATAGTAAAAATTTTGCAAGCATTGGAGCAAAAATCAGATTATAAGTAATTTAAAGTGATTAATTAAATTTTCACCCTCTCAGTTGCAAATGCTTCAGATTTGCCTATACATATAGTTTGGATGAAAAGGATAGAGTGGATCCATTCTATCTTTTAAAAAGACATTATCTTGTGTTTGGAAATGAGAATATTCATTATAATTAGTGTTCGATCTGTAAAGTGCATGTGCAGTGGAGTAAGCTATAGTTATTATTAATAACTGTTATGGTATCATCTTTTTGTTAAACTTTACCTTGAAATGCCCAAATTTTGAGGTATGGTGCACAAGCTGTGGATTGTGACTCTTCAAGGAGTTGCAAAAAAATTGTTGATGGTCATTAAAATATTGTAAAGTTCTCATGTTGGAGAATAGATTTTTAATTTTAAAAAAACTTCTCAACACTATTAAGAAGTATACAAAAACTGCTCAACTCATTATTATGTGTCTGATCACTTTTATATTTAAACACTTCCTTCTTTATATTCCATTCCACTTTGTATAATCAGCATATCATAACAGCACTTTGCTTATGTTACTTTCATTTTTTTGTTCACTCTTAGAGTTTTGTTCTTCATGCTAATATCCTCTTAGCTTTAATATGTGGTGCAATGTTCCTTAATGTACACATTTTTAAAACAGGCTAAAAAAGTTGTAATTACTACAAATCAATAGATCTACTAAAAACCAAGTAATATTATATATTTTTTGTTAATATGCAGTCTTTTGAAAGATCTTATATCAAATGGTATGTACTGAAATTGTAATATATATATATATTTGTATATGGTTAAACTTGTTTGGAGCGCTTTTGGTAGAAATAACTTGATACTAAAAGGAAATATGCCTATGTATTTGAAAAGGAAGGTTTTTAATAAATGTATTTTGCCAGTTCTTACTTATGGATCTGAGACTTGGGCACTTAATAGAAGAGCAATACAGAGACTTCAAGCCATTCAAAGAAGTATGGCGAGATGCATGTTGGGAGTAACAAGAGGAGATCAAAAATGCAATGTATGGGTAAGAGAACAAACAGGTGTTACTGACCTTATTGAAAGAATTAAAAGACTGAAGTGGAGTTGGGCTGGACATATTGCTAGAAGAGATGATAATAGATGGACAATTGAAATTTTAAACTGGATTCCAAGAGATTCTAAAAGACCTAGAAAGAGACCACATGTGAGATGGATAGATGAAATAAGAAAGTGTGCAGGGGTGATGTGGAAAAGAGAAGCTAAAGATCAGAAAAGATGGATTGAACTTGGAAAGACCTTCATCCTGCAGTGGATTGATAATTGTTGATGATGATGATGATGGTGAAATGATTTTTATTATTATTATCCTTATATGTTTATAATAGGATGGTAACAAAATATAATAGGTCATGTAAAATTTGAATCTGAGTATGGAGATTGCAAGTGCAAAAAGGTTGTGCATCACCAGCTTAGGCCAAAGTTATCATTTAAAATAATCATTTAAGCAGAAAAATCATGTTTTTTGCATAGTGTTTAATTATATTTTTTTTAAAAAATAATGTTCACTTCTCAAAAGCAGAAAATTAAAACATAAACTTCCATATCTTAACAAAAATTCATAGATGACTGATTTCAGAACTTCTCCTTTTTTATGAGATTGCATTCAACTTCAGTTTTCACTGTGTTTTAGTCTTACAATACTATGCAATCCAGTTTTTTCTTGAATATGGTGAACTTTTCTTTGCTGCATGTAAACTGTTTCACTGAAATAGTATTTGTACTAGGAGACATGGCAAAAACTTCTTCAAGTGCATGTTTAACTTTTTCACCGATGATTTTCTCATTGATGCTGTTAACTACCATTTGTTTTTGATTAAAATCAATTGTGCTTTTAATCATGAAACTTTCTTGGGCTTTGTGTTTTTCACCATCTGCTGAGAAATTTTGCAAAGCTTTTTTTTTTACAGCTTTAAAATTCATGTATATTTTTCCCTAATATTTTAATTTTAAAAAGTTCAAAAGATATCAGGATAATTGAATATGTGGGTTTTCAAAAGTATATATTGATGGGTGCCTATTATGTAGTTGATGATCTCAAACTTTTCTAGATTACTTCAAGAAAATATTACAATGGTCTAAAAACATGATTTTTTTGGAAAGTTTGTGATTATTTTTGTATTGTAGTTGTATAATAATTATTAGAAATCATATATATATATATATTATTACATATTTATTTTTTACAGAAATGTTTTAGTTTTAAATATAAAAAATATATTCTTCTGAATATTGTTACTATAGAGATTAAGATCATGGAAAATGCAACTGTCTAGATAGGTCATCACTACAATACTCTGCTATAACATTTACTGATTTTGTAAAAATTACAAAAAAATTTAAACTTTTAAAGCATAAATTAATAGATTTACTACATATTAAAAATAATTCATTCAGATTTTTAAAAGAAACATTAAACAAAGAAAAAATATTGGTCATTTTGCAATATGCCTCATCTGAAATTTGGTGACAAGACAGCACATTGTTTTGATTAAAATCTAATTTTTAAAATAATTCTAAAAATCAAATGTGACTTTTTAAAATTTATTTAATTTCTAAACAAAAATATCTATCCAATGAGGCCAAATTTATTATATTCTGATAAATAATAATGGTGTAATATTTAAATGAAAATTGAAAATTAAAATCTAATGAGAACAAAGAAATCTGTGTGAATGTCAAAAGGGTTACTACAAATTAACAAAAAAAACTTCCTTTAATTATGAAATATTATAATACAAACTGCTCAAGATGAAATCCTTTTTGCTATATGTGAACTTTTAGTTTGTCCGCTTTTTAAAATTTTACAGATTACCGATTTAATCATATATTTAAAATTTAAATCACTGACTGTTTTACAGTTTTTTCCTTTTAGAAGTTATCTTTTTTTAATTTCAATTTTTAACACTAATTTTTTAACTCATAATTTAAATTAATATTTTTATGTATATAATATTAATTAAGCTAATAATGTTCAAGACTAGATAGGTATTCAATGTAAATAGATGAAAACAGTCAACTCTTAAACAATGCCATTATTATTAACAATCAACAATCTCAATATGTTGTCAAGGCAACCTTCTTTAACCAATAAATGTGCAAATCCAGCTTTAGCTATGAACTAATAAGTTTATATAGACACTAAAGATTGCCTTGACAACAGATTAAAAGATTGTTGATTGTTAAAGATATTTGTACTGCTTTTATGTAATAATAATTTTTAAAAAGATTAGTAATTTTAAACCATAAAATTAAAACTAAATGCAAATAATCACACAAAATATAATACTATTGGAAGATACTTACTTAGAGCTCTGAAAAATTACCCAAAGTCTTATTTATATGGTTGCTATTTTAGCCATTAGCATTTGAAACTTATTTTTATTTTAACTAATACCATTTGTCAATTTAGAAATTCCATGCTTAGTACTTAATTTTCCACACAATTTTATCAGACTTTCATTTTAATTTTGGCATTAGATTAAAATTCTGTTTCTATGACACATGATTAAAATTATTATATTATATACTTTTAAGAGAATACTTTTAAAATAATACCATATGTATAGCATTTTATTGTTAGAAATAGAAAAAAATAAGTAAATTAAATTGATAATAAAGTTTTATATTTCTGCCATTTACTCATCATCATTATCATCAACCATTATCAATCCACTGCAGGATGAAGGTCTCTCCAAGTTCAAACCATCTTCTCTGAACTTTAGCTTCTCTTATCCACATCACCCCTGCACACTTTCTTATTTCATCAATCCGTCTCACATATTATCTCTTTCTGGATCTTTTACAATCTCTTGGAATCTAGTTTAAGATTTTCAATTGTCCATCTATTATCATCTCTTCTAAAAATATGTCCAGCCCAATTCCACTTCAATCTATTAATTTTCTCAATGAGGTCAGTAACAACTGTTTGTTCTCTTACCATATATTGTATTTTTGCTCTATTCTTGTTACTCCCGACATGCACCTCTCCATACTTCTTTGAGTGGTCTGAAGTCTCTGTATTGCTCTTCTATTAAGTCTTGCAAGTCTCAGATCCATAAGTAAGAACTGGTAAAACACATTTATTAAAAACCTTTCTTTTCAAACCCATAGGCATATTTTCTTTTAGTATCAAGTTATTTCTACCAAAAGCACTCCAACCAAGTTTAATTCTATGATTAATTTCATCCATTATGTTTCCATCTGTATTAATAATCTGACCAAGGTATATGTAGTTGTTAACTTCTTCTAACTCATCATAATCAATCTTTATTTTCATATTTTGAGAAAATCCATTAAACATTACTTTAGTTTTTTTAACATTTATTTTAGTCCTTTTTTCCTACTTTCATCTGATAACTCTTAGAACATCTCCTGCAGCTCTAAAGCATTATTTGCAGAAACAATATATCATCTGTAAAATCTAAATGACTTAAATAATCTCCATTTACTTTCACTCCTTTAGCTTCCCATTTTAATCCACAAAATACTTCTTGCAGCACTGCTGTAAAAAGGTTGGAGATATGGAATCACCCTGTCTTACACCCTTCTCAATGTCCACTTTTCCATTAGCATTATGTAATCTAATTGTTGCTGTTGCATTTTTATAAATATTCTTTAAAATATGACAATATTCTGAATCTATATCTTGATGATCCAATGCTTTAATCACTGAAGAAATGTTTATAGACTCAAATGCCTTTTCATAACCTAAAAATCCAAAACATAATGGCAACTCATATTCATTTGTCCTTTCTATAACTTCTCTCAATACCTGGATATGATCTACTGTACTAAAACCACTTTTAAATCCAGATTGTTCTCTTGTTTGGTGGAAATCCAATGTTCTCTGCAGATGAGTTGTAACTATCTTGGTAAAAATTTTGTATAAAACTGATAAAAGACTGATAGGTCTGTAATTTCTAATATCTTTTTATCACCTTTTTTAAATATTAATATTAATACTGCATTCTTCCAATCATCTGGTACATCTTTATCATTTAGACATTTGATATATAACTTTGCTAAAAAAAATTATATTTCTTCACTTGCTTCTTTTAATATATCAATTATAACTCCATCATTACCTGGAGCCTTTACTTTTTTCATACATTTAATTGCATGTCTCACTTGTGGGCAATTTGGAAGATGTAATAGATATAGAAGGTACTTGTTCTTGATAAAAGTTTTCTACCCATTTCATGATGTTATCTCTCTTTTTAGTATTAATTCCATCTTTTTTTCTTATTACAGATATAAATTTCCTACCAATACCAAAATGTTGTTTTACACTCTTGAGACTTTTATTCTCTTCTACGGATTTCCTTGCTAGTTCACAGTTATATTTTCTTATATCATTTTCAACTTCCAATCTGGTGGTCGAGAGGTCAGTGACAGCTGCTTTACAAGCAGTTGTCCCAGGTTAGCGGGTTCGCTTCCTGCCTGATGCTATGACACATGAGAAAAAAAAAATTTTTTTCCAGATTTTTGTTTTGATTTTTTTAAATATCACATATTACTCAGTTTTGAAAAATTCTAATTATATATCATGTAGTTAACATTATTACAGTTAGTAGGAGCATAATTTTTAAAAATATTATATATGCAACATTTTTAACACCAGAGAAAAAAGTGAGTTTTAGATTTCTGATATTTTACAAAAATTTTTATTTTCAATTATATTTGATGTCGACATTAGTCAACTTTTAAAAAAAATTTAAGACTAAAATTATTGCAAATAATATAGCACTAAAATGTTTAGAATATATTGTCAAACCACTAAACATCACATAATCATTGTTCTTATGCTTGCTCTGGCTTGCACTGGGTGGCATTACTGTATGGAAAGTTTTGCCTGTTTTAAATATATTGTCAATAGTTTTTGATTTCTTTTTATGTTCATATTACTTTCAAATTCTGTTTGCATAATTCACAACAGAAAATATTATAGTATAAGCATTTAAGAAAATATTTTTAGACAAAATGCGTACAATATAACATTTTTACTGCTAAAGATAAAAAGAAATATTTAAATTATATTCAAATTAGGTTTTACATAACCAAGATAGCTGCCACTCCAGCTACTGTATGATTTTGTACTTGTATAAAAATCGTAATTTAGTTAGAAAAATGTTTATTTTATTAGTTATTTGTTCTAATCATCTTCACTAAAGCAGATTTCACTACTTATATACTTATTTATTTCAAAGCTTCATGTTTCTAAGGTACTAAATCTCATGATATAAAATAAATATTTAAAAATGTTATAACAATACAAATGTCAAGCATTGGTGGCTGAGTAGTCAGTCAGCATAGCTGTCTTACAAGCAGTTGTCCGGGGATGCTTTGACACATGAAAAAAAAATATAAATGTTTTTAAGAAACCAATAAAAGAATAGTCTGGACTGAACAAAATGGTGTATTATAAAATATTACTAATATGTCAATTTAAATATAAGACAGATTGATAAATGTCTTGGTTGTGATATAGATTTAGCAGAATTTACAAACAGTAAAGATATTAGGGTGTTAAATTTAAGTTATTAATTTTATTTGATAAGCAGCTCTTTAAAGTATATCAACAAGGTTTTGTAATTTTTACAGTATTATATTTTTATATGATATATAAAAACATGATATATAATCCAATTTGTTCTATGGATTTGTATTAATAGCACAGCATTGCCAAAGTCTCATTACATCTACTCTTAGGCTGTTAAAGTACTGCATGATAAAAAATTAGAGGATATTGGGTAAAATAAGTAATATATAGTTAGTGATGTTAAAAAAAATAAACTACATTTTTTTGTTGTTGATGGAACTATAAGAGGGAAGAAAAATATTGGTCTCTAATAAAAGCATCTAGCATTTACATTTCCTAAAATAAAACTGAATAACAAATTATCATTTTATTAATACAGAATTACAAAATGATTATCGTAGTCAAAAAGAACTTATAAAAATTATTATATTAGTTTAACAAAAAACCTATTAATAAGAAGCCAATAACTATTGCGGCAATATGTGGAAAGCATTATGAATAATTTATTATTAGAATACTTAATTCAGCATCAGCATCGTTATCAAACATTATCAATCCACTGTAGGATAAAGATCCCTCCAAGTTCAATTCATCTTCTCTGATGTCTAGCCTCTCTTCTACACATCATTTCCACACACTTCAGTATTTCATCTATCAGTATTTTTTGGGGTATTTTACAATTTCTTGGAATCCAGTTTAATATTGCAACTTTCCATCTATCATTTCTTCTAGCAATATGTCTAGCTCAACCCCACTACAGTTTCTTAATTCTTTTGATGATGTAAGTAACACCTGTTTGTGTTTTTGATCTCTTTCTGTTACTCCTACCATGCATCTCTCTGTACTTCTTTGAGTGGTCTAAAAGTCTCTGTATTACTTTTCTGTTAAGTGTCCAGGTCTCAGATTCATAAGTAAGAACTGGTAAAACACATTTATTAAAAGCCTTTCTTTTCAAATATATGGTCTATATATACATATATAATACCAGTAACTCTATTTTATACATGAAATAATCTTCAAGTAACTCATTATGGTGCAAATGACTTTCCAGTAGTCCCATCAAATAATTTTAAAATGTACTATTTATTCTACTTACTAGTTATCAAATGATGATGAGTTGACAATTTTTTTAGAATATTTACATGTAATTTTTGGAAACCAATCTACCATGTAAAATGAGAATTAAGGGTATTAACAAAGTATGGTATGCAATATGGCCTGACAGACGATTAAATGTGAGATTGATAGCTAAAAGATTGCAGATTAATTGAAAAACATGCTAATTTTAAATAAAGAATTGGCAATGAGAAAGATTTTTATGAAGTTTTGCCTAGTATCTTAACAGTGGGCCAAGTCAGTGTGCTTATTGTGAGAAACGTTTTGGTCAAAATGTCAATTACACAACTAGACTTAGCTCCCTGTGATTTTTGGTTATTTCCAAAATTAAAAACTATGAAAAGTCAGATTTTTTTGCTATAACTGATATCCAACAGAATCTAAAATAACTCTCAACTTTAGTCCTGAAAATGCTCGAGATGTACTTTCAGGAATGGGGACACTGTTTTAATCAGTGTGTAGATGCACAAGGGGACTATTTTGATGGTAGCAATAGCCACTAGGATACACTTCCACATAACTATTAACTAATGAAACAAAAGTAAAAAATGTCAGCACCTCGTTACTTAACAGATCGCTCGCAATGCAAAATCAACAAACTAAACGTTGTTACTAAAAATTTCAGCAATTCCTTTATCTAACAGATCGGAGTGTTGAAATGTTTATTAATAAAATTTGTTTCATTAGTTGTAACCGGAAATTACTTATAATGTTGGGAGCATGGGACCCGTTGCATTTATTATATTGTTTAACAGCAAATATCTTAGAATTAAGACAAAACATACATATATATAATCAAATTGTACTTAATAACCGCTTCAGCTTCACCTATTTATATAGAAAGTAGGTTGAAGTAAAGAAGAGTCCCCCTCTTTTCTTCCAAAACGTAAGCGTGTGGTTAAGATCTGTAGAGGTCCCTACTATCGCGTTTTTACGCGCATATTCTTGAGGTTACAGACTTAGTAAATATTACTTATCTAATCAATGTGCGTTTTAATAAATTTATAATTACAATTAGTTATTATAAAAAATATGTAACATGAAAAGTGATTTTAAAAATATAAGAAAAAGAACGTTATACTTCTATAAAAGTTACAACGCGAAATAATAATAAATGATGTCTGTACATTAAGAGTTATTTATTATATGAAAGTTAAAAATGTTAATATTTTCTATTGTGGATCTTGGGGGTCATTATATGGTAATAATTACATATCTCCACAAGATATTAAAAGAAAATAGAAAACATTCGCCACCTTGCGTGAGAGTGGTATAATGAATATGACACTACAGAAATATTATTTTTTATTATTTTTTTAATTAAATAGGAAAACAGTTGTTTTGTTGTTCTTATATTATTTTATCTTCAAACGTGCATACATTTTTTTGAATTAGAAATTCCTCAACATAATAGTAACAAATAAAGTGACTAAAATTAAATTGTTTTGATGGGTGAGAAAGATAATGTGGTATGCAAAAGATTTGGATAAAGAATTTATATCAGTATATTTGTACAAAATATGGGATGATTGTGTTAAGAGAATTGTTGAGTGTTATAGTAGTAAGGAATGGGATAAAAAAAATAGATTTATTAAGGAAAGAATAGGGAGTTAGAGAGATGGAGAAATAGTATGGAGAGTAAAAAGAGTTTAAATATATATAGAAATAAATAGAATATTAGGTGCGAGTTAATATATGATAATAGTAAGGAAAGTAGTTTATTGTTTAAGGCTCCAACGGGATCTTTAGCAACAAGATAATATACATGTAAATGGAAAAATATGGGTGATTTATTTTGTAAAATATGTAAGGAAGGAATAGAAAATATTACGCATTTGTTAATTGAATGTAAATGCTTGAAAATAGAAAGGTTACATATAATAAAGTTATGAAAGAATAAATATGAAAAAAGTGATTATACAGAAAGTGAATTATTGGTTTTTATGCTGGGTTTGGGAAAATATAAGTGGGATTTAGATATAAACGCCACAGAGTTGACAAAGATTATGTTGTGGAAATGGGATGGAGCAGAATATGAGAAAACTTAGAGTGGGGAATGGAAATTTAAATGGCTAACAGGTTTATCTGGGCATAATTGCTCAAATATTCTTGACTTTGTTTAAGGAGAACCCACGGTACATCAGATCACATCACTAATTTCAAATAATGATTTAATTTTTGTTCTAATTTTTAAAGTTTAATTTTTTAAAAAATAATATTAACGAATTTGAACAATTTGTTTTAAACAAAATGGTTAAAGTATATTATAATATTGTTTTTTTTTTTTACTAATTTATACATCAATGGTAAATTATAAAATGAAAATGATTTAAATTATTGTTTAATATAAGTTTACTCGACTGCGTTTTTGTTTATTGCAGATATATACTTTTAAAAAAAAAAAAACTATATATAGATGTATTGGCGACTTTCGCCATGTAGAAGTAATTAAGTTATTACGACATTTTACAGATTCTAATCTAAAAGTCAGAAAAATATCTAATGTGACTTTATTGAAATCTCACCGTAATGAAGTTCTACGTTGCCGCGAGTATAAAAAAAATTTTCTTGTCTCGAACTCGAATAAGAAATTCTCTAAAAACCCTTTTTAAATTTACCATTTACCTCAAATATTTTCTATATACACACCCACACAACTCTTTCGAGAGCAGCACTAGTAAACGACTATGGCCATTCTAACTAAAAGGGAAAAAAACAGAGAGAAAAAAGGTAAGTCATTGGGGATGGGTTTTAATATACGAATTAATTTGTGAACCACAATACTCTCCGATACGATATCAAGTACTGACTCTTTACTTTGCAATACAGTCATGCAATTTCTTCTGCAGCGATTTGACGTTTTGAAATATTTCAACGCTTTCCCCAACCACAACTCTCCGATGTATATTCTATTCCCAGCCATATCTTCCTAATAGAAATAATCTCTACTGCATTTTACTGCAATATCTTTGAAATAATCTTTATAATATAAAGTGGTCTGATTCATATTTATCATAAAATACTTTTAATAAATATATCACCCATTTATTCAGTTTTAAATGCCCAATCAAATGAGGCTGTGACTTTATAATAATGAACTCTATAATATCACATTCAGAAAATTGAAAAACAGTCAATAATTTTGTTATCTTGTCAACATTATTTTTAACAGTAATGTGATGTGATGTGATGTACTGTAGCTTCTCCTTAAACGGAGTCAAGAATCTCTCAACAATTATCCCAGAAAAACCTGTTAGCCACTTTATTTTCCATTCCCCAGTCTAATTTTTTCCATATTCTGCTCCATCCCATTTCCACAACATAATCTTTGTCCATTCTATGGCCTTTATATCTAAATCCCCCTTATCTTTTCCCAAACCCAGCATAAAAACCAATAATCCACTTTCTGTATAATCATTTTCTTCATATTTATTCTTCCATAACTTCATTATATGTGCCCTTTCTGTTTTCAAGCATTTACATTCAATTAACAGATGCCTAGTATTTTCTATTCCTTCCTTACATAATTTACAAACTAAATCACCCATATTTTTCCACGTACATGTATATTCTCTTGTTGCTAAAGATCCCGTTCGAGTCTTAAACAATAAACTACTTTCCTTACTATTATCATTATTATTATTATTAACTCACACCTAATATTCTGTTTATTTCTATATATATTTAAACTCTTTTTACTCTCTATACTAGTTCTCCATCTCTCTAACTCCCAATTCTTTATTAATAAATCTATTCTTTTATCCCATTCCTTACCACAATAACACTCAACAATCCTCCTAACACAATCATCCCATATTTTGTACAAATATACTGATATAAATTCTTTATCCAACAAACAAACAAACTCTCCATGCAGTAGTGCCACTCAGTGCAAGCCTTAGTAGTCAGTGAATTCAAGAAGGTTTGTGCATAAAATCCCTGTCTAATGCCTACTCATCCAATATCTCCAGACTAATTTCTAGCTTGTGGCTTTCATCAATGAGGAACCTTGAATCTGAGAGCACTGCACCTAGATCTTAGGGTCTCGAGCAAACACCTTTTATCTATTTATTTAACCATAAAACTAGGAACCAAAGATGAAAACACAATAAGGTTTTCAATACAAGCTCATTCACTAGTATAGTCATATAAATCTGAACCCAGTTCAGCATTTATATATTTTAGTGTTTTTGTTCTTTTCAAAAACCACAGTCACCATTATCCCATAGGCAGGATTGGCATAAAACTACTAGAACATCACATGATCACCATTTCATATGCTTACACAAGCTGTTAATAACAGTAGTTGTTCTCCATATAATAATACCACTCAGTGCAGGCCTTAGTAATCAATCATTTTAAGAAAGTTTGTGCACAAAATCACTATTAGTCCCTACTCATCCAATATCTACAGTTTAGTTTTTAGCTTGTGACTTTCATCAGTTCTGGAGGGTTGCATTAAATCTTAAGACATTAGCACAATGCTCTGAGATGCAAAGTTATTCACTGATGAAAGCCACAAGTTAGAAACTATTCTGGGGATATTAGGTGTGTACCACACTAATAGAGATTTTATGCTTTGAGGAAACATGGACTCTGATTGCATTGAAAGAATGATTGTTGGTAAAACGCTTTGTTTCTTCTGTCTAAGATATTGCTGAAAATGATTTTGTTAATAATCAGAAGTGCAGATCCTTAAGTTATAAAAATGGATAGTTTTTAACTGAACTCATCAGATTTAGCATAAATACCTAAGCCTTCATAGTTGTAGTGATTTTTCCAATGGTGATCTGACCAAACCCTAGATTGACTAAGTGACTCTTGGTAGTGAGAGGCAATTTGTCTAGGTGAGTTGGGTGAGCTTAATTAGCCTACTTGTGTGCTAACAGTAGACTAAGTATTCAGGTTTATCTCTTGCCCAAAATAATACTATCTTATATTTATTTATAATCATGTTATTCTTCTTTATGTTTGTAATTCTAGCTTTCCTTTTTAATTTACCATGTACACATAATTGTCACTGTAAACATTATATTTGTTTAATAAATATTTGGAAAAAAAAATTTCTTGCACCCATTGACTACTAAGACTTGCACTGAACAGGATTTCTGTATGGAGACTTTGCTACTGTTATTAACAGTTTGCATAAGCATAGGAAATAGTAATGAACATTTATTATTTTTACAAGTTACATCAGTAGAAATTATGTCTTACTTATTTTTAACAAAATAATAGTTTTATAAAAAAAAAAAAAAAGATTTTTATTGTAGTCGTTATATCTCTGTGCTTAAATATCCAATTTTAATTTATTAAATGCAATTGCAGTAGTTTGAAATCCATATTGGTAAGAGAACAAACAGGTGTTACTGACCTCATTGAAAAAATTAAAAAACTGAAGTGGAGTTGGGCTGGACATATTTCTAGAAGAGATGATAATAGATGGACAATTGAAATTTTAAACTGGATTCCAAAAGATTGTAAAAGACTCAAAAAGAACCCACATGTGAGATGGATGGATGAAATAAAAAACTGTGCAAGGATGATGTGGAGAACAGAAGCTAAAGATCGGAGAAGATGGATTGAACTTGGAGAGATCCTCATTCTGCAGTAGATTGATAATGGTCGTTGATGATGATGATGATTGAACCTCAACATTGCAATATACCTTTCTACTTAAGATGTTAAGCATCATAGCAAAAAATTTCTGATATTTTTTCTCACTTGCTTTTAACATTCATTGCTAACTGAAAATTTTTATTGTTGTATCTAAAACATTAAAAAAACTCTGTCAATCATATTTTAAATTTTCAAGATTAGTGAAATCATCAGAATAAGATAAATATAAAATCCCAAAAAATTAAACTTAGTTTTTGCTTTTAATTGGTTCAAATTAAAAAAACTCCATCATCAAATCTATATTATATTTTAATGCCTTTTTAAAATCTACTTATAAGCACTCCAAATACTATTGTCATAAAAATAGAAACCAAAATTGGAATTAGTAAACATTCATGTTTATTTAACATCAGGTTTTTCCCAAATGCCATAGATTATTCAACAAGAGTAATAACGTTGTGTATATCGCAAGTAAGCTTCAATGGTTAACTAATTCATTTCAAACATTTTCATAAATCTGTTTGTTTAACTAGCTCAAATGCCTTAATTCACTAAAAGTAGTATATAATCACACTGTTGCTAAGCATATTCAAAATAATCTTTTTATCAATTCATTTTCATTAATTGTAACAAAAAGAGTATTCTTAAGATCAGGTTCCATGACTTCATGGGTCTATATACTCCTAAAAATCCAATAATTTTGAAGCTAAGATACCAGCACCATATTTTTAAACTTTTCTAAGTATCTCATAAGGATCTGCAACCTTTTGATTTCTAAGGTTAAAAGAGTTGCTTTAATTTCACTAATTTCGGTACTTTTGTTCAAATCTAAATAAATAGGTAGGAGTGGTGTGTCATTAAAAGCCTAGTCTCATTATTTAAAAAATGATCAAAATACTATATTCAGCTTATCAAAATATCACTATTATCATATAAAAAAGTGTTAGATTAAATATGATTTTGATATTTATAAGTTCATATATTATTTTCAATATGCCAAAAATATATAAAATGACACCAATTAACAAATTATTTTATCTTCTTTATGTGGGATTCGAACTCAGACTTTCACATGACCCTCAACTCTCTATGCCATCTCATATTGCTGACACACCTGATCACACACATGTTGAAAAGATAAATAATCACCAATATATGTATTTCATGCTAAACCAGCATTCATCAGTTGGTCCAGATAAGCTGAGCACTGATTGCATATATGTGTGGAGATGGTAATCTGGACCAACTGATGAGTGCTGGTTTAGCATGAAATACTTATATTGGTGATTATTTATTTTTTCAACATGTGTGTGATCTGGTGGGTCAGCAATATGAGATGGCAAGGAGAGTTGAGGGTCATGTGAAAGTCTGAGGTCGAATTCCATATACATTATATATATATATATATATATGCAGGTTTAAGCCCATATACTGTATTAATTTATCTTCTTTAGTGTTTTAATCCCTCAATCATTTTACCTTTTTTGGAAGTTTGTGAACTTTCATCTTTAAATTACTAAAATTCATGCACAGCTTCATATTTATTGTATTATTTTAAAAATATATTACTTTTTTATAAATCTCCTCATATCCACTTTAATGTGATTTTTATATAATTCCTCCTTTATTTTTCTAACAGTTTCAACTGTCTTGTAGTCTTCATCAGAGCTATAACATTTAAACATGTAATCATATAACCATTATTTTATATACATATAAAATACATATTTTACATTATTATTTATAATCATATTTTATTTTTAACTTTATACCTTTACTTTTCTTATTTCCTAATTATTATTTTCTTATTATTTCTTTATTTCTATTTTCTTTTTTATTTCTTTTTTTTATTCTATCTATCATTCTATATTATTCTTTAATATATCTCTATCACCTTTATTTTATTTTTATTTTAATACCTATTAATCTAATTTCTTTTCTTACTTACTATTATTCATCTATACTTATTATTTTATTAATAATTTTTATTTATTCTTATTCCTATCTTTATTAATTATTCTCATTTTTAATTTAGTTATTAATTTTACTCATCTTTTTATAACCACCTTCTTCTTTTTCACATTTATAACTGACACTTTTTAAAATTCTTTAGCTTCTTTTATATATACTCCTTTAATGTACCTCCCTCTATTATCAATTTCTTTAACTTTTTATCTTATTCTTTAAATTTTTTATTTTTAAAAAAATTTTTATATGTATATTTTTTATTATTTTTCTATTGTTACTAATATTTTTATAGTAATAATAATAATAATAATAATAATAAAATTTTCACATTTTCTTTTAATTAGATAACTAATAATAGAATCATAGTTGTAATTTTTCTTTTAAGCAAATAACTAACAATGCAATCAATGTCAGAGAACCAATCAGGATTCTTCTTTTTTAATGAATCCAAAAATAGATTTACATCCACAACATATTTCTTATATATATATGTTTCAGTAACATAATAATCCTGAAAAGCAAAATTGGTAGTTTTTCTGATTAATATTGATTAAAATTTGTCATGAGTAATAGTTGATTTTAAAAAAACAGACAACAAATGTTTCTTATCAATATATTTTGATTAAAGCATATTTTTAATGCAACCACTATTTTAATCTTGGCAATTACTCATCTATATTATGTTTATCAAGTGCTCATGTAATATGAACTTCTTTTACAATATGATTGTTAATTATATTGTAATGTCATAAATAAAATTTTATTGTTTGGTAGTTAGATGTATCCAAGTTTCTGTCTAGTGATTTTTGTGCTTAGATATAGGCTTTATAATATTCGATTCATATGCTTTTTCAAAATTCAATAATATCACAACCATTTGATTTTGCGAAGACAATACTCTTATTTCCATAGAACTTTAAAACAATATTTTTTTTCTAATACATGCATTGGAATATTCATTAAAAGCATAAAGCTAAACTAATCAATAAAAAGAATCAAAATTATCCCAAATTCCCAATTCAACCAGATTGGTCAAGAAAATAAACTCTAAAACACTACCAATAGTTTCACTGCTATGACCAGACTTCTCAAGTATAAAGAACTACAAAATAACAATACCTTTAAATTAAACATTACCCACAATTCCACTTACCTTCCATCCACCCTTAATATTAAAAGAACTTTTAAATACGTTAATTATTTCAGAATCATAATTTTTTAATAATAAAGATTATTTAATTCTTTTTATTTCATTTCTCTCAAAGAAGACAACCTTAGCTTCATTAAAATTATGTATAGCCTGTATCTTTTTCATGGATATATAAAGCATAATTAAGATATTTATTTCTAATCCTACTTTTATATATCATTATTTCATTTAAGCTCAAACTATTCTGACCTATATCTACATTTCTTTTTAAATGGAAAAATAAAGATACATAAAAGTAGAAATAGAAATAAATATCTTACTTCTGCTTTGTATATCCACAAAAAATACAGGCCATACTATTAATTTTGATGAAGCTAAGGGTGTCTTCTTTGAGAGAAAAGGAGTTTATGTCTTTACCATTTAAGTCGTCAATTTATAATTTGGTTTATAAGAATAATCATTTGTTAGGAGGAATGAAGGTGACATGGAAGAAAGGTTCTGATTTCAATTCTGTATTCTGAATGGTTCAAAATAGTCGATTGATAGTATATCTATTCCTGGTATTATTTATAAGATTCCTTGTAGTTGTGGTAAGATTTATATAGGTCAGAGTAAATTTAGCCTTAATGAAAGGATTAAAGTTCATAGAAGTAGAGTTAAACATAGGTATTAATATTCAGCTTTATATATTCATGAATTGAATGCAGGTCCTAAAATATTGTTTGGCAATGCAATGGTTATTTTTTATGAAAGGAATGAATTAAAGAGAATAGTAAAGGAAACTTTAATGATAAAACTTCTTGAATCTGAGGCTATCAATCTTATAAAGACATCTTTTGATATAAAGGGAAGTTGGTTTTTGAACTGAATTATGGGAAGTTTTGTTTGTTTTGTATATATATATGTTGTTTCTTTATTTTCATTTTTACTTGAAAAGGTCTATTTGTTTAATAAATGAAATCATAATCGTGCAATGATTTTGGCAAAATTTGGATTTTTTTATCTAGTATTGTATTGTTTTATGGTTTTGTACTTTATTTATTACTAGTACAGTGTTAGGCAGTTTTGAAATTACAATTAGTATTAACATATTTTTTGAAAATATTATTTGCCAACTGTTTAGATATTTTATCAAAATAAACATTAGTACCATTAATAATTGGTCTCAGTGGTGCCTTTTTAAAAACCTTTTGGTGTTCCATGAATTTTAGCTATTACTCAATCCTTAACTCCTAAATAGTCAAATATATATTATAGTTAATTAGGCTTTTGTTATAAATATTTTTTATTAGTGTACATATTTTTTTGTTTTTATACTACTATTATCTTTTTTAATTTTTTTTTTAAAAATATCTTCCTGCATCTTATTCATTTGCTTTCAATATATTCTCTTTTATATATTACAACCAATTTATTGCCTTTATCTGAGTTTGTGAATATTGTTTTTTTATATATTTATATTTTATTTCTTTAATTTCTTCTACTTTGACAATATTAAATGAATAATCTTTATTATATTTATCTATTCTTTTAATCTTTTTGTTTTTTATATATTTCTTTATTTTACATATTTATCAATTTCATTCTCAAACTCTTCCAAATATATTTTATTTTTACAACAATAATTTTAGTAATATATTTCTTTTGCTAATAGTAAATCTTTCATTTCTATTCTATATTATTTTGTGCAATATTTTCGAATAAAGTTTTCTATTCTATTACATTCTTCTTATAATAATATCCATGAGAAACATACTTAATAGAATTATTTAATATATTATTTTTCCTTTGTTAATTCTATGTTTATTAAGTTGCACATTTTATCTTTATAATTATTGACATTTTTTATTGTTCTTTCTTCCTTTAAATATCTCATCTTTTTACTATATCTAATCTCTGTTTTTACTTATAATAATGTTTTTTTTTCATAAATGTTTTCTTTGTCCATAATTCTTTTGTTTATTAGATCCATTTCTATACTTTTAATGTCTTTATATAACTTTTGTTTTATAATATAATAGTTATTAATAAATATTCTTAATATCTTCTCACAATTGTTGATAAAACTTTCTTTGATTTCCATAATTTTTTTGCAATTATTAAGTCTTATAAATTTAAGTGTTAAATCCAATTTATCACTTTTTTTTTTCAAAAATTTAATATTGTTTTAATATTATTCAATTTGTAATAACTATGATGCATGTAATTCTAGAGAAGCTTGTTGTTTCTATAAGTTAATTACGGTTTAACGCTTTCGAAAACTTATGGTGTTCTCATATTCATAGCAAGGTGAACGATAATCATAATGGAAAGATGAGTGTGATTGTATGTATTTGAAGAGATTTAAATTTATTTAAATTCCAGGTTAATATTTACAATTATACTAATCTCTCCATTATGATTATAGTTCATCTTGCTATGAATATGAGAATTCCATAAGTTCTCAAAAATGCTAACCCATAATTAATTTATAAAAATAACAAGCTTCTTTATAGCTGTGTATAAATGCACTTATCACAGTTATTACATTCTGTATAGAAACAGCTAACATTATTATTTAATTTGATAATCATTTTCTATGTTTTATATATTTGTTGTTTCTTTATTTTCCAATACTTTGATATAATCCATTAATTTTTTGATATTTATTATATTTCCACATCTATTTGTATATCCAAATATTTTTCCTTTTTGTTCTTGTTTTCTTAATCTTCAATGTGTTCTATTTTCTTTATGAAGTATTATATTCTTCATTTTATAACTTCTTTATGCCTCAATAAAATTATAATTAAATAAATCCACTGTTTATTATCACTGTAACAATATTCGTTTTATACTCGAACAATTGGACAGTTTTGACTGAACAGCAGTCTTATTCATGGCTAAAATATATAATTATATATGAATATACAAAATACTTTATTATATAAACAATAAAACTCAAATGTTATGTTCTATTATAAATTGAATTCTTTTTACAACCTACTGAATGTGCCTGTGGCTTCACTCACATTTGTTGAGTAGAACAATATAATGTAATATGTATCTGGATTCATTGATTCTATAAGAATACATGAATTATTAACAGCAATATCACAAAAAAATTAACTTTTTATGATCTGTTATACTACATATATAACTCTTATCTACTTCTTCTTTTTCCCTCTATATTTTGCTTCTTCTTACATTTCAATATAAACTTCATTAACACTCCTTTAACACTTTAAGCAAACAATTTTTATTTATTTATAACAGTTTCAACTATCCTAGCAGTATTCTTCAGATCTACAACAAAAATTATACAAATATTACTTCAATACAACCAAAAAAATTTATCCTTTATATTTTTATATAGTCATCATTATAAAATTATAATAAAATAAAATAATAATGCAAAGCAAACCAAAACTTTTACACAAAATTTTAAATCTTTAAAAAAAAATCCAAAACATAAAAAATTAAAAATATTAAAAATTAAAACCTCTTTAAAAATTATTTTAAAATTACAACCAAAAATAAATATATAAAAATAATTCAAATTTTAACATCAAACCATGAAAATCAAAACCCTTAAAAAACCCATTAAACCATTAATCTAAAAATTAATACCAAAAATTATCATTTTCTACATAATTAAAATTACATAAATAAAAATTATATAATTAAAATTACATAAATAAAACCAATAAACCAAAACATCAAAAATTAAAATTTAAAATTAAACTTAAAATTAAAAATTAAAATTAAAAAAATCAAAATCAAACATCAAAAAACAAAAATCATAAATCAATAAAACAAAAAACCAAAAACCAACATACCAAATAAAAACAACAACTAAAAAATCATTATTTCCCCCTTTTTTAACACACCCATTTAAATTCTAGTTATCTCATGTTATACCTCCATACTATCTCTCAATTCCCTTATTCATTTATACTTTAACACTCCCTGTCATCTTTACTTATTTAACTTCCCTTGTATAACATTTAATATCCATACAAACTTAACTGTCCTTATCTTAAACATTTTCTACTACTTCCACCTTTCCTCCATTTTTTTTTCAGTAAAAACCCCCTAACATTCTTTCTTTCCCCATCAACTAGCTCCCTCTATTAACCACTCCTATTACCTAATTACCTTAAATTTTAACCCTTTTAACTATAAATTTTTACACTTCCCTTCACTTTAATCATCCTAAACCTTGCTACTTTTTAATTTTACACTACCAAAGTCCTTATCCCTCCTTCTCTATTAATGTTAGGCCTTACTTTCTTAATCAACAATGCTTCTTTTATTTTCCTGTCCCTTCTACTATTTGCATAACTAATCATTTTTATATTTTCTTTTTCCACATCATGCCCTGTCTCCATCACATGCACAAATACTGGCAAACTTTTATCATGTCTATGTTGCCTCCACCTTGTATATATCAAGTTATTTGTTTCACCTACATATTTATTTGTAACCCCCTTATCTCTACACTTTTTACACTCTATTATATAAACTCCATTAACATAATTTCTCTTTTTATCTATATATTTATTTACTATCCTATATTTCACCTCATTTTTATATTTTACATTAAGCTTTTTAATTATACTATTAACCTTCCTAACTATCATATAATCACCTACTCTTATTCCTATGTATTTTCTCTTCCCATCCCTTTTAGTTACCCTTCTCCTATCCTCTTCTTTCTTTCTAAATTTTCCTTCTACACTCTCAATACTCCTTATTATCCTTCTGGAAACTCATTATCCCTAAACTCCTTAAATATTATATCCATATCATTTTTATAATCTTCCCTACCTGTACAATAATTATTTGCTCTAAATACCCTTAAAGTTATAGCACTAATTTTAAATTGCCTGTCTACATCAGACTCCCAAATGACTATATTATCCTTCTCCATCTTTCTAAACACCCCTGATATCACTTTACACTTTCCTTTACTATACTCTTTTTTCATCATTATAATATACTAACTCATTATTCTTTTCCCGTTCCATTGTAAATCTTAACTTCTTATCTAACTTATTAACTTTATCATAGTACTTCTTTATTTGCCTCTCAGTCTTATTATGATAATAGAGATGTGTATAATGTTATGAATGGGAATGATATAAAATGGATAAATGAGTTAAAAGAAGAGGTTGGTAAAATGATATATAAAATGAAGTATGTAGGAGAAAATAGGAATTAGATAGAAAGAAAAATAAGGATAGATGAAGTTAGGAAAATTAAAAGGGAATATGAAAGAGATATGATTTATATGAACTTGGATAAAGGTGGAAATTTGGTTATAATGTATAGAGAAGAATATATTAGTTAGACGGAGAAGTTGTTGAAGGAGGGATTTTTTTGTTAAAATAGGGAGAAATGATATGAATATGAAGAGTAATAAGATATATGGAATGGTTAAAGGTTTGTGTAATAAGGGAATAATAAGTAGAGGAGAAATGGAAAGTATAGTAAGTAAGGATTGTGAGGTGGCGAAGATTTATGGAGCATCAAAGATATATAAAGTATGGGTGCTGTTGAGACCAGTGATTAATGGTATAGGATCATATTATAATAGAGTATCAAAATGATTGGGAAAAATGTTTAGAAAGTATGTGAATAGGGAGAATGTGGCTTTTATAAAAAATAATAGGGAGTTGGTGGAGAAAATCAGGGAAAGGGTAGAAAAATATGAGAGATATAATTTGTCAATAGTGAAAATGGATGTGGTGTCTATATACACAAATATAGATATAAAGAAAGCAATAGGGTTGGCAATGGATAAGTATAGCAGGGATAGGGAGAAAGAGGTAGAAATGCCAGTAGAAGTGTTGGAAAATTTAATGAGTTTGTGTTGTAGAAATATTATTTTCAGTTTAATGGAAGTTATTATAAACAGAAAGAAGGGTTATTGATAAAAGGAGCATTAAGTGGAGTGTTAAGTGAAATTTACATGCAAGATATGGAAGGATCTATGGTGAAGGATGAAAATGCACCAATTTTAATTAAGAGATATGTAGATGATTTCTTGTTAATATTTAATAAGACTGAAAGGCAAATAAAGAAGTATTATGATAAAGTTAATAAGTTAGATAAGAAGTTAAGATTTAAAATGGAATGGGAAAAGAATAATGGGTTGGGGTATTTGGATATAATGATGAAAAAAGAGTATAGTAAAGGGAAGTGTAAAATGAGAACAGGGGTGTTTAGAAAATATATTTAATTGGGAGTCTGATGTAGACAGGCAATTTAAAATTAGTGTTATAACTTTGAGGGTATTTAGAAAAAATAAGTATTTGTACAGATAGGGAAGATTATAAAAATGAAATAGATACAATATTTAAGGAGTTTAGGGATAGTGAGTTTACAGAAGAAATAATAAGGAGGAGTATTGAGAGTGTAGAAGGAAAATGTAGAAAGGAAGAAGAGGATGGGAGAAGGGTAATTTAAAGAGATAGGAAGAACAAATATATAGAAATAAGAGTAGGTGATTGTAGGATAGTTAAGAAAGTTAATAGTATAATTAAAAAGCTTAATGTAAAATATAAAAATGAGGTGAAATATAGGAAAGTGAATACGATGAAGAAAAATATGATGAAGGTTTTGGATAATAAATATATAGATAAAGAAAGAAATTATGTTAATGGGATTTATGATAGAGTGTAAAAAATGTAGAGATAAGGGAGTTAAAAATAAATATGTGGGTGAAACAAAGAACTCGATATATACAAGGCTGAGGCAACATAGATATGATAAACGTTTGCTGGTATTTGTGCATATAATGAAGACATGGCATGATTTGAGAAGGAAAATATAAAAATGATTAGTTATGCAAATAGTAGAAGGGATATGAAGATAAGAGAAACATCCTTGAAAATATGAGGAGCTGTCAAAGCCCTTATTGGTGCCAATATTATAGTCATACCAATATTGGCCTTAAGTCACTCTGACCCCTGACATGTAGAACCTTCATATGTCCATTTAAATATGCATATATGTGGTCATGTGTATCAGACGATAAGATGAAATGGATAGTTGTAGAGAATTTGAAAATCTTGAGTACAAATCCTTCTATAGAGATTAATATCTGTAAAATCAGGCAAATACCACGCCATTTAAAAGTTTTCTTTCTTTTATGTTAAGTAAATATATTTAAAATTTATTTTATTATCTGAGAATAGAAAAAATGAAGGTTTATCAAAGTCAATACTAATTTTCTTGCTGTACTTATGGCATTTTAAAACTTACTTTCTCAAGTGTTAAATATAATTAAACTGAATCCTTGAAAGTGTATTAATTTTAAAGTAAAAGCTTATCAAATTCAGTAGTATTTTTCTTTCTGTACAAGAGATATTTTAAACTTTACTTTAACACATGTTAAATATATATTTAAACTAAAATCTTAAAAGTTATTAAATTCATTAGTATAACTGATATAAATTGTCTTTATTGAAATGAGAAACTAAATACATGGTACAAATGCTATTTAATTGTTTTAAAATATATTTACTGTGCTTTACTAAAAACTATATTTTTCATTTTAGAAATTTCCCAACACTGTGATCTTTTATCGGTGTACTGGCTATTTAATTTTTTATGATGTCATTTAAAAAAGTTATAATATAGATTTTCCATGCATGTTTATATTGCAAATTGCAAAACTTTTTAAAACAATTAAAGCAAAAGTCAAAATAAGAATCATAGATCACATGACCCTATTCTCTTGAGCTTGTAAGTTATAAACAATGAGGATTGCCAATTCCTCAACAAGCTTTGTGATAAATGCTTAGCCAGAGCCAGCACTAAAATATCTGTCAGGAAACCTCCCCCCCCCAAACCCTTGACCATGGTTTCGTGCTTTGGCACTCCTCAGAAAGGTGTCAGGATAGGGTCAGACACTAGATCTAAAAATACCAACCCAAAGCCAAGCACTTATCTAAAAGTTTTCTATTGAGTGGAAAATCTGAAATTTTCAGACATCTACATGTCTTCAAACCCAGCTATCCAACTCAAATAGCTATTTGGGGCTGATAGATCTTCAGCCATACCATATATTAGTAGTCTTAGCAATATAACACTGCATAAGACTTAAGGCAGAGACTATAAATAGTCAAAATAAAAGTCATGGATCACATGACCCTATTCTCTTAAGCTTGTAAGTTATAAACAATGAGGATTGCAGATTCCTCAACAAGCTTTGTGATAAATGCTTAGCCAGAGCCAGCATTTAAAATATCTCTGACAAGACTCCCCCCCCTCTTAACCTCTGACCATTCAGACACTGGCTCTGGCTAAGCATTTATCACAAAGCTTGTTGAGGAATTGGCAATCCTCATTGTTAATTAAAGCAAAACTTTGTATGCTAATAAAATTTCAATCCAAAAAAGAAAAGAAAATCATACAAGATTCTTTAAGATTGGTGGAATATCTGACGAATTATAAAGTCACAAACAAATTCTCAAAGTCTATGTTACATTGGTATCATAATAAAGAGAAACAGTAAGACCTTACTATTTTACAAAAATATTGTTACTTTTTAATATTAATTAATGTTATCAAACTTATACAAAATATATGTAACTTTAAAAAAACATCATAGTTAAAAGCAATCTTTAATCATTTATTTATTAATTTTTTATTATTAATATAACTCTTAATGCATAAACTTTTAATTTAAGTTTAATATTTACAATTAAATTTATTATTAACTAATATTGGTAAATAGAGAGATTTGAACTTAGAACTTTCAGTCTATATTAATCCTCCACCCCATTTCAAACAACCAATACACATGAACACACACAAGCAAAAAAGATAAATGATCTCCAATATATGTATTCTATACAAAACCAGCACTCATCAGTTGATTCTAATCATAGTCTCCCACACATGAATTCAATCAGTGATTATATTAAGATAGCAATTCCTTAAAGTTTTAATGGGCAGGCTTCAATCTTCTCACCCTTCCAACAATACAAGTCCATTTCATTGAAAAACCAATGATGGAATTGTCAAACCCCTTGGTGGATTTGATACTGCAGACATAATATCAATCTAACCCCTCATATTACTGAACCATTCTGTATCCATTTATATTAATAAGAGAATGATTGTCTGGACTTATACTATGATCTAACCTATTTCCAAGGCAATATTTAATTAACCTATTCATTTAGTATATTGAATGTTTATCATATTAAATAAATGGATTTGAACTTAAAATTTTCAGTCTATATTTATCCTCCACTCCATTTCAAACAATCGATGCACATGATCACACTCATGTTGTGCTGAACCAGAATAGACCAGATCATAATCTCCCATATATGCAATATTAAATCTAGCAAGGGCTTTGAGTGTTTCATCATTAGTTTTAGAATGAAAAGGATGGTTTAATTGTTGGAATGATGAGAAGATTGAAGTCTGTCAATTAAACTTTAAGAAATCGCTATCTTGATGTAAACTGAGCACTGATTGAATATATGTGTGAATGATCTGGCCTAACTAATGAATTCTAGTTCGGAACAAAATACAACTACAGAGAATCATTCAACTTTTTTCACATGGGTGTGGTCAGTGTATTAATTGTTTGAGATAGAGTGGCGCATGAATATAAACTGAAAATCCTAAGTTCAAGTCTTTCTATAATCCTAAGTTCAAGTCTTTCTATTTACTATAATAAACACCCAGTATACTGAATGAATAACTTAGTTATATATTGCCTTGAAAATAAGTTACATCATAGTATAAGTCCAGCCTCTCCCTCTCCTATTAATATAAATGGGTTATGTAATGGTCTGATAATGAGGAATTAGATTGATGTAATGTCAATATCAAATTTATCAAGGGCTTAGCATATTCCATCATTGGGGTTTTAATTGTTGGAAGAGTGAGAAGATTGAAGCCTGTCCATTAAAGTTTAAGGAATTGTTATCTTAATATAAAATGAGCACTGATTGTATATATGAGTGGGAGATTATAATCTAGTCCAACTGATGAATACTGGTTCTGCACAAAATGCATATATAAGATTTAGGAGGAAATGTTTTCTATCATAAGGCATATACAAATTAATAAAATAAATTCCTTACAACTCCTTTTCATTGTAGGTAATAAAATGGTATAGTAATCTATAATTTCTCTTATCCAATTAAATGAGATTTTGTTCCAACAATTATCGTGTTGTTGTTATCATATATAGAGTACCAATTAGGATAATTTGTTTCTTATTTCATGATGAAGTTAATTAACAAACTTCTTAAAATGAATTCCATGTTTTTAGAATTATTATTATTAACTTTTACTACTAAAATGATAATATTTTAATTAATTTATACTGAAAAATTTTATGGCAAGAAAATAATGGTTTCCTCCTCTAATGATTTTTTGAATTATCTTTTTCAATTTCCAACTTATCTTCTATTTATAGGTAAAATTTTGCAATATCTGATTGGTTAATTACCTTCAGATGTCTGGCTAAAATGAATGTTAATTGTTGTCTACAATTTTAAAAATGAAGTAAAACTATTATTAAATCAATATTTATTAATTTTAATATTACAAAATTTAAATTATCTTTGAGTAATAAAATAATCTTTATTTCAAATCAAATTCACTTAAGTTTTATAATTTACATTATTATTCTAACTATTGATTTTACAAACTTTTATGAAATTTATATGATTAAAAAATAACATTTATTACTGATATAATTAACAAATTGAATACTGTTTCAGGAAGTAAATTTCATTTATCATTAAATAAATGTGTGTGCATATCTATTAACACATATCTCACTCCCCATTTATTTTAACATTAATTAAATAATTTTAAATAATAAATAAGCAATAATTTTCCAATTTATTAATAACTATAAGAAATATTAATTTATAATCATTATAATTACCAATTAAAAATACTTTACATTATTTTAAATATTATTTATTTTCTGATTTTAAAATAAATAGTTTAATTTATAGCTCAAAATTTATAGCCTATATAGATTATATATATATCTAAAGAATGTTAACTCCAATTGAGCACTAAAGAAATGATGTATTTAAATTCTTCTATAAATTAAATAATAAGTTTTTTATCAGTCATTACATAAAATTTAAATTGTTTATTACAATTGACCTTTAACAACAACCATGCAATGATGTACCAAATAGAAAGAATACATTATATATAATTATAAAACACATCATTATTTTAATGAATAATATTTCTGTTGGTCATAGAAACCAGTTCCTATCTTGTGTGAGAGTGGTGTAGTGGGGAAATTATTTATTATGTAGATAATCTCTAGTCTAATAAATGACTAATAAAAATATTAATATACTTCCAACAAGTAGTTTATTTCACAGTTCACCAATTAAACTGTAGTTATTCATCATCATCATCAACCACTACCAATCCACTGCAGGATGAAGGTCTCTCCATGTTCAATCCATCTTCTCTGATCTTTAGCCTCTCTTCTCCACATCACCCCTTCACACATTCTTATTTCATCTATCCATCTCATATGTGGTCACATTCTGGGTCTTTTACAGTCTTTTGGAATCCAGTTTAAGATTTCAATTGTCCATCTATTATCATCTCTTCTAGTAATATGTACAGCCCAACTCCACTTCAGTCTTTTAATTTTTTCAATGAGGTCAGTAACACCTGTTTGTTCTCTTATCCATATATTATATTTTCGATCTCTTCTTGTTACTCCCAACATGCATCTCTTCATACATCTTTAAATGGTCTGAAGTCTTTGTATTGCTCTTCTATTAAGTGTCCAAGTCTCAGATCCATAAGTAAGAACTGTTAAAACATTTATTAAAAACCTTCCTTTTCAAACACATAGGCATATTTCCTTTTAGTATCAAGTTATTTCTATCAAAGGCACTCCAACCAAGTTTAATTCTATCATTAATTTCATCTATTATGTTTCCATCTGTTTTAATAATTTGACCAAGGTATTTGTAACTGTTAACTTCTTCTAACTCATCATAATCAATCTTTATTTTCATACTTTGAGAAAATCTATTATACAGTACTTTAGTCTTTTTAACATTTATCTTTAGTCCTACTTTCATCTGATAACTCCTGCAACATTTCCTGCAGCTCTAAAGCATTATTTTCAAAAACAATATATCATCTGCAAAATCTAAATGACTTAAATAATCTCCATTTACTTTCACTCCTTTAGTTTTCCATTTTAGTCCACAAAATACTTCTTGCAGCACTGCTGTAAAAAGTGTTGGAGATATAAAGTCACCTTGCCTTATACCCTTCTCAATGTTGACTTTTCCAGTAGCATTATGTAATCTAATTGTTGCTGTTGCATTTTTATAAATATTCTTTAAAATATGGCAATATCCTAGATCTATATCTTGATGATCCAATGCTTTAATCACTGAAGAAATGTTTATAGAATCAAATGCCTTTTCATAAGCATAATGGCAACTCATATTCATTTGTTCTTTCTATAACTTCTTTCTATAACTTCTCTCAATACCTGAATATGATCTACTGTACTAAAACCACTTTTAAATCCAGCTTATTCTCTTGGTTGGTGGAAATCCAAAGTTCTCTGTAGACGAGTTGTAATTATCTTGGTAAAAATTTTGTATAAAACTGATAAAAGGATGATAGGTCTGTAATTTTTAATATCTTCTTTATCACCTTTTTTAAATATTAATATTAATGCTGCATTATGCCAATCATTTTAGCAAAGTTATATACTGTAGTTATTATCTATCTATATATACTAAACATTGATAAAAGATATGTGTAATAGACTGTGGTCTGGATCAACTTTAGCACAAAATATGCATTTTGAGAATCATGCATCTTTTTCACATCTTTGGTCATATATTTATGATTACATTCCTCCACAAGGTGTTAAAAGTGATGGAAACCAGTTGCTATCTTCCATGAGAAAGGTATAGTCAAAATTACACCTCAGAAATGTTATTTATTAAGGGGATAATCTCTAGTCTAATGAATAGCTAATAAAAATTATTAATGTACATTATTATTTTTAATGGTTATTGTTTCATTGCAGGCCAAAGGTATCTCCAAGTTCAATCCTGTTTCTTTGATATCTTGCTGCTCTACTCCACATTACACCCAAAAATTCCTTTATTTTATCCATCCATCTCATATGTCTCTTTCTAGATCTTTTACAATCTCTTGGGATCCAGTTTAAGATTTCAATTATCTATATATTATTATCTCTTCTATCAGTATTTCCATCCCATCTCCACATCATGATGTCAGTAAGACCTGTTTGCTTTCTTATCAATTTATTTCATTTCTGATCCTTTCTTGTTACTCTATATCATACATCTCTCCATACTTTGTTGAGTGCTCTGAATTCTATGTCTTGCTCTTTTGTTAAATGTCTAAGTCTTAGATCTAAATGTAAGAACTGGTATACCATAATTATTGAATTTTTTTTCCCAAACACATGGGCATATTTCTATTTAATATTGACTTATCTCTACCAAAAGAATTCCATCCAAGTTTAATACTATAATTCATTTTATCCATTATGTTTCCATCTGTACTAACAAGTTCATCAAGATATTTATAGTTGTTAACATCTGATTTATCGTTATCAATACTTTTTATTTTTTTGAGAAAATATATTATTTTTTAGACTTTTTAGCAATTATCTTTAGTCTTATTTCTTTATTTTCATCTGATAACTCTTGCAACATTTCCTGAAACTCTTAAGCATTATATTCAAAAGTAATTATATCATCTGCAAAATCTCAACAGCTTAAATAATCTCCATGTATTTTTATTCTCCTAAACTTTCATTTTAATCCACAGAATTCTTCTTGTAAAACTGTTGAAGAAATCTTTGGAGATGTTCAATCATCCTACCATACATCTTTATCAGTGTTAGAATTTTTAGATAAATATTCTTCAGAATATAATATTTGATGGTTATATTTTGATAGTTCAGTGTTTTAATCATTGAAGAAATGTTTATTCAATCAAATACCTTTATCCAAAGCATAACAACTCATATTAATAGTTTCTGTCTATAACATCTCTCAATGCTAAACCTACTTTTAAAAGCAGATTTCTCTTCTGGTTGAGTAAAATCCAAAGTTCATTGTAGAAGATTTGTAATTATCATGATAATTAAGATTTTGTTCAGAACTGATAGAAGAAAAACAGGCAAAAACTCTCCATATAGTAGTGCAACCTTGTGCTAACCAGAGTAACTAGATAGGGATTTTATGCACAGGCCTTCTGGCATCCATTGATTACTCTGGTTAGCACAAGGTGGCACTACTATATGGAGAGTTTTTACCTGTTTACTAACAGTTAGGTGCTAGCATGAGATAGTGATCATGTGATGTTTAATGGTTGAACTGATAGAAGACTGATAGATCTGTAATTTACCACTAAACATCACATGATCACCATTCTTTATCCTTGCACAAGCTGTTTCCACAAAGGTTAAACTCTCCATACAATAGTGCCACTCAGTGCAATACAGAGTAAAGAATGGTAATCATGTGATGTTTAGTGGTTTAATACCAATCCTCCCCAATAGCAATTTTGGTTACTGTGGTTATTAAAGAACCAAAGATATCAAAAAGTATGGATGCTGAACTGAGTTCAGATCTATACAACTATACAAGCTAATGAGATTGAATTGTAAACATTATTGTGTTTCATTTTGGATTCAAAGCTTTATAGTTAGCTAATAAGATAAAAGGTGGCTGCTGGAGGGTTGCATTAGATTCTAAGATCTAGATGCAGTGCTCTCAGATCCAAGACTCCTCAATGACGAAAGCCACAAGGTACAAACTAGTCTGGGGATAATAAATGAGTAAGCACTAGCTAGGGATTTTATGCACAAACTTTCTTGCATTCACTGATTACTCTGGCTTGCACTGAGTGATGCTATTGTATGGAGAGTTTAGTCTCTGTTAGATCTGTAATTTCTAATATTATCACCTTTCTTAAATATAAATATTAGAAATGTATCCATCTGGTACATCTTAATCATTTAGACATTTGATATTACCTTTGACATTTTTTCTATTTTTCTTTTTCTTAAAAAATATTATTTCTTGGAAGCCTTTTCTTTTTTCATAAATTAAGGCATTTGTTATGTAACTTTGTCAACAATTTTTCTATTGTTTTCATCTGCGTTTTTTTTTAAAGATATAAATAATAATTCCATCATTTCCTGCAGCTTTTGTCCTTTTCATAGATTTAATTGTATGTTTTGTTTCTTTATTTAAAATACTTGGTAACTCAGAAATTGTAGAAATTTTGCTTTTCATGTTCTTTATTATCATACAATTATTTTTTTCCTTTGTCAAAGTGTTGACCGGGAAGCGAACCCAGGCCAGGAAAGGCAACTGCTTGGAAGACAGCTATGCTAACCACTAGGCCACCAATGCTTAACTGTTCTTTGTAGAACCCATGCACAAAATTTATGATGCCATTCCCCATTTTAGTAACTGTTCTGTCTTTTCTTTTTATTACTGAATTAACTTTGCTTTCAATATGAAAATGTGGTTTACAATATTGAGACTTTCTTTTCCTCTATAGGCCTCTTGCCAATTCACAATTACATTATTTTACATCATTATTATCTCTTTTTCATATCATTTCACAAAACTCTAGATATTCAATCCTTCTTAAAAAATTTTTTTCATATTTTAAATATTTCTTTTTTGTATACAGTATTGTCTCAGTAGAAAATTTATTAGTAAGCTGCTTTTTTTTTGTATCTTTGCTGCAGTTCTTAATAGTATATCAATTATCTTCTTATTGATTTTATTTAAATGTGAACCATCTTCAATATTTTTTAATGTTTTAAAACAATTTGCATTTTCTAATTTAAATTTATTGGAATGTTTCTGAAGGTTCAAAATATCAATGGTTAATAGTGCTATCATAATAATTTTTTAAACAAGGCAAAACTCTCCATATAGTAGTGCCACCCTGTGCCAATCAGAGTAATCAATGGATGCCAAAAGGCTTGTGCATAAAATCCCTATCTAGTGCCTACTCATTCAATATCCCCAGACTAGTTTCTGGCCTGTGACCTTCATCAGTGAGGAGCCTTGTTTAATAACAATTATGTGCTAGTATAAGAGATGGTGATCATGTGATGTTTAATAATTTTTAGCTCCAATTTTGCATTAATCTGTATCTTACATCTCACTAATCATCAATCACTTCCTGTGTTCATTATTAAAACATTACAATCTTGAAATGCATATTTTCTGTTAGTCAAGATATAATGAAATTCTGCTGTATTTCATTGCCTTGTCCATTTCCATTTTTTTTTTCAAAAAAGAATTCATAATATACAGTTTTTCTTTTTCTCAATCTCCACAAGTCCACATCATCTCTCATTTCTATCACTGAAAGCAAATTTATCCACAGTATTTTCATCTTTCAATTGATTACCACTTATGGCATTGAAGCCTCCCATGACAATTCAAAATTTGATTTGGTCAGATTAAAAAAATTTCAAACATCTCCATAAAAGTCCTTTTCATATTCTCCACAATCAGAATGTGTTGAGGGATAGACTTGAATTTGTTGGGGGATAGACTTGAATTATTTGCATTTGATAACTGCCACTATTTGAATAATTAATTTTGTCTCTCTGATTGATATTTATCAATTACCACAATGTATTTCCCACTTTTATTTGTAATGAATCCCTCTCCATTTTAGCTTCCAATATTTGTGTCTTTGTAGTAACATACATGTTCACTTTTTAAATCAATTATCACTCTTATTTTCTAATTTCACAAAATCCATGTCTATTTAATATTAGAGAATCTTTCACTTTGTTTTTGAAAACAATATGCAGTTTTAGATCATCTAAATAAAAGATGACCATTATCAAATGGCAGCTTGGGTTCATTTTAGCATTCTCTGCCTTCAGCCACCAACCATTGCCTTCAATGGCAATTTTACAGCTTTCTGGAAATAAAAGTCATAATTTAATTTTGTCTACTTCGAATGTAAATATTTATTTTGTTCAAACTCACATTCATCCTGCCTTCCAAAAAACTTGACTGATATTTCATTTAAGAATGATCAGTAAACTGAAAAGAAAGGTCGTGGTGTTTTTTAATTTTAAGTTCAGAAATAAAAAGCCAGTAAACTCACATTGCTGGCTGATGTATGTCAGTGAGTATGCCATCCATGTTCATTTATTATATGAATAATTTACATTATAACAGCTGCAAAAATAATACCATATTGGATGAATGTTAAAAATTTATTCTGTTTGGTGTCTTTAAGACCTCAAAGAGGAATTAAAGAGTCTTTTTTAGTTAACAGTAAATTCCTCTATAATCTTTCATGTCCAGGGTATTTAGTTCCAAGCTATGTTATGAATTTTGAAATTTTAGTTTAATAGTGAAGCATATTATATTGAATGTATTATAAAATACATATATTTAAATATAGATATGTGTGTATATGTAATTTACCTCTAGAGGTTGTTTTGACAACCCCAGAGTGAAAACTCATGGTTTAGATAAGTTTGTGTTGGAATCAGGGTGGGAAAACATCTGTAACATACACATATCTATGTATCTGTCCATATTATGTATGCTCTAGAGCAAGGGTGGCTAACTGCTATAATGTACACATATCTATGTATCTGTCCATATTATGTATGCTCTAGAACAAGGGTGGCTAACTGCTATAATGTACACATATCTACGTATCTGTCCATATTATGTATGCTCTAGAGCAAGGGTGGCTAACTGCTATAATGTACACATATCTATGTATCTGACCATATTATGTATGCTCTAGAACAAGGGTGGCTAATATCTATAGCATACACATATCTATGTATCTGTCCATATTATGTATGCCCTAGAGCAAGGGTGGCTAACATCTATAATATATATATATATATGTGTGTGTGTCCATATTATATATGCTCTAGATAGAGCAAGGGTGGCTAATCTTTTTGAAAGCATGTGCACAGTGAAAATTTTTAATAGGCATTGTGGACACAAGGAAAAAGAACCATGTCGTCAAAATATACAATATGATGACACCATTGTTTAAATTTGACTTACAAAGAATATGTATTTATCTTTGTAAAGATGGCGGAATCCAGTATTGGGCCCTTAGTTTTAATCCTATAGTATCATTTTTTTTAATATTGGAAAATTCACATTTTTGAACAAAAATTCTTAAAAAATCTATTCATATTTTTTTAAAATTTTGTGTTTCATATTTCTAAAAAAATTATCTTCCAAATATTATCATTTTATTCTCCTAACATATTTTCACATACTAAACATCATTGTAGGCATCCAAATGGATACAATTCCTTTAAAATAAATATCATAAAATTCATTTCTTTGTGCTACTTTTTTAGAGTATAATTGTTATTTACTCATATCTTTTTTATTGGATCTTTCTTCATCGACTATTTTATTTTTATAAAATAAAAAACATTTTTTTTAAATTTCTTTTTTCATCATAATATTTCTAAAACACTCAGTGCAAGCCAGAGTAATCAATGGATGCCAGAAGGCTTGTGCATAAAATCCCCATCTAGTGCCTACTCATCTAATATCCCCAGACTAGTTTCTGGTTGTGGCCTTCATCAGTGAGGAGCCTTGAAACTAGTCTGGGGATATTGGATGAGTAGGCACTAGATTGGGATGTTATGCACAAGCCTTCTGGTATCCATTGATTACTCTGGCTTGCACTGGGTGGCATTATATAGAGAGAGTTATGCCTGTTTTAATAATAGTTATGAGCAAACATATGAAAAGGGGATCATGTGATGTTTATGAGCTTAATATTTCTTAGGAGTTTTTCTTCATTTTTTTAATATATAAAATATTTAATACATGGTTCCAAGATCTCACTATATTAAAATTAATACCTTTGTTTCTTGAACTTGTTACAATTATGCATATAATTGTCTCCTAAAAACAGGTTTATTTGTGTTTAGCTTTATATTAATTTTACTATCTTCTGATGATTGAGATTGGTTGATAGTAAATAATTTTAATAAAAATAAAAATTTATTCTCTTATTTTTCAAATTAATAAAAATTTAAATTGTTTTATGAGATTCGAACCAGGAATCCAATATCGCATTCCAATCGGAGAGATTGCTTTCTACCAATAGAATAAAATATCATAAACATAATTGAAGTGAACTATTATAATATAACTATGATAATACATATAATTATAAAAATAATTATTTATTTAATAATAATTAGTTTATTAAAATGTCTTTTATTGTATCTTTATTTGCATGAATTTAAAAAGAATGTGTAAGTATGGAGGTTGTTAAATATATCTATAAAGATATTACACATGGAAAAGAGAAAGGTGAATAACTCCATGTGTCTGTATGTTTTAAAAAATAATAATAATCAGATATACTGATCTTTAACTGAGGTTGAAGTTTATATCTGTGCTAGAGATAATCTCTAGTTTAGTAAATGATTAGTAATAATCATTACTGTATTTATTTGAGGTAGATGGTGTCAAAGTTGTGCGTGGAGTGAGCTTAACAGTTATAAATTAAAATGTAACAATTTATTAAAATAATATAATAGTTTAAATAAGAGTCACAGATCACATGACCCTATCTCTTAAACTTGTAAGTTATAAACAGTGAGGATTGCAAATTCCTCAACAAGCTTTGTGATAAATGCGAGGTGCTTTGGTCGGGGGGTTTGGGGGGATTCCCGACAGAGATATTTTAAGTGCTGGCTCTGGCTAAGCATTTATCACAAAGCTTGTTGAGGAATTGGCAATCCTCACTGTTTATAATATAATAGTTTATTTATGAAATTGTATTGTAATTACATAAATAAATTATTATCTTTTAATAGGTATATTTTAATGAAAAAGTTGAGCATTATATTTTTTTACTTCTTAATATTTTTAATAGTTATGTTGCGATTGCACAAAAGACACATTACTTTATTTCCACAAATAATATTCATCTCCCTAATCATCTTGGAAATTGAAAAAACGAGATCGTTTATTTGATCCTGTTTCAGACATGTGGAGTTTTTTTTTAATGTTATAAAGTAAATTCACGAAATGTTAGAAACAACTATTCGACATATGATGTATGCAATTCATGTCGTTAATCTCAACAGACTTGCAGAACGCCAAATTCTCTATAGACATACAACTGGTGTTGCACACCGGCACGAGAGTATAAAAGCAAAAAAAAGGCATCCGAAAAAGAGAAAAAGAGAGAAAGCTAGTTAAGGCAAGAACAATACTTGATTGGACAATAATACTAATCTTGATTGGACAATAATACTAATCTTTTTATATTTTTATTATTATAAAATTATTATTATTTATTTTTTAATTATCTTTACACATTTAAAAAAAATGAGAAATGACTTTTGAAATACACTTTTTAGACGATCGTGTCACGGGCGCTTAGAAGACCAATTGCGGGCGTGGTATTGGCTACCGGTGCTCTAAAACAAAAAAAAATTAAAAAGTAGAAAATATAGAATTTTATTTTTTTATTAATTTCTAATTTTTTACTATTGACTAATTTTCTGAATCAAATATAATATATAGAGTATATGAGCACAGACTTTCACACGACCCACCACTCTCCACACTATCTCATAATACTGATACACCTGAACACATATATGCCGAAAAGATAAATAATCACCAATATACGTATTTCATGCTAAACCAACAATCATCAGTTGGTCCAGATTACCATCTCCACACATATATGCTATAAGTGCTTAGATATATATTAAGATAGCCAATCCTCATGCTTTAATGGACAGGCTTCAATCTACTCCACACTCCAACTCTTCAACCGTCCATCCAATTGAAAATCTGATGATGGAATGCTCAAAGGCCACCCTGAGGCTGAGATTCTTGTCACACCCATGTTGACCTAAGGTCAATCTGACCTCTCATGTACAGGATATAATCCATTTAATACATATACAAGGGATATAGAAACCACTGACATCCAAAATATGGATTTAGATATGGGGAGAAAGTACTCTAATTGTAATATGTAATTATATATTAGACTATTTCCATCATCTATTATTAATTTTAAATGTCTTTTTTAAAAACAGTATCCTTTTTAAGATTACTTCCATTATTCAATTTTGAAAATAAATTTATATTCAATAAGTTTTATTCATAAAGCAAATTATTCAGTACTTCTACAAATATTATTTAAGACCCAACTATTATTAATTAACATCTCATAGCTGTAGGTGTTTATTATTTATCATCTTTGCATTAGCACACAAACATTTATATATCTCACTTTAAGTGATTTCAAAATAACATTTATATATCTCACTTAAGTGATTTCAAAATATTCCCAACTTTAGGATTATATAACACTTCAAAATAATGCATAAGCAACAATGAACATAAATATTTAAAAAATTATTAGTTTGTATAGAAATTGTGAACTTAATCAGTGAAGTAGTTAATAGATTCACGCTCTCAAATCAAAATCCTTTAGATTCATCTATTTATTTAAAAATTAGGTCAAAGATAAGAGTGGCTGCTCTTGTCTTTTAAGGTTGTTAATCTTGTGTTTAGATTTGTAAAGGTCCCTACTGTCACATTTTAGGTGCATAGTCTTAAGGTTATAGCTTTAATATATATTATCAATCCATTAACTGGATTATGGGTTTTCAAGGATCTAAAGCCATCCAAACTTATAACAGTTTTAAAATGAGATTAAGCTTTCCCTCTTTCCATGTAATTTTCAACTATCTTCAACATATTCAAATAAAATAACAAAGAAATTCCACTATTGACATTATCTGCCACATAGTCACCCTTATTATAAGTTTTCTCATGAAATGAAGTCTTAATCCATTTGGAAGGTTTATTCTCTTCTTCCTTTGCTATTACATTACTATAAATTTTTCCTTGGAGTGATTGCTTAATTTATTTCTTATGGGATATTTTTTTTTTCTTCATTATTATAGCAGTGACTTTTTCAATAATTATTTTCCACCTTTCTTTTACTCTACAATAGGATGCTTCTATATCCTTGTATTGTATGTTTATAATCTATATTATCACCAAATTTACTCTCCACATTTTTAACTCATTTGGAACTAACTTTATTTTCCAACCATATTTTATTTATACTTCTCTGGCTATTTTTAGTATTACTTTTTCATTTTGTAGTAATGATTTAACATTTAGAAGCATTTTATCTAAGCTTTTCTGCTCTCCTATTCAGCTTGTTTTCATTACATCAATAGAACAATTTATCTCTACCTTTCCAAACTTTTCAATTATAGTTATTGATTCTAAAGGCACCTATTCTGATATTCTATAATCTTCTATTTTTGTTTTCTTAAATTCCATTTTCATATGACTGAATATCTTTTAATTTATTTCTAATATCATTTTTCTCTAATCTTGATCCTTTCTGAGCACCTTCATGAGCTTACTCATTTTTTATAAATCTCTTTTCCGATATTTGATACCCAATTTTACAGATTTATCATCTAAATCACTAAGCCTAAACCTAACATCTAATATTTCCTGTGACTTATCTATTTGTTCACATAACTCATTACATCTATGATCAAACATATTTTTTATTAAGAAAAGTAAATTTATTCATGACATAACTTTTGATTACATTGTTTGTGATGACATTTTCTCTGATTACCTTGTCTCTGATTACATGGAGTTGTGCTAAATATTGTCAGTACAATCGCTGAACTATAGAATTGGAGACTTCCAAGGTGTTTACTCATCATTCATGATGGTGCATCGAGACCAGGTGTCTCAATGCAATGATTCAGGTGCCAACAGTTTGTCTTTGTCTCAGCTTGCTGACAATTTTATTGTATACACTGCAAAGATCCTTAGTGATCTGTTTAAAAATGTACTCACATCTCATCAGCCATCCAGCAAAGACAATGAAAACTGACAATCTAATGACTGAGAACAAGCCAGTCCCGAAAGCCTTTTCAAGTGAAAGTGCATCCTTACTGGTGAAGATTACATTGCTCGCTATCATAGACCAAAGTCGACCAAAGAAAGGTCAGTCATAAAAAAGATGTTGTATGGTCTCCTTACTTGTCCTGCACAAACTGCATTGTGAATCCAGCCTATGATAGGCTCTTCTGTATACCAAAAAGTGACTCATTGCTAATGAGTTTAAATTATATTTCAACAAGAAGTCTATATACTTGGGTTCAAATGCCCAATACTTTGATTTTTTGATAATCTGCTTGCTGGTAAGTGGCAGTTGAGTTTGTATAATATCATGGTTAGGATACATAAGTTTAAAAGTGTTCCAGTAAGTCTTTTTGGCTTCCTGTGCTTGCTAGGTAATAGGGAATAAGCTGACTAAATAGCTTACTAACTCGCTTATTCATTTGCTGTCAACTGGTGGTGGTGTGTCTGTGAGTTCAATAGTTTTGATTCTGTCTGGCCCATATATGTTAATGCATAAAGCACTAAGGCTCCTGAGGCCTTTTGAACATAGAACACTTTAACTGCATGCAATCCCAATCTGTTCAACTCCCTCCATTTCTGCATCTTGGCAAGACTGATGTACACATGCTTGCCTTTCCATAGTAACCTAGAGCATATGGAATTAATGTTATTTTGAAATGACTGGGTAGAGTTTACTATTGGAAGATAATAGTTGATCCTAGGATATACTAGCATGTTGAGAAGTGCTACTTTTCTGGGAAGTGAGAGGGAGATTGTGGACAAAGACTTAACTACTTTTTAGTCTTGTCCAGGAGAGAAAGCTGAATTTCTCTCCTAATTGCTATCTTAGGACAAAGCTATGGGGAAGCCCAGAAAATTTCTGGGGCTCCAACATGAAATCTGATGACACCCTAGTGCCTGTACTTATCTTCCAAGTGGATGATTTGGAAGGGTTTACATGAAATATTTTGAAGCAAACCTGTCCAGAATTTGTTGTGGATGTATTTTTTGGATGGGTGGAAGACAGTTACATCATCAACATAAGATATATGATGGACTTCCTTCTTCAGTACAGGTACAAAGATTCCAGGTAAGTCTTGTTCAATTTTCTTAAGTAGAAGGTTGACATAAGCAAAGAAACACAGAGTGCTAAGGGGGAATCATATTTAGCAGCAGATTCTCTTAATTTAACATCCAAATTGTATTTCAATTTTTCAAATCTCACATTCATAGCATTTAACTCAATTTTAAACAAGTTTTTATTATATGTCCAGCGTTAGTGGTCAAGAGGTCAGCTCAGAAAGCTTATGTTACAAGCAGTTGTCCCAGGTTAGCGGGTTCATTTCCCAGCCGATGCTACAACACATGAGAAAAAAATAGAACAAGAACATTATATTACTAAATGATTTGTTACAAAATACTACTGTGACTTGCAAAGCATCTACCTCAAAGGTATTTAACTAACCCCTACTCGATCAGCGGCATAGAAAAAGTAACAAAATAAGAATATCGAATTCTGTATAATTGACTAAGCATCAAATTTGACTAGAAGCTGTTTTACATATTGCCGTGACATCATTGGAGCCAAGGATTAGTAAAATAATTTTAAACAAGAGCAACAAATGTCACACTAATTTTTAATATATATTATTATTATTTATTATTAATTTTGTGTTAAAATTAAAATTATTATTATATAAATAAATATCTATGTATATCATGCTCAATGCTTGTATTATTTCATACCTTTAAAAATTATGTTAGTAATCCGCAATATCTAAAAGGTTGCGACTGCTGATTTAAAGGATATATCTAAAAAAACACATGTAAGTGCTTACATAAAAGATATAAATTAATTTATAAATTATGTGCACATGTAATATATTTATATACATGTTATAAAAAAACATATAAAATTTTGGCTAAATTTGAACTCAGACAGCATTATTTAGATTAAATGCTGTTTGTATGTAATAAAATTCCCTTTACTCCAAATAGCATTGTTGTTTGTTATGTTCCCCATATACTGTACTTTGGTCCTTTTTTTTACAAGGCTCTCATTGCTCATTTATAACAAATTTACAATTGCATGTTTGCTTCTTCGTTTGTAGGATTTGATAGACTTAAGGCAACTTTCTTTGTTTTGCTAAACTTTTACAGTTATAATATATATATATATATAATTATAAGAACTTGAACTCAGGTTTTCAAATTCTCACAACTAGCAAATCCTTCTTATGCAACTGATGCACATGACCACATACATGTAAAAAAGATCAGTGATCTCCAATATATGTATTTTGTGCTGAAACAGCACTCACCAGTTGGTCCAGATCACCATCTCTCACACATATATGCAATCATTGCTCAGTTTATATTAAGATAGCAAAATACAAACTTTAATGCACAAGCATCAAACTTCTTCACTCTCCAACTCTTCAGCTTTTCATAATATGATTAAAAATCCAAGGATGAAATGCTCAAAGTTCTTGCTGATGCCTGTATTCTGACCATCCTTCTTCTGCATTATTAAATGGACATATTAAGATCCTATGTGTGAGGGATCAGATTGATTTAAAGCCAATTATGACAATAATATTGGCATTAACAAGGGCTTTGAGCATTTCATCCTCAGATTTTTAATGATATGAAAGGTTGAAGAGTTGGAGAGTGGAGAAGATCAAAGCTTGTCCATTAAAGTTCGAAGATGTGCTATCTTAACCCTTAAACCTCTAATTATATTATTGGTTGTATGAGGTAAAAATCAAATCTTTTAATTGGCCAACTCACAAACTGAAGACAAAGCCTATTGTTAAAACATATTCGCCTATAATATTAAATTCAACTCAGATATGTTTATAAAAAGTATATTACTAATTTTTCAGGTTATGAAAGAGAATGAAAGTTCTTTCAAAAATAAATTGCTATTTATTTATTATAAAATATATTCAATTTCAAATATAAAGTGAATGTCTAAACAAAAATTCTTTTTCAATTTTCGTATCGAAAGTAAGATTTTTTCTAAATCTTAAATATTTTTCTAAAATCTTCAATATTTTTCGAAAATAATTTTTTTTTTGTTATTTTTAAAAAACTATTTAATTTCTCAAATTATATTTTTTAATACTTAAATTGCATTCGAAATGAAAACTCATTTTTTTATTTTCTTTGATCAGTTTTTTTTCTTTCCACCAATCAGAATTCTTTTTCGGCAGGACACCACAATTTTTTTTTGTTTAAAATGGTTTTTTGATTTTTTCTTGTAAAAAATTGGAGCCCCTTCGACTTTTAAAAACCTAATCAATAACTGTCAAACGAATATTCTAGCAAAGAACTGCAGAGTTAGGGGTCGAGGTGAAGGGAAATATAATACTGAGCAGTGATTATATATATGTGTGGGAGATAGTGATCTGAACCAACTGATGAGTGCTGGTCCACATGAAATATGTAAAGATCATTGATCTTTTTTACATGTATGTGGTCATGTGTATCAGTTGTATACGATAGGTTGGATAATTGTAAGTGTGAAAATCGAAATTCAAGTTCTTATAATTACATTAAGTTTAGTATAGACATCATACATGTATTTTAAATAATTATATATATATAATATAAATAAAATGTCCATTAATTAAAACAAAATTGTAATTATAATAAAAATAATAAATTTAACGGTAACAAACTATTATAAACAATCCTTAATTCTGCAGAAGTACTTTCGGTTAATTTCTTAAACCTGCCTCGACTGCCATTAAATTAAAAAAAAAAAACAAAGCGGAAGCAAACATCATCAATTTAAATCCCACGAATCTCATATTTTAATGTTAGCAGCTTGTCTATTTATTAAATGCATTTTATTCCTATTTATAAAAATTGCCTCCTTAATTTTTCTTTTACTATGGTTTCTCTCTTCATGAAGAATTTTCACATTTTCAAAATCAAATTTAAATTTATATTTACATGTTTTTTCATGATCAAAGAAAACTGAAGGAGACATTAAATCACCCTTATTTTTACTTTTTACGTGCTTATATAACAATTCATGCTCCCTCAATCTCTTCTCAATATTGTACCTAGATTCACCTATATATGATAGCATACAATCGCAAAAAAATTCATATATGACATTACTTTTCTGCTTGACAGGTATAACATCCTTAGAATTATTGACTAATTTATTAATATTGTTTGGAACATAGAATGAAACATTAAATACATTCTTATATATATATCTTTAAAAAAGTTAACTTGTGGATTTGAAATAAATGGAATAGATATCCATTGTTTATTATTAATCTTCATTTCCTTTAAACCATATACATATATCAATAGATGGAGCTTTACCAAGACCTCCAAACAAGCGTATTTGTTTACATAAACATCAGAGTCAATATTCACTGTCTCTTTCATTTTGCTCCACCCTCAGATCGGCTCTCATCAGCTGATCTGAGGGTGGAGCAAAATGAAAGAGACAGTGAATATTGACTCTGACGTTTATGTAAACAAATACATTTGTTTGGAGCTATTGGTAAAGCTCCATCTATTGATCATTAATACAAGCGATAGCAAGTTTTTTACGTATATAAAACTTGTTTTGTTTTTCATATATACATATATATATATATTCTCCCAATAGGAAAACCCCTAGACAATAAGCCAAATCCCTACATTAGGCTATCTTATGACTTTATCTAGGTATTATTTAAGACTCTTACCATTTTCTCAATTATCTTTTGGTCAATATTAACAATTGTGAGACTCTCCTATCCTACCAACAAGATTGCATACCCTTTAACATTAAATAAATACTAAAGTATTTATCCAATGGCATGAAAATACCTAGATACTCTTCCTTATTTAGTAACTACATACTCTCATGGCTAATAATCATGATTAAATGACTACAGTAAAACATCTATAATTATTATCTTTCAATTGACTAATGAAGAAATTATACTATCATGTTATTGAATGTTGAACATTATTATTATTATTTCTATAGGATTATAATTAGCAATAATGATAATAATAATTTTATACTAAGGAGATCTCAGGATAAATATTGATTTTTAATTAGTTATTTAATCCACCTATAGGATATCAAGAGGGATTTTACTGAACCCTATTGGCATGTCACTTAAGAAAAGACTTATAATCTGAATCTGTAATTAAAATTGTATTACTACTTTATATTTATGTTCCCTAATACTTACTCTTAAATTAATATTATTATCTAAATTGTAATTATATATGATACTTCAGTAATAAGTACTTCATAATTTAATTCCTTATAAATAAGCATACTTTAATAATTTGCAATATCATCAATGACGTATGTGATCGCGGCAGCTTACAGTAAGTTAAAATCTCTTTTAAGAAATGTGTGCTTAATTGATTGTTATATTGTTCTAAACTGGATTATTTTCTTATTTCCATCTCAAATTGTACACTTTGAGTTCATGTGATGTAGTGACAATGACTCTCACAAAAGAAATGCAACATTTAATACTCAAGTTTACTTTCAAGACAACAACTTTAATCATATTATTTACAAGATATTATAATATATATTTTAACCAACAGGTAATTTAAAATAACAATAGTAATAAAGCTATATACCAATATAATATAATAACACTACAAACAATTGAAAAATTTTCATTCCCTTTTTAACTTTTTAGATAATTACAATAAAAATATATATATATTACCTTTTCATGTAATAGGGTGCTGTTGTAACATTTACCTTTACATACTTTTAATTTTTTTTATATATCACAAATCAGGTATTTTCCTTAGATCGTCATTTTTTTTTTCTCAGTGATGAGATGTTTATTCATCAAAAAAAAAAAACAGATACAGTAAAACAAATAAAATTTCAGGAGCAATATGGTAAGAGGGGAAGGATACATGTAAAAAGGGAATGGGAAGTGACGAGAAGAAATGGTGTGTAGTCCAGGCCGGTTAGAAATGCATGTCTTCATGATTGAGTCCTATGATAGAGGCTGAGAGGGTGGGAGTTGGAGGATTTCCCAAGTGTCTGTGAGGAATGGAGGTGGGGCTAATTTGGTATCTCAGGTTTTGAGAGTGTGAATTAGGTCCAAGAGCTTTTGATTGACTGAATATACTCTCTGGTCAAGGATGATGGCACATCGGAGCAACCACAGAGCATAGATGAGAAAAACTGATAGTCTAATAGCTGCAAAGACCCCTGTTTCTATGGATTCTTGGAGGTTGAAGATGGTATTTCTGTGCGAGGAAAGGCATGAGTTGATGACAATTCTCATGCCAAGCAGAAAAGGACATTTAAGTAGGAAGTGCTGGAGGGTTTTGTTGTCAGTTTTACAGAGCTGTAGATCATCATTCTTTCCCTTCTTTTTACAATTATCAACCATCATAAGTTAGGCGTTGAATTAGAAAGACAAAATGGAACATAATAATTATTGTATTCTGGCTTCAATACAATAATCTTATTATAATATGGTGAAATGTCACTTTTTGTGTATTTTTAGCTACCATGATAATATTCATCCTTTGATCTTTTTTTTTATAAGATGGTATTACAATGATAATTATAAAATCATCAATTACTTTTTTGATCTCAAACTTCATCTTCCTATAGTTTTATTTTCAACATATATGCTAAATTACAATCAATAAAAATTTTAGGTTAAGTAATATAAAATCTGAACCCTTATATCTCCCTGCAATAATTTTCATCTATAATTTATGAGATTCAGCTAAATATTAATAGACCATCATCTCTGCTTTATTTAACAACTTAATTATTACTTTCATATTTCTAACTTATATTTATTTGATATCTCTGAGGACTACCAAAGCATGAAACCATGGTCAGGGGTTTGGGGAGGGGTTCCTGACAGAGATATTTTAAGTGCTGGCTCTGGCTAAGCATTTATCATAAAGCTTGTAGAGGAATTGGCAATCCTCATTGTTTATAACCTACAAGCTTAAGATTTAGGGTCATGTGATCTATGACTCTTATTTTTGACTATTTATATTTATAATTCAGTCCGATTATCTTAGATTGTTCTCATAAAACAGAAGATCAAATTTAAAATATCATTTCTCGTTTTCAATATTGTATATTTAAGCACCAACCTATATCCTCTTCATAATATACATATTGTCAACTACTTTTAGGATACATTTCATTAAATCATTACTCATATCTAGTGATTTTAATTATATAACAATATTTGATCAAAATATAACTCTTAAAATAAATAATGACATAGATAACCAAATTAAATCAATTATTAATTTCACTAACTATTGATCTATCCCCCCCCTCCTATTGTAATAACAACTATATTTAAAGTGCACATGGGTCTCTTTTTACGCAGACTTATTTAACACGATTTTAAAGTTACGCGATTCATGTTTCTCCGGAAGTCGAACTCCGATATTGCGCTATTACTTTAAATAATAAATTTCGCGCACTCACGTTATATTGAAAGTAATAGAACATTATTGAAATTTGACTTTCAACTTAGTAATTTCAATATTTTCAGTCCTTTATAATAGTAAGATTTTATGCAATAATGAAATTAAAATCATGCACACATTAAATTTTACAAGATTATAATGTAAATTTGTTCAAACATTGTGCATGTTAATTTTGCATTTTAAATCACATTCTGTTTTTGCTTTTTAAAAAAGAACGTTTAATCAATTATTAATCATTTAGTGTCCGCAAGTTTATTTTTAAAAGATGAGTAATAGCAGTGGGCACAATTAAAATTGAAAATTAAAGACAAAAATAAGAATTTAATTTTTAGTTGTTAGATTAATTACTAATTACATTGTCACCAGAAAACCATTAATTAACACAACATGAGAGTGACATTGGCGCTAGTTGTATTTCATCTTGTGAAGAATCTGATTTTTTTATCAGTTTGCAAACGAACCTTTTTACCGGCAAATAGCGATAATAATTAAAACATGTATAAATTACTGTAAATTATGCATAAAAATATATTGTTTTGAATAAAATTAAATATTATAGTTAAAAAAAGTTTGTCTTGTATCAATTTTTTTCAAATTTGAAATTTTTTATTAGTCATATTTTATTTTCTTATTTTTTTTTTTGCACGAATTTTAAAGTAAATTTTACATTGGTGCTTTGCTTTTACATGAGTTTTGAAAAATCACAGTCCATATCCCCCCCTTTTTCAAGGTAAGTTACGTCTATTTTTGCACGATTTCGTTTGCGCGTGTTTTCTGAGGAACCTATCTATCGCGTAAAACGAGACCCAGGTGTATAGAATTAATATATATATATACAAATATGATATTGCAAGCTTTTTTTTCTCTTCAAATATAAGTTCCTAAACAAACAAACAAAAAAAACTTTAACTTTTACTGGCATTACAATTGTTCCACAGGATTCAGACTGGTTGCATATCAATATTATTATCACTTTCATTTCAAACACTCCACTAGTTGCATGTTAATATTATAATCATTTTTGCCCCATTTGTTCTCATCCGAAGATTATTACAATTATCAAAATTTACACAATGTCAGGTTATTGTCAATGTAGCAGTTTTTTATTTTCCTTTAGTAGTTAAAGATTATCTGCATCTTGCCTTATACATTTGATTTAAATACTCCTTGCACTAGTAATAAATAATCCAGCATTCAAATGATTCCTTACTTATTTCGGTTAATATTATTATCAAGAAAAAAAACATTTTCCATTTTCATTTTACCAGTAGAATAATATTGTCTTCCACATACGTTTATATTTCATAATGCATCAAGGTTCATTTCATCTGTTAATTAATAATTTATTCTTCATGCATATTTATTCTTTATTAAATATTTTCTGGTATGGTTTTACTCTCTTACATTTATCTTTTTTTTTTTCCAGATGCTAGATAATGCTTTCATTCATGCTAACAGACAATTGTTATTCAGTAAACATATAAATATAATCATCATTTAACCCATATAACACTCAGTAAAATCTTTTTTTTTAAAACTTTACATAAAAGTAATATTAAAATTAGTATTGCTTCGTTTCAATAATTTTTTCAATTAAAATTTTATTCAAACATGATTTAAGATTTATTTTGAATATGATGTATACTTTTACTTTTGTTAGAAATAATTTAATATTAAAAGCAAATTGTCTGTGTGTTTGATAAGGAAAACTGTTTAAAAAGTGTTTTACCATTTCTTATTGATGGATATGAGGTTTGGATACTTAAGTCTTTATATAACTCAACAAAGTATGAAGTAATGTATGTTAAAGAGTAATATGAAGATACAGAAAATGAAATGTATAGGTAAGAAAACAAACATGTACTACTGACATCATTGAAAGAATTGAGACATAGAAATGGAACTGAGCTATAAGAGATGATAACAAATGGACAGTTAAAACTTTAATCTGAATCCCAAGAAATATCTAAAAAGGGAGCACATATAGAATGGAATTTGCTTGCATCATATAGAAAAGAGAGGATAGATGTCAGAGAAATTGGATTACACTTGGAGACACCTTGGATTATGGTTGAAAATTGTGTTAATGATGATTCATACATAGTTAGCTTGCTAAAGCTGATTTCAGGGCTTAAAAGTATTCAATTACTTGAAATTAAGTTAAGCCAGTTGTGAACTAAAGGTATAGGAATGGTAGGTTAACCAAAGATCTATAATCCTTGTTCCAATAAATTTTGGTAGTGTATACTAAATGGGATCTTCAACTAACTTTAAACCTTTTTTAACATGAGATATCAAGTGACTGAGACCTCAGCCCAGTCCAGTTGAAAGTTAGGAATTTATATTTCAAATAAGCTTAGAATTTTTATTTTTTTAAACAAAGCAAGCCTATATTTATATAATCCAGTTATTGATTAAAAATTATTTTTATCAAGAAGATAAATATCCCAAGTTAATCTAACTTGATCATACGATTCATTGTCATCTTTTTTTTTCATATGACATAGCGTCTGCCGGGAGGCGAACCCGCAACAACCGTCTGCAACCAACTACTTGCTTGCAAGGCCGCTGCGCTGACTTCTCGGCTAACAATGCTTGACAATTCATTGTCATATTAAATGAAGTATCAATTCTAACATCAAAAGAAAAAAAAACAAAGAATAAAAAGTTAGAACAAAGGAAGAAAAAAGAAAAGGATTGACGCCAGAGTGTTAAGTGTAAATATAAGTTGAAAACGATTACACAAACAACAATCGCAGTTCAGATGAATGTCAGTATATAATTATAAAAACAAGAAATATGATTCAAAGTGATGCATCCTTTTATATGTGTAAATCCCAATTTTAAGACAATCTTTGAGTGAATAATATTTAATTCCTAAGTGGAAGTAGGCTGTAAGATAGTTTTTTTGCATTATTATTTTCTATACAGGAGCATAGTTTTATACAACATAAATTTAACAAAATATATCATCATTATAAGACTAAAAAATATGTAAACTTTACTAAACTACATTTAAACACATATATATTGAAAAGATAAATAATCACCAATACTGTATACGTATTTCATGCTAAACCAGCAATCATCAGTTGGTCCAGATTATCATCTCTACACATATATACTATAAGTGCTCAGATATATAAAGATAGACAATCTTTATACTTTAATGGACAGGTTTCAATCTACTCCAACTCTTCAACCGTCCATCCAATTGAAAATCTAGCCACCCTGAGCCCAAGATTCTTGTCACACCCATGTTGACCTAAGGTCATGTGGGGTTCAGATTGACCTTAGGTCAACATGGGTGTGACAAGAATCTCAGCCTCAGGGTGGCTTTTGAGCATTCCATCATCAGATTTTTAATTGGATGGACGGTGAAGAGTTGCAGTGTGGAATAGATTGAAACCTGTCCATTAAAGTATGAAGATTGTCTATCTTAATATATATCTGAGCACTTATAGTATATATGTGTAGAGATGATAATCTGGACCAAGTGATGATTGCTGTTTTAGCATGATATACGTATATTGGTGATTATTTATTTTTTCAACATATATGTGTTTAAGTGTAGCAGTGTTATTAGATAGAGTGGAGAGTAGTGGGTCATGTGAGAGTCTGTGCTCATTACATATATATATATATAGACACAGGTATATAATAAGCCTGCGTTTCAGTTATTAAATTACATTTGTAATTTTATCTTTTTTCTTCTCCCTACCCGCTTTTATTAATGGATTATACAATTAGCTTGGCAAAGAATTTTTTTTAAAAAAAGATGTCAATATAAAAATTATGTGTATATTTTACAGCTGTGAAATTAAAAAATATTGCTTAGCTAATTATTTTAGTATATAATTTAATTGTATTTTAGAATTTTAATATAAAAGAAACAGATGTTTAAAAGTATATTATGGATATCCCAAAAAAAATTTTTTTTCAAAGACACTCTGAAGCTCTTATAACACGAAGCATATATTTGTGTGTGCATCTATCCTTGCTATATAACGATCTAAGAATTTTATTTTTTCAGTAAATGTTTTAGAGATGTACACTGAAGTTTGAATTCAAATAAACTTTAAATATTTTTGAGTTAATTAACAATATATAAGCAAGCTTGAATTTTTTACGTTCAGATATCCAACACACAGTTAATTCAGTTAAACATCCAAGATATGAAAAATAAAATGGTATTTGATTTGCAAAATCTCCACAGTGAAAATATTGAATAGATTTGTTAATTGCTTATAGATATGGCTTTCGTCTTAATATGAAATGACCACAACCTAAAAAAACTATCATGCTTCCCTGGTGTTCTTCAACTCCTTAAAATGAATTTCAGTGGCGATCCTAATTTAAAATTTTTTTTCTCATGTGTCATAGCATCAGCCGGGAAGCAAACCCGCTAACCCAGGATAACTGCTTGTAAAGCAGCTGTTGCTGCGCTCTCGACCACCAATGCTTGAATAAGAAAGGTAACTGCATTAACCATTGCATATGAAGAATACAGCTAGCAATAATCAAATAACTATAAGTCTAAATTTGTTGAGTTGTTAGCCGAGAGGTCAACGTAGCCACCTTGCAAGCAAGCAGTTGGTTGCAGATGGTCATTGTGGGTTCACCTCCTGGATGATACTATGACATATAAAAAAAATTTGTTGAGTTATTTAATAAACTCGGACTGACAAATTATTGATACAATCGGTGTTGACAGAAGGCAGTAGGCAAGGTAAGTAAGGCATGAGGGTGCTAATATAAGAGGGGCACAGGGACATGGAAACTGCAGAATTAAGAATATATTTATTTTTGTTCTGTTGCAAATATTATTTAATGCTATGTGATTTATTATTTCTACAAAATAAAGAAAATAAACATATTAAAATAAATAATCACTTTTTGAAATACAATCTGTCAGTTACAATTTTCTGCAGTTTGTTTTTTTCTCATGATATTCTCAGTTATGTCTTCTTACACTGGGTTTACCCAATGCATATATCATGTTGCTATGTGATGCAAAAATGGAACAGTTCATTTTATTAATAATATCCATGTCATTTATATATATTGTGATGGTTATTTTGTATTTGTAAAATAATAATAATAAACATAACTTTCAATTTTTTTATTGGTTTATTATAAAAATACTATCTTAAATTTAGTGTATGCAACAAAAACTTTTTTTAAAATCCAAGATGTCTTCCTGTATTTTTATAGTGTTTAAAATTCTTGTAGAAATTTTGGTTTAGTTTTAAAAACATACACATGCAAAAAAGGCCGTTATGCTAATAAAATGTATAATAATGTATATATATATGGATAAATTAATTAAAATAGAATCAGTTAAATAATATTTACCAAGGCAATAAACCTAAAGCATGTGCAGTTGAAAATGCGAAGGTAATGACCTCTACAGGTCTTAACCACAAGCTTACACATAATATTAGTGTACACAATAATGATATAACTAAATAGTGACAAAATTTTAATGTAATAATTAAATGGGTTGATCCCAGTATGAATGTTATGTTTCTCTGATATATTTGAATATAAAGGAATACCATTTTGAAATATTTAGGTAGAGTTATTTTAAATCTGAAATAAAATCTCAGTTATTGTGAGAATAATAAATAAAATAAAAATCATTTAACTTAATATCTATAATATGAATATTTGTTCTAACATTGTGATTTGTACATTTAATTTTATAAAAGTATAATAATTTATTTAAATATTTTTAAAATGTTATGTGTATACCTCTCAACTAAGACATTGTTGAAATGGCAAATTTCAAAAGTTATCTGTTCCTATAGTTAAAACAAATGTGGGTAGTGTATTAAAAAATTATTATCTAAACATCTGCATTTGGATATTTGTTTCATTAAACCAGTTTTAAAATTAATGGAATTAATTCTTTGTGAACTGACCTCACTGAAAAAATTAAAAAAACTGAAGTGGAGTTGGGCTGGACATATTGCTAGAAGAGATGATAATAGATGAACAATTGAAATTTTAACTGGATTCCAAGAGATTGTAAAATACCCAGAAAAAAACCACATGTGAGATGGATGAATGAAATAAGAAAGTGTGCAGTGGTGATGTGGAGAAGAGAAGCTAAAGATCGGAAAAGATAGATTGAACTTGGAGAGACCTTCATCCTGCAGTGGACTGATAATGGTTGATGATGATAATGATGAAACAATTTTATAAGAAATGGCTAAAACTAAAAATTTTACTTCTCAGGAAATACTAATTATAATCTTAGCATCCTTAAAAATAAAAAAAACATGTTTATTTCATTAATGGATTGATTCAACAGATAAAATTTTGTCAGCATTTATTATTCTACCTGGATTAATTCTTCTTATACTTCTGTGAATTTATAATTAAAGTGCCTAAGGTTTTCACTCTTTTTAAAAAAAAAAACCATTGTTAAAGACTTTGATAAAAATAATTGAAACTCTTAAATACTTTAATGAATTTTAGTTTATAAATGTGCTATGTGTTTATACTAATAAACAAATTTTTTAATAAATAGTCCCTACACACATAAATAAGTCTATATAATAGAATATATTTGAATAACAAATTCATTCTTATGTACATTTATGTATTATAAACATTTACATATGCATAAAATTTACCAGGAAAACCCTCTGTCTAAATTGTGCTTTTCTATACTGAAACAGTAAGGTCTGCTTTGCAGATCTTTGTTTCACCTTTTCTCACCTACTTCCTACCCTCATACCTTAGTTTGAACCCCAATCTATCGTAGTGTGTCTGTAATACACTTATATACCGAAAATCCCGCCTAATTTTAAACCACGAGCACAATGCTCGTATTATATATATAACTTATTCCCAAATAAAATAAAATATTATGAATTATGTATTTGTTCACATAATTTACATTTATTAAAAAGTAAGTTATATAAGTCGTAATTGCGCACACACTATGATATCCATTTTAAAACATATCAAAATTATAAATTGTTAGTTATTTTGTTTGGATCTATTTACAAATATATTACCATCGTAATATATTTTGATTTAAAATAAAATTCATTTAGTAAATATTCGTTTAGTAGATAGATTCAAATATTACAATTTAAAATAAAATAATTTTCGTTTTATTTAATAAAAATCATCCCAAATATTTCTGTTAAAATAAATGAGGGACAATAGTTTAATTATATAAGTTTATCTAAAAACAGCAGCTGTCCACTTAAGTTTTCTTTAATTAGTAGCAGTAATTTTAATTAAATCTAGTTTGTAATTCGAATGTCGATGGGGAAGTTAACAAAAGAAATTAATTAATGTTGAATTCCTTTAGACATTCGGATAGATTTAATTACAGCAGATAAGTCCAATAATTTTGTACGCCCCAGGACAAGTCTATTGTTAAATTTTACTATAAAAAGGATGTTTTTCTTTTGTTCTCCATTCTAAGCTTTCTAAGCTCTTAAAGGTTTCTAAGCTTTTAAAGAATTCTGAGTTGTCTAAAGGTTTCTGAGTTGTTCTAAAATTCTAATAATTTGCTAACCTTGACATGTCCGAGTAGAGGCGTTTAAGATGGCTATGTCCCCTCGGAATAGCCAGCCGCTGCTCCATACCATCAAAAAAAATTATCACACGGATCCCGGAACTGCTGCTGCCGCTGCCAAATATGAACATTCCAGATTTTGCTGCTGAATTATAAAACCTGCCGAACATCTACCTGCAAATGCTTCTCCAGAGGTAACCTAAATTAACCCAAGAGCTCTTGTGATCACTAACTAACATGCTATAGCTATTTAACATTGTTTTCTTATATTTCACAACTTCATTATGTATTTCTTTCATGTAGTTAAATATACTCAACATTTTGCTCTATCCTTGGGTTAATATTTTCTATTTATAAAGCTTTCTTTTATTTTATTATGATAATGTGTCAGAATCGTCCTTGACCGAGTGAACTATTCCCTCTATTGAAAATAAGACGCCGCTATTAAGGCATATTTTAAATTTATAATTTTCCAATTTTATTGTCTTGCAAATCACTCATTCGAGGGTGATTCTTTTCTTTAATGTAACATAATCACATAGTTTAAAATCTACATGTTATTGATTTTAATCTAATATAAGAGTATGTGCGAAGTCAATGATTAAATGTGTCCCCAAATGCATGATTGCGTATATAAATCTATACTTACTTTTCAAACCCGCAAGCATGCATTTTCTTATTTTAATTACCGTGTTCTATTTTAATTATAAAGTTCATCATTGATGTCGAGAATGTGCGGACCCTTTTAAATGAATTTCAGGGAAGTTGATTGGGCATTTCTCTTAATACAAGTAAAACCCATTTAGTATGTTTTATATACACTAGTCTCGTATTGCTGGTACATGAATTGGTTGTTGAGACCGCTTTGTTTTTATTTTCCAAGGATTCTTTACACGGCAAAGTCCGTTCTTTCGCTCATTGCAAGTTTCCAGGCAGAGGGTGTTCACAAATGACACCCCTGGGAATTAAACGCAATCGTCACACAGTCGCTAAGTTTCGGCTGTTTCGTCAAAATACTTTCCTACGGGTTAGCGGCGAGATGCCCTCCGTAATTATTCCAGATTTTCAATATTGTTTCATTTTATATTTATTTTACAAAGCATCCGTGACTTAAACGAGTCACACCCTCCAACTTTATAAATTCACTGTCAGCAATACTGACCTCCCAATACAAATTTATTATTATTCTTCTCAAATAAATGCTTTGATCCCATTCCCACGTGTGCTTTGTAAGCTTTAGTCTGCACTATTCTCGAAATCAATAAATATTTTAGAACATTTAATTTCAAATATTGTCTTAAACTTGTCTATTTACTCAAAGCACCTCGCACATATTCCTATCTCGTCAAGCACATTATCGTAATGCTATTAGCCCGAGGAATAGAATATATCACTCTGTTTTAAAATCTTTTGTCATTGCTGAAATATAAATGCCAACAATTATTTAATACGCGTCCCTGTCTCATATAAGCAGACAGTGGCGTTATATATATATTTATCTAAATAAATTGTGTGAAATTATTTTAAACTAAATTTTATCTCTTATTTTATTTGATTCCTATCACTGTCTCGGTCTATATAAATATATATATATTTTCTGCATTTCTTTTGTAAATCCATAGACATTAATTAGCCACCCAAACTTATCTTAGTATAGAGTCTTTTGTTTCTCCCTGACCACCAGGCACCGGTAAAGGGTTATACTAGTTGTAGCATCAGATGCGTTATCATGCAGGTGGCGCTGTGAAATTTGAACTTTAGATTCGAACTTAGTATATCTAGAAGGCAACCCCTCCTAGAATGTTCAGTTTAGTGTCTGGGGTTTGAATTATGCAGTGTGTTAGCGAGATAGACGATTCTGACCGTTACAATACATGCTGGATCTTTTACCCAATGCTTAACAAAACCTCACTCTTTTTCTTATTCTTTTGCTTTTTTTTTGTTACATTTGTTCTATTTTCTTTTAGTGAGAAATTATATATTAATATATAACAAATAGAAAACAATTTATTTGTACTATATAGATGTGTGTCATATTATTATTATTTGTGGGATATTCCATGTAGTGAAATAGCTAAATGCTGGAATTTCAGTACAATATCAAGTACCTTCCTCAGAGGACTGAAACATCAACATTTAGCTTTTTCACTACATGGAATATCCTGCAAATAGTAATAATAATATGACATCTTTTATCCGTGAAAATATTAGAATTAACAATATATATATATATATATGATCACTAGATGGAAAACACTAGAATGTGCTGGCAATCACAGACAAAGATCCATAAAGGTCTGTATATTGCTGACATCTCTTAGATTTTTTTAAATACATTAAAAATAGAAGCTTCTTAGAAAGAATCGCTGCAGACTATCACACACCATAATTTAACATATACAACATATATGAATTTTTTCTACAGTACAGGATTTTTCATACCTACACTCCAATATGTAATATATAGGTGTTTTGAACTCAGACTTACACATGACCCTCAACTATCCATGCTATCTCATACTGCTGACACACTTGATCATGCATGAACTCCAATATGTAATATATAGGGGTTTTAAAAAAGCCTGTACTGTAGAAAAAATTCATATGTTAAAATATAGTGCTGTACAGTCTGCCCATACCTTGTATATGTATGTAAATGGATTGTGTCCTGTACATGAGGGGTCAGAGTGATTTATGGTCAATATGGGTATGATGAGAAGGTTGGCACCAATGTGGGCTTTGAGCATTCCATCATCAGATTTTCAATGAAATAGACATCTGAAGAGTTGTGAGTTGGAGTGGACTGAAGCCCGTTTATCAAAGTATGAAGATCGGCTATCTTAATATAAGCTGAGCATTTATTGTATATATGTGTGGAGATGATAATCTGGACCAACTGATGAGTGCTCATTTTAGTGTGAAATATATATATTGAGGCTTATTTGTCTTTTCGACATGTGTGTGATCAAGTGTGTCAGCAGTATAAGATAGTGTGGATAGTTGAGGGTCATGTGAAAGTCTGAGTTCAAACTCCCTATATATTATATACAACATAGTAAAGTAGCTATCACAGTGCCATCACGTCATCTAAAATATCATGATAGTGATATCACAGTTTACTTTTGAGAAACAGTTAAACATCACAATAAATATGTAGATTTGCATTAGAAAGTATTTTATTAAAATATCTAAATCCATATATATTAAGCTCTGAATTATTTAACTTTTAGAACTACAGTCAATTTAATATTGCCTAAGATAAGTGAGCATATTTTTGATTTTGACTTGTAAACTTAAATTTGATACTATTATTATAGATACTATGCATTTCTGCTTGTTTTTTTTTTTTTTAAATTATTTAAATGTACCTGCGGTATTCTTTATAGTTAAAATATGATAAAATAATTATTAGTAATATGATTATATATATTTTTTTTTAATATTACACTTTATATAAAACAATAATTAAGTCTTGCATTGGTGGTCGAGAGGTCAGCGCGACTGCCTTGCTCTTGCAGGCAGTTGCCCGGGTTGCGGGTTCGCGTCCCGGCCGATGCTATGACACTTAAAAAAAAAAAAATAATTAAAAAAAGAATTAATAAAAAAAAAAAGCAAATCTTTTTATCTGATGTGATGTGATGTACTGTAGCTTCTTCTTAAACGAAGTCAAGTATCTCCCAGCAATTATACCAAGAAAAACTTGTTAGCTACTTAATTTTACATCACATCACATCACATCATTAGAACAATACGAGATTCCTCTATCGGCAAAATATGCTTGATCATTGCGAATTTTAAAGCGCATTGAATACAGGTTAATGCCTGTTCAGACTACTTACATAATAAGCTTTCTGTGCGCTCTATAAATTAATTACTACTAATTGTTTTAATAATAGTGGCAACAAATTTTTTAACGGAAAAAGTATGTTAATAGAATGAGTTTGAATTCAGCAATGTCGTTAAACTACGATCATAGAACAGAGTTGTGTGTTAGGTTAACCTTTTTAGTGGATAGTAAACATTTTCTTTCAAAAATAAGAAAATGACCTGTTTGCTTACAATATTTTGCTAATTTAAAATAAACATTACAATTTTTAAAATCTATACTTGAGAATTTATAATCTTAAGTTTTTGACATTTCCATATTTTCATAGAACTTTCTGTTGGAATCAATGTATGCAGATTCAGGTTAAACTTATTTGTGCTTTAGCAGGGTGATGTGTTACACACACACTTACACTCATATATGTATATATATAAATTTAATTTTAAAACAAGATTATTGTTCATTTAAACCTAGTAAACCATTTAAATTTCTGAACACTATTAAATATACTTTCTTTTTTTTTTATCTCACTCTTTAAATTTCATTTTTATATATCACATTTTCTGGCAGTCTAGGATTCACTTTTTTCCCTTCAAAATATACTTAAATATAAGGTGCATCTTATGTGGGAGTAATCAAAATTACTAACACTTCTAAGTTTATATTAATATACATATATAAATATTCTATTGCGTTTTGTCCTTTTGAAAAATAAAAAAATATTTACAAATATTTACAAATACAAGTGTACACATGCATGCATGTAAGCTATATATAGCTACACAACATAGTCATACTAATCTCATTTATATATACTCTCATAATCATCTCAATATCAGAGCAGAATATTCAAAATAACTTAATATTGTCACAAGGTAAATAACATACAATTAAGAAAAAAGACAGATAATCTTCAAATGTATACTTCTGGAGATGAATTTATGGATTTTGATGATGAAGATTAAAAGATAACTAACTACAGTATTCCCTAAGTACATTTTTTGTAGACTTAAATAACTATAAAATTACTACAGTAAATCATTATGGAAAGTTGTGAAAAAATGTAAAAAAATTATTATTATTTTTTAATGTGTATAAAAAAGGAGTGCACGTATATACCAGTAAACTCTAATATTATTTTTATTACAAAGAAATCAAAGTCATATTTCACATGATCTAATTTAACCAGCTTGTATTGCAAATGTTATATATAAAGCTCACAAATAAGCTCTTAACAAGCTTTGCAGAATATCCCCAACCCAAACTGGTTTTTGCCACTGGCTTCCTCATTGAGGTGCTAGGATATTCAAGCATTAATGCTTGAATATCCTAGCACCTCACAAGGAAGCTAGTAGCAGAAACCAGTCTGGTGCTTGAATATCCTAGCACCTCAATAAGGAAACCAGTAGCAGAAAACAGTCTGGAGTTGCTTGAATATCGTAGCACCTCACTGAGAAAGCCAATAGGAGAAACTGGTCTGGGATTGGGGATATTCTGCAAAGCTTGTAATGCTTGAATATCTTAGCACCTCCCTGAGGAAGCCAGTAGCAGAAACTGGTCTGAGGTTGGGGATATTCTGCAAAGCTTGTTAAGAGCTTATTTGCGAGCTCTATATATAACATTTATTAACTATATATCTGTCTATAGATTGAGATTCATAATACTGTTATGCCTTAAAACTAGGATAATATCTTGAAATGACCATTTCAACATTTTATAAAGATGTTCAACTTTTTTTAGGTACCATATAAAATTTATCCATTTGTAGGTCATTTGGTGTGAAGGGATTTAAGATAATTTCAAATAATGTCTCAAAAATAGAGTATTTTATGATATAAATTCTTAAATCAAAATTACTTTCAAGTTTTTGTTCTGAATTTAAACTAAATATGAGGGTAATTTTATTAACAATGAAACCATAAAAATGCTTTTGAAAAATTATATGATTATAAGTATTTTAATTTATTATTTATAAGTTTTAAAGAATTAATGACTGGTATATTATTCATTAATATATATATATATGTGTACATATTAGAACATTTATGTTACGTGTGTGTACCTGGAAATTAAACAAAAAATAGTTACAAATATGTTCTGAATGATATTTGGCAAGGTCAAAAAATAAAAATTACACTTGCTTATATTAAGCAATTAATAAATCATATATGGTTATAATCATAGAAAAAATTAATTCATTTCAAATATTTAATTAAGCATACTTTTTAGTAAATTTATTCATTTTATTTTTAAAAAAGGATTAAAATAAGGGTTATTATATCCATAGCATTTGATTTGTATCCCCCCCTCCCAAAGTTGATGTGAATCCATGGGTAATACGTTAGTGAATGTTAATTATCAAGTGGATAATATACATGCTAAAAAATAGGGCGATTTTTTTAGTATATACAGTTTTAACACACACACACATATATAAAGCTTCTGCTTTGTTTTCTTTTTAAATTTTAATGGCAGTTGAGACAGGTTCAAGAAATTAACCGAAAGTACAAACAGGTGTTACTGACCTCATTGAAAAAATTAAAAGACTGAAGTGGAGTTGGGCTGGACATATTGTTAGAAGAGATGATAACAGATGGACAATTGAAATTTTAAACTGGATTCCAAGAGATTGTAAAAGACCCAGAAAGAGGCCACATGTGAGATGGATGGATGAAATAAGAAAGTGTGCAGAGGTGATGTGGAGAAGAGAAGCTAAAGATAGGAAAAGATGGATTGAACTTGGAGAGACCTTCATCCTGCAGTGGATTGATAATGGTTGATGATGATGATGATGACCTGCGAATTTAAGGATTGTTTATAATAGTTTGTTACCGTTATTATTATTATTATTTTTATTGTATTTACAATTTTGTTTTAATTAACGGACATTTTATTTTTATATTACATATAAAGAGTTTTGTATATATATATATACCTATAAATATTTCAGTTTAAAACAAAAATAATTAATAAAATACAATAGATAAACAACATTCTAAAAATCTTGTCTTATTGTGCTTTAAAAATTTCAATATCTTTTCTTATTCTGTTTCTTTCTAAATTTTTAAAGTTCATTTGTAAAAGAATGTACTGCATTGTATTGGATCTAAAAGATTTTAAAGACACTTTTTTCCCCCTAAAGAAGTTAGTAGAAATTCCGTAAAAAAAATTTTTTTAAAGTCATGACGGAACAAATTTTTCTAATGCTTTAATTAAATTCCTTTAATATAATTAAAATTGAAAAGAGTTTTTAAGCAGAAAAGAAAAAAAATCCAATATTTTTAAAAGTACATATTTATTAAAATTATATCGTTTTGCACACATTTTTTTGCAAAGCTTTCAAGAAAATTAACAATGATAAGATCTAAAGTATATAAAATCTAAATGAAATATAATAACAGTTCTTCTTCCTTTCGATTTCTAATTTTTCCAATAATGATTAAGTGTTACCATGAATATGGTAGTTCTGTTGTATAAAGAATGTAAAGACAACTATTATACAGGAGGGTAAAGAAGAATCTCAAATATATTAAATGCTGTTTGGAAAAAATATCCAGCTAAATAAAAATATTTGCAAAAATGTCGAAGGTTTAGCAGATTAATTTTTTTATCAAGTAAATTTATAAAAAAAAGTAAATACCGTAATTACGGTAATGTTCCTTAGAGAAAAAGCATAACATGTTTCACTAAAATAGCAGGCAGCGAGATAAATGATTTTATACTATAAATATTCCATGCAAGGATTAAAAAACTAAAAGATTTGATATTGCCACTAAATGCCTGAAGGATAACTATCCCATTATCAAGTTTTTGTTTAATAGTAACCTGCCAAAATCACATAAAGGCCATTGACGTTCCATTAGTCAAAGCCATGGATTATGAATTATTTGCATTGGGGAAGTATTGCCTTTATGCTGGCAAAGAAGCAAATTAAAATTGAACATTATAAGTCTACAGTCTTAAAAAGTAAATAAATATTCAATTGGACATTATAAATGTTTCTAATTAATCCAAATAAATTTGAGATTATTTATTTTTTACCATTATAATACTGATGTAGAATTATAGTGAATTTTTTATAACTATCAAAAAGAAAACATTTTCTCCTTATAACTTTCTAAGTTGAATATATATGGTCAATCAATACATAAATGCATGCAGATAAAATGAATTAATAAGTTCTAGAACGTTGGGTTGTTTTTGTCGATTTTAAACTAAAAAAATTGAGTCTGGTACATAGCATATATATGTAAATAATAAAGAATTCCATATTCATGAGAAACGTAAAATCAGTTAAAATTTTATGTAAACTTGATCTTGCTTATAAAGCTTAATAAAAATTGTTAATTTAATAAAATAAATAAATTATTGACTGTATATTTGTCTGTTAAACAATTACATTTTGTGAATTGAAATCATGCATATCTATTTAATAGAGTGTGCTTACTGGAACAGAACTAACTTCTCCAGTACTGATCAGATTATGGTGGACTAGCTCGTGAGGAGGGTGACTCTATAAAAATCCACATCTGATCATTGACAGCCCTGATGATGGTATGATTCAGCACATCTATATAAAAACAAGTAATTCTAGGACTTTTACTTCCCTTTGAGAAGTACTTCTCACATAAGTGAGTAGAATGTGATAGAAAGATAGAGGATATACTGTGATGATGATCATTATTATGCCAACAAATTGCAATGATGTTTGCATATAGCACCTGAATGTATGTGAAAGTAATATTATAATGTTCTTCTTTTTCCTTTTCTTATGTATAGATTTCTATTTTTACATATATCATTTACAACTTTCTTAAATACTTCAACAATATTATTTTTTTATTTATAATGGTCAGGTTAAAATGCATGTTTTATTTATGTATTTAATTATGTATGCAAATATTGTACCGGTATAAATCCACCACGATGTATTATGTATGCAAATATGTGTATAAAATGTATTAATTGTATGATTATATATTTGGATATTGCAGCTCAGAAGATGATTGCAGGATAGTCAAAACTGTTTTGATATAAAAAATAGGATTGTTGAAGTGGTTAAGAAATCGGTAAATGGTATGAATGTATGTGAAGAGGAATAAAAAATAATATTAAGAGAATAAATTTCAATTTAGCAGAGACATAATAGTATTGGTCTGACTAAGACATCATAATGCAAGAAAGACATTAAGAAATTTACTATGTAGCTTTTATCCCAATAAAATATGGATGGAGATTTAACAAAAGATAAATGAACTACTCTGAGATTCAGGCAGCTATACCTGGCAAGAGAAGGAAAAACAGCAACATCTTTCCAATCATCATTCAATAAAAAGAACCTGAAAAATTGGAATTTGAAAAATGAGATCTTTAAGAAGTGATTGAAGAATGTAAAGAGATTGGAAATTATTGTAACTGGCATAAGATGGTGGATGGAGACTTCTGAAGCATAGAGCAATTTACTTTGGTTTTTAATAAAAACATGAGACAAAAGTTCACAAACATATGAACATATAATGAAAAACTATCATAAAAATAAATTTAGAATCAAAACCTATAGCGTAAATTCAGATAGAGAAAGTATATGAACAAATTAAAGATGTATTAATAAATATTCAAAAAGTCATTGTTGGAGATTGATTTGCTGTGATTGAAGAGAAAAAAGAAGATTCAATGATTGGGAATTTTGGTCTTTGTATAAGAAATGAAACAGAAATACTCATCATGTTTTCTTATGGCAATATAATTTTGATATTGCCAACATATTTTTGAGCCACTATATAAAATTTAAGATACATATGGAAAATTCCGGAAGGCAAGAATATTCTCAGTTGATCTATATTTTGATTCAAAATAATTTTGTAGCCATGTTACACTGCACAAAGGTTGGGCAGAGACAGATTTGGATTTTGAATAAACACTGATTGTCATATGTATCTTTAAAAGATGAAATCTGACCAAAATAAAATTGAATAAAAAATTCTGCTAAATTTTAGGGAAATGATAGATGAGATTTTATCTGAAGAAAGTGATATAATGTAGTAAAATAGAAGATGGGAAGTAGTGAAGAAAGAAGTTATGCAGCAAAGAAATGCTTTGAAAAAGAGGAAATAATGGCATATAAGCTTTGTATAACAAGAAACATTTTTAACATGATAGAAGGAAGCAATATAAAATATCAAAGAAGAAAAAGAACTATAGAAATCTCATTAATAAAAAAAATTAGAAATAAAGGTTAGATAGAATATTCTCATAGAAAGACAAATGAAAATATGATAATAGGAAACAGAAAAAATGTTTAATGATATTAAAAGGCAATTTACATTTGGAAAAGGCATGAAATAGAATTAAAAATAGTGAGGATGAAGTATTGCATAATGAGAATAAAATGTAATCTGATGGCATAAAATATAATAGAATTATATGAGAAAATGAAAAAGGACACATGGAGAATGAAGAATTTCAAATAAATCATAATATCTTGGATCACCAATTTTAAAATCGAAAACTTGAAAAGTCACATGAATTGAAGTTTTGAAAACCAATAGAAATAGATGCAACTCCATATGACTTCTAAAAATCCTTATAAAAAGAGAAAAAATAATCATTATAAATTGCTAAATGAAATGTAACAGCAGCATCAATAATAGTAGAAAACTCTCCATACAGTAGTGCCCCCAAGTGCAAGCCTTCATAATCAATAGATGCAAAAAGGTTTCTGCATAAAATCTCTATCTAGCACTTACTTATTCAATATCTCCAGACTAGTTTCTAGCTTGTGACTTTCATCAGTGAGGAGACTTGATTTGATTGATTGATTGATTGATTGATTGATTGATAGATAGATAGATAGATAGATAGATAGATAGATAGATAGATAGATAGATAGATAGATAGATAGATAGATAGATAGATAGATAGATAGATAGATAGATAGATAGATAGATAGATGGATGGATGGATGGATGGATGGATGGATGGATGGATAGGTAGGTAGGTAGGTAGGTAGGTAGGTAGGTAGGTAGGTAGGTAGGTAGATAGATAGATAGATAGATAGATAGATAGATGGATAGATAGATAGATAGATAGATAGATGGATGGATGGATGGATGGATGGATGGATGGATGGATGGATGGATAGATAGATAGATAGATAGATAGATAGATAGATAGATAGATAGATAGATAGATAGATAGATAGATAGATAGATAGATAGATAGATAGATAGATAGATAGATAGATAGATAGATAGATAGATAGATAGATAGATAGATAGCCTGTGTAAGCATATATAATGGTGATCACATGGTAAATGAAATGTATTTGACTACAGAAGCATGCTTTAATTTTAAAAAATATAACAATAGCAATCTTAAAAAGAATGGAATCAAACAAAATAAACAACAGAGAATTTTAAACTTGTTTTCATATACTTTAAAAAAAAAATTGACTAAACTTATTTAAATATAATTGAACAAAATTTATTAGATAATTGATTTAATTTAGAAAAAATAGAGGTGTTTGAAAAACAATTTTGAGCTTTGATTAAATAAACAAATAACGATGGCCTGCATTTGATAATGTAAATTGGAACATAATGTTTCTAGCATTAGCGAATTGAAAATAAATTTTAGAAATAAAAATAGTACATTAATTATACAAGAAATAAATCTCCATTGTGGTAGAAGATGGAAATGCAACTAAAATAAGAAAAGGTGTATAACAGAGTTATATTTATATGAAAGAAATGATGAGAGAAATTAATTATGAAACAAGAGAATGACTGAAAATAAATGGCAAACTATTTGTATTAACAATATTTAAATGATTGGTTTTACTAGAAGAAAATAAATATGATCTGCAGATGTTATTGAATGAACATAATAATCTATTGAAAACAAGTAATAGGAAGAAGACCAATATAATGAAATATAATAAAAAGAAAACTTAGATACCCTCAATATAAATAGAAGTTACATTCTGTTATAGCTTTTAAACACATGAACAGCTTAATAGCATTGGATGAAAAAGGTATGAATTACATAAACAATGAAGTTACTCGAGCCATATAGCTTTCAATAGAAAATGAGAATTATTAACATCTAAAAATATATCCATTTATATCAAACACTTCATCAAGAACTACATTTGAATTATGTTTTTGTATGGTTCAGAGATATGGATACTGCTTAAATCTATGGAAAAATGAATTAAGGGTGTTTAAGATATAGTGTTAGTGGCATATAATGAAATTCCATAGACTGCTAGGATAAAAAATGAATAGGTAATACAATTTTTCTGAAGATTATTGCCCAAAGTGAAAATGATTGATCACCTAATGAGAAATTCACAATGGTGCTCATTGTTGCTGGCATAAAATAATGTAAGAGAGAATTCTTGGATGAAATTAATGAAAAATTTTCTTCTAGATTTATAAAAGATTTGGCATTAGAGAGAAGGTCGAAGAATATGCATTGAGGAGAAACAATATGGATTTTGAGAGTATTTATCTCAAAAATTAAAAAGAATATGTTCTGAAAAATGCAACATAAGTTTTCATCCCCCTCCCTCTTTCATTGAACAATCTACTCAACAATTTTTTAAAAAAATGCCCACAGAATCAGTCCACCAGATTATATATAAAATTAAATGTGATCAAATCAATTGTAAAGCTTTATATTGTGGGGAATCAAAGGCCACTCTATCAACAAGACTGGCCCAGCACAAATATTTGTATAGCTGAGGTATGAAAAGCTATGAATATTCCTCTATATTTATAGACTATGAGCAATAAATTCAATCTGATGAAAGCTGAAATTGTATGAACTGAAGGGGAAGACAGAAAATGAAATGTTAAAGAGGCTTGGATGATAGATAAAGATCGATTTGTCATAAACTAAAAATAGACTAGCATCCCATTATCGAAAAAATGGGGGTTATGAAAAAATCTGAATATTTTTAAATAAAACAACTAATTTCAATGAATTTAAATAATAAATAAACCTATCAAGTATACTTACTGACTATGAACACTAATGAAATGAATAAGCTATGAATATAATATGTAGTATATCGAAAGCAAGCTACATGTAAATAAAAGTGTTTAGATAAAATATATGGTTTCTGTATAAATGCCCAAACACTTATATTACTAATATTATATTTACATAAAAAAGAGATTAAAATAAAATCCTTGTTTCAACTTCACCTTCGAGCAGTAAGTTACAACTTGCACATTACGCAAACAAGTGAAGCTCAATATTAAGAGAATTATCAGACATTGAATAAATTTGCATAAATTACTACCCGTTGTTTAAAATAATAACTAAAGCCAACACTCCCGAGATAGGCTATGAATATGAAGACCAAAGGTTCTCAAAAGTGCTCAGCCTGTTAATTGTCTTAATATTGAGCTCCACTTGTTTGTGTAATGCAGCAAATAGAAAAGAGATGTAAGTTTTTGAATTACATTAAGTATTATCTTATTAGACTTGTTAATCATTATAATATGAACCATTTATTCTAACTTGAGCTTAATCCAGAGAATATTTATGAAAAAGAAAGAGAATATTTGTAAATCTGCTGCATTTTTGAAACTACCCATAGAGCAGTAGATATTTTTTTCTGAAAACCAAAGTAATGGTCGGAATTAAAGAATAAAGTATTGTTTGATTAATAATGATATAGATATTTTGTGCAATGCAAAAACAAACCATGCACATTATTTTCTATTCACTCCCAGGACACATCTTATTGATTCTTATTATGATCATTTAAAATAATACTCTTAGTATATTTTGGATAATTATCATCACTAATCAAGTATTGGATCTATCAGAAATTTCCACTAATTATAAGACTACAAAATTTTCATTATAATGCACAGAAAAAAATATTTACTGATGAGTAAACAAATTGTAACATATATATTTAATAACAATATTTGTAAGCCATTTTGTTACCAATGATAGATATTTAAATACAAGTTGATTTTATATACTTTTAAGCTAGATGTAATTAGAGGGAATTTGAACCCAGATTTTCAAGCTCTCTTTAGTCATTCACACCATCTTAAACAACCAATACACATGACCACATATATGCAAAAAAGATAAATGATCTCCAATATTTGGATTTCATGCTGAACCAGCACTCATCAGATTTGTACAATTGGATATTTGATTATAACATCAGACACCCTATAGACTCAAGCCCTGATTTAAGAATGGTCTGTAAGAGCTGTTGTATATAGAATGTACTCTCTAAACTTAAGTGTTTCACTTAAATTTTTAAAATTCTTATTGGCAGAAGAGTTCGTGCTGAGATTTATAATATTTAAGAAATAGCGCATTATCGGAAATTGACTTCCGTTTGAATAATTTCAAAGTTTTCAGCACTTTATAATATAGATTTACATTTATAAGCCATGTTTATCTAATTGTAGGTGGTTAAAAATGAGACACTGTCTTTTTCCTGTGATGGGTTAAATAGATTTGTACAATAGAATATTTGATTATAATATCAGGCACACAATAGATTCAAGCCCTGATTAAAGCATAGTCTGTAAGAGTTGGTGTATATAGAATGTACGCTCTAAACTTAAATGATTCACATAGGTTTTTAAAATTCTTACTAGCCAGGAGAGTGCATGGAGATTTATAATATTTAAGAAATAGTGCATTATCGGAGATTGTTTGAATAATTTCTTCATAAATATGTAAATATTTGATCGGTAATCAATTATGAATTTTTTCAATGAAGTTCCTTTGAAAATTAATTATTAATAACGAATTTATTTAAATAAAAATGATAAATTATTATTAAGAGTTGTTCACTTATAGATTAAGTCATAGCAAAATAATAAATAATGAAGAAATTTTGTTGATCTGGGCCGACTGATGAAATTAATTACGCAGAAATGTATTGTGGGAATTATTTGTTTTTTTTTCTGATATCTTTATTTTTTGAAGAGTATAAATAATTAGCAAAAGATATTTTAATACTTATAAGTATATAATTTTATAATATCACCACCATCATCCATGTTCAGTCATTATCTATCCACACTGGAGGGTGAAGGTTTCTCCTAGTTTAATCCACTTTCTCCATCTCTAGCCTTTTTTCCATATCAACTCAGCACACCTCATTACTTCATTCATTCATCTCACATGTGGTCTGCTTCTAGATCTTTCTTTGTCTATAATATATATATTTAAATGGAAATTATTTTTAAAAAAGAAATTTTTTGATATTAATTTGAAATAATAATGCAAATTGTGATCTTAATGCCTTTAAGTGATACTTTCTTGATTCTCTTGAAGTTTTACTTCATAATCAAATTATCTGAGTAGTCAACATCAGACTTATATGTACAAATATCTTAAAGGCAATAAAGAGTGGCCTTTACAATAAAATTAGATTGGCCATCTTTGTAAATTTCACTATATGGATAGTGCAAAATAAGATTGTCTTTGACAATGGATTGAACAATATGCCAGAAGAGCTTTTTCTCAAGTTACTTGATGAGGCCAAAGACTATGGTTGGAAAATATACCAGCACTGGTTAGCCAGTCAGACATGGGATCAACTGAAAATCTAAAGATCAAAGACCTATAGGCGTTTATTGGACTGTTATGGCAGATTGATTAACTGGATATAAGGATTCCTATGCAGAGTCTAAAAGTTGTTACTCTAATAAAACTTATGGAAAGTACAAATTGTGACATCAAATCAGAACTGCATAGATTCTCTTGTAAATTGCCACAAGCTAAATTAAGCGGTATCTAATAAGATTAATAAGCAGATGGTGGAAAGAGGACTATAGCGGAAACCCCGCTTTGATGTGTGGAAAACTTTTACTTGAAACCGCCTAGATAGCCACTGTATTGCTAGTCTTTTTCCTTTTGTTGTTATTTATTGTTAAAATACTGTATTCAGTGATCAACTTGTTGACACAAATAATGCTTAAGTAGCTTAATCCAATGTAATCCTTTATAGATGTGTCAGCCAGATGGCCTTTTCTTTTTTTTACCGTTTGTTTTTTCTTATTTATTGTTTTCGTTGTAGATCCACTGCCCATTTGTAAGTATATAATCTATAATAATAAAAAAGTAAAATGATTTCCATATTTATCTTCTCCAGGTGTGAATAAAGTTGTTATTTGAAATTAAAATAGATACTGGAAAAAATATCCGAGCTTAATCTTTTGCTGAATTTATAACTATAGTATAACTCTTCTTTTTATCACTCATGTCTGTATGTTTTTAATTTAAAAAATTATAGTCTTCATATTTTTTCTTATGATTTTTGTTAAGCTATAGAATGTCATAATAACAACAACAACAAAAAACAGAAGTTAAAATATTTTTTAAAAAATACACATAATGTAATTAGTACACGAGCTTTGCTGATCTTTATTAATTACTGTGTATGTGCTTACATATATATGACTTTTTTTTTAATTTAATGTATATATAAATATATGTTTGTATATTTCTGCAATGTTCAGTGCTCTCTAGTGAAATTGAAATCGTTAGTTGAAATTGAGTTATATAAATAATTTAAAATAAACAGAATAAACGTTCAGATTCGTCGGATATATTTTATTTTTAAACAGTGAATATTAACACATCAATCTCAATTCTGAACTATGTTTAAACTGCTTATGTAGAGACAGACTACTTAAATTGACCATTATTAAAATCGCTGCATTAAATATGTAATATTAGTAAAGATACTGAGAGTCTCTAAAGACCAGTAAGGAAGCTAAATAAATAAACAATATACTTCGAAATGTATATATAATAAGATTTATTTGGTAAATAATAATGTGGTAAAAACAACATAAAAAGGTAACAGTCCATTAATATTCATACGCTGTTTATTTTCCTCCGCTGAAAATAGTCTTCTTCCACACCAGAAGTAATCCAGTTATTATATTTGTGCTTTCAAATCAAATATCTCTTGAAACACAAATAATATCAAATTTCACGTATAGAATAAATTTATTAAAGTTCGCTAATATTAGTGCCTAATATTTATGCGTTATATATTAACCCTCTTCGTTCCCAATTTCTCTCTTGCGGATTGTTAAGCTTCAGTTGATTACTCTTCGCTAGTAATAACCTTTTCAATACACAAACAAGTAACTGCTTCTTAATCACTGCTGGTCGATCCACTAGTCTATCATTGACCATTCTTTACTGCTGATCTGTTATCACTTTAAATCAACACTAACTTTACTGCAGTTTAACCATTTTATCTGCTTGCTCCGGGGGACAAACTAATTTGTCTGCAACTAGCTTTATTTGCATACATATTCTATTCTAATTAAATATATATTTTGGGAAAATCTCTCAAGTAAATTTCTAGAGTAATTTTCACCAATAAGGGGAATGATAGTAAAGAAATGTGCGTACTGTATTTTAAAAAATAAATAATATTTTGTTTATATACATAGTTGTATATAAGTTGATATTTCATTTCTACCCCTACTCTAGAAATATTGACTTAATTTATTACTAGGTCTGTAAACTTATCAGGTTGTTTACCTTTATGTTTGTAGCGGAGTTTTGGGAATAACTTTGTTTTATTTTTTTTTAAGTAGTTCCACTTTCATTTTCCTCCCGTACAAATACCTGTTTATCATCAATTAATTTAACTTGGTCTGAATCAGTAATTAAATCTTCCAATAAAAAAAATCTTTTTTTCTAATTCTTTTTCTAAGGTTTTATTTAGACGACTATCTGCTAAGATAATCTCATTACGACTATGAAAGTGTTTGACACGTCTTTTCAACTCCTACCCGACTGTAATTTTATTATTCTTATATCTTATGATATTATTTTGACTATTTCGCCAGGTGTCCATTCACAATTAAGTAAGTCACACATCCATGTTTTTTTCTCCTACTATGAACTTTTCCCAATGTTGAACATTATCAATTTTACAAATAGTTGGTACTAACTTTTTTAACTGAGTCTGAGAAGTGCTATATTTTTTTCCACACCCAATTTGCTTAAAGTCGCACTACCAGTATTTTATGTTCTGGACCTTAAAAAGTTATTATTCACATTTATGTGAATACCCAGGACCAATTTTTTTTTTAACAATGACTGAAATTTTTATTTACTAGTAAAGTGTCAGCCATTTCACACTAGAAACTAATTTTATAAACACTATCACTTTTCCTTCAATATCAATTTTATTGCCATTTATGTCTATAGCCATCACATCTGTATCTTAAGGTGTTATCTTCGTTTTACATTTTCTTCTAATTTTAATCCAATCTCTGTGAGATATCATTGACAGAGCAGCTCCACTGAACACATCCATTTTTACTATTTGTCTGCAAATAACTGCTTCTAAATATATGTGATCTTTTTCTCTGTTATTCAGCCCCTTTACACTAACATTCTCGTAATTTAATCTTCTTTCAGATTTGTAGTCTACTTTTGCAAAATTAATAGCTCTACTGTTCCCAAATAACAGACAGATGCTAAATGACCTTTTCCCCCACAGTTGCTACAATTTTTGTCTCTATGTTTACATTTAGTTTTAAAATATCCAGGTTTGTCTCAACAATAGCAATTTTGGTCTTCTCTATCACTACAGGGTTCTGTGATAAGTTTAACTATATTTTGGTTTTATTCGCAAAATTTGCCTCAACTGTTGTGGCTCTGTGATCTCCATGGCATTATTTCGTAAAGCAACTTGTGTCACACATTTCTCCACAGCTATATTATAACTTAGGTCAGGGTCATTCATCAATACTTTTCAGAAATTCTCAACCTCTATGCCTTATAGAAGTTGTTCCAATAATACACATTTATTTCCAGACCAAAATCGCAGTGTTTAGCCAGCTTCCTTAGAGTAAATCATAGTTCATGTATTTTTATGCGATAGTTGTTTTTGGTTTCTCAATCTCAGCCCTGTTACTCATTTGGAAACTCTTGGAGCAAAATATCCATTTAAAATTTCTACACAACATTATATTGAAGTTCCTCTGGAAATTTGGCATCAGTAAATCCATTTCTAAGCTGTATAATGTCCTGACCCACAAAATAAAAAAGAATCAATACTTTGAGACACTCATCTTCCACTTTATTTATAAACATATAATACTACATGAGTTCTACATAACATTTCTATGAATCTATGTTGGTTATATTGAATTCATGGATAGCGCAATTTAATGCCACTCTATTTTTATTATTCACTGTAGAAGTTATCTCATGTTGAATCCTGTAGTAGTCTTGTTGACTGCACCAACTGCTGTATCCTGAGCATCTCTAAAGACCAGTCAGGGAGCGAAGTATATAAACAATATACTTTGAAATGTATATATATAATAAGATTTATGTAATAACAAATACTAATGTGGTAAAAATAACATTAAAAGGTAATAGTCCATTAATATTCCTATGCTGTTTATTTTCCTCAGGTGAAAATAGTCTTTTTTCACAACATGAGTAATGCCGTTATTATATTTGGGTTTTTAAATCAAATGTCTCTTGAAATACAAATAAGCATAAGATTATAGAGATAGATTTTAATTTTAAAAAATATTAAATTGAAAGATAATATTGTTATCAATGTAACTAACTACTAAACTATTAAACTTGTGTGCATATATATATATATATCTGTAATGTTCTGATATTTTGCGATAATATTATTTCCACACTTAATTCTAACACTTCGACAATTCAATTTATTTCCTTACTGTAGCTAGCGCTTTTGAAGACAGTTCTGTTGCTGATTGTTTAACGTAAAAGATGCAAAATTATGCAAATCAGGTTTGCCATTTATCAATACTAACAGCCATGCTTTTTTGCTCTATTTTAGAGTTAGGGTTTCTAGAGAATTCAGTTAAAACTAAATGATAGAATGATATATTTTAATGATCAACTTAGATTTTTTTCAAATAGCACAATTCCGTTAAAAAGACGGAAGAATAATATAAATCTGTTATATGAATTTTTTCTACAGTACATGCTTTTTCATACCTGCATTCCAATATGTAATATATGGGAGGTTTAAACTCAGACTTTCACACGACCCTCAACTATCCAGGCTATCTCATACTGCTGAAACATTTGATCACACACACGTTGAAAAGATAAATAATCAATATACATATTTCATGCTAAACTAGCACTCATCAGTTGGTCCAGATTATCATCTATCAGATTTAGTATAGAGAATTTTTAAAAATAATAGTGATTCCAGTAAATTTAAAGTAGAAAAATAAAGCATGGGAGAAAACACATAAATGAAGTTAAAAAATAAATGTATTCAGAAATTAAAATAAATAATAAAATAAATGTATGAAGGAGTACCCAAAAATAATCGAAATTTTATAATAAAAAATTGTTTATTGATTTTTAAGGGTTATAAATATTTCAAATTACTTTTCATTTGATACAATACACTGGTCTAAAGATGTTTTTGATTATTTTTTTTTTCATATGTCAAATGTGTTGACGGTGAAGTGAACCTGGGCCAGCTGCTTGGAAGGCAGCTATGCTAACCACTGGGCCACCAATGCTTGACATGTGTTTTTAATTTTTCAAAGTAAACTGAGAACACTTGCAAAGTAATGCCTTTTAATGCCTGTGGCATTTATTTTTTTACCACTTTTAAGCCCACAAAAAAAAAAAAAAATTGAGACATTTTTTTCATTTTAGAAAATTTTAAAAAAAATTGCCTGAAGTGAGATTGAGAGAATATGGTTGATAGATAAGCTAGGTTATGCTAAATTTAATTAAAAAGTATTTCACACTCAAGACTTTGAGTGATAACACTTTGTTGAGTTGAAACTTGCACTCTTCTCTTTGCCACAAAATGGGACATTTTCATTTTATCACATCACCATAAATCAGGATTGGGCAAATAATGGCCTGAGGGCCACAAGCAGCCACTAAGAGTTTTTATGCGGCCCACCAAGACAATCAGAAAAATCTGCCTTGGACTGAGATTTCCTTCCCATTGTGCGACTGAATATTCATCTCTTATTTTCCACTAGGCTGGCTACATCAATACACATGTGCAGTGTAGATACACATGCAGTGCTTTTCCAGTTGATCTTGTTAATTTCAATTTTGTCTTTGCATTAGCAAATATATATATTTCCAACTTTAGTGAAACCATGAACCCTCTGAAAAAATGTAAAAATTGGTAATGAATGTTGTGTTTAATGAAGAATGGAGAAACAAATATTTCTTTGGTAATACAGGGAATAAAGCAGTATGTTTATTGTGTCATGAAAAAAGGTGCGGCCCTCCGCTAACCTTCGCTTCCATAAAGTGGCCCCCGATGCAGCCCTCCGCCAACCTATGCAGCCCCCAAACCAAAACAATTGCCCACCCCTGCCATAAATGTTTTAGAACTTCCAGATGAAATGCCTGACCATTATGAATTAAATCTGAGAGAAAAATGTCTGCATCAATAAAAAAAAAAAAAAAAGAAAATCTGCATTGTTTTGACTTTGGACTTTACTTGCCACACTTTTTAGGGATGTAGCAAATTTAATATTTCAATTAAACTCCTCATAAACTTGTGTTTCTATGAGATGAGCTTGTTTGTAATCTATTTCAAGCATTATAATTGTTTTCCCTGTTATTTTCTGTAAACAAAAACAGAATTTCACATTGTTCAAACTTTTCAGTCATTATAAAAGTTGTCAAATACTCAAAATGCATTTACAAAAAATGTTTTTTGTTGTACCATGATTTCACATGGTTATGTTATTTGGCAGATTGATGTAGAAAGGTTTATGCAAGAAGATATATAACAGCAGAAGCATATACTACAACAGGTATACAAAGCAGAGAACAATTGTTTATTTTTGGGTTGCCCCATCAGATATAGGATTGAAAAAATATTTAATAGTTAAAGCAAAAACTACAAATTAAGAAATTATTATTATCATATAGTAGGTATAATGTAAACAGATTTCTGGGGAGGAATGTAGCAATATGTGTTCATATATCTCAATCAAATTTAAAAAAGGGAGTAGTTATCATTTCAAATGAAAGTTTCTAAAAATAAATTTAAAAATGTTTATGAAAAATTTAGTTTATAAGTGCAAATAAACTTATGAAATTACTATTTCATTTAATTGATTAAATTGAATAACTGAGAGTTTAAGGTGAGTAATGGCATTTGAGCTATTCTATCTACAGCTTCAAACTAGTTTTGGATTACTGATCATCATCAGTTAAAAGCATAGACCAAATCTTTTATCCAGAAGTTAGCTTTCCTCATATTTACTATCAAGTCAATAGCATAAAATTCAAAATCATTTTAATGTTTTGAATTCAAAGTATCTCATTTGAGTTGGTTATGTTTTGAATTCAAAGTATCTCATTTGAGTTGGTTATGTTTATGCAGAGATAATCATGCAATATTTAATATATGAGATATTTATCATTATAAATAGTCAAAATAAGCATCATAGATCACATGATCTTATTCTCTTGAGCTTGTAAGTTATAAACAATAAGGATTGACAATTCCTCAACAAGCTTTATGGTAAATACTTAGCCAGCGAAAGCATTTAAAATATCTTTGTCAGGACCCCCCCCCCAAACTCTGACCATGGTTTCGTGCTTTGGCACAAAAAAAATATTCTAATATAAGTATATTATTTGGTACTTATCTATTAGTTTGGCAGTAAGATTTCACATAATAAGTATTTTTGTAGGGTAATCATCATTATATCACTCTTATGCAAGATAGGTAATGGTTTCTATCCACTTTTAACATCTTATCAAGGATGTAATTATAACATATAACCAATGACATGTAAAAAGATCTATGATCCCCAAGATACACATTTCATGTGGAAGCAGTACTTGTCAGTTGGCTTCAGGTCATCCATGCTAATTGATGAGTGCTGCTGCAGAAAGAAATGTGCATCTTGGGTATCATAAATCTTTTTCATATCTTTGGTTATATGTTTGTAATTACATCTCTCCACAAAGTGTTAAAAGTGGATAGAAACCATATCTTACCTTGCATGAGAGTGACGTTATGAAGATTACACTACACAAATATTCATTATTGGATAATCTCTAATCTAGTGAATGACTAATAAAAATTATCAATTCACATACATATTCATTGGGCAATATTTGTATAGACCTATAACCTTATTTATTGGAAATGATACAAACGTCTATTAACATACATTTGTGTTTTTATGAGAAATTATTTTATACCATCCAAACTTATAAAGATTTTTTTATTTTTAAAAATAGTCATCTCTAACTTTAAGAAGTGTAAATGAAACAGAGACCCATTTACGGTTTTTGCCAGAAAATGATCTTCCAACAAGTAAACTTCTAACAATCTAAATTTATTACAAGTTTAGTAATCAACTTCCTGCCCCCCCCCCCCAAATTAATATACATATATTTAACTGTGATATTATGTCCATTTACAAAATATTGTTTTTTTAGCATCACTGTTTTTGTTTTTTTTCCCATATGTCATAGCATCGGTCGGGAGGCGAACCCGCAACAACTGTCTGCAACCAACTACTTGTTTGCAAGGCGGTTGCGCTGACCTCTCGGCTAACAACGCTTGACTTAGCATCACTGTTGTGAACTAAACTTTTTTACTCAAACCATGATCCCGTTATTCTCTTTCAACAATCCAGAACGAAACAGCATTGTTTAGTCATAAAATTAGCAGCAAAACTAACATTTTGATTAATAACTTTCTCCGCATCGGAATATTATCTAATATTCACTTGCAAAATTAATTCGTCTCTATTTTAGAAGATTGTAAATAGATTTAATACGGTCCTTATATACAGATTTGTGTGTGCCAGCAACATTCATCACCGTCAGATTAATACATACATACCTTTTATTTTAATAATTTTATCCAAAAATAAGATGCAGATTATTTATATTAATTAATATGAATATTCAAATGTCAGTTGTATAATTTTGAATGTTAACTATCTGAAACATTTATGCATAGTTCTATTATTTTCTATTTTAAGTATATAAGGGATTCGAACTCAGACTTTCACACGATCCTCTCATATTGCTGACCCATCTGTGTGTGATCAGGTAGGTCAGCAAGGGTCGTGTGAAAGTCTGAGTTCGAATCCCTTATATATTACATTATATGTGCAGGTGTGTATAAGCCTATACAGTGTATTAAATTACATATTTTTAAGTATATAATTTATTTAAAATTTTATAATGTGATATAAATTTATGCGCAAGCAAACTCTCAACACGCATTATTTAAATATTTACAAAATATTAAATAATCAAAATTACCCAAAATTCACCACTCAAAACAAGTCTGTTTGTAGCAGTGAAATCAATGGTTGTGTTTTAGAATTTATTTTTTCAGCTAGTCTAGTTGAGTTGTGAAATTGGGGTAATTTTGATTATATATTGACTAGTTTAGCTTTAGGCTTTTAATGTTTAAAATATTAAATATATACATCGCGTGATGTGTGGATTAGTATCTTTTCTATAACAAATTTTGAAATATAAGAATTTTATATAAAATTAGCTATAAAAAGAAAATCTGCAGAATTATTTACATAAATTCTATTTAATTAGATGTAGTACTGAATAAATTCTATATATAAGCGAAGTAAATATTAAAGCACGCTACAATCTTGCTAGTTGAATAAAATTTATCGAAAGTATAAAATCAATATATTCTGTATTAAGACAAAATGAAAAATATATTCTGTATTAAGAAATATGATTTTTTTCTATAGCACAGGTTTTTTCATACCTGCACTTTTATAAGTAATATATAGGGGGGTTTGAACTCAGACTTTCACATAACCCTCAACCATCCATGCTATCTCATACAGTGGATATACTTGATCACACACGTGTCGAAAAGATAAATAATCACCAATATTAGTATTTCGTGCTAAACCAGCACTCGTCAGTTGGTCCAGATTATCATCTCCACATGTATTAAGACAAAATGAAAAATACATTTGTCAGACACCACATAATATTATAACTATTTTTAATTTTTGAGAAATTATTTGTTTTTTGTACTAGAAAAGCTTTTAGAGAATGGAATATAGCAAAACGTGGGCTGCACGTCCTTTAAAATTATTTTATTTCTATTTGATTTTTTGCCTTCATCATCATCATCATCATCAACCATTATCAATCCACTGCAAGATGAAGGTCTCTCCAAGTTCAATCCATCTTCTCCGATCTTTAGCTTCTCTTCCCCGCATCATCCCTGCACACTTTCTCATCTGCACACTTTCTCATGCCTTAAATAATCATAATTGCTTCTTTTGTTTGTAACTTTAACTGATTTTTCTGTTTTTTACTTTTTTTCTTTGCTTCTTCTGCCTTTAAAAATATGAACATTTTTCTTAATTAATAATGATTTTTTTTTATTTTTATGTGTCAAAGCGTCGGCCGGGCAGTGAACCCCATGACAACTGCTTGTAAGGCTGCTGTGCTGACCACTTGGCCACCAATGATTTTTTATCACCCATTTTGAAAAATATTTTTGCTTATCCACCCAATTCTTTTTATATGTAATTATTTCTCAAATGTTGTCAAATGGAGTTTTTTTATAATTATTATCCAAGTTTCAGAGGTATATAATACCATAGGCTAGGAAAAAAAAATATTTTTGGCCGTAAGTTGATTAGCCATTGATAGATAGACATTAATTTTTTTCACCTGTTACTCAGATGTAATTTATTCAGTTTTCTAATTATATAAAAGCAAGAAAGTGATGTATTGTTTGATTTTCATTATTACATGTAATCTTCCCATTTTACCGTTTAATTTAATAAACACTGACGCTCTCTGCAATTTTCTAAAATTCAATCTTACTATCTGTAAAGATTTCTGTTGTTTCAACTAGTTTCATGGAATCCTTTATCTCATAGGATAACATATTTTCTTTTTTTAGAAAAAAAGTTATTTAATACTTTTAAATACAAATTTAAAATAAATATATCAACAATTGCAAATTTTTAGAACAGAAGATATCTATCTACATAACTATCTTCTTTTTTTTTTTTGTCGAACCAAATAATCTAATTAGAATCCTTTCATATGTATTAAATGGATTATGTCCTGTACATGTGGGGTTCAGATTGATCTTAGGTCAACATGGGTGTGACAATAATCTCGGCTCAGGATGGCCTTTGAGCATTCCATCATCAGATTTTCAACTGGATGGACAGTTGAAGAGTTGAAGTGTGGAGTGGATTGAAGCCTGTCCATTAAACTATGAGGATAGTCTATCTTAATATATATCTGAGCACTTATATTATATATGTGTGTAAAGATGATAGTCTGGACCAACTGATGATTGCTGGTTTAGCATGAAATACGTATCTTGGTGATTATTTATCTTTTCAGCATATATGTGTTTAGGTGTATCAGTGTTATTAGATAGAGTGGAGAGAGGTGGGTGGTGTGAAAGTCTGTGCTCATATACCCTATATTACATATATATAGCCACAGGTATATAACAAGCCTGTGTTTCAGTTACTAATTAGAATAAATAATTTTGTTTCCTAAAGGATAATGTTAGTATAAACACGAATAATTAAAAATTATAAATAATATCTGAATAAAAATTAAAAGCAAATCATTTGCCCTAGTGCATTAAAGTATGGTTCTTTTATTAGCAGTGATGAGTATTACATCTAACTTCAATTGTTTGCACACGCCCTTGTTTATCATTAATACATTGATACAAATCTTACTGATTCAAATTATCCTGCATTCATTTTTTGTTCTTCAAACAAAAAGTAGTAGCGACCATAATAGATTTGAGCTTGGTGTTCAAAATATTCTGAATTAACTTAAATATTCCTTAGTGATCAGAAAATATCTCTTAGTTCAACTCTGTGGACGAATTCCGAGTTGAGTTCACAAAAAAAAGCATATTAATATTAAAAGGAATTTGGAAAAAAAAAAATCCATGTTATCACCTTTTTTTAATGTGTAACAAAAACTTTTTGTCCCTAGATATTGTTGATACCAAAATAATTAATTTATGAAATATAAAAATGATACTCTAATTTTGAAAAATCATTTAAAAAAATTTTTTTTCCCATATGTCATAACAACGGCGGGAGGCGAACCTGCAACAACCGTCTGCAACCAACTGCTTGCTTGCAAGGCTGCTGCGCTGACCTCTCGGCTAGCAACGCTTGTCTAAAAAATTTTAATATCTAAATGTAGTATGTTCTCTGCCATATAACAGATTGGACTAAATATTGGTGATAATTTGGAAATGTTTGCCATTTCCTTGTAATCTATGATTATAAATGGATATATGGGTTCTGAGAATAAGTGAAGTAAATATTATCAAAATAAAGTTCACAGTTTTTAGTAAAGATAAAGAAATGTAAATATATAAATTTATAGTTATATAATAATCAAAAACTTGACCTTTATGTCAGTTGGCATCAAAAGATTGAGATTTTTTTTTATTAATAAATCTGTAGTCATGAAAATACTTTGCAACACACAATTTTTTTTCCAATTTTATTGTTTAAAGTTGAAGTTATGAAGAGATTAAACAGATATACAGTTAGGATTATACACATAATTTTATTAAAATAAGTAGGCATCCAAAAAACAAACAAACATTGGAACTAAAAACATGATTGCACTGCTTTGTCATATGATATCCATTGATTATTCAGTTGAAAAAAATGCTGAAAGAAAATGGATATGAAAGCATCCAAATGAAGGTACAGCAGAAATAGATTATATTTTGACTAACAGAAAATGCATATTTCAAGATTGTAATGTTCTTAATAAATTTAACGCAGGAAGTGATCATCGATTAGTAAGATATAAGATACATGTTAATGCAAAACTAGGGAGACAACATTTATTAAGAAAAATAATATTCACATTTGATATTCCTAATCTTAAACAAGGCAAAACTCTCTCCATACAGTAGTGCCACCCTGTGCCAACCAGAGTAATCAATGGATGCCAGAAGGCTTGTGCATAAAATCCCTATCTAGTGCCTACTCATCCAATATCCCCAGACTAGTTTCTGGCTTGTGGCCTTCATCGGTAAGGAGCCTTGGATCTGAGAGCACAAACCTTCTGGCATCCATTGATTACTCTGGTTGGCACAGGGTGGCACTACTGTATGGAGAGAGTTTGCCTTGTTTAATAACAATTATGTGCTAGTATAAGAGATAGTGATCATGTGATGTTTAGTGATATTCCTAATCTGCAGAAACATTCCAATGAATTTAAATTACAAATCATTTTTAAATATTAACAGATTTTGAACATGATTTGGATTTGAAAGAAATCAGTAGGAAGATAAGTGATCCACTATTTAAAATGACAACAAAGATAGCTGGTAGAAAAAAGCAGCAATTGATCAGTAAAACTTCTACTGAAGCAAAATAATTTTTTTTTAAAAAAAGGAGTAATATGAAAATGTATAAAAATGATGCATTAAAAAAAATTGAATAATTAGAATTTTGTCAAATGGTATGAAAAAGAGTTGATAATGATATAAGTATAATTGTGAATTAATAATGAAAACTATAGAAGAAAATAATAGTTTTAAGAGTGTAAAACAACATCTTAATACTGATAGGAAAGATTTCTGCAATAAGAAAAAAAGATGGAACTATTACTAAAAAGAAAAATATTATGAAAGGTGTAGAAGAGTTCTATTAAAAATTATATAGAAATAAAGAATAAAAAACAGTACGTTCTACAACTACTATATTTTCCAAATTGCTCAGAATTTTAAATGAAGAAATAAGATATTCAATTAAATCTATGAATAAGGAAAACTTCTAGGTAATAATGATGGAATTATAATCAATATCTTAAAAAAAGCGGTGAAGAAATAGCAAATTGTTAGCAAAGTTATATATCAAATGTTTAAATGATAAAGATATACTAGATGATTGGAAGAATGCAGTATTAATATTAATATTTAAAATGGGTGATAAAGAAGCTATTAGAAATTACAGATCTATCAGTTTTATACAAAAAATTTTAGTCAGATAATTACAACTCGTCTACAGAGAACATTGGATTACAACCAACCAAAAGAACAAGCTGGATTTAAAAGTGGTTTTAATACAGTGGACTATATCCAAGTATTGAGAGAAATTATAGAAAAACCAATGAATATGAGTTGCCATTATGCTTTGGATATGTAGATTATGAAAATACATTTGATTCTATCAGCATTTCTTCAGTGATTAACACATTGGATTATCAAGGCATAGACCTAGGATATTATCATATTTTGCAGAATATTTATGAAAATACAACAGCAACAATTGGATTACATAATGATATTAGGAAGATATTGAGAAGGGTGTAAGATAGAGTGACTCCATTATTTTGTGGGTTGAAAGGAAAAGCTAAGGAAATAAAAGTAAATGAAGATTATTTATGTCATGTAGCTTTTGCAGAGCATGTAATTGTTTGGGTTTTTTTTCAAATAATGCTTCAGAGCTTCAGAAAATATTGCAAGAATTATCAGATTAAAATAGGACTGAAAGTAAATATTAAAATAACTAAAATAATGTTCAATGGATTTTTTTCAAAATAAGAAAATAAACATTGATAATGATAGTTAGAGAAAGCATTGGCTAGATTATTACTACAAATAGAAACATAATGGATAAAATTAATCATAGAATTAAACTTGGTTGAAGTGCTTTTGCTAAAAATAACTTAATATTAAAAGGAAATATACCTATTTGTTTGAAAAAGGTTTTAATAAATGCATTTTACCAGCTCTTACTTATGGATCTGAGACATGGATGCTGAATGGAAAAGCAAAACAGAGACTTCAGATCATTCAATAAAATATAGAGAGGTCCATGTTAGGAGTAACAAAAAGAGATTGAAAAATGAAATGCATGGATGAACAAAGAAACAAGTATTATTGATGTCATTGAAAAAATTAATGGACTGGAATTGGGCTGAACATATTGCTAGAAGTGATGATAATAGATTGACAGTTGAAATCTTAAACTGGATTCATTTCAAAAGATTGTAAAAGACTTAGAAAAAGACCTCATGAAAGGTGAATGAATGAAATAAGGAAGTGTGCTGGGATGGCATATAGAAGAGAGGCTAGAGATCTGAGAAAGTGGATTGAACTTGGAGAGACCTTCATTCTGTGGTGGACTGAAAATGATGATATGAATTTTTTTCTCAAAAAAATTACAATCATGAGGACTAGGCAAAATTATGTTCATAAGAATTTTAATCCATAAAACTGATTGAATAAATATATATTAGCTATTCTACAGATTTTATAACAAACTGTTAATATATTTTGTTGTTGGACATAATCAAAGTTGTTATTTACAATGCTGTACAAAACTGATTTTGCAGTCATTAAAAATTAAAATCTTCTTTACATTAGATATGTCAGAAATAAAAACATTGAATGTTTTATAATATTTATGGATGAAAATTAAATAAAGTACATTAATCAAATTTTAATTCTATAATCAAAACAGTATTACATATTGCATAATAAATAAACTCTACATTTTTAATGTGGAAAATGTAGCTTCAATGATATCACTATATTATGATGTCATCAATCTTAAAATATTACCACCATCTTTGAATTTTTTTAAAGATTGTAAATCAAAATAGTGGGTACAAATTGATAACTGCTATGCAAATCCTTATATAAAACTTCATCACTAACTAATAGGGTAAAAGTATACATAAAAATAAAACAATAACCTTCAATTGTCATTTTTAAATGAAATCTGGTTTTCAAGAGAAAGCACTTCTGGTACCAATAGTGCATTCACAGCCATTTTGAATTTCTAAGGACTGCCCAAAACCACCGCTGACCCACGCAAGCAATAAATGACATTGAATAATCTACACATGGTCGAAATATGACTATTCTTTACAAAATCACAATTTAAATCAATAATTAAAAAATTAAAGCACAAATTTCATAATGATCTCATGTGATCAAGTGTAGATACAATATGCACATCAGAAGATCAAATGTGAACAAAACTATTTTTTCTTATCTCCATTTTTTTTTCTAACTACATGTAACAAAGGAACCATACAACATCACAGTTTCTTTCTGGTAAAATAAAATCTCATTAATTATAAAATTAATTTGCTTTATTTTAACATGTAGTTATAGGCATGAGTTGTGATAAAATTTGTATTTTAGAAGTTATATGCTTTTAGTATTTTGAAATTATAAGCTTGGTTTGATCAGACTTTTGCATATTTTGGTCGATACTTCATATCATTGAAAACATCCTTTCCCTTCCCTACATACTCTGGTCCTTTGCACTATCGTTATTGTAATAAAATTTGTATTCTAGAAGTTATAAGTTTTTAGTAATTAGATGGCACTTACTGCCATTTTGAATTCTAAAGACGAACCAAAACTATTCCTGACATATGCAAGTGATCCTGTGCTGATTATTCAATGTCATTTATCACTTGAATGTGATAGAAGTGGTTTTGAACAATCCTTAGAATTTGAAATGGTGGTGAATGCAGTCTAAATCAGATCCATCACTTCTTTATTCTAAACATTTTTGCATGTCATAATTGATCAATTGCAGAATAATACACATAAAATCTTTCTGCTTCACAAAATAGAAACTTTGAGGACAAGAAATTTACAGAATAAGAAATTTCTATTTATTATTTATATAAACTTAAAAAAATAGCATGCTTACAAAAGGTGCGATATGAATTTTATAACATTGTGTGTAATATAATAATATAGTATCCTATAAGAGGAATTGTCTTAAAAAATTGTCAGTATTCATCTTTTTGCAACACATATTTAAAATTTTTAAATGAAAATCATTTGGTTAATAAAAATTTAATTGAAGTTTAAATTTAAAAAATATACAGTATATTTTTTTCTTGTTTTTTTTTTTGTTGTTGTTGTTATTGTTGTTTATTTTTTCTTTTAAAACAACTGTCATCCCATTTATTAATAATAAAAAAAAAAATCTTTTTCAGAAACAGTCAAATTGGGGAGGAAAAAGACAGTTTTTGTCTCTTTTTTTAAACAAATGTTTAGCTTTTTCTAACTTTAAGATGTGAAGGAAGAAGTAAATGTTAACACTATATTTGTTAGGTTATCATTTATTTTTGTTATTTTCTTCACATAAAACTTACATTTTTGTATTTATTTACTCCTTACCTTTATGTTTTTTATTAAATATGTGATCTTGAATGTACAGCATATTAATATTTTTCCTATGGGAATTTATCTCCCGTTGGTCATTAATTTGATCTTCAAATGATTTTCTAGAATCAATCAAACATAAAAAATGAAGTCCCCTATATAGGAAAACACATAGTATTTGCAGCATGAGTTATGTAAACGATATTATTGATTGCTTTTAAAACAAATAGACAGTATAATAATTTTACCTGTAGGTTTTTTTAATAAATTATTAAAAAATAGTAATTAATTGATGTGAACTCATCCTAAGCCAACAGAAGCTTATCTCAAATAATGAACTTATTCTTAGTACCGCCTTATCAAAAACCGATTCAAATTACAATAAGTCTGACCAATAATGGGATAACGATAAAAGAGAATTAATAGCCAATACATAAACAGGCTAATTGGATAACTAGGTTAGTGAATCCATTTATTTCCAGTAAGGTCGGCTGTCTGACTATAAAAGTAAACAAAAACTTACTTTCAGGTGGGCAAACAACATCAGATAACTGATAGATGTTGAACGACGATATGTGTGTCCACATTATTATAATAAGCAGTAAGACCTGCTAATCCTGGAGCAGAAAGCTTCTAGCTATATTCATCACCCGCCTTCATGGGCTGGAAATGTCAGAGTCTTAAAAAAGAGATCACAGCATCTTTCACAATCATTAGTTGTACCGCTTATAACTAGATTTGCATAGTTCGCCATTAATAACGGAGGCGAAGCATCGTATATAAATGTATATATTCTGTGTATAAAATACTCTCTCTATATATTATACATACACATAATAAATGTTGTTATATTTATTTTTAAAGTCGGATATTATTATTATGTGTTCAGGAATGTAGTATTACTCCCAACTAGACTTTATATAAACACAACACTAATAAATTAATTTTAAAAAAAAAAAAACTAAAAGTTAACAATTTTATAACATTATTCATTGTCTATTTATTTGATATGAAAGAATTGACTAAACAAATTTATCGCCTTTTTTTTTATATTTTTCAATCAATAATTTTACTTTAATAGTGGCATAAGTATGGATCAACTGTAAGTACACTTTATACATATATAGATTATTCTACCCGTAAGTCCGATTAGAGGATAACGAAAACGAGAGAAAAAAGAGAATACACATTTTTAAATATATATTAAGAAATCAAAAGAAAAATTGATTAAAAATGATGTTTTTATGTGCGAGTTAAAATCTCGAAATAGGAATATGAATTTTATTCTTCTTTTTAATTCCTAGATTTAAAATATGTTAAATAAAAACAGCGATAGAAGAATATAAAAAATAAGGTAACTAAATTTTTAGTCGTAAACATCTGTTATTATGTTTAAAGAATTATAACTTTTATACAAGCATTTATCTAAATAGATTGCGTCAAAAACATTATATTTTTATGTCTCACGTAAAGATAATATTAGAAATGCAAATTTTACTTGAAAAGTAAGTTTTTATATCATTGCCATGTCAAAATACTAAAACGCAATTTTTAAAAAAAATTTAAATCTGTTATTTAATAATCACGAATGGTAGGCATTCCGTGATTTATTTGTTTGATAAACGATTTTTTTAAAAAAAAAAGATTTTAAAAACGATTAACATCCACTGCAGGAAGAATGTCTCTCAAAATTTAATACAGCTTCTTCGATTCCTAGTTACTCTTCCCCATAACACATCAGCAAACGTTCTTATTTCATCAACCTATCTTACACGTGGTTTCATTCTAGGTCTTTTACAATCTCTCAAGATCTAATACAAAACTTCAATTGCCCATATATTTCCATCCTTACTAACATTATATTTTCAGTTCAGTTCCACTTGTCTCTTAATTCTTTGAACGATATCACTGATACTTGTTTATTTTCTCACCTTGCATTTCATTTTTGATTTCTTCTTGTTACTTCTAACGTAACTCCTACATATTTCATAGAGTGGCATGAACGTATCTACATTGTTCTTCTGCTAAACTGGTAAAACAAATATTAAAAATATTTTCAAAAACATAGGCATATTTAACATTCCATCCAAGTTTAATTCCATGATTAATTTTATCTGTTATGTTTCCATCTGATTAATAATAGGATTAATATTTAGAAATAAAGTGTGTGGGATTTTTTAATAAATTGTTCTTAATCAATGGCTGCAAAATTGGGGCTAAAAAATTGTGCTCAAGAATATGGGAAGAGAACTTATGGCAAAAGCAATATATCAATAGTGTCTCACATTAAAGCATTTTACATAAACTTCAAAATTTACATATAATGAAAAACTCTTTCTAGTAGTGATTTTAATATATCATCATCCATGCTAAAATGTTTGATAATAAATTTATGTGTGCTGTCATTTCAATACATTCATTTATTTATTTATTATAATAGAATGATCAAGTAAATAATCAAGCGCTGGTAGCCGAGAGGTCAGTGCAGCTGCCTTGCAAGCAGTTGCTTGCAGACAGTTGCCGTGGCTTCGCTTCCCAGCCGATGCTTTGACATATGGAAAAAAAATTATGTATAACTCATTTCTTTTTATATTATAAAAAGCAAAAAAAATATCCCTTGAATTTGATGACGTTTTTGAAAATACTATAATTAAAAGGTTCAACCGTATAGTTTTATTGCTTATAAGAAGTTATAAAAAGTTCAAGCGACCCAGATTTGCTAATACCAAACTGTGCAGGGTTTTCTTGCTTAAAGAAAATGTTATGCTACAAATATATCTTGTTACATTTTTATTTTCAAATGTCAAATTCGCTACTCCCACAACTGTGACATTATCCACTTAAAAGCAAACATAGTAATGATCATCACTAATCCTTTACTAAACTAAAGATTATCTCTAGCACAGATATAAATTTTAAACCTTATTGCATCTTTATTAATATGACTTTTTAAAAATGTGGAGGTTATTTAATATATTTATAAAAATATTACACATGGGAAAAAGAAATGTGCATAATCCCATGTGTGCATGTGTTTAATTAAAAAAATCAGATTCATTAATCTTTAACTGAGGTTTAAATTTTATATTTGTGCTAGAGATAATCTCTAGTTTAGTAAATGATTAGTGATAAATCATTACTGTATTATCTGAAGTGGATAGTGTCAATGTTGTGGAAGGAGTGTGTTTGACACTTGCAAATCAAAATATAACAATTTACTATTGAGAAATATTCTTCATATAATGGAGATATATATGAGAGATGGTTATCTGGGCCAACAGATGAGTGCTAGTTCAGCATGAAATGCGGTTTGGGGGTCATTTGTCTTTTATTGTATCTTTATTAATATGATTTTAAAGAATATGTGCAAGTGTGGAGGTTATTTTAATATATTTATAAATAATATATCCAATCGTAATTTATTTCTAGAGCTACAACATAAATGTTCTCCAATATGGAAATTTTATTTGAAGAAGGCTACAACTAAATAAATTTTTAATAATCTATAAATATGATTTAAAATAACCTTTTTAAAAAATAAGAATAGGACCATTTGTTTTGTTTTTTTAATTAAAAGTTTTAAAATATGAATCTCTAATTGCTCTAAACACTAATATAATTTAAATAGATCAGATTAGTGACAGAATAATATTTCCTAGTGTTATATCCCTTTAATAATAATAAAAAAGCAATCAATAAAATGGTAATTTTTTTTTTGGTTTCATGATTAAATAAAATCTATGTACAACACTTTTTTGAGGCAAAATTTGTTCTATTATCTAATACAAGCATCTTCAGAGACCAATGATAGGAAATCTTTTCTAGTTTAGGGATAATTTCAGAATATATGTTTGGATCACTTTGTATTGGGCCACCATTGATAGGGGCCATTGTGATTATTATGCATGCAATGTATAGTTTCTCTATTATGGTCTGTGTTATAACAGAATCATTGTTTTTTGGCAAGTCTAATGCATTTTTAATATAAATTTCAATGATATCATTCATTTCTGGCTACCAGACATTGCTACACGCTCTATCTCCATTTTGGCCAGTTTACATGACCTTGATGTAGCAATTCAAAAATTTTGTAATAGCCAAAACTCAGAATCATTATCTTGTCTTGCATTGCTATACAACCTTGGTTGAGATACAGTTGTTCACATCTACCCAGAGATTTTTGTGTATGTTCTGAGAATATCAAATTGCCATCCTTTGCCAATTGATTTCCATCGAAGCTGATAATCTGAACCAGGTTTAATTAAATTTCTGCATAATATACCCAATTTCAATCCATGAATATTGTTTTAAAATGCATCATTATTTAATGCTTTCAATTTATCTGGTATATAAATAGGATATTTGCATATCAAAGTGATTGCTTTTCCAGTATTCTAGTTTAAAATCATAACCTATCAAAAGATCTGTCCAGATAACATTATAAAACTTAGATAATCTGGAATTGCTTTACCTTGAGTTCCCAATAATGACTTATGGACTGTAATCAGTTTAAACATTTTGACTTACAATTATGGATTTCTTTAAACCCCAAATGCAATATCTTGCAGTTTCTGGTTTAATTAACTATACTTTTGTTCATGGTGGACATCTGGGATGTGAAAGCTATTGATTTCCTGTCATTGCAGGTGAATGTCTTCACCTTCACCCTACTCCATATATGGAAGCATCTGTAGTTTTGGTAAAAATGTTCTCTTGCTCCACTCTCCAGTTCCAATGAGGCTTTTTTTTTAAGTAAGTTATAGAGATATTAGGATATATTTGCTTTCCTTTCATCAACACTCAAAAATAATTATTAAGGCCAAAAGATGCCTCTAGCTCCTTTACTCTAGACTGTTCAGCATTCTGTATTGCCAGTTCATAGTCATATACAGATTTTTTCCCCCTTGAATAATGATGATATGGCTTAGGCTTTCAATCAAATGTTAAATATATTTGTTTTTACATTAATTTTTTTTATAAATTATTCACATCACTGATTTTTATAATACCAAAATTCTAGATATATGAAGAAAATATTATCTATGAGAAAATCTGTTGAAAACGTTTGAACAGCGTAAACAAGTGTGAAAACTAAATGCTACCGACTCTTTATCAATATTTTTATAAAGCCAGTTCACTATAAAAAAATATTTCTTGTCTTTTCTCTAAATATGATTGTTCAACTATCTAATATAATAACTAATGAAAATACTTTCACACATAGCCTCAGTATTAATTGAGTCATAACAATTCTTCAGCATACAATAATCTTTACAAAAATGGAAATTTTATTGAAATGTTGGAAACTTATTTTTGCAAAGAGGTTTCTGTGTTGGTTGATAAGGGCTTTTTTAAAAGACTTTTATTGCTGATCATAGGAATTTTTTAGTGCAAAGGACTGTTGCATAGTATTTCCAAAAATTTTTTTTAATTTTATCTTTTAATCGTGAAAATCTTTGTTATAATATGTATGAATTTCAAAACTGTATCTATTTTTGACATGAGGGTAATACAAGGATGAACAAATGTTCACCTCTCTCACCCACATCATGAAGTACTGTTGGAAAGACTTTGCTCTGAAGTAGGTTTTAATTATATATAATTTTATTTTACCACTTTCTAAGACCTTATCAAATTTGTCTGTAAAATATGCTATGCAATGAATGGTAAATACCATTTAAAAGCAAACCTCATTACAATTTCAAATTCCTATCATTTCTTCTTATTTTATTTAAAAATAAATGCTATACTGTACAAAGAATAGGAACAATGCAAGATATCTGGTGTGCATAAATGTGCACAAAAATCATTACAATTACAAAATCAGAAGAGAGTGCTGCAATCAACTGAGATGAAGTGCTATTCTCAAAATAGTGGCCTAATCCGTTGAAGAAAACTGACAGAGTGCAAAATATATTGTACACTATTTACATTTTGCAAAAAAATTATTCATATGGGCAAATGTGTTAGGATTGTGATTTGTCAAACAGCAACTGTGATAAAATAGCAGTTCAAGAAATAATGGAAACAGAATAAGAAACAATAAAATAACATAATTTATATTAGACTACCTACATTCAGAACCAAGAAGAACAAACAAAATATATAGAAAACAAATGTAGTGCAAACAATGCAAGGATGTTTCACTTACAGTAGCTACACAATGTTTCAAATAATATATTCTTTTAATTTAATAAATAATTTAGACTTTATGAAAACATTTTTATATATGCTTTGTAAATATGATCATTCAACAAAGATGCACTTTTGTGGAATACACTCTAATTCCTTTATAAAATAATATAGTAGTAATATAAGTTGTAGTGCATACTGTTAATGATATAACAACCATCAATAAAAAATCCTTAATTTATTTAGTATGAGTGCCTCCATTAATGATATTGTTATGAAATACTATTGGGTATTATGAAAAAAATTTGCTTTTCCCATTTTATCAAATAAATGAATGTAAAAAACTATTTTGACTTATTGTCATGACATTCATTTAAATACATTTTATGAAAGGAATCACTGTTTTATTCCATTACATTTCCATTACCTCTACTCAACTCATTCATATTCATTACTCTTTTTTTTAATTTTTAGTATGAAGTTAGACATAATTATTTTCTGTATTTTTTTCTTTGATAGATCATATCTTAGGGTTTTATTATGCACAGTATTCTTCAACATTAGTTTATTTTTTATTTTTTTACTTTTTGTTTTTTGCCAGATATTTCTCTTTCTCCATGCTTACAGTTTTAGTGTTGATTTGGCTCCCTATGTTTTTCTATTTTCCAAATGTTGGTACAATAAATATAAATTTTAATTTGCCTTCGTATTCCATTATGGTATTTCATGCAATTCCATGCTAAGAATGATCTTAGTAGGATAATGAATAATTTAGTAACTTATAATCAAAATTCTGAGATTCCTGTACACATTCTTATAGAATATAATTAAAAAATCTATTGATGCTCTAATGAGAAATTGACTTTAAATGTAATTAATATGGTGCAATTACAATTAATTTTTGGAAGGATGCAACATAATATTTTTAAATAGAATACAGTATTTCTAATTATTCTTATCATTGTCATCTTTAAGCTTATGTCAATGTGGAGAATCAAATTTGATATATATATATTGTAATGGAATATAATATGCCGTTACATTATTTTAAAATGAAAATAAAAGGATCATAAATAAAAATTGATTTATTAAAAAGAAAAAACTTTAAAAACTGAAAATTAAAAGTTGTTTAATATATATATATTGTCGTGCTGATAGAAAAAGTATTTGAAAGTATTTTTTTTTGTAAAAAAGTAAAAATATTGAAACAGATAGGCTGTTCCTCATATAAATATTCAAAAGACCCCCCCCATTCAAAATGTCTAGCGTGATTCAATTTAATTGGGAACGCAATAAATTTTGATTTGTTTAAATAAAATCATATTTTTAATTTTGTGATTGATGGATTTGAATAAAATATTATATCATCTTATTTTTTTTTATTTGTCTCAATAAAAAAAAAAGAAATTAATTATCCAATCATTAAAAAGAAAGAAAAGAGATACTTGAGTTAAACTGAGGCAGTATTCAAATTAGACACGTCGTGGGAAGAAAAGAACTTTTTTTTCTCTCTCTCGTCTTACACAGAGAGGCAGAACATATTAAATTTTTTTTAAAAAAAAAAGGTGTATTACTTAATTCTTTCGACACATTAAAATGGAAAAAGAAAGCTTTACTAGAGGAATTATACTGAAAATGGAGTAATTTAGCGGCTTCACTCTCTCCACGCTGTGCCATGACTTTCCATAGATGAAATAACCTGCCTTCTTTAGAATAAACTAGGCTGTAAAACTGGAAGGTAATTATGTTATAGGAATGTTTAGACATCTTTACCATAAATTATAAATTGACATCATGAAATATCTACATAAAAATTATTTTTATAAAATATTAAAACATATTTATCATATGTTATAAAGTGAATTTATGAAACGGTTGCATACGTTTTGTTTAATAAAATATTAAGACATCTTTATCATACGTTATAAAGTGAAGTTATGAAATAATTACATAGAATTTGTTTTATAAAATATTAAAACATCTTTATCATATGTTATAAAGTGAAGTTATGAAATAATTACGTAGAATTTATTTTGCAAAATTTTGGAACATGTTTATCATACGTTATAAAATGAAGTTATGAAATAGTTACACGCAAATTTATTTATAAAAATATTTGAACGTATTTACTATATGAATTAGAAATGCTTTAATTGCATATTACTTCTATCTGGGTAATGTAACAGAATTTATGTATATGAATATACATTTATATTTGACTAAATTATAAATGCTCTACAAGCCAAACAGAGTTTATGTGTAAGAATATACTTTTATATTTGGCTAAATTATAAATGCCTCAATTATCAAATGATAAATGCTCTACAAATCATAAATGCTTGACTGCTTCTAAGCTTCTTATAATGTAACAGAGTTTATGTGTAAGAATATACTTTTATATTTGGCTAAATTATAAATGCCTCAATTATCAAATGATAAATGCTCTACAAACCAAGAATTGCTGAGTTCAAATGTCTACCAATCGGTAATAATTCATAAAATGATGAAATGCTCTACAAATCATAAATGCCTTCTAAGCTTCTTATAATGTAACAGAGTTTATGTGTAAGAATATACTTTTATATTTGGCTAAATTATAAATGCCTCAATTATCAAATGATAAATGCTCTACAAACCAAGAATTGCTGAGTTCAAATGTCTACCAATCAGTAATAATTCATAAAATGATGAAATGCTCTATAAATCATAAATGCTTGACTGCTTCTAAGCTTCTTGTAATGTAACAGAGTTTATGTATAAGAATATACTTTTATATTTGACTAAATTATAAATGCTTTAATTACCAAATGATGAATGCTCCACAAACCAAGAATTGCTGAATTTAAATATTTACCAATCAGTAATAATTCATAAAATAATAAAATGTTATATAAATCATAAATGCTTAACTGCTACCAAGCTTCTTCTCATAAAGGAATACAAAAATGTATTATTGTATAAACCATAAATGCTTGACTGCTTCTAAGCTTCTTATAATGTAACAGAGTTTATGTATAAGAATATACTTTTATATTTGACTAAATTATAAATGCTTTAATTACCAAATGATGAATGCTCCACAAACCAAGAATTGCTGAATTTAAATGTTTACCAATCAGTAATAATTCATAAAATAATGAAATGTTATATAAATCATAAATACTTAACTGCTACCAAGCTTCTTCTCATAAAGGAATACAAAAATAAACTATTGTTGAATTGGAATATTTCCAAGCTTCTTCTCATAAAGGAATACAAAAATAAACTATTGTTGAATTGGAATATTTCCAGGCTTCTTCTCATAAAGGAATACAAAAATGAACTATTGTTGAATTAGAATATTCCCAAGCTTCTTCTCACAAATGGATTCAAAATAAACTATTATTGAATTAGAATATTTCCAAGCTTCTTCTTGGATTCAAAATGAACTATTGTTGAATTAGAATATTCCCAAGCTTCTTCTCATCAATGGATTCAAAATGAACTATTGTTGAATTAGACTGTTTCCAAACGTCTTCTCATAAATGAACTTGTAAATGAACTATTGATAAAAAAAAGAACTGCTTCTAGCTCTTTCATAAGTAAAATGAAAATGAGTTATCATGTGGATAAAATGAACTTCGTTAGAAATTGCTAATTAATTGTTATTTAATAAATTTTTTTGTTACTAAAAATTAAATTGGTTATCCAGTTGTCCAGTTTTGCTTTGTTTTATCGCATCACTCATCAATTATAGCACTGGTTCATGAGAATCTCATGCCTTCTGAGCTACGTCTGACATAACTAGACCTAGGCCAGTCAGGTTGTAGTGAGACGGAACTCTAATGGCGCTGTTTGGAAAACCAAACATATAAATGTTTAGATGTTTCCAGTCTTTATGGTACTACATCCTCTGATGAGCAGGAAATATTGTTGTAGGAGGCATTAACATCTGCATTAGGAATGTCAATTGATAGTTTCTTCCTACAGCATGCTCATTAGAAAATTGTTACAACTAACGTAATAAAAGGGTTGTATGCGGGTCCAGTTACATTTGTCGTCCAGCTGTGAGGCTTTATCCAGCTAGCCTAACCATAGGCACCTATTACATTGTCATCTTACTGTGAGGCCTTATCTGGCTAACATACTCATAGACCGGTTAATTTGCCACCTTACTGTGAAGCCTTATCTAGCTAGCCTACTCATAGGCATAAGCAGATCACGATTCTGTGATATGAACAGTGCATATGATGTAGTGATGTAATTTGTTCAGGAAGGATAAAAAAATAAAAGCTTAAAAGAACAACACAAAAATGAATGGCATAAAGAATGAAACTGGCATTTCAAAGAAGATGGAGTAAGGTCATGGTGTGGGTGGAGAGAGAAGCTTACTAAGTCAGAAAACAAAGGAAAAATGGTGAACATAGAAACTCAGGAAACAGAAAAGATAGCCATGTTAAGGCAGCTATTAGATATGGTGAAAGAACGAATAGAAAAAGAGGATAAACAAAGAGAAGAAGATAACCAGAAAAGAGACAAACAAAGAGAAGAAGATAACCAAAAATGGGATAAACAAAGAGAAGAAGATAACCAAAAATGGGATAAACAAAGAGAAGAAGATATCAAACAAAGAGAAGAATATAACCAAAAATGGGATAAACAAAGAGAAGAAGATATCAAACAAAGAGAAGAATATGACCAAAAATGGGATAAACAAAGAGAAGAAGATAACCAAAAATGGGATAAACAAAGAGAAGAAGATATCAAACAAAGAGAAGAATATAACAAGCAAGCAATAGAAGCAAACCAAAGAATAGAAAAACGAATTAAAGAAGCAGTGGAAAAACAGAATGAAAAGTTCAACCAGTTAATGAAAAAAATAACTCAGTCTAAAAAATTGGATGAGGAAGAGACTTTGGAATTCCCAACCAAAGATATTTTAAAGGAATCACAAATTGAATATCCTATTACTGATGAAGCAAAATTTGAGATTGTTAAAAAGGAAGAAATTGAAATTACAAAGAGTGATCTTGAAATTGTCAGTCTACCTTCAGGAAAACTTCTGATTGTGGAATATACCTCTAAAATTGAAAATAAAGAAACAGTATATACAGAGGCTGAGAATGAAATTGTATCAAATACAGTAAAAGAGTTTCAAATGGATGAAAATGAATCTAATAAAGCAAAATTAAAATCTTCTGATCTTCAAGAAGATGAAAAACGTGAAAATGAACATAATCAAAATATAACAAAGGGACTGTCCAGTATAGAAGAAAATGTTTCAGAAAAATTCTCTGATATATGCTATGAAATAGTAAAGGAGATAGAGAAAGAAACCATAAAATGGAAAGAAAAGTGTGTTAGTCCTCAGCCATATATAAAAATTATAAACAAAAGCTTAATAAACTCAAATCAAAAATTGAGTACAGAAAAAAAATATATAAAGACAGTTATTAAAAATATAGTTGCTTACGCAGGAAAAGACACCAAAAAGGAATCTGAAAACTCGGGATTTATCAGTGTGAAAGAAATTAAACAACAAGAAACCTTTGCAAATACCAAAAAAATAATTACTATGGCAGAAGAACCATTTAAAAGGAAACTTTTATGTAAAAATGAAGTACCACCATGGAAGAGGAAAAAGAGAAAATTCACAGATGGTATTAATGGCCCATATCGGACACGTATAATTAGAAGATCAAACAGTAACAATGATCTCCAAAGAAAATACAGAAGCGAAGAAGCAAGACATCACAGTAATGTTAAACATGATAAATTTTTCAACAAAGAGATGATCCAGAAGTATGTCACCTCATAATCCAAAAGAGGACTATAGGAGAACTGATCATGATCCTCAGTCTCCCAAACCAGGTTGCAGTTATGATTCAGAATAAAATAGAGATAGCTGATGGAAAAAGTTTGTGAGTGTGGAGTAGTGATGGATGAACTTGTATTTTTCATGTTGAGATGGTGGATGATTGAGCAGAGCTGCTTGGATGCATTGTGTTATGATGCTCCGAAGTATATGCTCGGCACTATCCAGACCTGGATGTTGTGCTTCAAGAGTAGTCCAGCAGTGCGTATATATAGGTCTCATGTATAGGCCTTGGTCTCATGGATAGGCCAAATGATAGCCCCTAAGACTCACCGAAGCTGAGCAGGGTTGGCTGAGTGCCAAATTGATTTTTTTTCTCTGGCTCCTATTCTTGGTTGGATGATACTTCTAGGTACAAGAGAGGTAGTGCTTAAAAATGAGATATTTTCTCGTGACGTCATGAGGCGGTGTGTACTGGTAGTTTGTGCTTGGCCGTCTACTTATCCTGGCATTGGAGGCTATGGTTCATGTATTCACTTTTCCAGCTCATCTTACCCATTCATCAGCATATCTAAAACCAGGCAGTACTGAGAAATAATGTGTATAGTATATGGAATGAAATCGTACTTCCAGGCGATTTCATCCCAAAATTTGGTGAGGGGTAATGAAACAGATAGGCTGTTCCTCATATAAATATTCAAAAGACCCCCCCCATTCAAAATGTCTAGCGTGATTCAATTTAATTGGGAACGCAATAAATTTTGATTTGTTTAAATAAAATCATATTTTTAATTTTGTGATTGATGGATTTGAATAAAATATTATATCATCTTATTTTTTTTTATTTGTCTCAATAAAAAAAAAAGAAATTAATTATCCAATCATTAAAAAGAAAGAAAAGAGATACTTGAGTTAAACTGAGGCAGTATTCAAATTAGACACGTCGTGGGAAGAAAAGAACTTTTTTTTCTCTCTCTCGTCTTACACAGAGAGGCAGAACATATTAACTTTTTTTTTAAAAAAAAAGGTGTATTACTTAATTCTTTCGACACATTAAAATGGAAAAAGAAAGCTTTACTAGAGGAATTATACTGAAAATGGAGTAATTTAGCGGCTTCACTCTCTCCACGCTGTGCCATGACTTTCCATAAATGAAATAACCTGCCTTCTTTAGAGTAAACTAGACTGTAAAACTGGAAGGTAATTATGTTATAGGAATGTTTAGACATCTTTACCATAAATTATAAATTGACATCATGAAATATCTACATAAAAATTATTTTTATAAAATATTAAAACATATTTATCATATGTTATAAAGTGAATTTATGAAACAGTTGCATACGTTTTGTTGAATAAAATATTAAGACATCTTTATCATACGTTATAAAGTGAAGTTATGAAATAATTACATAGAATTTGTTTTATAAAATATTAAAACATCTTTATCATATGTTATAAAGTGAAGTTATGAAATAATTACGTAGAATTTATTTTGCAAAATTTTGGAACATGTTTATCATACGTTATAAAATGAAGTTATGAAATAGTTACACGCAAATTTATTTATAAAAATATTTGAACGTATTTACTATATGAATTAGAAATGCTTTAATTGCATATTACTTCTATCTGAGTAATGTAACAGAATTTATGTATATGAATATACATTTATATTTGACTAAATTATAAATGCTCTACAAGCCAAACAGAGTTTATGTGTAAGAATATACTTTTATATTTGGCTAAATTATAAATGCCTCAATTATCAAATGATAAATGCTCTACAAATCATAAATGCTTGACTGCTTCTAAGCTTCTTATAATGTAACAGAGTTTATGTGTAAGAATATACTTTTATATTTGGCTAAATTATAAATGCCTCAATTATCAAATGATAAATGCTCTACAAACCAAGAATTGCTGAGTTCAAATGTCTACCAATCAGTAATAATTCATAAAATGATGAAATGCTCTACAAATCATAAATGCCTTCTAAGCTTCTTATAATGTAACAGAGTTTATGTGTAAGAATATACTTTTATATTTGGCTAAATTATAAATGCCTCAATTATCAAATGATAAATGCTCTACAAACCAAGAATTGCTGAGTTCAAATGTCTACCAATCGGTAATAATTCATAAAATGATGAAATGCTCTATAAATCATAAATGCTTGACTGCTTCTAAGCTTCTTATAATGTAACAGAGTTTATGTATAAGAATATACTTTTATATTTGACTAAATTATAAATGCTTTAATTACCAAATGATGAATGCTCCACAAACCAAGAATTGCTGAATTTAAATATTTACCAATCAGTAATAATTCATAAAATAATAAAATGTTATATAAATCATAAATGCTTAACTGCTACCAAGCTTCTTCTCATAAAGGAATACAAAAATGAATTATTGTATAAACCATAAATGCTTGACTGCTTCTAAGCTTCTTATAATGTAACAGAGTTTATGTATAAGAATATACTTTTATATTTGACTAAATTATAAATGCTTTAATTACCAAATGATGAATGCTCCACAAACCAAGAATTGCTGAATTTAAATGTTTACCAATCAGTAATAATTCATAAAATAACGAAATGTTATATAAATCATAAATACTTAACTGCTACCAAGCTTCTTCTCATAAAGGAATACAAAAATAAACTATTGTTGAATTGGAATATTTCCAGGCTTCTTCTCATAAAGGAATACAAAAATGAACTATTGTTGAATTAGAATATTCCCAAGCTTCTTCTCACAAATGGATTCAAAATAAACTATTATTGAATTAGAATATTTCCAAGTTTCTTCTTGGATTCAAAATGAACTATTGTTGAATTAGAATATTCCCAAGCTTCTTCTCATCAATGGATTCAAAATGAACTATTGTTGAATTAGACTGTTTCCAAACGTCTTCTCATAAATGAACTTGTAAATGAACTATTGATAAAAAAAATAACTGCTTCTAGCTCTTTCATAAGTAAAATGAAAATGAGTTATCATGTGGATAAAATGAACTTCGTTAGAAATTGCTAATTAATTGTTATTTAATAAATTTTTTTGTTACTAAAAATTAAATTGGTTATCCAGTTGTCCAGTTTTGCTTTGTTTTATCGCATCACTCATCAATTATAGCACTGGTTCATGAGAATCTCATGCCTTCTGAGCTACGTCTGACATAACTAGACCTAGGCCAGTCAGGTTGTAGTGAGACGGAACTCTAATGGCACTGTTTGGAAAACCAAACATACAAATGTTTAGATGTTTCCAGTCTTTATGGTACTACATCCTCTGATGACCAGGAAATATTGTTGTAGGAGGCATTAACATCTGCATTAGGAATGTCAATTGATAGTTTCTTCCTACAGCATGCTCATTAGAAAATTGTTACAACTAACGTAATAAAAGGGTTGTATGCGGGTCCGGTTACAATATAAAGATTGATATTTTAAAAATAGAAATAATGTTGATTTCTATAATTTTAGAAAATGGAAATGATTGTTTTATTAATTAAATGATTGTTCTAAATCACACTAGCCCTTGGGGCACTCGAATAATTAAATGGTCAGATAAGAGAATACAAAGAAATTAAATGACCAATGCAAGCACGAAAATGACAGCACGGACCGTAACTGAAACATGAGAGGATTAGTGACGTCTTGCTCATTGAATCCCAAGATTTGATGATAAGATGCTGAGAAAAATATAAAAGCAAAATGATTATTATAATTCTTATCTTAGAGCTGACTATAAATATATCATTATAACTAGCTATATTGCAGATTTTCACGATGTGGAAGTCTGCAATAAATTTAATTTTCCGGACAACCAGCTGAGGCCTCTGGATGACAGTTCCTGATTAGATCCATGGCAAGTAGTGGTTTTGTTTCAAAGAAGGACAAAATCTATGAGATGGACTTTTAAATCTGCTCAATCTGTAAAGTATGAACTCTTGTGTCTATCTAATAAGAACTTTTCTAAAATTGCAATTAATAGCTGAAAATAAGAACTCTTATCTGACTTAAAGAATGCAAATTCAATTATTAATATTTTTATGCAGATGTTTAAGCAATCATTTCCATTTCTTTTGTGTGTGTGTGTGTTATGTGTTGATTAAAATGTATTTTAATTTAAGTTGGGTGTGAATAGCTATATAGATTTGTTAGGTTTATGTTAGTTTAAGGGATTTTAATTTCAGGCTATTTGTTTCATGGTTAGGTCGATGCTTGTGGAGGGATATATGGTTGTTTATATTAATGTAATGTGAAGTGTGTTTACCACACAGGGCAACATGCCCAACTGAATGCATGACCCCAAAGAGGCAGTCATATCGTTGAAATGGTCGCAGACGTATTTCCTGCACCAGTGACCCCTTCTAGCTCTATGGACAGGGATTTATAAGTCAGCAGAAAGACTGCTCTCCTCCAATATGTAGCACCTTTAAAAAAAATTATATACATGATTCCTTAGTCAGACAGATGCACATTCCTGTTCTGGACACGGATCATTTCCTTCAAATAATATGCTGTCAGATGCTCATTCCTGTCGGTGTGGTTTTATGCTAGCATCTTCATATTGCATTGGTTGTGATTATATATCTGGAAGTAGGCATTGGGTTTGGCTGCGAACTTTTAGTTTGAGATTGAATGAAGGTTTTGATAAGTTTTTAAGTGAAAAAAATCTATGTAGCCTATCTATACTCAACATGCTAAAGTAAAATATAATTAAAATGTCCATCTGTGCGGACTTTATTAAACAATAATTTAAATTTAAAAATAATAATAATAACCAATTTAAAACTAATTGTAAAGTCTAAATTTATTCCTCAATTTTAAATATAAATATTATATATGTGCGTAAATAAATGTTTGTGTGCTAATTACTGGCAGTGGCTTCTTTTATTTTATTGTTTTAAATATTAATATATTTTGAGAATATAAATCTATTAAAACTTATCAAATGTTTAAAATCTCTGCTACTCTATGAGCTAGTGACATTGGGCTAATGGTCAGAATAAAATATATATAAAAAAAAATTTTTTTTTTTTAATCTTAACTTACGTATCTGCCTACTATATAAATTTTCTCGGTTCACATGGCCTAGTGGCGCCCTGTAGTGTGGATACGATAAGATTCTTTCATTGACCATTAATATATATATATATATTGTAACCAAAAGTTAGTCAACAGCAAACTGGTTCATGTGGGAAGCCAAAAACTGTGACTGAAAAATCCTACCCTGCACTGTAACAGGCTAAAGTTAACTACTACAATACAAAGCTGTTACAATATAATCCAGTCATGGCCATGGTACACTGCAAAGACCTATCGCAACATTACTTGATGATACATTAAGTTATTTAATATAAATTGTATGAATTTTTAATTAACTATAATTCTTCTTAACAACTGAATCTTAAAACTACATCATCAAGTCTTAATTTACAAATTTATTTGAGACTCAATGGCCGACCATGGACAAGTGGCATAATCTATAAAATTGCTAAACATTACATGGTAAATATGGGCCATTTAATAAGATGGTAATGAATCTAATCAGCTTAATAATATAATTGTCTGTAGGTCAGATATCCTCATGCTCTAAATATAAAAATGTTCTATAAGTTACTGCTTTGCAATGGAAGGTGAGTAATATGAGCTTTAACTTCTTTCTTGTTAACTCAAATATCAAATCAAATCAATAGCAATGAAACTCTTAGTGGAATAAATGAAATACTTGCTATAGTATTAGAGAATAGGTTCAATTGTTATACTGGCTAGCACATTTATTTTTAATTTAAGTATTAATGTCACAGATATCAGTAGAGATAACAGATTCTGGATTATATCCCAGAATTAACAAAGCAGAGTGGAGGTGATGTAGAAAGTAAATGGGATTTTAATATATCTTGTACATCATGAATTACCGAAAACAAAAGCATTAAAATGTTCTCTGAATGTTTCAGTAGATATTGTATACATCATCAGAGACAATATATGCTCTAATATCTATTAGCTATTTACTATGTTGGATTTCTGACTCTATGTTGACAAATAACAATAGTACAGATAGGTTAAATTATAAAATTAACATTTATTTATGATTCAATAAACATGTAAATAGTAATTAGTCAACAATATTCATAAATTAAATGAACTATAAATAATATAAAGTATCATCACATCTAATTGTTCTACATGAATAATATACATAATTAAATAAATAAATAATAAAATAAAATATCATCACATGTACTTACTTCTGTACATGGGTATGTGCATTAGTTTTAGATAATACAATCTAAGATTTTATTACAAACGTACTGATTTAAGCCCTTGTAGGGATGAGAATAGATTCAAATATTCAATCAATGGCAACCCCAATATGTCAAAACCAGAACCAATGCACCAATACTTCAAAATTATAATAATACTGACAACAGTTGCTATTAATAAATCTATGAAAATTAACTATGATAAGATATGAAATCAAAAAGGAAATTTGAACTCCAACTCAGCTGGGATATCATATAATTGGCCTACAATAAATTATGACAATAATTTACTTAAATGCCCTTTTATGGCTGATGACAGAACATGTGAGGCAAACATTAAGATGAGGGGATCAAGCATACATTTATATAAGAAAAAGCAATGCTATACCTGTGGATGTACTCATTGGCACAAAGAAATAATGAATAGTAAGTACCCTGTGGATTTTCTAATCAACAAAGCAACTAGCATAATTGCAGAACTTTCAGTAGATTAACCACCAGCACAGAAAAAACCATAATAACATTAAAATAGTATTAACACTCACTTTCTTAATAAAATAGAAATAAATTATCCTCATCAATCTGCTAAATTAGAAGGCATGTGCAGTTTTACAAGTGTGAACTAAGGGCCAAAAGATATAAGAAAACTATTACAGGAAACAATTGAGATAACAGCTGACCATAGACCAGATGGTATGAAAGAATATTACCTAATGTTATGAGTATAAGCGTAGAACCCTGGAAAGACCTACAGGATGAGGCCATGTGGTGATAATGCATTATAGATACATTGGATTAATCATTAAATTTTTATGCAAGCACTGTTCCCTAAATTGACTCTCTTTAATTCCTATATCTAAGTGAATAAGTAATTGTTTAATACACAAAAGATTATATATACCGTGAATTTAACATACTTATAAGAGAATATAAATTACAAATAAAACGTAAAATGCATGTTCATTAAATTACTACACCAGATTCAAAAATCTATTGGCTATTAGCTAATCAATTAATAACGCATTTCTCAAACTTAATGACAAATATAAATTAAATATATGTTTAATTATAACATAGAATCTTAAAAGTTGATTGTATACTTCTTCATCTCCATTTATAAGGAATATGTATAAATTAATTGATCTACACATAGGCTCTGAAGATCCAAAATATTTTGAGAGATAGGATATATATCATTTTAGTCAGATTATCTGCAAAAGTTAATGAAACTGCATGGCTTTATTTTAGGTGTTATTTTAAAATTAAAATAATTATTACTTTCATTTATAAGTGCCGAGGACAACGAATGGCAGTTCAAGCAAATAATTACTCCAAGTTCTATAACAGCCAAAATAGTTCCTGGTTAACTGTTATTTGTTTCAACAACTCTATTGTAGTTTTAATAAGATAACTCATGATGTTGTTTAGTTGAAAGCAGGATTATAATTAATTCTTCATTGTCATTCAAACCCTGGAGCACAAAATATTAAATATAGCATTTCATTTCGCACATATAGAACACTCCCATATATGTTAAAGTTCATGAAAGTAAACTTTATCCAAGATTGAATACAATATCTTATTCCACACATCCATAACACTATGTGTTAAAGTCATGAAATCAACAATTTATCCAAAGTTAAATATAGTATTTCATTTTGCACATGCACAACCCTACAATATGTGTTAAAGTTATGGAGGTAAAATTTTATCCAAAAGGCTAAATATAGTCTGTAAACAATAAGAATTTCAAATAGACTGATATTTTAGAACTGTTATTCCTGTTGTCATGGTCAACAATAATCCCTGGCATTTCAGTTGTAGACCTTGTGGAAGATTATCAGCAGCTGAATTCACAGTTGGGAGACTCAAACAGGTTAGTTAAGATTTAGCTATACATTTTGCTATTAGCACCAGATAATATTGCAACTTAAATTATTTAAAGAAGTTTTAATTTAACTTTCTTTTTTACCTTTATATTTAGTCTTTTTTTTTAAAAGAGAAGCTATCATTTTTGTTATATGTTTAACCAGTAAAGTAATAAAAATAATAAATTTATTTTACACTTGCTGTTACTACAGCAGTTCTTCAAAAAAAAATCTCTCTGACAGTTTTATTTTGTATCTTAGCCAATTAAATTTCTTCTCATTTACATATCTGTTAAAAATGAAAATGAAAAAAAAATGTGTTTATCTTATCATATTTTAGAAATTAATTTTAAAAAATTAAATACATCTTTTAACTAAACCAAAATAATCTCTAGGATTATTTAAAGAGAAAAACAAATAATAATTGTTTGTTTTTATTTATCTTACTGAACTTGATATAATTGACTGTTGGTTTTTTACTTTCAGGTTAAGCACATTTTACCTAACTTAGTGTTTGGAAACAGAGCAAAACTAATAGCCAAAAGAAAGAAAGAGAAAAGAATTATATAATAAGTAAGGCAAAAAATTGAATTATATAATTTCATTGTTCAATTAAATTGGTCATAAGTGTCAAGTATACACAATGCTAGCCATGATAATCAATTCATCTGGAAGCAGATAGATAAATTTTAGACTAGTTCTACCAAGCTATATATTTTATACTAAAATATAAGGTTACAATATATATATATATATTGTAACCTGAAAAATATAGAATAGCCAATAACGCCAGCCCAAATTGTAATCTAAAAAAATATATGACAATCAATCAGAATCCCTCTACTGACTGAACAGGCAAATAATTAATGTGTTGGACATACCAACCAAAAAAATATAATAGCTGATAATAACACTAGCTTGAAAATATACAGACAAATAATAATATTATAGGCTAAGGTCAGAGTTTGAATGCACATATGCTACAATAATAAGACTAATAATAAAGGGTAAACCATAATAAATAATCATTATTAAGGTAAATGCAATACATAGCAAAATTAAGAAAAGAAGACTTCTCATATTTTTTAATGAGCTACAATCTTCTGCTTCTTGCTTTAATTCACCAAAGCTATGTAAATCTGTATTTCTGCATATTTATCTATAAATATGAAATGAATTTCTCTTCTAGATGGTTTTTCTTAGGTTCTTTCCTCAACTACTTCTTTGAATTAGAATGACTTAGTATATGGTCTGTTCAATTTGACTTTCTGGTCTTTAATATGAATGATTATTTTATATAAATTAAGTATTCTTATTTATGAAATTATTTAAAACTTATCTCACTCAAATTAATAACACATTTTACAAAAGAATAATTAAAAATTCTAAATATTTTTAATTATATATAATCACTATATTTTGGAAGGATAATTTTTCTTTGATGATGCAGTTCCAAAATTGATTTTTGAAGCTAACATCTCAGACATACTGAATTTAGTAAATCACATTTGCAACTTAATACATACCAGAATACCATCAATACATTATTTCTAAAAATTATAGATGTTCTTAGCTTGCTAATAAATAAATTGTATATTTCTTTACTGAAAAATGCAATGTAAGTCAGTTTTCATTCTTTGCAGAAATTGTTCTTAGAATCTATTGTTACATATGTCCCTTTATGATTTTTGTATGATATGGTTAAATCATGTTTATAGCATCATATTAATTTTTTTATTCAAATTGTGTATTGAAATAAAATTCTTGTTTATACTTCACCTTCGAGTAGCAAATTGCAAATTGTGCAAACAAGTGAAGCTCAATCTCAAGAGAATTATATGGCCGAGCGCTTTCAGGAACCTTTATATCCCATATTCATAGCCTATCTTAGAAGTGTTGGTTTGAGTTGTGATTTTTAAACAAACTGGATAGTAATTTATGCAAATCTATTCAAATTTATTCCATGTCTTCATATAGTCCATTTTCTAGAGCTGGAAAATCACGATTCCTTTCATGTTTGTTGTCACCTCATTCATTCACAACTTTATACAAAAATTTATAATTTCTTTTTTTCTATCTTTTGTTACATATTAGTTTGGCATATTTCACACTAAATACAATGTTTGTGATTTTTATTAATGATGTGATCTGATTTGTAATGAGCAATATCTTATGTGGCAGCCATTCAAAAAGCATTGCTCATATTTATATTAGTCTATCTTGATTCATTCAATACATTTAACACAATAATATACTTGATCGCCATTCTTACATTGCTTTAAGTGCATAGATTAGTAGTTTGTTAAAATGTGTGTTTTGAATCATTGAATATTCTACATACCAAATTCTTTGCTTTTTCTATAGTTACAATATTTTAGGATATTTTTTAGTAAATTCAAACATTCTAGTGACAAACCCAACATGACATACTTTTACATTGAAAATTGTCAATCTGTCTTTAATTATCTAACTAAATTCTAATTTTAATTTTAACAGAGACTGGTTTAAGAGAATTTTTATATAAGTAGTTTGGTATAATATTCTTCTAACTTTTCCTTATCATGATTATGCAAAAGGCTTTCTTTAAATCTTACTTCAACAAGTTTGTGATTCTTTACTTGATTCAAATACAGTACTATCTATTTCAACATTCTAAGTCTAGGTATATTATAATTGACCTACTCCTTATTAAAAAAGAAATGTTTTTATTATACATTTTTATATAAATGTATATTCCCATACCATTTATTACTCTAAACCTATTTATAGTCTGAAAACACTGCTTCAAGTCAATCTTACCTTCAATATGTGTATCTCTTTCCTCTTTAGGCTTGAATGTTTGCCTATGACTATCGCACTTCCATCTTAGATGTAATAATTATGAATACTATCTTTCCAATTCATGAATAATCTAGTTTTGCATGATCACAATTTTTTATGCTTGCTCATAACTATTATTCAGTGCAACCAGAGTAATCAATGGATGCCAAAAGGTTTGGGCATAAAATCCCTATCTAGTGCCTACTCATCCAATATCCCCAGACTAGTTTCTGGCTTGTGTCCTTTATCAGTGAGGAGCCTAAGATCTAGGTGCATTGCTCTTAGACTAAGGTTCCTCACTGATGAAGGCCACAAGTCAGAAATTAGTCTGTGGATATTGGATTAGTAGGCACTAGATAGGGATTTTATGTGCAAGCCTTCTGGATCCATTGATTACTCTGGCTTGCACTGAGTGGCATTACTGTATAAAAAGTTTTGCCTGTTTTAATAATCTAGTTTATTGAAATTTTTAATACTTATTTTTCATATTTTTAAAATGTAAAATGTTTAGGTATATTATATTTTAAAAAAATAAATAGTTAATGACTTAATATTCTTACATTTGCATCAAAATTGACAAGTTGTTTTTCAATCTAAAACCCTTTTAGCTCCCAAATTTATGACTCTACCAGATAGCCTGAACTGATCATTGTATTGTTTAAAAGTTTCCATGAGTGCATTTGCTTTTTGTTATGTCATCAATTCTCTATATTTTTTTTAAGACTCAAAATTGTTAAGTTTACTTTAATAATCATTACCATTGTTCAAGACAATTAATCTTTCCTCCTATTTTCACCATTATTCTTGTGGATATTTTAAAAATAGTTTATATATATATTTACTATTACATAACAGTATTTAAACCCCTTTTAACACTGCATAGATATTTTAATTTTTTCTGATTCTTTCTATTTTCTTGCTGTTTTTACATGCTTTGGCATATACTCAAATTTCAAATACAATCGGGATTTCATAGTCATCATTCTACTTGAATGTTTTTGGTTGATTGGATCTTCTTTCTTCTTTACCTCAATTTCTTTATACTCAGATCACTTTTTATATTTATCTTTAATTCACTGTATATCAACATTATTTTCCATTCTTTCCAATAGTTGAGCAAATTCACTGGATTTTTTCTGTAGTTCAAGTCGAAAATTATTTTTAATCTTCTATATAATGTTATCTAAGTTTATATTATTTTGTCTTTGTTTTACCTACTAACCTTACTCACTTAGATAATTAACCTTAAAATGAATTTCTATACATTTTTTTAATTAAAAAATAATTCCAGTGCATATCGCTACCTGAAATAAATAACAAATCACCTCAAATTTGAATAAATTTTCAACTATGCCCTCTGTGTACTTTTTTGGACTGGCTGTTTTGAGATACAGACTGTTACGTATTTATTCACAGAGGGTGTAGCTGAAAATTTCTTAAGTTTGAGGTGTTTTGATATTTGAATTTTTTAATTGGATAATTGTATTTCTTTTCAGAATGATTCTTGCTTTTTATTGTTATGAATTTGTGTTTGAGTAGTTTTATTACTTTTTTTTGCTATTAGGACATTTTCTTTTTTCCAATATCTGGTTATCTTTATCTTCAGTTTTCAAAATACAATTAATTTTCATGCATATTCCTTTAACAGCCTTATCTTTGTGGTTAATTAGTTTTTTTTCCTGTCAATATTAACCAGTTCTCCTCAACTGTAACTTTCACCATCAATGATATTTTTCTTTCTGCTCTTGACTATGGTAAGATTTCAAATTTAATATTCTGGACTGATTTTTTGTACATATATATTATAACCTCAATTTTCAATCATAGCATTATTAAAATCCAATAACTTCAGATAAGATGGAGACAAGTAATAATAATTATGTAGATATTTTACCTGGGTGCCAAATTGCAACTGTAGCATTAAATATAGTTTCCAGCCGAAATCATCATCGCTTAATAAATGGGAAGTCTGTGGAGCAAATTGTCAAAACTTTTTTTCAAAAGAAAATATAATTTTTTATAATATTTTTAAATTACAAATAATATGTTGAGTTATAAGTTTGAACTCAGTAGTTATTACGCCAATAAATTTCTGATACATTATCTAGAAATATAATCAAATTTCCTCCACAAACCCACATAATCTCCAGTGGCAACTACAATAATTTCTTCTTGATGTGTCATGTGTAACAAATGAAAATGGATCCGTAATCCATGCAGAGAACTCATAAAATTATACTACTAATAAAAATATTAAAATCTTATAATTTAACGAACACAGAGTAGAAACTAATCAAATAACCTTTCGTTCTGTTCCGCATATAGATCACCCTCCACAGTTACAATTATTTTAATCTTAAATATTAGTGTCTATGTCCCCCATCCCATCTTCCATCTTAGGTATCTTAATGCTATTCCACATATACATACAGAAGTGAAACATATCAGTTCTTAACTCAACCACTCTGTATTCTCAATCACACTAATAATAGTACTCTTATTCTTTAAACTAGTAGAATTATGAATGTTCTTGTTATCAAGCTCTTATTCTAATGCTCTTGTTCTCAGGATCATGATTTGTGGTGAAGTGCAACACAATTATTTTTCCAATCCATTGCTAACCTTTGGACACTATCCCAGCAGATACAAATTGGATAGACATACGCTTATTTAAAGTTAATGTCTACTTTCACTAACGCTAATAATAGGACTTATAATAATAATGATAAGTATAATATTTTAACTACTTAATAAAACAATTGTTATATTAAATTTTGACCATCTTTCGATGAACTGGAAAGGCATCCAAATATCAAGAGTGAAGAAGGGATTTTATGTCCACTCGTAATATTAGTTAGAATGCAATGAACTAAACAATAAAATATTAATCTTATAATTGAACCATTTTCTCATCTGTTTGCCAAGCACTTATTAAAATCTTCAACATATATGACATTAACTCAAATCTTCTAATCTTAGCCAGTGAAAATGTATCATTTTATTTAGCAGTAAAAATTTACGAAAATATTTTATGAACAAATCTGTACTGTACTAGAAATATGAGTTATTTCGCTTAATTCTTTCAGGTTATACTTCGAATATTAATGACTATAATAAATTTATAAATATTATAATTCTGTCAATATTATGAAACTTTAATATTGTGACATTTGATATTGTGTAGTTCTGGTATTATGTGACTCTGGACACCCAAAACATTAAGACACCAGACACAAGTTTAAATTTTAAACAACAAATATTTATTAACAACTATGCAAAAGAAAAGAAAAACTCCAATTCCAGTTAATATTGTAGCAATCCCAAATTAAAGAAAATATATGGTATGATTAAAATTATTTACAATGGGGATCTATACTAGCTACAATTTCGCACTTATGTAGATTAAATGAAATGAATCTATAGCTTATCCCAGTAATAAATTTTATTATAAATAATTTTGGGACTAATTACTATTTTATAAACTATGTATCTTATAGTACTTTGGACCTATAATACATCTTCGAATATTTATTTGGTCATACTTGAAGCAGTGCTTCCGAAACATAATATAAAATACCATTATTGCTAACCGTATTAATTAACTTAAAGCCCATAAAATTTAATGTACGATTTTATTATTCGGTTTACTAAGACATTTCTATTTTTCAAAATACCAAAGTTATGTTATTTAAGAAACTCATGTCTTAAATGCAATAAAAATTATTTCAACGTTCTACTTTTTAAGTTTATACGCATTTAGCAAACTATTATTCCCATAACATAATATTCAAAGTCCAGCTGATAATTATGTAATGTGTTTTAATAACTATATTAATGCACACATACACGCATTCATTGCTATAGCCCAACATGAGTTTACTATTCCTTTCTTACCAGTTCAGCAATGACTTGCTTCTGCATGATCCTGGTATGATGCGTACTGCTTGCCTGAATTCAAATTTACAAACATAAATTTCGAATAAAGATCGGTTCTCACACAAGCTAAAGCAAAGCTCAGCTACACAATACATCAATGTAGGAATATGATAGATTTAGTCCCTAAACAAATAATTACTTTTCGCTAGTTTGCAATGACCTAACAAGCAATAAACACGAAATTATCGTACACTCCTGGGTAATGATAAAAATGTTGCTTTCGTGAGAGAGAATAAGTTAATAATAATAACTTCTTGGTGCTAGCATACACCTAAGAATCTGCTTTCTTCCTGGGGCTAAAAGTATGCGAGGAACTCGTCACTGCACTTATATATATATAAGAGGCATGCTAAGAACACCCCAAACTACAATCATAAATATTTCTCTTATGAAGCAATAAAAAAATAATGGAGCTGGGAGCAAGTCCTCGATCTCCTAAAAATACTTCCAAATAAAATTATTTATCGTGAGAGAGCTATGCTCCATCTCAATCCTTTTTGAAGTGGTAAAACTACTCTAACCTCAACAAACAGGTCATTTGCACTTTCACATAGCATAAAAAAAAGATATCATATTATTGATGCATGAACCGATTAATCTAATACGACTAAGAATAAATTTTACTTAAAAATAATTCTCTAGGCTAAGAAATAGGCATCACTTCATTTTAAATATGCACTATATCTTGTATATCCTTTCATACATCATACTCCCTAACATTTGTAATACAGAAAAATAAAATATACGGGCTTAAGCAATTTTATAGTAAACGAAATTATTAGTAAACTTTTAAGTTAGATTGAATATGGGGTCAAAACTTTTTTTCAACATTTAACTTTTAACTAATATATTAACAAATACAATATAATGCAATAAAAATTTCAAGTATTGTTTCTTTCTTGGTACACTGGAAATGTTGGCAATTATCCTCCCGCGAAGTGTAAACTGTCCGAAGAAAAGACATGTATAATTTTAAATAGGAAAAACAAATAAAATGTATGCATGGCCATGGTAGAATATCATTGAAGCTATCCAAAATATTAATGTTTATTTGGTGCAACAACGAAATTAAAACACATTTAATCTCGTAGCTACTTTAAGATCCGGATTTCGATAATATAGCATAGTAATTCACACATTTGTTATATATTATTTCTTTCCTAAGGGATTTTCCGATACGAATTTAATTTTCATTATTTAAGCAATACGTCATCTTTGGGTTTGATTTCCATTATTTGAAGATTACATTTATCATAGACGCTCATAATAATATTTCAAATTCATTTATATAAAATTCCTACACAATTTATTCCATTTATATTTCGTAAAATCAGATACTCATTATATTTACGTTAGTAATACTTTAAAGAAAATTTTATTTAGACTTCTTTGTTCTTCATATTTATTAAAAGAATTGTTTTGTCTAGAGTTTTCAAACTTAATTTTTTTTTAACTATTCTCTCTCGAGAACTCAAAGGTTTACTCGGAGAATTATAATTGCAGTAAGTATAAGTTATTCTTTTAACTACCTTACGACTTGAATTAAATATAAAGTAAAGATAAATTGGCATTTATTATTATTATTACTCTTTTAGCCTTTTATTCTTTTTATAATCCATTTGTTCCAGTATTAAAATTAAATATTGAAATAGAATAAAATATTACGAAAGTTTGTAATAAAATTAAATATTCAAATATTAAAAATGACTTACTCCAAATAAGCTTAAGATTAGTAAAAGTTTGTAGTACAATGATCCATCCAAATTTACTTATTAAATTATTTAATAAAAGACAAGTGACAATAAAAGTATGTACCTGAGGCATTCTTGGATATGTAGATCGAAGCTTCCGAATTGGACGCGTTGATTTTAGCATGGTGTGTTGATTCCTTGTAGATTGATAAAATTTTGGCACCAATTGACTTAATAGAGGAGATAAATGTGCCGATGAACTTTCTAATGCTCCATTAGTAAGATATATAATATACATTTTTTAAATAAAAACGAATAACTTTAGTCAGACGATAGATTGGAACGGAATTTTATGCGTGCTCACTGGGCACAAGATTTTTATAGAAGATCCCCAGTTCAAATATGAGCTTAGTTTTATTGAATCTATCCGTCAATCATTCTTCTGATCTGTTTACCTTTGAACCCTAATATTAATTTTTAATTGGTTTATTCAATTTTTGTCTGGACATTACTTATGCCCAAGCCGCCCTTCCCACATGTGTTTGAGAGATATTTCCCACTCTAAACAACAACAAAAAAATGTAAAAAGAAAATGGTGGGAAATTTTATAAAAAATTATTTCATTAATAATGAATAGACCAACTTTTGCTTAAAGATTTATGAGTGAAAATAAGAATGAATTTATTTATTACCCATATAAAATAATAACCCTCTCAAAATACGATCGAATGGTGTATAAGACTTTCAGATTTCTGTATAATTAAAATTATATACACCACACACACACACATACATGCACGCACATATAATACTTATTACTAGAAATGTATTTATTGTTACTTTAATTAACAGTAAACTAACTTTATAATCTTTTGAAATTTAAAGAGCTATCTTCTTATATACTGTAATTGAATATTAATCAATCGCTAGAATTAGCAAGATAAAATTTTAGGTAAAACTGCAGTTTACAGGTCACAATAAAATTCGAAATTTGTTTCACATTTTTCTCACCAGAGTGTTTCTTGTCGAATATTTAATTAAAAATAATAATTAAAAAATAATTAAAATAATAACAATATATCCTACCAACATTCGTAATTACTGTCCAAATTTTTCTCACCAGTGTTTTCGAATTAGTGTGGAATTGTTACATTGTCTTGGCCCACATTTTACAAGTTTTTCAAAGTTGTTTTTTAACTTCCAGCATAATTCATAAAATGAATCCTTTAAATGGTAATGTAGTTGTAGTACCAGAAAATGAACTTACATACTGCAGATATTCGCATAGAAAATTGGACATCGTTTCTATTGGTGAATGAGCTTTGAACTCCGGAGTTAGTAATGAAGTGGTTAGCAAGGAGGTGCCTGCTTAAAAATAGTACTCTATGCTAGCATTGCGGCATGCAGTGTTCTCTCATCAAACAGCAATAATGTGGAAATGGTCACAGATGGCAATGCAGATTATGTCGCCATCGTGTATCTATCAGAAAGGGTTCTTTTTTTTTAGAAGCCATTTATCCTTCAAGACAATTATGCTTATAATATATTATTGGGCACATAATTTGCCACAGTGTTTGCTTGTTCACGAGCTAAGTGTAAGTTGGTACACTATAGTAGACTGGGCGAATTTTTGCTGCGAAGAGTGCGCAACGTATTTTCACAGACATCCAATGCAGGTCTGTGGATTTGAGCACCTAAAATCGTAGAAGTTGATGAAACGAAATATTTTCATCAAAAATATCACAGAGGAGCAATTCGAGGTCATTGGAGGAATAGAGAGAAATTCAGGGAAGTGTTTCTTGGTAGAGGTCCTTAACCGATCAGTTGCAACTCTCAAAGCAAAAATACAAGAATATATTTTACCAAGGGCCCACATCATTATGGACGAATGGGGTGCATACAACAACTTAAGCACAATCCGTAATGGTATATATATGCACTCTGTCATCATACACCAGGAGAACTTTGTAGATCCTCACGACTCTGATATCCACACACAAAATGTGGAAAATATGTGGATGAGAGCTAAACCCAAGCTGAAACATCAGTGTGGGACCAACAGTACTTTATTCGAATCATATCTGCAGGAATTTGCTTTTAGGACTCTCTACACGACTGACGCCGTCTTTGCTAATTTTATCGCTATTGTAAGTGAAAACTACAATGGACAGTAATTACGAATGTTGGTAGGATATATTGTTATTATTTTAATTATTTTTTTAATTATTTTTATTTATTTTCTTATTTAAATATTCGACAAAAAACACTCTGGTGAGAAAAATGTGAAACAAAATTCGAATTTTATTGTGACCTGTAAACTGCAGTTTTACCAAATTTTATTCCTGCGATATCAACTTTCACTTTTAAAATATAGTTGTTTCAATTTTACTTTTATTAAGTTCTTAATTAACTGTTTCAAAGGTTTATAATGCGCTCAAAACAATCATCTCTCTTCCCTCTCTATATTTATACATTGTAATTTTGAAAAAGTATAAACATACTTTTATTTATATGTTATACAATCAGGATTTATGATGTTTTTATTCTAAAAACAAAATACCAACTTTTATTTAGCTTAACATTTTGATAATAAAAAATTCTTCTTAGATTATGTAAAAGTAATGTTGTACTGAATCTACCCTTGTTAGTTTCTCCGTGACAGAAACTAAGGGTTACAATATATATGTGTGTGTGTGTATTATCAAGTGATATAAATATAATAAACAAAATATATTAGAATAACTACAAAATTAAAAATGCTTATATAAAAAAATAAAAATAATAATTTCTTTGCTATAGCCAGCTTACAGATCCTTCTGCTATCTTGAGTAGCAATACAATGTCAGTATTTAAATCTTGTTCAAGTCACACAACAGTTATGAGATTTAAATATTAATGTTGTATTGCTACTCAAAATGATGGAAGAAGCTATAGCAAAGAAATTATTTTTTAAATTTTATATAGGCATTTTTTATTTGGTAGAGTTATTCTAGTGTATTTTATCTAATATGTATATACTCATCACAGGTAAGAAATTACTAAAATGATTGTTCTGTATTTCTATTCTGAAAATTTTACTAATGGGAAGAAAATTTTAAACATACTTATTACCTCTTCACTATAATCATCATCATCAAACATTATCAATCCACTGCAGGATGAAGGTCTCTCCAAGTTCAATCCATCATCTCCAATCTTTAGCTTCTCCACATCACCCCTGAACACTTTCTTATTTCATCCACCCAACATGTGGTCTCTTTCTGGGTCTTTTACAATCTCTTGGTCCAGTTTAAGATTTCACTATAATAATACTATTAAAATTTAAATAAAATGGTGCTGATTTAAAATAGTGCCTGGCAATCTAGCAAATTTATTTTTAAATGATAAAATAAAAATAAATAAATAATGTTATAAAAAAAATTTTTTTAGTAATATGTATAAATAATATTTTTAAAAAAATTCTTATTTAATTTGATAACTAATGCTCTAAAAAGAAAAAAAAATTTTTTTTTCTTGAAGTACAATTTTGATTGTTATACAGAACTTTAAATAAAATCATGGCATGTCTATAAATTAATTAATTCAATCATTAATAGAAAATTTACTTTACTCACAAACTATATTGAGGTATGATAATTTTATTTAAAATTTGATATAACAAACAAAATTCTGATTAAATGAAAAAAAAATATTTTTTAGACTTTAAAGTATTAGTCATTAAATTAAATAAAAGCATTTTTTAAAATGTAATATATATATATATTATGCCCTTATACTTGGTGCAGATAGTTTAGATAGGGTTTGAAATGTAGCTATTTCAAAAACAAAATTAAATTTATGTTAGTCTCTAATATGTAATAGTGATTATATAGATAGGAGAAGTTCAAATTCAGTAAATAGAAGCCTGTAAAGATGTATTAAATAGTTAATTTTAGTAATAAATATTTTATATAATGTGTTTAAAATTATTAGTATGTTTAAAATATTTAGATAACATAATTTAATATTAGTATGGAATGTTCTGAAAATGTTACATGATTAAAGGTCTTTGTGTTGCTGTGTGAGCTTTTAAGAGTCAGGAAAAGAAAACTTTGATTTTTAGCTAGTTAATAAAATTAGTTATATTATAAATGTTGCAAAATTATGTCTAAAGATAATGCTTAAAAAAAAGTAACAGTTAAAATTATTATTGTTGTTTAAAATATAATATTTTGTTTTAAAATTAATATTTTAGGGTCATTAAAATGTTTAAATTATTGTAATAAAGATATTTGATATTTTAATAAAAGTATTTAATATTTATAAGTGTTAAAGAATTTAATATAATATTTTAAAGATAATGACTCATAGTTTTAAAATTTATTTTAAAGATGAAATTAATTTAGTTTATGTAAATTAGTAAGTGTTTTAACAGCAGAATTAACCAATAAAATCACTAGATTAAATCAATATAAAAGGAGAGGTTCAATCAAGTCTAGACAGTGTGTGTGTGTTTGAATTTATTAGTACAGTTTAGTGTGAAATGTATAACTAATTTTTTTAATTGTAACAATAGTATTTTTTATGATTCTTATTATTTTCTATTCAAAGTTTTAAAAGTATAATTAATAATTATTTTAAAATAATGATGGAATAACCAATAGTTCCCTATCAGAAAATTTTACTTGAAGCTTAATTTAAAACTACAATGATTTTTATGGAAGATAATAATGGTCATTTAAGTGTTGGAACAATGTGCACCAAATGACAATGAGAATTTAAGCACAAAATCAAAGGAGACTTTGTGTTACATCGGAACTTTGAATTTCATATAACTAACATACTCAATGTGAATGAACATTTATTTTTAATAACTTTGTATTGATATAATAAATCTAATTTTTCAAGGAAATTTAAGTTAATTAATAGTAAAAGAATATTTATGAAAAATTCTCATAATGTTATTAAATTCAAGAAAATTAAAATTAATATTTTGCATTTAACTTAAAAGCTAAATTAGAGATATTTTATGACATGCAAGAATAACTGTTTTGTTACATGAATGTAAGTGAAACATTTTATATTTACTTTATCTTCAAAGCTTAGTTTAAATTAAGTTAAATCTGAGAACAAAGTATTTGAAAGAAAAATTGAAAGAAAATAACTTGAATTTTTATGGTTTTGAAAAAAATTATTTATGATAAAACCAATAAACAAACTATATGCTTTGAAATGATTTTTTTATTTAAAATAAAGTAACTATAATGCATTTGTTTTAAAGATTTGTATCATATCATTTTATTAATGCTTAGATGGTAAAGCTGTCACATTATCTAAAAAAAATAACTAAATGAAATATATGCATTTTTAAGAATAAAAATCTTGAATATTTTGAAAAAAGAAATATGTATCTTTAGTTAACAAAATATGGATGTCTGCTGAAATAATGTGATAATTTTTATATAATATGTGAGCTATATTATTGTGATGTTTGACATATATAACAGTTGGAATTAATGGAAATATATACATCAAAAATATCTTCAGAGATCTATATCTTTTCTTCGTGTAACTTGTCTAAAGCTTGCTCAGTTATCTCTTCCTTTGGTTATTGATCCTACAGATACGCCATCTCCATTTTCAAGTTATTGGATTGCTGATTTATGGATGTCAGTTATTAAGTCGATACCCTCGGTTCAAGTTGCGCTTGATGGGAAATTGACATTCTGGGATGTTTATAAATTAAAATTTCCACATTATACTCCTCTTTTGACTTCATTAGGTGTTTCAAATAAAGTTCTCTTGCGTAAAATGAAACTTCTTTTCATTGAAGCAAGACATGTTGATTTTGTACTTAAATTAAATTTAAATGCGCTCCCAACAAGTTATTTTTTAGTGACCACCAGAGGCTTCATTAGGATTTTGTCTCAGTGTCAATTGTGTAGATTATATGATGAGACAATTCTCCATATTTTCTATATCTGTCCTGCTCTTAAGTCGATTAGGGATTTTATTGTTGCAAATATCTCTCTGGATCTTAGGGATGCTCTTTCTGTTTCTAACACTCTTAAGAAGGGATCATTTGCAGCAATAAGATTATCTATCTTTATAACATTTTCTTTATGGTTGACACATTGCAGGCTCATCTTTGGTCATTCTCAGGACTCAGCTCTAAGTGTCTTTATTAAGCTTCTTGATCAAGTCAAGCAGCGAGACTCTCTGCTTTCACCTGTGAGTCTTCATGATGATACTTGGGTGAAAGTTTTATTTTCCTCTTAATCTTATTAAGATACCCTTTTCTCTACATTGACTTCTTCAAGTTTCATTCTGAATGCTATGTAATTTTTTATAAAGTTTAACTGTATATTACTATGTTTAATAAATATATTTTATAACAAAAATATCTTATTCACATAAAAATGGATCCTTAATTATTTTTTCATTGAAATATTGTGCTTGGATAGATATTCAGAAAAAGGACTGAAATAAATATTTATCTTTCCAGGATGACCAATATTTTTCCCAGATACTGTAGGATTTAATTTCATTAGTTACATATTTCATTGAATGGCGCTGGGAGAAGAAAATAATTTTTGTTCATAACTGTCTACCCATAACTAGGTAACAGGGGAAGAATTTTGAAAAGCATTGAACTTTCAAGAAGAAAGACTTTTTTATAACTTTGAATTTGTCTCATTATTTTAGTTTAATGCTAATATTTTAAAAATAATGTTTTAACTAACCTGTTTATTATAATATATTTTTTAAAATTAATCTTAAAATAGGTTAGTTGTTGTACATTAAATTTAAAAAAATGGGTTTTTCAGAAATTAATTTTCTGATAGGTAATTAATAATTATTTGTTTGGATGAATAGTTGAGAGGAAGCAGATCGCCATTCATGGTTTCAATAATTGTTGGGATCATGGTTAATCTTATTTATTATTTATGTTTCATTGTCTGATAATATTTTTGAAATGATATATTGTAAAATTAATATTATGCATCATATTGCTTGAATATTGAAAGGTTGAATGGACCATTTATATAATTATTATTGTATGCATTTTATAATAAAAGAATGAATGCAAGTGAATGTCTTAGAATATCTAAGGGTATTTTAAAATGTTTGTTTATCATAAATGCTTGCATATGCATACATTTTCTAACATAGTTGAGTTATTAATGTATTATCATTATTAATAGTGTCTGTTAAAATATAGAGAAATATAAAAATAAAATTATATAATGTAACAATAAATGAACAGGTGTATAATATCAATGTATGTCTTATCAAGATTGTTTGTACTTGAAAAAACTTTTAAAACCATCTTGAAATGAATTTTAGATCTTTGTTGTTTTTTAATAAAGTGGTTTAGAAATTGTTTTGTAATTTGGCTTATATATTTTACAATGTTAATAGAGTTATTCAGTATGTGGAAAATATATGATGGTCAGGAGAGTAATTGTTATATGAAGTTCTAGGTGTTTAAGGTTATGTTTGAAAAGATGTAATGTTTGAGCTATATTGTCACAGTTTGAATTTATTAAATATACAGGTAACAAATGATTATATGGCATTTTCCCACAGACAGTTGCTTTACCTTATAGTCAATAAGAGCTGAAATAAAGCCATGACATAAATTTTTAGGTGCCTATTAAATACAGACCTTTTAGCATGATTTTTTTTACTTATTGGAGTTATTATTATTATTATTTAATTTCCCCTATAATCATTGTCTACCCCCATTGGAATCACATTGTAGAGAATAGTTTTTAAAGATGGTAAAGTAATAGCTAAACTGTTAAAAGTTGGTAGTTTGTGGAAGGCAAGATGAGATATAAAAGTAACTTCCATCACAAATGATATTGAAATGTTTAATGCTTGTCATAATATAAAAATATGAGAGGAGTGATTAATATTTCCATAAATATCATAAATATTAGAGACCATTAAACTCAAATAAATGCATAATTGAGTTGGATTGAAAGAGAGAGTAACAAAAGGATTTGAATGCTATGATGAATGTAAAATATAACAAATAATCGAGCTATATAATTTATTAATAGTTTTTTTTTAATTTGCTACAAGGAATATAAATCTATTTAAAATAGAGGAAACCTATTAAGTTATATTTTAAGTGTTTTTATAAGTAGGTAGTTTGCAAAGGGAGATATTAATATTTTTTATTTAAATTTTCTGGTATAGAATATTTGAATATGGTAAAATATTAAGATGATGCTTTGCTGAACTGCAAAGGAAGTATTTTAAAAAGTTTAGAATATTTTACTTTGTGCTGAATTTAGTTAGGTGTATTTTGAATCTAAACTTATACTTAAGAATTACATAATAATATATACATCTGGGTCTCTTTTTATGCGGACTTATTTAACACGATTTTGAAGTTCCACGATTCATGTTTCACCAGAAGTCGAACTCTGATAATGTGCTATTACTTTAAATAATAAATTTTGCACACTTACGTTATATTGAAAGTAATAGCACATTATTGGAATTTGACTTTCATCTTAGTAATTTCAATATTTTCAGTGCTTTATAATAGTAATATTTTATGCAATAATGAATATAAAATCATGATTTCCACATTTTATGTATACACACATTAAATTTTACAAGATTATAATGTAAATTTGTTCAAACATTGTGGGCATTAATTTTGCATTTTAAATCACATTCTGTTTTTGCTTTTTAAAAAAGAACGTAATCAATTATTAATCATTTAGTGTCTGCAAGTTCATTTTTAAAAGGTGAATAATAGCAATGGGCACAATTAAATTTGACAATTAAAAATTAAAATCTGATTTTAATTGTAATTAACAATTTAAAAATTACTTACGGCAATTTGAAATTAATGTGATGTAAAACGAAATTTGATTTTTAAATGGAATTGAAAATTAAAAAATTAAAGACAAAAATAAGAATTTAATTTTTAGTTGTTAGTTTTAATTAAATTTTTCCCAGCAGTAGTGAATAAATGTCTTTTTATTATCATAAGTCTAAGTTCATAAACAATTAATAAAATCATCATCTCAAAAATTAATTACTAATTACATTGTCAACAGAAAACCATTAACACAACATGGAGTAAACTTGGCACTAGTTGTATTTTCTCTTGTGAGAATCTGATTTTTTACCAGTTTGCAAATGAACGTGTTTTTTGGCAAATAGCAATAATAATTAAAATGTGTATAAAAAATGTAAATTACTGTACTGTAAATTATGCATAAAAATATATTATTTTGAATAAAATTAAATATTATAGTTAAAAAAAGTTTGTCTTGTATCAATTTTTTTCAAATTTGAAATTTTTTATTAGTCATATTTTATTTCCTTATTTTTTTTTTTGCATGAATTTTAAAGTAATTTTACATTAGTGCTTTGCTTTTACGCGAAGTTTGATAAATCACAGACCACATCCCCCCTTTTTTAATGTAAGTTACATCTATTTTTGCACGATTTTGTTTGCATGTGTTTTCTGAGGAACCTATCTATCGTGTAAAATGAGACCCAGGTGTATATATAATTTTTAACATATTATAAATGTAGTATTAAGTTTAGAAATTGGAATATTTATTGTTATTATTTTCACACCACAAAACAATAGAATGTTATTGTTTTATTAAATAAAAATAGTATATTATCATTATTACTTTAAGATTTTATTTCATTTTAGGTTGTCGGAATGAAGGCTATCTTATTTTTATTTACTTGTAATATTTATTGTATAAATATTTTAATTTTAAATAATGTTAATTTTTATATTATCATTTGTAACTATTTTTTTTCAATTTTTATAATCTTATTATATAATAGCTCTAATGTTGTTCAACTATAATAAAATTGTTAATGTTTTTTTAAATTACTTCATTGTTGAGAGTTTAATTTGTCTGAGTGTTTTTTTTCATTGATTTTTCATGTCATGTGCATGATCCATAGAAATTAATGGTTTTAAACATTACTTGTTTGCACATGATTCATGAAGATTACTTAGAATATTATTATTAATATTACATGACTTTGAATATTATTATTACTATTACATGATTGAGTAATAAATTATATAATTATTATTATCATCATAATCATCATCATTGTCATCATGATTCATGAAGATTACTTAGAATATTATTATTAATATTACATGACTTTGAATATTATTATTACTATTACATGATTGAGTAATAAATTATATAATTATTATTATCATCATAATCATCATCATTGTCATCATCATCATCATTATTGTAGAAGCAATAATCATTGGTGGTTATTTAAAAATGATCCAACGCCAATTTGAGATACTTAATATTTCCACTATATAAAAATATATTATATTTTACAAATACCAATGAATAAATAAATATTATACAATATTTTCTCTAAATCTTATTATTTTATTTTTAAATATTAATATTTAAATGGATTTAATGTTAAGAGTCATTAAGGTATCCTAATTGCTTATTGTTGTTATTCTGTAAGGGTAGTTAGATATTATGTAAAATCCTTCCTCGTATTTAACTACAGGGTCTTAATTAATTTATTAATCTTTATTATTAGTCTTAGAAATGAACCTGAGATTATTTTTAAAATAATTGTAAAGTTCATTTTAAAGGATGATGAGAAAGAGTTAGCAGTTGATATTAAATTTTTAATTAGTATTTTTATTAAAGGAGTAGTAATTAGTTTATTATTTTTATAATAAATTTGTAAATCGTACCTTAGAATTATTATATGTGTGTTTAAAGACATGGGAGTATTATGAGGTACTGCTGTTATACAAATTTGGTGGGGTAATATTTTTATGCCATTGGGAATATATCTTTAGGGTATATTCTCAAAGTTTAAGCCATTATACCTTGCTGAATGTCTTATGTAAAGAGTTTCATAATTGTATTTATTTCTAATTGAACCATATTTTATGTATAATAATGAGCTAGTAATAAATTAAATTTATTAGCAAAATGAATGATTGAGTATTCTAGTTGGAGCCCTAATTATTTATTGTGAACATAAGTATTATTACATTTTAATTTAACAAGTTTTTTATAGGTAATTATTATAAAATGTTGATTATATTAGATACAGTATGTTAGTAGTGTATCTTGAGCTAGTCTTAATATTAATTATCTTTAATATTCATTGTTTGTGTGACTTGACTGTAGTTTAGGATAGTTATTTCATAGTTAGCCAGAGAGTAAATCTTAGTTTTCCTTAAGTGAGGGTACTATATATATATATTGTACCAGGTTCGATCCATTGATGATCACACTTACCCTACAAGCTTGGTTTAGCTGGGTTTCAACCTTATTTCTCATAAATTTATAATCTTATTTAATTATAAATATTACGTAAATGAACCAGCACATTCAAGCAAAGTGGAAAATATTATTGATAGCAGAACTGTCAATAATACCCACAATCAGATCGAGCTATGCAACACATAACATGATCACATTTCCAGATTGTGGTGCACCTCGGCTGCTAGATTCAAACCCCTACTATCCAAACACTTTATTTGTTTCAGAGTAAACCCCGGACACCAGCTAGTCTAAAACTAACATGTTCAAATAGTAGGTCCATAATCCAGTGCTCGAAAAATCCCTTAACTAGCTCAGCTGTTTTTTAAATTCAATTAGTGGTGAAAAGAATTGACCAACAAAATTAAGCTTAAAGTTAAAAGACAATTTATTTTAATTAACAGTAATTATTAAAGTTTTAAACGACTTAAGGTATTTTTAATTAACACAAACATTTAAAGTACTTATACATTACCACACACACACATTTTAAATACACATGAAAATATAATCTGACAATGTTAAATGACAAAGTATTAAATAATATGATATATTATATGTAAGGCATTCAAACCAACACACACATTAATAGTTCTTTATGCGTTGATAGAATTTTTTTACTACTGACCTAGAAGGCTTTATGGATGGCAATGACTACTTTGAATTTATAAATGGAAATAAAAAAATTATTAAATACCTAGGTTTTTGGAGTGTGAAGATTTTGGTTGTTTGCTTCCTATGTTTCCAGTGTGTTTCTGAATTGATTTATTACCAGCCGGGTGGGGATTCCTATTGATTGACAATCCTGGTTACTTCTTTTATTAAGGTTGAGGACAGTTATTTATTTTGTGGCACTATTATTATTAAAACAGTAGATACTCAGGTGGCTGTTACTTCATCTCAAGCAAAGTACTAGTATTTTGACAAGGTTTGAAGTTCATAGTATGTTCCAATGAAGCTATTAACACTGCATGACTTATTGATGAATTGAACTCATAGATTGACTGATCAAAACTAAAACTGAACTGTTTCTCAAATGCAACTAACAGTCCGATAAAAAATTGACTATTTATACCTAAGATGTGTTGTCCATTTCGATATCCTCCAGCTATATCTGTTGTTGAAGTTCTTTCCTTGTTTTAATTGCATTCCTTTGAGATAAGCTTTAAATCCTGTTGTTGGAAATATCAATTAGCAGCCATCCAACGTGTTGTTTTTACATTTTTGATTAGTAGTCATCGCCGTGTTTTTAAATATAATTATCCTTTATTTCATTTTAACATGCACATATTTATGCAATATTTATAATTGCACATATATATTTTATTAACAAGCATTCATCATTTACGCACATTTATATTTTAATCTAAATTCAACACTTGTTTTAGGATTACTTTTTTTTCTTTACTTAAATAAAAAGAGATTTATATTTTTAAACTTTAAGTTATATTTCAACTGATAATAATACTAAAAAACTCTTTACTTCTTTTATAAAACTTTTAACTTGATGCTCTAAAGCAACCCCCTCTCCCCATTCTAATTAATTAATTGTAACTTTTATTTCAACAACACTTTGACTTTTAAATTTACGTTTTTGACAACAAACAGCTATAAAAAACTCTTAAACTTTTAAATACTATTCTTTTTTAACGAAAGATTTTTTGTTTTAATAATTTTTAGATAAAATTATCATGTGCCAACACAATGTTGGTACAATATATATATATATGAGGAGATAGTATTCATTAAATAGAGAAACACTTCAACTTTTGATGTTACTAAGAAACTATCAATTACTACTAATTAACAATTCCTGAGGCAAAACAAATTTTTTTCATAGTAACTCTTTTACTTTAAAAGCAAGTGTTCCAAAAAATATATATATACTATCTGGCCTGTAGTCAAAAAAGCTTCGAGCCATATTCACATTGATCACACCAGATCATTCCATGACTATACTTTTAGTAGTGATTGACTCATACTCAAAATGGATTGAATATAGAATTGTAAGATATATGAGCATCGAACAAACAATCGAGAAACTTGAGAAAATTTTTGCTTTCTGTGATTTCTCCAAAACTATAGTATCAGACAATGGAACCAGTTTCACATCTTCTAAAATTGAGGATTTTCTGAAGAAATGGGAAATTAGTCATATAGCCATGCCCCCATATTACCCTGAATCCAATAGGATTGCAGAAAAGGCAATACAAATGCTAAAGCAAATGCTACAGAAGAAAGTACAGCAAATGTACAAGAAACATTATATTCTGCATTATTGTATTAGCACAGTTCACTGAGAAGTAGTATGGGAAAATCTCCAGCTAAAGTAATATTTAGAGAGAAGATCCACACAAAGCTATCACTGATTCTCCCAGATTAAAATTTTTTGAGTAACAAAAACAATAACACAGAATGGCAGTATGCAGTAGGAGAAAATGTCTGGGTGAGAGATGTGCTTGCAAAATACTGGGCGAAAGGCATAATTAAAGAATATTTATCAAAACAAATAGTAGTAGTTGAGACAAAAACAAGGAAAAGCATGCAAAAACATCTAAACCATATCAGATATCAGGAAGAAATTGGGTGAACCAGAAGTAATGTAATACTGGACATTCCAAATTATATAGAAGTGGACTTGCTGGAAGTAAATGAAGAACACAAAGCAGACAAGAACATTACTGTTGAAAAGGAAGCAATCTCACATAGGTCTAGTGAAACAGGTGATTTATATTTATATATTTAGAACTCAAAGAAATAGCATAATTAGAGATAAAATAAATGATAAGTATTACCCGATTTATGTGTGCATATTTAGAACTAAAAAAATAGTCTGGAGATAAAATAAATGGTAAGCATTACTGGATTGGAAAGTGATTAATTAAAAGATAAAGAACAATTATAATTAGTTATATTTTAGAACATTCCACATTACAAGAAAATAAATAAAAACTCGATGATAAGGAAAATCGAGGTCTTTTTACACACACTGGCATCATGAGAGCTGCTTGTGTATAGAAGATAAAAATAACAGAGTGTAATGAGGAATATGGATGAACCCAGTGAACTCCCCACTGAAGGTATAAAAGTGGACCTAGGGAATATAAGGCCACATTGAGCTTACTATAATTTATGTATGCTTCAGCATTTCGTAAGTAATGTGTATAAATTGCAAATATATTAAGTGCGTTAGTAAATCCTTACTATTAGTAACTTGAGGCAAATAAAGTCAGCATTTAATTATAAAATCTTTTTTTCTGAATTACTTTTATTTCTATTGGTCTGGCCACCTTTACTCACAATTGTAGTATTTGTGGTAGCTATACACAGCAGAAAACTCAGGTTTAAAATAAACCCAAGTTCTTATCCATATAAGAACTTGGGTTTAAAGTAAAAGAGAACCCCTTTTGCTTTAAACACTTCAAACAAAAGAGCTATTATGAGAAAAACTTGCTTTGCCCCAGGAATTGTTAATTAGTAGTAATTGATAGTTTCTTAGTAACATCAAAAGTTAAAGTATTTCTTTACTTAATGGATATTTTATCGCCTCATTTTTATATAATAAAATCCTTATAAACATTTAATTCAATATATATTTAATGTTTTCGTAGTTGTATGAGGTAGATAAATTATTATTTTTTGGGTTAAACCGTCTATGATTTTTCATTACATACTGATATTTCGATGAACTAGCATCTGTCGTTGTCTAACTTTTGAAAGAAAAATTGTTAGATCTCAAACAGTAACATGACTGAGTGCGAGATGAGAAATGAGATTCAACTTGAAGTAGTTCAGCATTCAAACTATGAGGCTTATCAAAATGTTTATTTCCCTCAGATTTTTCACCTATTAATTTTAAGTTGATATTAGAAGACAGAAATAAAATGAGAAATTTCCATATAGCTGGAATTCATTGTGCTTCATCAGCCCTATTTAAACCAATAGGTAATCTTTAATATTTCAACTGACTCTCTCATGGTTCTTAAATCATACCTTTCCAAATTAGCAAGCATTTTTGCATTGTCAAAATCAGGTTTGTGATCAATTTCTAAAAAATGGAAAGTAAAAACTGATGTCTTAATTTTCTGATCAAAAGCATTTTTATGTTCCTTAATTCTGACATTCATTCATCTATTAGACTGGCTTATATAGCTTCTTGAGCAGTGCAAATATGGAATTTTATAAACCCCCTGGTGTTCCAAAAATACTCTGACTTTAGGTTTGTGTAAAAAAATCACCAATTTTCTTGCCAGTAGAAAAAGTAGTCTTTATATTAAACTAGATAGTCTTCTACTGATCTTATCAGTAACTCATTTAATATAAGATAAAACTACTCTATTATAAAATGAATTGTCAATTCTATCCTCTTTTTTTCCTTTAGCATCAATGCTATCTAAAGCCTTACATATGATGTTTTTATTATAATCATTAGAAAGTAGGATATTTTTTCTGAGTTCTATTTCTTGAGCAAGATGATCTTTATCAGACAAACTATAAGCTCTAGTCAAAAGATTTTTTGCTACAGAAAATATTTGAGCAGGGTGGTGATGAGAATTAAAATTAAGATATCTGTTTGTATGAGTGGATTTCCTGTAAACTGATATTGGAAGGTTTCGTCACATTTTCTTGTAATTAAAACATCTACAAAAGCGATTTGTTATTTTCTACTTCCAAAGTAAATTTAATATTAGGATACCATTTATTTAGAAAAATAGGAAAATAATTTAAAGCATCAATGCCATGAGGCCATATAACAAATGTATCATCCACATATCTTAGCCAAATAGAAGGTTTCTTGGTAACTGCATTTAATACTTGACTTCCAAAATTATCCATGAAAAGATCAGCAATTACAGGTGATAGTGGAGATCCCATAGAAAGTCCTTTAATTTATTTAAACTTTTGAGAATCATGCATAAAAAATGTATTTTCAAGGCAATGTTTCGCTAATGGAATAATAAAATCAGGAAACTTATTGTATTTAACTATTATTACTTAATGCTTCTTCAACAGGAATATTAGTAAACATAGAAGAAACATCAAAACTAATCAATAAATCAGTTCCAGTTAGTTTTAAGTTTTTAATTATAGAAATAAAATGACTTGAATTTTTAATTCTTGATGGAATCTTGTCAATGGTTGTAAGCACTGGGCTAAATATTGAGCCAAAGCATGTGCAATATATATATATATATATATATATATATATTAGTAATTAGTGTTTGGTAAAATAAAATATAATATAATAGATCATTTAAAATTGGTTACAAGACTTTTATTTGTATGAAGACATTAGTTTAAAAAAGCAAGTTTTATTTCAACAATCAAAAGTTAAGATTTGTAATGCCCATAAATTAACTGTAAATATTCATAAAATGACTTCAACATTTTTTTTTACTAACTGGATAATCCTGAAATATTGAATTGCCATCAATATCAAATGCATGTGCAAAGTTTGAAAAAAATCTGGTCAGAAGAAGTAATTATTTAAAATTAGTTGTCACATTTTTGTCTTTATAAAGGTAGTAGTTTAAAAAGGCAAATTGATGTAAACAATTAAGAGGAATTAAGATTTCATCCTTTGTTTTCAATTTTAATAAACTGTAATAGCTAAACAGCATTAAGCTGTTGCACATGCGCTTTGCAGATTTTAACTATAAATGACTGAATACAAACACTTCAAACACATGATAAAGTCTTTGGGAAAAGATAGAATGGCCAAAGACTTTATCATGTGTTTGAAGTGTTTGTATTCAGTCATTTATAGTTAAAATCTGAAAAGTGCATGTGCAACAGCTTAATGCTGTTTAGCTATTACATGGCCATTCTATCTTTTCCCAAAGACTTTATCATGTGTTTGAAGTGTTTGTATTCAGTCATTTATAGTTAAAATCTGCAAAGCGCATGTGCAACAGCTTAATGCTGTTTAGCTATTACAGTTTATAAAACATCGTGCTATATAAAATAATTGATTTATTTTAATAAACTGTAAATATCCATAAAATTTCTTCAACACTTTATCTTATTTTTAGTACATTAGTTATCAAATTAAATATAAATGTTTTTCTTTAAAAAAGACATTTTTGACAAGGAGTCAGTCCTATATGACTTAAATTAATGATTGTACCATATATTGAGTGTCATTCAAAATTTGTTGAGTCAATTCAAATGGCACTTGAAAAGGAGCCTGGGAATAGTATTAGGCTGGATAACCCTGAAATATTGCATTGTCATTGATACTAAACATATTTCAAAAATTTGAAAAAAATTAATTTGGTAGAAGTAGGTTAAATGTCAGTTGCAAGATTTGACCCAAACAAACGGAAGGGAGACATTAAATAAAAATATTTGAAAACGCTTTAGGATGTTGCTTAAAAGTTTCTCCTTTTCTCACTAATATTAGTTTCTGCACATATCAAAAATTATCAATGACAGTTGCAAAAATATATTACACAGAAAAAGTTTTATAAATTGAATTTTAATATAAACTTAAATTACATTCACTATGCGGTAATGCATTTGCAAGCATGATATTTTTTTAAGTTCAAATCGAGGCTGGATAAATTTTAACGTTTATTAGCTTCTAATAAAGCTTAGGGCTTCAGTCAACTATTTTTAAAAAGTGATGATCCAAAGTCAGAAAATTACTCAAATTCTCATTACCTGTAAATTAAAAATCCACGTGAATAATGTCTTCATCTTTGCTATTTCTCCCTGAGGACTATTGGAAAAGTCTTTTTAAATAAATACTATTTTACCCTTTTAAATCCTTTAAGATAATGTAAAAAATTTTGCTTAGTTGTATTATGAGAAATAAAAAAATAGATTTCAGACACTAATAGATTATCTTATTAATTTAAATTGGGAATAATATCCTATAAAAAAAAATATTTTCACACATAAAGTTTTATTTTTTTTTTATTTTCTCAGAAGTTTAATGTTAGGCATAATATAAAAAAGATACAAGGAGATCACCTCAATTAAAGACAGTATCAAATCCAGAGTTTTTGCCAATATCAGGCTATCTATATTTCTGAACTATATAATATGGATGGCGAGATGTAAGAAGGTATTCTGCGGTTTAATCTTTCAAGATGATGAATATTTTTTTAGAAAACTGGTTAAGATCAAGAAACGCGATGAACTTCTCATACTTAAAAGCACCTTCCTGGACACATGGATTTTGATATCTATTAAAGAATAATCAATAGGTATCAACAACACTTGCTTTCAGTGCTTATGATTAATAGAGTAATAGATATAAAATGTCAATATGAAATGGGCACCTTCTTCATACCGAAATAGTTTAGAATGTCATGCCCTGAATAGTATCATATAGATGACTTTAAACTCACTTACCTGGATGCTTATAAATGAATGAACAGATGCAGAAAATTACAAAGCTTATGAATGGCTGGAATTGAATATCAGTAGTGTATAATTGAACATTTTCACACTGGTGCAATGACAGCCTATAAGTTCTTTGTGAAAATGAATATGGACGTGAATGAATCATTGTTGGAAATGCTTATTCTTGCTGTGGGCACACCAGTGCGTAATTGCTTTTAAATAATTACTCCACAGATATTTGTTTTAAGAAACAGTTCTTGTACATAGTTGGATATTTGCCCTCACAACTATTGCACTGTCCTAAGGCATATGATAGTACACTCAGAGAATAAAAAGTTTTAGTGAATTAAAAAAAAAAAACCAATTACATTTAATAATTTTTAGTCACCTCAGGTATTTGTTTCTTTTAGCTAGAAGATTCCTATATCTGTATTTATGATAAAATCAATATTGATTAACAGTCCATCTTGTAATAGAAGTATTCCAGCTGGCCATATGAATAAATTATGAACACCAAATAATGATGCTTAATTCTTCCGATTGAGAACATGTTATCCATTGGACACTGTTTAAAAGATAATAAAGATGATCAATATTGAGTTTCTGAGCCATATCTGATTATAGAACTGTGCCCTTCCAGTAGTGAAGTGCACATGACATTACAGGTGATCATTAGAATGATTATATGAAGGCAGTTCATGGGCAAAAGCCTACTAAGGATTTATTGGATTACATTTGTTATTCACTATAAGAATGAGTGATGCAGTGAACTGCAGAACATGAGCTGTTAATTGAGAACTGATAATCAGAAGATAATCAAAAATTCACACTTGTACAAAATTTATGTTTGTATTAATTTATTTATTTTTTCTATACAAAATCACTTTATATCATACTTATTTATGTTTAATAAATTTATTGAAAAAAAAAAAGATATAAGAATCACCCAGAAGGTAAATACCTTTTCAAATGATTATGCAAGTTTTGATGGAAAAAAAAATACTCTACTAAATACAGCTTTAATTTTAATCATACCTATAACTCTAACGATTTCCTTTTGTCACTATTGGTTAAAATATTTATCAGTTGGCTTTCTGATTTCTTACAGTTTTATAATTGAAATAAAATCCTTGTTTTTACTTCACCTTCAAGTAGTAAGTTATAAATTGTGCTTTATGCAAACAAGTGAAATATAAGAATTATTAGATTGAGCACTTTCAGGGAACTTTAGTCCCCATATCCATAGCCTATTTTGGCAGTATTGGCTTACGTTGAGATAAACTGGAAGGAATCATGCTTCTCAATCTCCAGAAAGTGGACTATATGAAAATATTAAATATTAGATTTGCATAAATTACTACCCAGTTTTTCAGTTTAAAATCTCAATGTAAGCCGATATTCCCAAGATAGGCTATCAATATGGAGGCAAAAGTTCCCCAAAAGTACTCAGCCTAATAATTCTTATAATGTTGACCTTCACTTGTTTGTATAAAGTGCAATTTATAACTTGCAGTTTTAGTAGATTTATCTGCCAATTTTTTACCAACTTAATAAAGATAGTTTGACTATCCTTAACAAACAAAAACATTTTCATTTTGAATAAAATGTATAATTTACCAGAAGTGGGCAAAACTTTTTTTTTGAAAGATAATAAACATCTATAAAAATTAGAATTTTATATCTATGATATCCTTTATATCAATCATCTTTCAATGACTTTCAGGGACCATGTGATTATTTTTTCCCCTTTTTCCTCTGATAAAATAATATTTTTTTGTACTCAAACTTTGCTGAATCTAATGGAATTCTCATTTTATCCAAGCATAAAAACAGCAGTAAACCTGTGTAATGATATCATATGATTATACCAATGCTATAAAAAGCTAATAGAATTGAAAAAAAAAACATATAAATGTTTAACTATTATTTACAAATACTAAAAATGTTATTTTTCACTTATATTAATCTTTACAGAAGTAAATATTTCAGCCTTGTTTATTCTATAATATTACAATGTATATTGTAACTTTATTGTTTAATGGGTGAATTCAAGATCCTCATTTTAAAGACCTTTACTTAAAATTTTTAATTAAAGATGATAATAATTGGTGTGTATAATTTTAAAAAATATGCTAAACTTATTAATACAGAAAATAGATACTAAAATTAATATTAAATATAATTAAATTTGCTATCAGATATTTATATGATAATTGTTAGGTATATTTTAATAATAAGGATATGAAAAGAGAGAATTTAAGAATTAATATTGCCTGTGAATTATCTTAAGTCAATACAATTTAATTTTAAAGTTGTTATAATAGTTATATTATTATTGAATAATTAAAGTACTATAATGAAATATTTTGCAATTGTAATGTAAACTCAGTTTATTATAAAATTGATATGCAATTTAATAGATATATGTGTTCACAGGTGAAATTACTTATGTATGCATATTGCTTTCACATCAGACAAAATCATTTCCTGACGGAATGATTAAAATTATTTCATTAAAATGGTTTGATAAATATTGATTTTTAATTATAAATGTTCATAAAAGTTTGTAGAAGTGAAATAATAATAGTTCATTTAACTTAGGTTTGGAACAGCTATTGTTTAGTGAATAAAATAAAAGTTAAATGTATTATATTTAAAATTATTAAAATTGTTATTTTTACTTTGATTTAATATCCAACATACAGGCTATATATATACTTGTACAATCAATGTAATATATAGGGTCCTTTGAGCTCAGACTTTCACACGACCCTCAACTCTCCACACTATCTCATATCATTGATCCACTTGTCCACATATATGTCTAAAAGATAAATAATCACCAATATACGTATTTCGTGCTAAACAAGCGCTCATCATTTAGTCCAGATTATTATCTCTACACATATATATATATATAGTAAGTGCTCAGAAAAGTCTTTTAACTATTTAATATTCATATTTAGTAAATTGGAAAAATGATAAGCCAATCAGTGATTATTAGTTGGTTTATGATGTCATGATTTATGCTACGTATAAAAGCAGGAAATTGACAGACGATCAAGATTGATTGAATAAAATCTTGAAGGATAAAATCATGTAAATTTGTGTGTTGGTTTAGCATGAAATACATATATTGGTGATTATTTATCTTTTCTGCATGTATGTGGTCACATGTGTCAGTAGTATGAGATAGTGCAGATAGTGAAGGGGCTTGAAAGTCTGTGTTCAAATCCCCTATATTTATAAATAAATTGTAAATTGTTTTAAAATTAAAATAGTGAGTAATTTTGTTTCTTATTAATGTTTTTCATTGCTTTTCATAGTCATAGTACACAGTTTGCAATCACAGCACGAAGTATTAAATAAATGTATATTGATTACAGTGAAAACAATGTATATCATTTTTAAGAATACCAAGACATAGGAAGTGATGTTGTTGTGGATGATCATTGAGAATGATTAAATCCATAAAAGATTTAAAAAAGTATTCATGAACACACTATCCATATTCATGTTGTTGATTTATTTAAACTTGATAAATTGTGAATGATTATAAGAATTTTATGTGACGAAGTACATTAGAAATTTGAAGTGATGGATTGTATTGTTAAGGTAATTCATAAAGATAAATTGCCGTTTAAAATATGAAAATCGTGACTTGTGTTTAGTTTCAAAAGTAACCTTTATTAGTTAAAAGATTGCATAAATGTTCGGGTCTACTTACCTGTTGACGATTACAAAGCATTAATGTTACAAAGATAAAACAATTAATTATTAACCAGGTTTACAAAAGGGACACACCCTCACTAACAATTATATCCATAAAATGGTTGCTATAATCTTGTTTAATGTGTATCTGTCCATGGGTCTACATGGCCCAACTGCCAAGAAGTCATCCATTGCCCAATGATCTCCACCCTGGGACCCCAAAGTGAAGACCCAAATGCTTCAGCTGAATAGGTGGACATCCAGCATTGTGCCAACACCACAACAGGCAATGAGGTCCAAGGCATCAAGGCCATTAAACATTAAATCGTTGAGCCACAGCCGAGCCACGCCGAGCCCATTACAGGTACCTCTATCTCCCAATTCAAACAGTCCAAATGGGCAGGGACCACATGTGGTCTACCTGCCCAAAATTGGAATGCCAACTAAAGGAGAAGCTAACAAGTAATGAGCACAGAACTGCACTGCTCAAAACCAACTTATCAAGGGGGTGCACAATCCATCAGAGCAGAAATGGTGCTGAAACTTTGACCCTGTATTCTTCTGGAAGGTTTTTTGGGTATCAGCAATGATCACCAATAGCCCAAGCCCCCAATGACTACCACCTTTCACCCCTGAGGAGGAAAAGAGGAGTGCAGACCCATGCCCATGAAATATTATAACAAACTTCATCAATGTTACAAAAATTGTATTTTATAATTTTATAAAAAATTAATGGATAATATTCTTATTACTTAAATATAATAGTAGTAAGGTATTTTTATTATTATTATTATTATTATTATTATTATTGTTATTATTATTATTATTATTAATTGCTTCAATTTAGATTATAATCAATTCTGTAATGTTATTAAATTTAAATGTCAGATTTGATTGGTTTAACTTAATTTTGTTTATATATATATATTAAATTGTTTTTTTTATTTTTATTTTGTTATGTGCTTTATATTTATCCCTTTTATTTATTTGTTACTATTAATGTCTTAATAATAATTGTTTATATGCTGATATTTAATTTTACTTTAGATTTTTAAATGTGTTAATTATCTTTTATTGAAATATGGCACATAATTATATTAATAATTTGTCATTTAAACTCATTTATGTATTTATATATTTGTTATGGTGCAATATTGTAATTGGCTTTATGCTGTAGTTTGTACGGTAAATAAATGAATTGAATAAATAAATTATTATTATTATTATTATTATTATTATTATTATTATTATTATTATTATTATTATTATTATTATTATTATTATTATTATTATTATTATTATTATTATTATTATTATTATTATTATTATTATTATTATTATTATTATTATTATTATTATTATTATTATTATTATTATTATTATTATTATTATTATTATTATTATTATTATTATTATTATTATTATTATTATTATTATTATTATTATTATTATTATTATTTGATAAAGAGGGAAAAGGTGTAAACTGAGTTATGATAGTTGAAATTATTTTAAATAAGTTGATAAATTATTTGATACTGTGACAATTCATGAGTGGTTATAGTTAAATTATTATTTCTCATTTATTGATTTACAGTTGTACATAAGTAAAATCCTTCATTATATTTGATTGTATAATAGTTTATCACATTGAGAAATAATCTTACCCTGAGAATTTTATTTAAAATTGTATTGTAAAAAAGAATAGGTTATGGATAAAATTAGAAAGATTGGAATGAATAACAGTATAATTTAATTAAGAATGTTAATTATTTTAATAAGGATTTATTTTAATGTAGGAATTATTAGTCATTGCAATATCATTTGTGTTGTTAAGGGTTAATATTGGTATGGTATTCAATGTCATTGAGGATATGCTTTTGTATGTACTTAATCTTAAAATCCAGCTGTCCCTATAACAGTATTAAGCCTCATGATTATTGGGAAAAAAATAAATTTAAAACTTATTATTATTAATTTTAATTATTAAGAAACCATAAATAGTGTAGTGTTGGTAGGATGGAATATTCTAATAATTATAATGATTGCGAATGGATTTTATTTATTCATTATTGAGATATTTGGTTATAATAATATGGTATTATATACATACACACAATTAATAAAAAGATAAATGAAATGGGTGTGAAAGGAATTTACTCTTTTTTTTCAACTTTTTCAGCACATATATAAAAATTCATCACTTATGGTTTTAAAAGAATTATTGTGGGAGAGAATGCACATAGTTCCTTCCATAATATTACAGATATATAAATTGCTATGTAGAGACAAGAAGTGTACTCCTGAAATAATCTGCAATAAACCTTCACCCAAAAGCATGAAAGTCTCTGTCTTTGTGTGTTAGCCTGACCCTGGAAAATTTATTACAAAGAAAATAAATAAATTCTTTGTGTTTAGACTGGTAAATATTTTATCTCAAAATTGGAAAAAATCAACTTTGCATATTACCCTGGAATTAAGAAGCATTCAAGGAAAAACTTATATGGAAACTGGAAATTACAAATATCAAAGGACTCCAAAAAAAAACATAAAAACATGGGTAAAGGTATTTTCATAAATGTGCACATAAACCTTTAAATTTATTAAGAGTTTTTAAATTAAGTAACAATTGATAATAATTATATATTTTTTCAATTGAAACATGTGTTTTTAGTCTTGCATTGGTGATTTCTACATTGATATATGGCATATTATATCTTTTCTTCTTAAACTGTTTTTTATAAAAATTATTTCATAATGACCGTATGGTCCATCCACAGAGAATATGATTCATGTGTTTGCCTACTGTTCTCAGGTTAATACTCACACATAATAATGATTACCAACTTGAGTTTTAATAATAAAAACAAAATACCAGATTCATCTTGTTGCTAATTAGATTCTGTAACTGTCAAACAGTCTTTCGACATAAAAAGTTATGTAATTTTATTTATTAATTTTATAATCACTATTGAAAGAATCATTATAAAAAATTGAAATATGATTTCTTCCATAAGCTTATGGAATATTTAATCGGTGAAATGTTTGTTACATGTAACTATTAAACTTTGAGATTCTACAAATAACATAGGAATACATAATGACATAAAACTTTTATGGCCTATTCATAATCCAAATTTCTACTTCCTAATATTATGTATTTTTACAAAAACTTTTAATTTAATAGTAAGCCTTCTCAGTATAAGTGAACAACACCTATGTAGTATTTTTAATTATTGTCAGCTTACAAATAGCTAAGTTTTTTTTCTCAGCTTTAAAAAAATTAATTATTTAATATATATGAGAGGGCAAAATGTTTTACATGTAATTTAAAATTACAAACATTTAATAATGTGGAATTGATTTTTTAAAAATCCAATAAATAATGTTGTCATCAAACATCAAAATCTCATTAATTTTTTCTTTGTACTTCCATTTTGTAAAGACCCTGGTGCAATATTTTCAGCTGCTATAATTTGTTTTACCCATTTTTTTAAATATTAATAAGAAAAAAATTGAATTAGTAGCTCAAACTACTATAAAAGCATTTTTGTAAACTTAAAGTCTTGGCATTCATAGTAGGTAAAATTCTCCTTACAATAGCACCACTCAGTGCCAGCCAGAGTAATCAATGGATGCAGGAAGGTTTGTGTGTAAAACTCCTATCTAGTGCCTATTCATCCAATATCCACAGACTAATTTCTAGCTTGTGGCTTTTATCAGTGAGCAGCCTAAGATCTAGGTGCAGTGCTCTCAGATCAAAGGCTCCTCACTGATGAAAGCCACAAACTAGAAACTAGTCTGGGGATATTGTATAAGTAGGCACTAGATATGAAATTTATGCCCAAACCTTCCTGCATTCATTGATTAGTCTGTCTTGCACCGAGTGGTGCTACTGTTTGGAGAGTTTTGCTTCTGTAAAAAACTTGCTTGTGTAACCATAAAGAATAGTGGTCATGTGACATTCCTAGTAGCTATACAATGAGAATTTACTTTCAGTCTAATTAAAGGTTTGAATTAATGCATGACAATGTTTACAGCTTTAAATTATCTTAAAGCTTAACAACTCATAAAATTTTGTGTATTACTTCTTGACTTTCATCAAAACATCATGTGATCATACTTCATGTGTTTACACATGCTGTTAATAACAGTAGCAAACTCTCCATACAGTGCTGCCACCAAATGCAAGCCTGTGTAGTCGATGGATACAAAACGTTTTGTGCATAAAATTCTTATCTAGTGCCTACTATACTCAAGCAAGCTAGAAAGTAATATGGGAATATTGGATGAGTAGGCATTAGATAGGGATTTTATGCAAAAGCATTATTGATTGCTAAGACTTGTACTGAGTGGTTCTACTGTATGGAAAATTTGCTACTGTTACTTCTTGAATTTCTTTGGTTTCAAATATTTCCTATTTATTTCAGAGTCCATTCTTAGAGTTGATATTTTAGAGTACATATATAGATAATTAATGCTAATGAAACATTGTAAAATAGAAAAAATATTGTTTTGACATTCTATTTATCAAATATAAACAATAATAAAATTTGATGTTTTCCTGAATGTATGAGATGATGATAATTTAGTCGTACTTATAGATTGGCTATTTTCATCGTCATTAGGTGTTGAATGTCTTTAGAAAAAATTAACTTCATTTAAATTTTCCAATTACATTCAACTATTAGTAGTATCACACAGATTAGTATATATACAATTTCAAGAGATAGTATTTTTTCTTTATTCATCAACTGCTGGTGGTCTGACCAGTGACAATACTAGCATAGGAATTGAACTTGGACCCTTTGATTTTTAAATATTAAATTTTAAGGTAATCCTCTAACCAACAGCTAGCTATTCTGCCAAAGGCAACAGTCAGTTACTAAAAATATCTTAAATAGTCAACAAAAATAACCATCAAAAGAAAAACCATTTACTGGTACTGTCATATATTCATACATACCAAAAAATTCTGATAAATTAAGGAAGCTCTGCAATCAGTATAACATCATAATACCACACTATGAGGAATTCTAACATCTACAAAATGTAAATTTGAAAGGCTGAAAAGCAAAAACTGCATCTGTGAAATTTCATGTGAATGTGGAAAAATGTATATTGGTGAAACCAGTCACCCTATTGAAAAACAATTGCAAAAATACAAACTGATGATATAAAGAGAGAAAACAAATGAGTCTAAGGTAACAGATCATGTATATACCAATGAATATATGTTCAATTGAGAAAAATAAAAAATATTGTGCACAGAGAAAAGGTACAAAATGTATGGAAATTACATCAACTTTGCTCTTAAGGAAAAAATGGAGAAATCAGGAGGAACCTCACAGATAAGCACATGAAATTTCTACTGACTGTTGTCTTTGACAGGATGGCTCACTTGGTTAGAGTGTTACCTTAAAATTTAATATTAAAGAATCAAAGGGTCCAGGTTCGATATCTATACTAGTAGTTTCACTGATCAGGTCAACAAAACTTGAAAAAGAGAAGAATAATACCTCTTAAAATGTATGCAGATACTAATCTACATCTATTAGTAATAGTTGAATGTAATTGGAAAAGTTAAATAAAGTTAAATTTTTCTAAAGACATTCAATACTTAATATTAGATTATGGAAATAATCCAATATATAAATACAACTATAATAAAATTTATTTTATGTTTAAATGTCCTAAACTCTTTTGTAAATTTCAAATTTAAATTTATGACAAATGCTTATTTGTCATTTATTAACTAATAAAGTCACTAAACATCATATAATCACCATTTCCTCTGATTACACAAGCTGTTAAAACAGTGACAAACTCTACATACAGTAGTGTCACCCAGGATGAGCTATAGTAATCAATGGAAGCATGATGGTTTGTATATAAAATCCCTATCTAGTGCCTACTCATCTAATATACCCAAACTAGTTTCTAGCTTATGACTTTTATCAAAGAGGAGGGTTGCATTAGGTCCTAAGATCTAGGAGCAGTGATCTCAAACAAGGCTCCTCTTTGCTAAAAGTCACAAGATAAAAATTATTCTGGTGATATTGCATGAGTAATCACTAGGTAAAGATTTTATGCACAAACTTTCTTGTATCCATTGATTACTATGGTGTGCACTGGATGTCATTACTGTATGGAGAGTTTGTAATAACTCAAGGATTGTAATATCATATTTAAAAGATAAACCACATGACTATACATTATATTTGATAAAAGAAATTTCAAAGAATATATAAAAAAAGGGATATCAAATAATATAAGGAGTGCTTTTTATTAAATATTAATTTATTGTTATCTTTACAATACACATTTAGAGTCACTTATATTAAATTATAGGCTTCCTTATTCTTTGTGTGTATAAGATCTTTAACCTTATATTGCTCAACTCTTACATCATGAACGTATATTTGTCATATTATTATGAGTGCACTATTTTTTTGATGATCTAACTATCTTGATGTTTGATTATTTTATATCATTGATTTTTGCTTCTTTTTTATTATTCAGTTTGCATTAGTATTTCTTATTTAAACTAACAGTTAAGTGTGTGGTGATAATAAGATATATTCATTTTTGACTTTCTTCTGGATCTTCACAATTTCACAATTGTATATAGCATTATCATTAACAATCACCTGTACACAAGTATAGTCATCCTGTTTCCAGAAAAGAAGAAGATTAATTTTGGAAGAATTATAATAAATAATCGAGATAACTACAAATATATCCGCACATATTACAAGCATTAGAGAACAAACACCTGTTACTGACATCATTGAAAGAAATAAAAGACTGAAGTGGAGTTGGGATGGACATATTTCTAGAAGAGATGATCATCGATGGACAGTTGAAATCTTAAACTAGATTCCAAGAGATTGTAGAGACCTAGAAAAAGAGAAAGTGTTGGTTGATGTGAAGAAGAGAGGCTAGAGATTGGAAATTATGAAGTTAGAGAGACCATCATCCTGCAGTGGATCAATAATGGTTGAAAATGATGATAATGATTACTCATCAGTCTGTTTATTTGATATCTTGTGATATTGTCTTAATGTTTTTGCAACAAACTTTTTGAAAGTTTTCAATATTTTTTCTTAGTTACATCATTTCAATGTATACCATTCTCGACCATATTTTCACAAGGAAACAAATTAAAGTTGCTCTTATTGTCTTTGAGACAAATCTGATTTTATCTCACAAATCTTCAATTCACCATAAAATTGAACAATAATAGAATTTCTTCTTATTCTAACACAATGAGGATGTACCTTTGCAAGAGTAGATTTAATACTGATGAAGGTATTAATTAATGTTGCTGTCCTATTTTTGAAATCTTATGAAGCATGCCTAAATAAAAGATATCTAATACCTTTATGTCACTTCATTATCAAAAGAATCGATAAAATAAATTGATTAAAATAATACCACTATAATAAAATGTTTTATATTATACCCCATTAAATGTAGCAGCAACATCTTGGAATTTGTGTTGTATCTCAACATTTAAGTAGACCTTTATAATTAAAATACCACCAGCTTATTTAAATTGTCTCACTCTCTTAAATTGATAATTCCTTATCCTTGACTGATAGCATTCTGATCATTAATTAATAAATCAAAATTTTATACGATGCATTCAAAACAATAAAAAGCATTCAATAAATCTAGCAACCAAAAAGTTAAAATTTTGTTTGTCTTCCAGGTAAACCCATGAATTCGAACTTTGAATTTGATTATATATACATTTTTATATGTATCAAAGCGTCGTCCGGGAAGCGAACCCCGGGACAACTACTTGTAAGGCGGTTGTGCTAACCACTCGGCCACCAACGCTTGACTATTATATATTTTTAAACTAAATTTGAAAATGAAATACTGAATATTAAAGTACGATAATAAAAATTCATATAATAATAAAAATAGATTAATAATTACAAAATTTAAAGTATTATGATCACAGAATAAAAATCACTAAAATGGAGTAAAGAAAAACAATTAAATGGAAGCAAATAAAATGAGCAAACTGATATAGACTGAAGTAAATAATTAGAAATTAAATGTGTTAAGAGTTGAAAAAATAAGCATATTAGACTATAAAAGAAAAGTGATGCATTATTTTTAAAAAATGCTAGAAAACAAAGTGACAAATAAGAAAACAAAAGATATTAAAAAACAAAAATAAAATATAATTTATAATAGATTTTTGTAACAAATAAGTTTATAGAAATGAATTGCTAATAAAATAATTAAAATATAGCTTGTGATAAAATAAAAAAAAAAAAGATGAATAAGAAGAAAAATGAGAAAAAATTAGGCTTAACAATTAAAAGTTCCGGAATTCATAAAAAGCTTGCACACCAGAACTGTGAGAACCAGGATTGATCCTGGGACGTCTTGATCCCATGTGGGACACTTTACTAACTGTGTCAAACCATACAGAGAAACCTTAACAACAATTCACAAAGAAAATGCATAAATAGCAATATATAATGTCATATCACTATATTGACAGTTATAACAGTCTTCAAGCTATAGTTTTAGTATTTCTTCATGTTTGTTTTGAAAATTTTTCAATTATTTAATACAGTATATAAATTTTAAAATAAAGAAAAGTGGAAAAGAAAGCATCACTTAAAAGGCATGCCAATTTCCAGATAGTGAAGTTAAACTTTCTAGCTAAGAATATCCATTTACCGGCCATTATAGAACTTGAAAAAAAAAATCACGTTTACTTGATAAGATTTGATTTCAATCTATATAGGGATGCTTTGCTATTGCTGCCCATAAAACAATTTGCTGAATAGAATTAATTAATAAAAATACAATAAAGCATTTTAAACTACTACGATTACTACATATATTGGTAATTATTTATCTTTTCTGCATGTGTGTAGTCATGTGTATCAGTAGTATGAGATGGTGTGGATAGTGAAGTGGCTTGAAAGTCTAAGTTCAAATCCCCTCTATTTACAATTAGGCTCCAGGTTTAAGAGTGCCTGGTATTTCAAATCTTACATATTAGGCCTGCATTCTGCCCATCCCTCTATGTATTTAAATGGATACTGTCCTATACATGAGGGGTCGGAGTGAATTGCAGGTCAACATGGATATGACAACAATATTGGCATCAGCATGGGATTTGGGAATTCTATCATCAGATTTTCAATGGTATGATAGCTGAAGAGTTGGAGGTTGGAGTAGGTTGAAGCCTGTCCATTAAAATATAAGGATTTGCTATCTTAATATAAACTGAGCGTTGATTATATATATGGGAAATGGTAATCTGGATCAACTGATGAGTGCTGGTTTAGCACAAAATACATATATTGGTGATTATTTATCTTTTCTGCGTGTGTGTGGTCATGAGTATAAGTAGTATGAGATGGTGTGGATAGTGAAGTGGCTTAAAAGTCTGCGTTCAAATCCCTATATTTACAAATAAATAGTGGATTTTGATTTTAAGTCATTTCTGGTCATTTACATCAAGTACAGATTCTTAATATAATTTTAATTAATATCACTGTTTAAAAAAGGTAGTATAATCTTCAGATTTATTAAGATTGTATTCTATATAAAGCTGAAAGATTTTGGGTATGGTTAAGGTTACCATGCACAAGCCTTCTGGCATCCATTGATTACTCTGGTTGGCACAGGGTGGCACTACCGTATGGAGAGTTTTGCCTTGTTTTTTATCATATTTTCATATCAATTCACTGAACAACAGCTAAAAGGAATCGATTTTAATATATATTTAAAAAATAGTTAATTAAATATAAAACTACGAAATGTTTCATTGATTGCTTCATCATTAAAAAAATTTTAAATGGTCGCATATTTATGTATAAAACAATGATATTTATACTTAAACACTATTAATAAGTTACTGCATATAAGAAAGATAAATAAAAAATAAGTGCAATATTGACAAGTCACTCCCTATCTCTGGTTATTTATAATCGCTCCTTTGCTTACTGCTAGCCATCGATAACTTAAATTTTCATTCGCCTGAAGCCACTATTGGAATGTTTATACTTCATTATACCCATCTTACAATAATATTAAGGGGCCTGTGATAAATATAAATAATAAGCAGTTGACTCAAAAATTGAAACATTGGTCACTTGAAGCAAAATATTTTGATTTTTTTCTTAAAATTAAGTTTATAATCATTATAAACATTACATTTTTGTAACAATATTCTATTTTACTTCTACAATAAATGTAATAATCTACAAAGCCTATACACTGTGCAAGTTGCAGAAGCTAAGTGCCTGAAAAATATTAATCACTCAGTTAAGGCTGAGCGCTTTCGAGGTTCCATGCCTCATAATCTTAGCCATATTTAAAACTTTGGTATTAGACTTAATATGCAAATTAAATGCAAATGAGTTAGGTTGTCCATTTTTTAGAAATATCAAAGCAGATGTCACATCTGTTTATTGCATTATTATTGCTGTTGATAAAATATGCCTCTTTTATTTTTCTTTTACAGTCATTTGTTTCTATTCATACAATTTTGGGGTTGGAGGGAATGAAGTCGTTACATTTTTATAAGTATAACAAATTCAGTGAAAATATTGATTCTCAATGTGGACTCTATCTTAGAGACACGGAAATTCAAATTTCACTTATTTTTTTGAACGTCAATCTTTAGAAAATATATATGTTTAGCAATTCCAAGACTATTTATTTCAAACATATAATTGTAACGTTAAAACTATACTTAAATCTTTTTCAAAAAGAGTATTTTCTGTAGTTAGTGCTTTGACATTTATTCTATATACATTTTGCTGCATAAGATGCATTTTTATGTATATTAATGATTCTAGAAATCAACAAAACGCTTGCTGGATTAAATTAGCATCACTCAGAGCAAGGGATGAAAAAAATTCCACATCCAATATTTATTCTGACACCTGGTCCTTAATGTACTAGCATCCAAGACATTAGAATGCTATTTCTAATAATCTGGTGCACTATTAAACAGTAGGGTTTTTTTTAATTTTTCGTAAATATGTAATATATATGCATATGTAATTCTATATACTATTCATTGTAAGACTGGCAGGTGTTGCTGTATTTCTAATTATGATTTTATAATAAAAAATGACACAACTGAAACACACAGGCTTATTATATACCTGTGTCTATATATAATATATATAGGTATATGAGCACAGACTCTCACACGACCCACCACTCTCCAATCTATCTCATAACACTGATACACTTGCATACATATATGTCGAAAAGATAAATAATCACCAACATACATATTTCATGCTAAACCAGCAATCATCAGTTGGTCCAGATTACCAGTCTGTGCTCATATATCCTATATATTATAATAAAAAATGACGTAACATAGAAATATTTAAAACAAAATGTTTTAAAACATAAAATATAAAAAAAAAAACAAGTTTGCATTTTAGTTTACTACGTTTTGTGGTTCTGTGGCCGTTTAATTTTACCTTTGAAATATAACTAATAAATGCTGGATTCGTGGAACAGGTTAAGGAAAATATAAAAAGTGTTTAGTAAGTGAAACACAGGCTTAATATATACCATGTGTCTATATATGTAATATAGGGTATATGAGCACAGACTTTCACATGACCCACCACTCTCCACCCTATCTAATAACACTGATACACTCAAGCACATATATGCTGAAAAGATAAATAATCACCAATATACGTATTTCATGCTAAACCAGCAATCATCAGTTGGTCCAGATTATCATCTTCCACACATATATACTATAAGTGCTCAGATATTTATTAAGATAGACAATCTTCATACTTTAATGGACTGGCTCCAATCTACTACACACTCCAACTCTTCAACCGTCCATCCAATTGAAAATCTGATGATGGAATGCTCAAAGGCCACCCTAAGGCCGAGATTCTTCTCACACCCATGTTGACCCAAGGCCAATCTGAACCCCACATGTACAGGACATAATCCATTAAATACATATGCAAGGATGGGCAGACATCTCTACAATGTAATAAGTGAAACAGGCTTAATCTATAGCATGTGTCTATATATGTAATATAGGGTATATGAGCACAGACTTTCACATGACCCACCACTCTCCAACTCTATCTAATAACACTGATACACTCAAGCACATATATGCTGAAAAGATAAATAATCACCAATATACATATTTCATGCTAAACCAGAAATCATCAGATTAGTGATAGATATTTGATTTAATTTTGATAAATGTTTAGTCAATATTTTTTAATAATGCAAACGTGAAATGCATCAAATATTAAATTTGTATTTTCACCCCTTCTTTACAAAAAAAATCAATAAAAGTCGTCACATCGATCTTTTGAAATAAGTAGAAAACAAACAACTCTGGGCTGTATCTCGTATTGATTCAGGACGAAAATATAGAAATATTTATAAATTTAGTATTTATTATAGTATTTTAATGACGATTTTATTGCTTTTTGGAATTTTCAACGTATAAAACAAACTTCTGAAAAATTTCAAACTAGAAAGTATGTCTTAATCACGTGATGTTTCTGCTAACTAGAAAAACTTTTTTTATATATAGTGGCTATAAAAATATCTACCGTATTATACAAAAAAATAAAAAAAATTAAATAATATTTAAATAAAATATAACAGTAGTTTACATAACGAGAAAATAGTGTTGTTTTTTGGCTGAAATAAAATCTACACTCAGATTTTAATTATAATTTGTGTTTTCATTAAATAATTACTAGTTCTGATTTCAAATCTAAAATTACAAATTTAATCAATATTTCTTAGTGAAGTAAACACTTGCTTGTAAATGTTTGGGTTCACTTCTAGTTCATATATCACAACAATGCAATTCTAACTTTTTTATTTATTACTAAACTTTATAAACTTCAATTAATTTATTATAATACCGTAATGACGTGATATAAAATCGGTAATGCTTTAGAAAAGATCCTTAATATTTTTTTAAATAAATTAACAAAAAAAACTGCTTATAAAAATTACTTTAAATGACCATTTTATAGAAATGAATTTTGCTATAAAAACTTGACAGAGGCAGAAACTATTTTTTAAAAATTAAAAAAGAAAACCCATTTGAAAAAGGTCAAAATTCGTGTTAAAAATTTGAGTCAACTACTATACATAATTTTTAGAGAAAGGCTTTAACCTTTATCATATGTGCTTTGAACGTTTAGAATAATCAAACGATGTCTTTTTTTTTTACTGTAGAGGGACCTCTCAAACCTCGTCACAAGATAGCGACTTTATAAAAATAAGAACGGCAGTCTTATATTCCCACTTATATAGGCCAATCTGAAGCATCTTGATTTGGGAGCATGAAGCTGTTTACTCTCTTCATTTTTTTTAAGTCCATTATTTTCTTTACCAATTAACCTTCATGAAATCTTGTGATTTATAATGAGTTAATATTACGATCTTTATACTTGAAATATATAAACTAATGTTAAGTTGTGATTATTTATTAAGCACATAGGAGGTATATAAATACTTTTTAGAGAATTATGCGCATTGGATGTTTATAATAGAAAAACTACAAGGTACCTTATTTGATTATTATAAACATTCAAGGTGCATATGATAAAAGTTAAAACCTTTCTCAAAAAAGTATTTACATACTTTCTATATGCTTAAGAAAATACCCTCTGATCAAACACCTCAGATCGTATATAAAATCAAGTACAGAAACACCACTTGAAAATCTGTATATTATGGTGATTCTAGGGCAAATATAGCCACCAGAGTCTCCCATCATAAATACTTACATAAGTGAGTTAAAAATAACATGGAATGTCTTTTGGGAGCATGAAAAAAAATCTGACCATATCTTTGACCCAATAAACATTAAAATTGTTTGCATGCAGTGTGATGAACAGAAAACGAATAGTAAAGAAGCGTGATTTATTGTAAACAACTATGTTGTTAATAAAAAAGAGGATTGCTTCCAACTTTTAAACAATATGTAAATAACTTCTTTAAATAATTAGCATTTTACCTATAAATATTGCAGCATATCAGCCACTTCATAACTGCTATGAATCTTGCTTCTCTACCTGAAAGCACGTTCAGCTAACTGTTAATAAATAAAGAGACAGAATAAATCTTTTCTTTAGCCAACGTTAGAAACGTTTTCAACAACTAATTACAAACAAGATTTAAAAAAAGGATAACAACTTTGAATAAATACTAATTCTCATAAGTGGGGAATTGTGATATCAATAATTGTAAGTATTTTTATTCAAATGTTTTTTTCTTCTAAATATAGATGTATGGAATGTGTGAACCTTACTACAGATGAATACTCTAATACTTAATGGAGGATGGCAGTTTTAAGAAGTTTTTAGTAAAGTTCATATTGCTAAGAAAAAAAGTTTAACTTAATAGCTAAAGAACTATAAGTTTTTTGGAAGTGTGTATCATCAAGTAGGAGTAGGAGATGGTATACTATAGAATTTGGTACAAGTTCTAACTTGATATTTTTCATTTTTGGAATTTCTAAATGTATCAATGAAAGGATATTAAAATTCGTTTTCCACAATGAAACTTATATTCATTTTATGAATGTTTATATTTGAACTTTAGATTCAATGAAACCAAAATAAAAGTTTTTATTCCCCGTTTGATAATATTATTACATCAATATTATTTAAAAACCTGTGTGGTTTTGTGTGATCAGGTGGTCCCAGGATCGATTCTGGTGCTCAAACTTCTTATGAACTTCTGAGAAATAAAGCCATATGACCTTTTTTACTATTTTAAAAATGTTTGGAAGGGGGTGGCACTTTACTTCACATATTAGAAACAATAAATCCAAAGTATTGTAAATAATGGTATTGATTCTTTGAAATCAAGTGATATACTGTTATTGACTTTTTGCATAACTCTAAACCAATTTGAATGGCACTTGAAAGGTTATATTTTTTTTTTCATATGTCATAGCATCATCTGAGAGGCAAACCCACAACTGTCTACAACCAACTACTTGCTTGCAAGGCAGCTGTGATGACCTCTCGGCTAACACGCTTGATGGTTATATTATAGTTATAGTTTAGAATGTTAAACATTTACATTGTAGGAGCATTTACAGGTTCAAATTATTGAATGAATCATAGACTAATATGCTTCGTAGCATTAAAAAATACTGATTATTCTACTCATATTGGTATGATTTTGATGGATTGTCTTTTTAGAAGCAGTTACTTCTATTCATGCTTAATTTCAATAGTTATTAAAATCTAAAATTGCCAAATTACTTCAAGATTTTTATGTTATCCTAACATTTTCTTAAAAAGTGGGTTGTGAATGCAACTAGGAATATTATTGGGACACACACACAAAAATCCTACTGAATTTTTAGCACTAATTCCTTTATTAGTACCTTGATTAAAAAGGTAAGATATGCCATTTTAATTTTCCACTTAGCAGAATAATAAAGCTTTATGAGTGATATAAAAATTTAAAGGCACAAGGTCAACATTTAAACTGAAATCTTGGGAATCTTTGAAAAATAAAGTTACTTACAGTCACTTACTGATTGTGTTCCCTTTAAGTTTTTCTATGCATTTAAAGTAACATATTGATCTAAAAAATATTATGATCTTATTATACCTATGTCTAACATTGTTTGATGGGACAGTTATATTTCCTCCAGTTGGAAGCACTTTGATCTTTCTTTTTTAATAATGATGCAAGAAGCAAGGTGATAACTTTTAATAATAAATCCAGTCTACATACTTATTTAGATTCATTTAATGAAATTAAAGCAGATCTTGTTAATCATTGAAACATAAAAGCTTCAAGTTCTGATGAAACATCTGGAAAAGATCGTAAAATATGGCTGTAATGTGTTTGCTTCAAAACTCTTGAAAATTGTAGAAGTGCATGAATATATTAAGAATGCTTACATTGTTGCATTTCATAAGAATAAAAGTAATAAAATATATAGAAATCATTTTCATAGAATGTTATTTTTATTTACTAATATAGATTGCTTCCAATTACAGATCCAATATATGTATTCCATCTTTATTGTTGAAAGGAGGTTGCCTTGACAACAATTTGAAATTGTTGATTGTTTTTGATATTGAAATTGTCTAAGTATTGATTGGCTTTTATGGATATATGACAGAAAAAGAAAGATGAGAGAGGTGTAGTCAATAGCTAAAGATCATCACACCATCAATAAAAAGGGCTCTAGCACTTCTCTTTCTAAAAAAATGACACTTGTAATGACCACTTTCGTCATTATTATGTAAATCTACTCTGAAAAATTCAATTTTATGATGATCTAATTTAAAAGTAACTTTAAATCTAGATCTCAACTCTCTTTAGCCACATAATGTTATGATTATAATACTACTCAGTATTGAAAATGCTTAGCTTTAAATAAATTTTATTACAAATTCAAGTCTATTCTGTTGTTAAATGTTTTAACATTTTAATATGTATATAGTTTTAGAAAATTAAGAAGCTTTAGAAACATGATTTTGTACACAAGACAATTTTGAAAATACCATGAGAAAAGATGAATTTTATACAATTCCTTTATTGATTTGGTTGAAACATTTAATTCAATCAAGCAAAAGATTTATGGCAGTTTTGAAATTAATTGATTGGCCCCTAAATTTTATTCTTGTTATGCAACTTCTTTATGATTGAATGAAATGGTTATTATTATTTGTGAAGAATCAGAGGCATTTGAAATAAAAAGTAGTATTAAATAAAATTTTGCATTGATCATATATTTTATTTTATGACAGTAATCTTTGAACGATTTTATAGAAACATTAAAAAAGCTGAGTCCACTAGAGGGAGCCAAGGACTCTAGTTTACTCTGTTTCTGGATCCCAGTTTTAGTTTCTTTTTTCTTAGTTTGGGGAATTAATTTTCTCTAAAACTATTCCTATTTAAAAGAGAAGTTTCTAGGCTCTCTTTTCATACACAAGTTATGTCAACATGTTATAACAAGTAAAAATAATGGCAGCCATTGAAATTTCAAAAGATTTCTACAGAGATTTTTCCTCTTAAGGAAAACTCTTCCTTTCACTCAGTTTTGCTGAGTAGATGAGAGGGTCCAATTGTCAGGAAGGGCTCCAGGAGCCTAAAACCTAGTTCTGTTGAGTATGGGAGCTGAGATGAGGGTGCTGCAGGGATTGTTTCTGACATTGAACTTCTCATTCATAGGGAAAAAAAATAACCTTATTTTTAGCAGTTTTTTAGCATTATTCTTATAAATGATTTTATCCATGTATTATTGCAAAGTAAGCTGGAGTTTGGTCTAATGGTTTTAATTCCAAGTGATTTGCCTTAATTATTTCTATTATTTCCAATGTGGGTCTTAATAGGGTTGGTCCTTTGCTGTTCATATGGTTTTTCATGGAGGATTGGAATGGTTTTCAGCAGAGACAATTTAAAGCTGTTTTTTTTCCTTATTCTCATTAGTTCTTCCAAAGTTTACTGGATTGCTTCTTCTGGGGATATTCAAAGCCATTTTGCAGAACTGAACAGTAGATTAACTTAGCTTGTATTTTATATTGTCTCAATTTCTCAACTTATCTACAGCAAATTGGACTTTTCAATATTGTACTCCTAAAACATATTTGAACTCTAGACTTTACAAATAGTTCCTTTAAAAAGGCAAAACTCACTATACGTATTGCCACCCACAGCAAGCTAGAGTAATCAATGGATTCCAGAAGGCTAGTGCAGGAAATCTTTATCTAGTGCCTATTCATCCAATATCCCCAGACTAGTTTCTGGCTTGTGGCCTTCATCAGTGAGGAGCCTTGGATCTGAGAGCACTGCACCTAGATCTTAGAATCCAATGCAACCCTCCAGCATCCACCTTTTATCTCCACTTAGCTACAAAACCATAGGATTTTATGCACAAGCCTTCTGGCATCCATTGATTACTCTAGCTTGCTGTGTGTGGCAATATGTATAGTGAGTTTTGCCTGTTTTAAAACAGTTATACACAAGCATAAGAAGTGGTGGTCATGTGTTGTTTATTGGCTCAAATAATTCCTAATTATAACCTAGGTTTACTTTTAGTAATTAATTGCCTCATGGATTGATTCTTTGAATATTCATGGATTGATCAATTCTTAGAAATGCTATGGACAAAAAAAGTACAGTGTATCACTTTAGATCTCCACATTACACTATGTAAATCAAAGTTTACCTTGTAAAACATGTTGTACCAATAAAGTTTAATCCTATTTCTTAAATAAAAAAAAAACATTAAAAAAAGCTATGAAATCAAGATATCATTTATGCTTGATGTAGAGGTTTTTAATTTGAACTTGTTAAAATAAAAAGTAGAAACTTTATTTTCTTACCTTTACTTTTACAGTATGCTAGTGCTTATAATATTTTCGACAATTCAATAGGTGATTTGTGGAATATTTTTTATCTTTTGAATTTAATATATTTAACATTTTGAATGAACACTTTGATTTAGTAATTAATGTTTAAAAAGCTCGTTTTTATCAGCCGGTGATGGGAAAAAATGTTCAGAAAATTTTAGGTTCAAAGACCATCAATTTAAAAATTGGAATCAATTTAAACTTTGCTCTAACTGATTTACTGTATAGTAGATGGATTAATTCTGGAGCTTTAGATCAATGGATCTTTTAAAATATATATAACTACAAGAATTTAACAGATTTACCCTTGGGTGCTGAATTTTAGAAAATATCTATTAAATATACTAGTGCTATATTACAATTCTGCATAAAAACAAAAAATATTTTTTTTTATTAGCAATTTATATGTAATCACGTGGGAGAAAAACAAAACATTCAGACATGTGCTATTGATATTAATTTGCTCAGTAAAACACTATAAACCTTCATACGAACTTACTATAAAAAAGAATATTTACTATCCAACATCAACTGAAGTCAATTTTTAAAAAAAATCATCCTATTAATCAACTATTTGAATATATTTTTTTTGCTTATTGAGTTAATACAAATGATGGCAGATAAATATTAGTCAATACATCAACTTTAATAAATGTAACTATTATATAAAACAGCATTATTTCATTGAGAACACATGATGTATGCATTTAGGAGCCATTAGAAGATGTAAACCATGAGAATTGCCAATTCCTCAACAAGCTTTGTGATAAATGCTTAGTCAGAGAGAGCATTTAAAATATCTCTGTCAGGAACCCCCCCCAAACCCCTGACCATGGTTTCGTGCTTTGGCACTCCTCAGAAAGGTGCCAGGGTAGGTTCAGACACTAGATCTAAAAATACCAACCCAAAGCCAGCATTTATCTAAAAGTTATCTATTGAGTGGAAAATCGGAAATTTTCAGACATCTACATATCTTCAAACCCAGCTAACCAACTCAAATAGCTATATGGGGCTGATAGATCTTCAGCCATACCATATATTAGTAGTCTTAGCAATATAACCTCACATAAGACTTAAGCACGACAGAGATATTTTAAATGCTCTCTCTGGCTAAGCATTTATCACAAAGCTTGTTGAGGAATTGGCAATCCTCACTGTTTATAACTTACAAGCTTAAGAGAATAGGGTTGTGTGATCTATGACTCTTATTTTGACTATTAGAAGATGTAGTCTCTGGGAATAAAGAAGTAACTAAAAATAATCACTTGCTATATTCCAATAAAGGAACAAAGTTAAAGTTATATTTTGTTGTTAAAGATTAATGATATATACTGCTAAAATAATATTAAACGAATAATTTAAAAAATTTTGCATACAAATTTATTTAATAAATTATTTTTTATCAGACTGTATAAATAAGACTGACCAAAGAAGGAAGTTTGCTATTGACATAAAGAAGATCCTTTGAGAGGTTTTTTTTTTTTGAAGCCTTAAAAAAACCAGGAATGCAAATTGATAATGTCTACTCAATATGTCCTTGTAGTTTCAGTTGATATTGTTATATGATATTTTATAGAGTAAACGAACATGGAGAAGCTGTTTATCAACATGCATCAGACAGTATGGTGAGTTAATTGCCATCCTACTTCTAAGTTTAAAATCAAAAAATAACATGACTTTTCTTCTGAGTTCCTAGTAGTTCTCAACTAAAATTCCCTTGGGATTTTCTGAAAGCAGGATAAATGAGTAAGTGAATGAACTTTATATATATATTGTAATGGTCAGAAAGTATAATTGCTTTAACCTGACCCAGAGACATAGTTAAAGGAGATTTGAACCTCACCCACCTCTCTAGATCATAACTAGGTGACTCACTTCCTTAACCTCACAAGAGTTAATTTTCTTAATGCAGCCCTGTGGTCAGGTAGAGATGAGACTTTTAGGAATCATAGTTAAAGTAATGATCAGGTTTAAACATAAAATAACAGGCATCTATACCTTGTTACAGTAACGGAATATATGCCGTTACATTATTTTAAAATGAAAATAAAAAGATCGTAAATAAAAATTGATTTATTAAAAAGAAAAAAACTGAAAAGTAAAAGTTGTTTAATATATACATTGTTGCACAGATGGAAAACTTAAACTATTTTGAGAAAAAGTATTTAAAAGTATTTTTTGTTGTAAAAAAAAAAAGTAAAAATATAAAGATTGATATTTTAAAAATAGAAATAATGTTGATTTCTATAATCTTAGAAAATGGAAATGATTGTCTTATTAATTAAATGATTGTTCAAAAGCAAACTGGCCCTTGAGGCATTTAAAATAAATTAAAGGGTCAGATAAGAGAGTACAAAGAAATTAAATGACCAATGCAAACACCAGAAATGTCAGCATGGACCATAATTGAAACACCAGAGGATTAGTGATGTCTTGCCGGTTGAATTCAAAGATTGGATGATAAGAGACTAATAAAAATATAAAAGCAAAATTATTATTATAATTGTTATCTGAGAGCTGACTATGAATATGTCGTTATAACTAGCTATATTGCAGATTTTCATGATGTGGAAGTCTGCAATAAATTTAATTTTCAGACAACCAGCTGAGACCTCCCTATAACAGGGACCAAAAAGGAATGGCAAGTAGTGGCTTCGTTTTTAAAAAGGAAGAACAAACAATCTATATAAGTGATCATGAAGATGGACCTCAAAATCTGCAGAATCCGTAAAGTATAAACTTTTACCAATTGAACTTTCTGTTAAATAATTACCGTATAACGTCAATAAGTAATCAATCCAAAAAAAAAGTAATATAAATGAATGAACTCTTATCTGACCAAGAATAGAACTCTAAATCAATTATAAATATTTGTTTTTATATACGTTTGCTATTTCAATCATTTCCATTTTTTTTAAATTTAATTATTTATGTTTGTATTTAAATAGGTTATTTATTTCTATCTGTTAAATAAAATGTATTAAATTAAAGTTGGGTGTAGATAGCTGCATGGATAAAGGTTAATAACTATGTTTAAATTTGTTTATGTTTAATTTAAGGGATTTTAATTTCAGGCTATTTGTTTCGTAGTTAGGGCAATGATTGTGGAGCGATATATGGGTTTTTATATTAACGTAATGTGAAGTGTGTGTTTAGCATACAGGGCAATGTTCCCAACTGAATGCATGACCCCAAAGAGGCAGTCATATCGTTGAAATGGTCGCAGATGTATTTCCTGCACCATTGACCCCTTCTAGCTCTATGGACAGGGATTTATAAGACGGCAGAAAGACCGCTCTCCCCCATATGTAGCACTCTTTAAAAATAACCATATATGATTCCTTAGTCAGACAGATGTATTTCCTGTTTTGGGCATGGATCATTTCCTTCAAATAATATCATGCTGTCAGATGCACATTCCTGTCGGCGTGGTTTTATGCTAGCATCTTCATATTACATTGATTGCGACTATATGTCTGGAAGCAGGAATTGGGTTGGCTCCAAACTTTTAGTCTGAGATTGAATGAATGTTTTGATAAGTTTTTAAGTGGAAAAAAATCTATGTAGACTATCTATACTCGACATGCTAAAGTAAAATATAATTTAAATATCCATCTGTGCGGTCTATTTAAATAGTAATTTGAATTTAAATTTAGAAAAAAAATTATTAATGTTAAAATCTAAAAATAAATTTATTCCTCAATTTTAAATGTGCGTTAATAAAAAGCTATTTGTGTATTAATTATTGGCAGTGGCTTCTTTTATTTTATTCTAAATATTTAATATATATTTTGAGAATAGAAATCTATTAAAACTTATAAAAATGTTTAAATCTCTGCTACTCTATGAGTTAGTGACATTGGGCAAACGGTCAGAAAAATATATATATAAAAAAAATTTTAATCTTAACTTACATATCTGCCTACTATATAAATTTTTCTAGGTTCAAATGCCTAGAAGACACCTGTGTAGTGCGGATATATTTAAGGCTTGCTCCCCAACCGTTAAAGTGCAAAAACATTAAAAAAAAAAAGAATTTACTTAGTGTTAGTAATGATATTACACAAATTGATTAACTAAATTTTTTTAAAAGGACAAAACTTTGGTTATTAATGAAAAGACATAACTTTGTTAGTAATTACAAGAAAAAAAATGCTGACTATTCTTTCCTTTTCACCCCAGCTGAGATTACACCTCCTCCCTCAAGAGTTCCCTTTTTCCTACATTTCATTATTAACTTAGGCAAGTCAAAGAAGTTACATGATTTTAGACTTTTTTTTTAAAATTAAATTATGATTTATATTAATTGTTACATTTTATTCCTCACATTTATTTCTACATATGCGCAATTTTCTTACTGGCAGTACTTTTTACACAAAATTCAAGTTTATAACTTTATATAATACAAACAATATATTCTGATTTCAGAAAAAAGATTACGGGCTTCATTTTCAAGGTACTCGTGGTTTATTAAATATCGGACTATAACTATACGTTAATACAAAAAACATATACTTATTTCAAAAAAAATATTACTGGCTTCATAGGTATTCATGGTTTATTAAATATCGGACTATTACATTACGTTAATACAAAAATATATATATACTCATTTTTAAAGAAAAATCTTACTGGCATGATTTATTTTTAAAATTCTCAGGGCACTCATGGTTTATTAAGATCGCCCCACATTGGGCACCACTTTAATGGTCAGGGAGTGAGCCTTAAATGTATCTGCACCAAACGGGCGCCATCTAGGCATTTGAACCTAGAAAAATTTATATAGTAGGCAGATACGTAAGTTAAGATTAAATAAATTTATATATTGTGAATGTTCAAATTGATGATCCAGGTATATATATATAAAAAAAAAAAGAAAATAATAAACAATTCAGTACAATTTAAGTTTAACTAAATAGGATCGATATTATTTTATATATTTCATATATGAATGCAGTCACCATAGTAACATTATTATATACAGTTCAATGTTTTTTGTGTTGTGTATATGTGTTTATAAATTAATTTAAAAAAAATATTATTATTAAAAAAATATAGATATGTGTAAATTATTGATGTTTATCAATAATTTAAAAGGTTATTATATCAATTTTGTATTTTGGTTTGTAAAATAATAAAAAAAAATTGTAATCGAATTTGGATTTAATCTTCATGTATCTTTTCTCCGAACTTACCCCATAACCGCGCCAAAACAACTATAAGAAAATTGATAGAATTGAGTTTTTTTTGAGTAATATTGTATGGTCGTCAAGATACGAAAAACGTCAGAAAGAGAACATATAAAAAAGATGCGACAGAATATAACAGGACTCTTTATCATTTTGCAATAGTAAAGGATAGATCTATTTTCTGTATCTTAACAAATAAATTTTTTCAATATTTTTTTTTGTGTGTGTAAAACCATAAAACATGGAAAAATAGTGGAATTATCTGCCCGTTCAATCATTTAGCGGGCAGTTGCGAAAAGTTTCCGGGGAAGCGACAGCAAAGTAAAAAAAAAAAAACCTATGAAATAAAAAAAAATGCTTTATAAAAAAAAATGGATTGGCGTAAACATCGTCTCACGAGCAAAGGAACAAGACCCAACTGGATCAATTCACATCATAATAGGGATAATCAAAGTGCACTCACCTCTTCGGACAGAAAAAGAAAACTTTTAATGAAGTATTGTAAAGTTTACGATTATTATTTCTGACGGAGAAACTTCTCTTTACACTATAACTGAAGTCAATCGATAGACCAATAAATAGTGAACGAACAGACTTATATATATATGGTATGATTTTTTTTTATATGAAATGTGTGTGTATTAATTTTTTTTTATATGTAATAAAATGGGATGATTTTTTTTTAATTATCTCTAAAAGTAATATAATTTATTAAATGAAAATGATCGGAAAGACTCAAATATATTTATTATTTCATATTCATTTATCCGTAATTATTTTGATAAACAAATAGATTTTGATACCCTCCTATTTCACATTTTGGTATCGGTTATATGTAAATTTTTTTAGTAAAATATCTAAGAGCCTTTCCCGTCATTTACTCATTCATTTTTTTTTTGTCGTTATCGTTATTGCAACACATATATAGAGATACACATAGCAATTTGATCATTTTATTTAGTCAACCAATCTAAAATATAAAGTCATTTCGGATGTATTTTATCATTAATATTGCCAATTTTCTTTTCTATAATCTAATAAATTGAGTTAATTTAAATATCAAGACTAGTTTAATTATTTTGTTTTATTTGGATTGCGTAAGACGGTGTAGCTATTTAAGTAACAGGATTCAAACTCAGCTTGGTAAGCGAATTGGAATATAGGATAAGGTATGTTTTGCTTATTAGTATTTTATTTTGTTTCTATATGAATTTCATATTTATATTTGCATTCGAATATTATATATACATATTATCATTTATCTTAGTTAATATTACAAAGTCAATCATTTCATGTTTGTCTGATTCCGTCATAAAAATCTAAATAGATTATACTTTATCGTTTGGTTCAGAATAATTCGTCTTGGATATTTTTCTTAAACTCCTATAAAATGAAGAGAATAAACTTCATTGACCGATTTAATTGAATATTATTTTGATTTGTATAAATATCAAATATAATCATATGTTTTAATTGTTGCCAATCAATTTTTATTCAATTGTTTAAAATTTCAAACAAGTTGTATTAATACTCACAGGTGAATAAACATCCAATAGAAGCTCGATATATCTTTTATGTAATGTGGTTGGACATTGTAAAGTTAGAGATGAGCTAATAGAGTGTTGATATTAAACTCCAGTGAAGTATTCTATTTTAAAACCTAAACGAAGCACTAATTAAGCATCACTTTATTGGAAGATATTTATAAATTAGTTATAAATTATTTTGTAGCTTCTTAGTAAACCATAGACGTATATTAATTTGTTTAAACATTTAAGTGAGTGTATAAATTTTCAAAGTGTTTATAAAATTATAATAAAACCAGTTGATACCCACAGAAAATTATTAATTAGAGATTGAAGTAGAAAGAATTGTATATCGCTTATTGACACGAGTGTTTATCTTTCTATTTAGCGTTTATTAAAATAGATATATGTATATTTGGGTTCAAGTATTATTTTGTTCTGATATTTAAATAATGTCTATGTGTAAACAAATGTTTTGTAAAGTACTATTACAGGTACTTAGAAGCTTATCCATTAAGTTAAAAGGGCAGCATTTTTAAATAATAAAGTAGATTTAAATTACTATAACAGTAACAGGCTAATAAAATATATATATTGGAATCTGTTTTAGTTATTAATCGGATTTGATTTTGATTAGATTGCCAATCAAGTAGTTAGCCTAATCCTATATTATTGTTTAGGGCAATAGTAGTTGGTTTCCCTGCTCTTTGCAATTTATGTTGTAATTGTGATGGATTTGTTGATGTCTGGAGCAGATAGTCTCATTATTCCTCCATTTCACTTATAACTTAAGTAAATTAAACTTTAAGAGAGATTATTTGTGCTTTGTGATGGTTTATTACATGACGGCAACCCGATTGAGCTAGACCAGATTAATTTAAATTAGATTTTAGATTTTTTTATCAGATCAGATTGATCATCCTAACCATCACCTTCATCCATCAATTCAATCAGTTACAAATTGGCACCAACATTTTGGGCCTTCTTTCTTCAATTTAAATGGAATACAGCATTCAACAATTCCGACGGTTACAATATATATATATATATATATTATTCTGACCATTTGCCCAATGTCACTAGCTCATAGAGTAGCAGAGATTTAAACATTTTTATAAGTTCTAATAGATTTCTATTCTCAAAATATATATTAAATATTTAGAATAAAATAAAAGAAGCCACTGCCAGTAATTAACACACAAAGAGATTTTTATTAACGCACATTTAAAATTGAGGAATAAATTTATTTTTAGATTTTAACATTAATAATTTTTTTTCTAAATTTAAATTCAAATTACTATTTAAATAGACCACACAGATGGATATTTAAATTATATTTTACTTTAGCATGTCAAGTATAGATAGTCTACATAGATTTTTTTCCACTTAAAAACTTATCAAAACATTCATTCAATCTCAGACTAAAAGTTCGGAGCCAACCCAATTCCTGCTTCCAGATATATAGTCGCAATCAATGTAATATGAAGATGCTAGCATAAAACCACGCCGACAGGAATGTGCATCTGACAGCATGATATTATTTGAAGGAAATGATCCATGCCCAGAACAGGAAAGTACATCTGTCTGACTAAGGAATCATATATGGCTATTTTTAAAGAGTGCTATGTATGGGGGAGAGTGATCTTTCTGCTGTCTTATAAATCCCTGTCCATAGAGCTAGAAGGGGTCAATGGTGCAGGAAATACATCTGCGACCATTTCAATGATATGACTGCCTCTTTGGGGTCATGCATTCAGTTGGGCATGTTGCCCTGTATGCTAAACATGCTTCACATTATATTAATATAAACACTCATAACTACGAAACAAATAGCCTGAAATTAAAATCCCTTAAATTAAACATAAACGAATTTAAACATAGTTATTAATCTTTATCCATGCAGCTATCTACACCCAACTTTAATTTAATACATTTTATTTAACAGATAGAAATAAATAACCTATTTAAATACAAACATAAATAATTAAATTTAAAAAAAATGGAAATGATTGAAATAGCAAACATATATAAAAACAAATATTTATAATTGATTTAGAGTTCTATTCTTGGTCAGATAAGAGTTCATTCATTTATATTACTTTTTTTTTGGATTGATTACTTATTGACATTATACGGTAATTATTTAACAGAAAGTTCAATTGGTAAAAGTTTATACTTTACGGATTCTGCAGATTTTGAGGTCCATCTTCATGATCACTTATGTAGATTGTTTGTTCTTCCTTTTTAAAAATGAAGCCACTACTTACCATTTTTTTTTGGTCCCTGTCATAGGGAGGTCTCAACTGATTGTCCAAAAATTAAATTTATTGCAGACTTCCACATCATGAAAATCTGCAATATAGCTAGTTATAACGACATGACATATTCATAGTCAGCTCTCAGATAACAATTATAATAATAATTTTGCTTTTATATTTTTATTAGTCTCTTATCATCCAATCTTTGGATTCAACCGGCAAGACGTCACTAATCCTCTGGTGTTTCAATTATGGTCCATGCAGACATTTCTGGTGTTTGCATTGATCATTTAATTTCTTTGTACTCTCTTATCTGACCCTTTAATTTATTTTAAATGCCTCAAGGGCCAGTTTGCTTTTGAACAATCATTTAATTAATAAGACAATCATTTCCATTTTCTAAGATTATAGAAATCAACATTATTTCTATTTCCAAAAATATCAAATCTTTATATCTTTACTTTTTTACAAAAAAAATTACTTTCAAATATTTTTATTTTTTAAAATAGTTTTTAAAGTTGTCCATCATGCGATCTATATATATTAAACAACTTTTAATTTTCAGTTTTTAAGTTTTTTTCTTTTTAATAAATCAATTTTTATTTATGATCTTTTTATTTTCATTTTAAAATAATGTAACGGCATATATTCCGTTACATTACTATTACAGATTATACTTTATTGTTAAAAAAAAGAATGTCTATATTTCATTTAATGTAATTATTTACAAATAATTTGAGAAACTATCCACATACATACATAAGATGCAATTGTAGCTTATAAATTTTAAAATAAAACAAAAACAAAACATTTGATATACATTATTAAAACAAAGAGATGAGTTTGATTAGGTAGAAAGGAGGTGCAGAAATTAATCTATGGTGCATGAACATAAAATGAATTCTTTAATTAGTCAACAAGTTAATGGTTAACTTAAACGCAACCTCATTTATGATAATATACATATATAGAAACCCTATATATCTATATATATATATGTGTGTGTGTGTGTCTCTAATCTAGTAGATTCTTTATCATTTGTCCAATTTAATTGATGGATAGCTGTTTGCCTCTAATTAATTATTAGAGAAAGGAACTCATTCACCTAAGGGTGACCTGGGTTCAGGAACAAAAATGACTTCAGTAGCTTAGTGTCCATCTGTCCTCATTGCCTCTTTAATAGGATTCAACTCCAGGCAACTGGTATATCCAGTATTCACAAGCTGGCTGGATGAATTATTTCAAAAAACAATAAAGTAGAAAATATTAAGAGACACGAATTTCGTTAAATACACAGTATGGGAATACAGTCAAACAATGCTAAATATTAAAGCCTTCTTAACATTAATATATAGATATACAGTCCCATATGTTACTATGCTAGAAATCCATTCTAAAATAACAAAAATCCATCCCTTTTATGTCATTAAATTAATTTATATGCGAATATTATAACAGCATCTTATTTTAGCGTGATTATCAATAATTATCATTATTTAATTAATTTATTGCACATAGATTTGATGAATATTGAATATATAAATATGTGAAAAGGATTGCACCATGCCTCTCTATTACAAAATATTAAAATAACAGACACTTATATAACACACCTTCTAATGCATATTTATTTAATAAGGATTTGGTTTGATTAAGTATACATATATATAATAACAATTTCAAGATCAAAAAAAAATATCAATAAATTAAATAGACGCATATATATATAATTATCTTTTTTAGTGTAATTACTAATGAATCTAGAGTTTAACTAAATAATTAGGTGGTAATGTAATCTTTCTCTCTTTTTAAAAAAATTTAATAAAACAAATCCAGGAGAAGGTGGACGAAAAATCATATAGAGTCAAAACAACATTTATAGTTTATCTATTATTATAAAGCTCTGCAAAAACCTTGAAATTGTTAGGTTGAAACTGGGACTCTGATAATGCACTATTACTTTAAATATTATAAATCACCACACACACACATCAGTAAGAGTTTAAAAAACTTAAGTGAATCACTTAAGTTTAGAGTGCATTTCTAGAAATACACCAACTTCCACTGACCAGGCTTAAATCAGAGCTTGAGTCTATTGTGTGTTTGATGTTATAATCAAATTTTGAATTGTACAAATGTATTTAACCTATCATCGTATTTGCCTGGTCATGGGTGGTTAAAAATGAGACACTGTCTTTCTTCTGTGGTAGGTTAAATAGATTTGTACAATTCAAAATTTGATTATAACATCAGGCACACAATGGACTCCAACCTTGATTTAACGTGGTCAGTGAGGGTTGGTGTATTTATAAAAATGCACTCTAAACTTAAGTGATTCACTTAAGTTTTTTAAACTCTTACTGGCACGTGAGTGCATGGAGATTTATGATATTTAAAGAAATAGCGCATTATCGGAGTTCGACTTCCGATCTAACAATTTCAGGTTTATAATTTATTTTAAAAAACCAGTTCCACCTTACATAGCAGGATAAGAGAAAATAAAGTAATAGTTTTAACATATTTTAAACTATTATCATCCAAATTCACACTTTTATATTCTAACCAAGTAAAAATGGGAATCGGAACTGAGTGGCCAATTCTAACCTAATAAGAAGATATAGAAATAATGTAAGTCTGACACTACTATATAAAAGAGACTACTAATATTATATATGGCTAATATTAAGGCTAAGCTCAGTGGCAGTTAATTGTCTTAACATTCACTACAGAAACATGCATTAATAAAATGCATTACTATAAAGTAAATAAATAAACTAGGAAGAGGAAAAACTTCACTCATTCCTATGCAACGTTTTTGGAACATATGTTTCCCCTCTACCAAATTGCATTCTTTGAGCAAAACAAATATTTTACATTTAATATAACATTTTCTAATACAGACTTTATGTATTTTCCTTCAATCTTATGGAGCAGTTATTTATCTATCACCAAATAATTGTTTTATTGATATGATCTGATCTACTCTACTCTTGCAGAGTGAAATGGAATGTACCTTTCTAATAGTACAACAAACAATAATATACTTCATATGCTACCACCATAATTTCAATACTAATAATAACAACTAATAAATAAATCAATAATCAGGGAAATAATAAATAATGATCTCAGGGTTTTTCTTGTTAACTTTGAAAAATACACCATTATATTGTGTTCCTAAACAAATGGATGGCATCCTAGTAGACTATAGGAGACATACACTTATCTTATAAGCTAATGTATCCTATTATTATTATTATTATTATTATTATGATGATGATGATGATGATGATGGACTGGATTATAATTGATGATAATGAAAAACTTTTTATTTCTATTTAATTATTTTTTTTATTATATATTAATGTTTTTTTATTTTATTTTATTTGCACATGTACTTTTGTTAAGCTCCATGCGTGACTTTTTATCACAAGGAGATTATATGGTTATTAAATTAAATTAAATTATTATTATTATTATTATTATTATTATTATTATTATTATTATTATTATTATTATTATTATTATTATTATTATTATTATTATTATTATTATTATTATTATTATTATTATTATTATTATTATTATTATTATTATTATTATTATTATTATTATTATTATTATTATTATTATTATTATTATTATTATTATTATTATTATTATTATTATTATTATTATTATTATTATTATTATTATTATTATATAAAGAAGTGTTTAATTTGCTTAACAATTGCATAAAAACAAAAATATAAAAACTTTAGAAAATCATAGTCTCTTACCCAGGATGACACTCAAATAATAAAAAGAAACGGTACCTTGTATATCTTTCCACTAGCCATCAACAACACAATTAATATAATTAAGTTTAATTATTGTACTTTAATTGATAAGATAAATAAAATAATGTGCATTTTGAAAAATGGATTAAATAATCCAAAGAAAAATTAAATAAATATTCAGTTCTTTTAATTACAATTCCCAGCTTTGGAATTGAAACATTTATGCAGTGTTTTTATTTTTAACATTGGGATTTGGGATCTGTATGAGAATTGGATCATCTGATTCACCAAGATTTCTGTTATAATTAAGAATTTAGGACACAAGTGGTGGCTGAGTGGTCAGCACATCTGCCTTACAAGCAATAATCCCGGTTTCGCAGGTTTGCTTCCCGGCTGATGCTTTGATACATGGGGAAAAAAATCATATAGCAAAACAAAGACTAGATTTAAATAACAATAAATACATTTATTAACATACTGGATACAAACACAAAATTTATTTACAACATTATTGCGAAAGTTATTTGCCCAACATGGGCACTGCTATTTTTTCAGTAGGATGCCACAAATAAATTATATGTAATCGCCTGATACTAGCAAACGATCTGCTATAGTTTTTAACTTTTTAGATGCGGAATTAAAAATACATTCAATTAAAGTAAATTGCTTCAATATTTATATAATATATTTTTAATCTATTCTAGACTAAATCATTTCATTAAACAAGCATTTAAAAAAATAGATTAAACTATAAGTTAAGTAATGCAATCCGTGGAATAAATCTATTTAAAACAGGCAAATCTCTTCATACAGTAGTGCCATTCAGTGCAAACCAGAGCAATGCTTGTGCATAAAATCCCTATCTAGTGCCTACTCATCCAATATCCCCAGATTAGTTTCTAGCTTGTGGCTTTCATCAATGAGAAGCCTTGGATCTAGCATTGCACCTAGATCTTAGGATCTAATGCAACACTCCACCTGTCACCTTTTATCTCTACTTAACTATAAAACTACGACAATAAAATTGAAAACACAATAATATTTACCAAATCCCATCTCATTAGCTTATATAGTCATATAGGTCTGAACTCAGTTCAGTACCCATACATTTTGGTGTCCTTGGTTCTTTAATAACCATAGCTACCACTATCCTATTAGGCAGGATTGCTTACTCATAACTGTTATTAAACAGGCAAAACTCTCCATACAGTAGTGCCACTCAGAGCAAGATAGAGTAATCAAAGGATGCCAGAAGGCTTGTGCATAAAATCCCTATCTAGTGCCTATTCATCCAATATTCCTAAATATGGATTTTATGCAGAAGCCTTCTGGCATCCATTGATTACTCTGGCTTGCACTGAGTAGCACTACTATATGGAGAATTTTGCCTATTTTAATAACAATTATGAGCAAGCATAAGAAATGGTGATCATGTGATAATTAGTTATTCAAATTAATAGAATATATCAAATATATATAATTCAAGTTTATGCTCAACAAGTTTTTATTAAGATGAAGAAGTACAACATTTTTATATGGGTGTGCAAAATGCTTTTGATTAGAAGAAACACATTTTAAAAATGTCATGGGAAACTTTAATGCTATAATTGATCAACAATTGAAAGATAAAAATTATGTGGATAAACTTGTTTATAGTGACTATTAGAAATGAGAGAGGACACAGATTTGTGGTGTTTACGGGAAACCTACATATTACAGACTATTTGAAAAAATACTAAATAAAAATAGGCATGGAAGCATCCAAATGAAGGTATAGTGGAATTGGATTACATTTTAAAAAACAGAAAATACATACTTTAATATTATTAATAGATTCAACACAGGAAGTGATCATCAATTAATGAGATGTAATGAAATGCAAAAGTGACAAAAATTATTTAAAAAAATAGTATTCATAGTTGATATTGCTAATGTTCAGAAACATATTAACAGATTTTGAAGATGGTTCAGATTTGATTGAAATCAATATGACGGTAATAAACATACTATTAAAAACAACAACAAAAAATAGCAGGTTCAAAAAAATAGCAATTTACCAGTAAATTTGTGATAAGACAATATACAAAGAAATAGAATACGAAAATTTTTAAAAATAATCCATTAAAAAAATTAAATGTTTAGAATTTTGTAAAATGTTAGAAAAAGTGTTAATGCTGATATAAGACAAAATAATTGTGAATTACAAATGAAATCTATATATGTGAGAATGAAGATGTAAGACATTTTGGTCTTGGTAAGAAAGTTATTTCTGCAATAAGATAGAAAAAATGAAACTTTTATTAAAAAAAGAGACAACATGAAACTATATACTGGATGATTTCCATCATCTAATATTAAATGTTGAATGTCTTTAGAAGAAGACAACATTTATTTAAACTTTCCAAATACATTCAACTATTAGAAATAGCACACAGATTAGTATATAACACTATGGTATGAGTGGTGTTTTCTCTCTTCTTTGGGTGTTTCTGGCCTCATCAGTGACAGTACTAGCAGGGAAATCAAATCTAGAGCTTTAGAGTCTTGAATATTGAATTTAAGGTCTCATTCTAGCCATCTGAGCTAATCTGCCAAAGTCATCAGTCAGTAAAAATTTCATATACTTATCTATTAGGGTTCTATTTATTTCTCCATATTTTCTGAGCAAGGTTAATTAGTGGATTCCAAACATTATGTATTATCACAATAGGTTTAATAATGGATTATTTATTATTGTCTTGTGAGCAGCTTTTTCAAATTATCTTCTTTGTACTTTTTTCTCTATATTTTTGTATTTTTACCAACTGATCATATGTTCATTGATACATGCATGGTCTGCTACTTCAGACACGTTTTCTGTTTTGTAATCATCAGTTTGTGCTCTTTCAATCACTTTTCAATGGGCAATGACTGTGGCTTTGTTTTTTAGCATTTGAAGTTTAGGTTTTGTAAATGCTATAATTCCTCATATTCTAGCACATGTGCATGTGCGACGCAACTGCTCCCAAAAGCTATAAAATGTTAATATAAAATAGATAACTAAAAACAAATAAGCTGAGCACTTTCAAAAGATCTTGCCTTCATAATCATAGCTTGCTACTATGTTTAATAATATGAAAATATGCTAATTCCATTTCTTCAATAAAGCATAGCATGTGTCCTTCCTATTTATGGCATCTTTGTCTCATGAGATGAAAGCTTCTTTGATTTTTTTTAGGGTCATGTCTCTCTCTAAACAAGATTGTTGGGATTGTCTGGAATGCACATGAGGGGACTTGTGCTCTGGTGCTGATAGAAAACTGAATAGGTGGAAGGATCGTTGAGAGCTCTATTGTATGAATATTTATGTTGTGCTAATCATGTGGACAAAGATGTTCTGCTTTCCCCATAATATGTGCCTTTACAATTATAGTTGGAACATGCAATATTATATACTGTATGGGGGGTCTGTAAAAGTGGAGTTTGGTCTTTAGTGTTGTTCATTAAATTGTTAGAGTTTGCAGGGGTTCGGAAACAAAGCTGGTATTTGTTGTTGATGATGGAATGCAATTTCTTGTGTAAATTGGATATATATGGAAGCAATAATCTGGGTTTTTCCTGTGTGATGTGAGTGTTAAGCTGTTTATTCTGAATATGTAAAAAAATTTGTCAACAATGGACTGCCTGAACCCTAAATTCAATAAGTCATCTCTGTATTCTACTACATTTGCTTTTGTGTCCGCCTCATATTGTCGTATGCCTTTGAAAAGATGTTCTGATGTTGTAATGATTGCATTTTGGTTGTTGTTTTTTTGCTATTTCTGCTACATATAAATACACTACAGTATCAATAATTGTTTTTCTTTTGATGTTTCTGTTTGTTCATGATTTGAGGGTTTTTTAATGACAGCAGGTGGATAACCATTCTTCATAAGAGTTTGTTCTATGTAGAGCTTTTCTTTTTCCAAATCATGGCTTTCGAAGAAATTTCTTTTGACTAATTGTGTTATATTATCAATAAATCTTTTTATATCATTTGTTAGAATTTTAAATATTTTTTTTTTTTAATTGAGGAGAAACATAGGTTGAAGTAAAGAAGGTTCCCCTCTTTTCTTCCATAGCGTAACTTGTGGTTAAAACACCTGTAGAGGTCCCTACTATCGCATTTTACACGCATATTATCGAGGTTATAGCCTCAGTAAATATTACTTATAATCAATGTGCGTTTAATAAATTTATAATTAAAACATTGATTTAGTGGAAAATTTATTTACAAACTGCAGATATTTTATTGCCTGTTTATGTAGCAGTACTCAGAGTATGGGATATCTTTTTAATGAATTAATTTAAGTCTGAGCAGTCTTCAAAGACTTTTAATACTTTAAAATGATTTATAAGTTTTGGTTTAAAGTCATTAGCATATTTTCGAAATTTAGTAATTATAAATATGCCACTTTTTTCGTATACGTTAGTGAAGCTATAATTATACTATAATGTGTAATGTGTCTGCTTAGCGCTTTCGAGGTTTAATGCTCGAATCTCATACTCATAGCTTTACAAAATGAAGTCTGTCATGATTTATTGTACACATATGCAAATGAGTTAGAATTTTTAATTAGTTAGTCCATTGTTTGGAGAGAGCAAAGCATGCCTCTCTTCTATTAATGGCACTGGTATCATTTGCTACATAAAAAGCTTCTTTGACTTTTCTTTTGGCACCACTCTTCTCTGTGCAAATTATTTAGGCAGAACTGGGTTCGAATACATGTTGTAGCTGCTTGGTGGTTTATCAACTGTTTCTTGATAGCATTTGTTTTTTTTATTTTTGTATTAATATCTTCCAACTTCTAATCAGTAATCACTTTCTGTATTAAATATATTAATTAGTCTTAAAATAAATAATATTTTTTCTCTGCTAAAATATAAACTAATTGTGCTATACTTTCATTTAAATGTTTGCATGTCAATTTTGCTTTGGATTTTTTTCAAAAAAGAACGCACAATTTTTTTTTCCTTTCAAATTCACTATTTCCTTTCTCATTTCTTTCTTTAAATTCAAATTTATCCAAAGTGCTCTTATCTTTAAACGATTTTCCAGCTCTAATTTTATAATGCTTCATGATATTTTACTTCATCTGATCAAAATCAATGCTTATTTATATAGAAATTTTCATAAATGAGGACTTAAGTCATAAAACTGAACTAACTTTAGTTCAAGAATCTCAACCTCAGAATGGCTTTGAGTGTTCCATCATCAGATTTTCAATTGGATGGTTGATTGAAGAGTTGGAGTGTGGAGTGGATTGAAACCTGCCCATTAAAGTATGATAATTGGCTATCTTAATATATATCTGAGCACTTATTGCATATATGTGTAGAGACGATAATCTGGACCAACTAATGATTGCTGGTTTATCATGAAATACATATATTGGTGATTATTTATCTTTTTGATATATATTTGTTCAAGTGTATCGTATTATGAGATAGAGTGGAGAGTGGTGGGTCGTGTGAAAGTCTGTGCTCATATACCCTATATAAAACTGAATTACCTGTATTTGATGTCTTTCATTGAGTTGATTAACTAATCTAATCATTCTATCTGATTGATATATCAAAAACGATTCTATCTGATCTAACAATAATATTGTTTTTTATGTTTAATTTTTAATGAATTCCATTCTATTTACACTTTGAATTGAATATTTGCTACTTTTAATAAAATCCATGTCCAGATTTTAAATCAATTGTCCCTTTAACTTCTAAGTTCACAAAATCTAAAGTGTGTTCCTTAATATTAGGTAGATCTACTTTTCATTTTATACAATCTTTAACTTTCAACAAGGTCTACAATTATAAATAGGTAAATAAAACGTGACCCAAAACTTAGTGATTTTTAGCATTTTGTTCCTACAATCACCAATTACTGTATTATCCTCATTATAGTAAATGTAAAATAAATAGACATTCACATATATATCTAGCATTCAATTAAAAACTAGCAGGCAAACTACCTTAAACTCAGGGGTAAAAAGCAGTAAACTCACCAAACTGATGCATACTGATAAACATTTTTCTTTATTTACCATATGAATAAAGACAATAATTACAATTGCATGGAATAAACTTTAGAAATTTGCTCTATTTACTACTTTGTGAGTGTATATATATATGAAGTGTGTTAGTATGCAAAAATTAACTCAATAACATTGAATAATAATTGACAATAAATTTAAAAGTTATTTAATTGAAACATAATTAAGTCTGAGAGGAATTAAATTGTGTTGGCCAGTTTAATGCTTGAACTGTTTAATAACAGTTATGAGCAAGCATAAGAGATGGTGATCATGTGATGTTTAGTGGTTTAATCATTTAAACTGCCAAGAAACTGATTATATAGTAAATAAATAATCCAGTGAAACTAGTTTGTGAACAAATAAAAAATATTTTCGTTCATTTTTCTAAATAGGTAAGACAAAGACTATTTGCTCGAAGACTATATATTTATGCTACTAATAGCGTAATAAGATTTTCCAAGCTAAACATATTTTAGAAGTAAATACAAATTTGTCTTTATTCAAATTTTTTTTAAAAAAAGTTTAAGCTTTATTAATGGACTGAAATGCTATTATTATTTACTGAGATCATCAGTGAATAGCAATTGCATATTAAACGAATTATGGAGAAAGCAATGAGTACCTTTCATGCTATATATCTTCCGAGATTACAAAGGGTTAAACTAATCAAATAAATAAATCTTTCTTTATGCATGTAGAAAGAAATGTTAAAATTTTAAAGTAGGCATCAATACATTTTAGCATTTACATAAGCAGCTGAGCAAAATGAAATGTTTCTGTCTTCCAGTGGTTTGACGAACAGACAGGAAGTAGCAAAAACATCTGAATTAATTATCTGCGCAATTTGTATATTTTAATTTCTAGTTTTAACCTTTGAAATTACGTATTTATTTTAAGATATTTATTTACTTTTATTAAACAAATTTATTCCTTATTAATTTATTTGATTAAAATGCTTTTTTTTTTAATTTGTAAAAAATAAAAAAGCAGTTTGAAGAACTGCTTTTTATAAGTTCGGTTACATCTTTATTGAAATTCAAACTTTTTTTTTTTTAAATAAATATTTTCGATGTTTTACATTTTTGAAGTAAAAAAATAATATATAAAACAATATAGTACGCATCTGCTGTGATATTAAAACAATACAATCACAAACACCGTGTTCTGTAAAAATACTTTATAAATATAGACTGTACACTGGATATATTGTAAATATATGTGCGGTATTGGTTTTTAAAGATATTACTATCGCTACTAATAAAATGTACATCATTTACCTTTTACAGTTTATTTGGACTTAGAATATGTGAGTTTTATATACTTTTTAAGATAATAAATAGTTTTTAATCTTAGGATGATATAAGTTTTGGATATCAGTTATTGAAGATCGAGTCGCGCAACAATTTTTCTTATCTTATTTGGCTATTATATGTTTAAGAATATATGAGGTATATGCTTTCATAAAAATAAAATACGTCATCAATCAGTTTTTTTTTGTTGTTGTTGTTGTTGGTATTGTTGTTATTACTATATAAATATAAAAGATGTGTGCTTATCTTAATTTTTTTCTTTATAAATTTGTTTTTTCGAAAAAAAAACTTAAAAATTGTAGTTATTTTTCAAAATAAATTTTATTTAATTAGCTGTAAGTGGCAGAATTGATTCTCAGCTGAATGACGCAAATATAAAACTCAAACTCAGATCAAGTGAATGAAATTGTTAAATGCTCAATTACACCACTAGAGTACTTCAACATCACATGATTTCCCCAAATAGTTTTCCCTACGATTATTTTAGTTTAATTTATTGATATTAATAAAAAATGATTGCCTTTTGTGAAAAAAAAAAAACATCATTTTAAAATTATTTAAAATGTATTTCGATTGAATAAAATTAAATAATAAAAAGTAAGAGATAAAAAATCTCCCATTGATCTAACTAAGCTTTCCAATAACGTTTAAACAAATATTATTTTTAAATTTTAGTTTTATTAAATATTGATATTCGTTTTTGAGTTGTAGATAAAACAATAATGGATTTACTTTGAGTCATTTTTTTTTTAAATGTTAAAATAAACCTATGTTCATACTGTTATGTCATATTTGATTTATAATGATACAGTTTCAAGATTGAAACTTACACCTATAATAATTTTTTAACATAACCTAATATCTATATATCTTTCTTACAAAGACATTAAATTTAACTAAGCAATAGGATTAAGTTCAAGTAATAAGCTTTGATTTTATTTTCTAAGCAATTTAATGCATGTAAAATTTATTTTCTAAGCAATTTAATACATCGTAAAATAAATGAAAAATTTGAAGATTCTTAGCTATCAATTCTGAAATTTAAATTAAAAAATAGGTAATAAAATTGTTATTTCAATCCACCACTATGATAATTGACAATCACGTGACATTACACGGTGCTAATAATCTGATTACTTTTATCATTATTGATAATAATTGTTATTGTTTATCATTTTTCCAGTTCTCAATGTTTGAATAATAACTTAAAAATCATATATATATATTTCCTTTACTTTTCTTTTTTGCAAGGCTTCCGAAACTCTTTTTCCATGCAGTGAGCTATTTTACATAGCATTTTAAATTTCCTATATATAGTAACAATATTCAAAATATTTATCAATTATTTTGCTAAGTGTGCCCCCCCCCCTCTCCAAGTATATAAAGAGGAAATGTAAGATTTATAAAAAATGGTGATTTGTCATTTTCTGAGAAATTTATAGTGGAATTCTGATGTCTATACTCATTGAAGAAGCATTTTCTGTACAGATAAAATGTATGTATGATTGATTTTAATTACTGTCTATGATTTGAAATTGATACCAATAATTTCTAAATATTTATTTGATGGTGCTAATTTTTTTTCTGAAACCTTTTATTGGACATGAAAATTATTTGACAGATTATATATGAGTCATGAATTAAATTAAAGAATGGCATCAAATTGTGTTGAGATTTTTCCAACAAATTTACTGTCATTATATAACTTTTAGTCTCAAGAAATAAGTGTTTCTTTTAATACCCATATTATTTATAATATTCAAGTTTCTTTCAGCCTCTGCAGAATTAATAGCATACATTCAATATCTTCTTTGCACCCAAAACACTTTCTGGATTTTTTTTAAATTTGCACAACCCAATATCCAATTACCATTTATCCATGGTGCTTCATCAACGTAAATAGCTATTGTTCTGCATTTAAATAACTCAATAAGTTATTGTTCTATTTTGTCATCAAATGGCACAGTCAGCTTAATGTGATAAAAAAATATTGTTCAGAATTCTTCTCTTTCACTTTCTTTGCTTATCTTCATATAATCATATATATATATATTGTTTATAACACTTCTTTCATATACACTTCAATGCAAACAAATTTTCTTAAACTTCTTTATTTTCCTTACAATTTTTAAAGCAGAGAAGAGGGTTAGAGCACTGATGAAGACTGCTGGACAGTCGAAACTGTAAGGAAAATAATGCAGAGAAGAGGATTAGAGCACTGATGAAGACTGCTGGACAGTCGAAACTGTAAGGAAAATAAAGAAGTTTAAGAAAATTTGTTTGCATTGAAGTGTATATGAAAGAAGTGTTATAAGCAATATATATTGTTCAGAATTAATATTTTTAATTTTGCTTTAAACATAATATAATATTTTTTCATTTCTATTATATCTTCTGCCTCTTTTTTATGTGACAATTTATTGACTTTTATATGTATGATAGGTTGTTGATTTGAGACAAATTACATTATCCATTAGCTCAAATGACATATGTCTGTCTTTTAGTATTATAATAAGAAATGAAATTCAGTGTATAAGGCTTCATATGACTTTGAAATATCAAAGTTCAAAAATTATTTCCATTCTCAAAACTTTTAGTCTAAGTTCATTAAAATATCAATTAATTCCTTTATGCTATTTGTTTATTTGACATATGATAAAAAACAAAATTTATTGCGAAAATGGTGAAAATACTTCAGGCTTTTTTTGCTATTTTTTGATGTAGCAACTAAAAATAATTAAATACATTGAGTTATGAAATTAATATTTTGATAAAGTTTTGTTGAAATGACAAACTTTTTTTTTGATTACATTAGCATTGTCTGAACAATATCCTGTAAGGTTTTGTTATAAATAAATTTTATTAAAATCCCTTTTTTTTTTCATGTACAGAAATCAAAATTTGATAAATTATAACTAGTATTGTTTTTCTCATCTCTACAAGAGTGACAAAAACAGAATCTTCCAAATAAATATTTAAAATACTTTGTTTTGTAATTAGTAAAACCTTCATCAATAATAATTGAACTTTTATTATTCTGTTTAATTATTACTTTTCCAAAAATTTTCTAATTCATTTCAGTGGCATTTGCTTTTTAATTACAGCAATATGTTTTGCAACAGTTGGAACCATAATTCTAGAATGTCTTAATATTCATATTAAATCAAGTCTGTAAGTAGTCAATTGTTTTTAAATAAATTGTATTAAAATGTTTACTTGTCATTTAAATATTTTTGTCATTATTTTTATAGAAATCAGATTGTTTCCTGTAGATTTTCTTATATTCAAAGCTTTATCACGCAATATTAAATTATAGTATTTCTTCATTTTTTTTTATATAAAATTACAATGTATCCCTGTTAGAACTCCATGTTTCTACACTCATACCTTTCCTTGAAATACTCCAATTGTTTATGATTCCAGAACTTTTTTCACATTTTTCATATGTTCAGACATCGAGTACTTTAAAAGAGTTATTTAAAATTATACTTTAAATTTTTAAATAAAAAATATTAATTTTATAAAAAATTACAACTTTAAAGTAGACCAGATTAGACAAACAAAACAAGATTAAATAAAATATTAATAATTAATTCTCATCTAGACCAATTAAACACTTCTATATATACTGATTCTATCCAGTGATCTCATTGGTTAATCCAAATTCCTAAAAAATATTAATTATAATTAAATTTTGTCTCCAAAATAATGTTCTAAATAATATGACTCATCATTTTAATATTATATAAAATTATTTAACATTTTTATAACATTAAATATCTTTCATCCAAACAAATTTAATTTTTAATAATTTAAAATATTAATTTTTAAGCAAAAAATATTATTTAAATGATACAATAAATTGAACTGTTACGTTTAAAATATTATTTGCAACATTTTAATATTTCTAATTTTACTACAAATCAACATGAAAGCTCACAAACTAAAAGAAACACCTTTAAGACATATGACATTTTTGGTACGTTCTAGAAAAATATTTAATTATTTATTATTTAAATAATAACTTAAATAAATAATTATTTAAAGTACATTAAATACATTATATAATATTTAATACTGTAATTAAATTATTGTTTTATTGTTATATCAGTTAAATATAATAAACATAAATTAATTTTATCTTTTAAATGACATATATTATATTGCTTTTATTATTTAAATTACACTAAAATAACTTTACATTATTTAAAATCTCTTTGCAAAGTTCCTATTTAGCAAGTTTAAACCTATTCTACTTATAAAATCAATATAAAATAATATAAACCATTATATATTTTTTTTAAACTAGCCATATTTTAAGCTCTTCTTAAAATGACTGTGATAAATACATGGGCACAATATATATATATATATTGTAACAGTCAGAATCGTCTATCTCGCTAACACACTGCAGAATTCAAACCCCAGACACGAAACTGAACATTCTAGGAGGGGTTGCCTTCTAGATATACTAAGTTCGAATCTAAAGCCCAAATTTCACAGCGCCATCTACGTGACAACGCATCTGATGCCACTACTAGTATGACCTTTGACCGGTGCCTGGTGGTCAGGGAGAAACAAAAGACTCTATACTAAAAGAAGTTTGGGTGGCTAATTAACGTCTATGGATTTACAAAAGAAATGCAGAAAATATATATATATAGACCGAGACAGTGATAGGAATCAATAAAATATCAAATTTAGTTTTAAATAATTTCACAAAATTTATTCATATAAATCATATATATAACGCCACTGTCTGCTTATATGAGACAGGGACGCACATTAAATAATTGTTGGCATTATATTTCAATAAATGACAAAAGGTTTTAAAGCAAGGTGATATATTCTATTCCTCAGGTTAATAGCATTATGATAATGTGCTTGATGAGATAGGAACATATGCGAGGTGCTTTGAACAATTATACAAGTCTAAGAAAATATTTGAAAATTAAGTGTTCTAAAATATTTATTGATTTCGAGAATAGCACGGACAAAAGCTTACTAAGCAACAAAGTGGGAATGTGATCAAAGCATTTATTTGAGAATAATAATAATAGAGTTGCATTGGGAGGTCAGTATTGCTGATAATGAATTTATTAAAGTTGGAGGATGTGACACGTTTAAGTCACGGATGCTTTGTAAAATAAATATAAAATAAAACAATATCGAATATCCGGAATGATTACGGAGGGCGTCTCGCCGCTAACCTGTAGGAAAGTATTTTGATGAACAGCCAAAACTTAGCGACTGGGTGACGATTGCGTTTAATTCCCAGATGTGTCACTTGGGAACACACTCTGCCGGGAAACTGCAAACGAAGAGAATGGACTTAGCCATGTAAAGAATCCTTGGAAAAGTAAAACAAAGCAGTCTCAACAACCAATTCATGTACCAGCAATACGAGACTAGTATATATAAAACATCTAAATGGGTTTTACTTGGATTAAGAGAAATGCCCAATCAAATTCCCAAAAATTCATTTAAAAGGGTCCGCACATTCTCGATGTCAATGATGAACTTTGTAATTAAAGTAGAACACGGTAATTAAAATAAGAAAATGCATGCTTGCGGGTTTGAAAAGTAAGTATAGATTTATATACGCAATCATGCATTTGGGGACACATTTAAATCATTGACCTCACACATACTCTCATAGTAGATTAAAATAAATAACATGTAGATTTTAAACTATGTGATTATATTATATATTAAAGATAAGAATCGCCCTCGAACGAGTGATTTGCAAGATAATAAAAATTGGAAATTATTTAGAAATTTAAAATATGCCTTTATAGCGGCATCTTAGTTTTAACAAAAAGAATAATTCACTCGGTCAAAGACGATTCTGACACATTATCATAATAAAATAACAGAAAGCTTAATAAATAGAAAATATTAACCCAAGGATAGAGAGCAAAATGTTGAGTATATTTAAACACGTTAAAGAAATACATAATGAAGTTATGTGAAATATAAGAAAAACATTTTTAAATAGCTATAGCATGTTAGTTATCACAAGAGCTCTTGGGTTAATTTAGGGTTACCTCTGGAGAAGCATTTTCAGGGAGATTGATGGTCGGCAGGTTTTTATATAATTTACAGCAAAATCTGGAAATGTTCATATTTTTGGCAGCAGCAACAGCAGTTCTGGGGTTCCCTGTGTGATAATTTCCGATGGTCTATGGCAGCAGATGACCATTCCGGAGAGAAATAGCTTTCTCGCGCTCTACTCTGTCATGTCAAGATTTACAAATTACTAGAATAGAACTCAGAATGATTTCTCTTATAAACATTAGAAGAAAAACTGGAGAACAAAAGAAAACCCTTCTTTTTATAGTAGACGTTAACAATAGAACTGCCCTGGAGCATTACAAAAATATATCGGACTTATCAGCTGTAATTAAATCTATCCCAATGTCTAAAGGAATTCAACATTAATTAATTTCTTTTGTTAATTTCCCTGTCAACATTCGGATTACAAACTAGATTTAATTAAAAATTACTTTTATTAATTAAAGAAAACCTTAAGTGGACATCTGCTGTTTTTAGATAGAACTTATATAATATTAGATAATTAAACTATTGTCCCTCATTTATTTTAAAGAAATATTTGGAATGTCTTTTATTAAATTAAAGAAAATGATTTTACTTTTTAAATTGCAATATTTAAATCTATTTACTAAACGAATATTTACTAAATGAATTTTATTTTAAATCAAAATATATTACGACGGTAATATATTTGTAAATAGATTCAAACAAAATTAACTTTAACAATTTATAATTTTGATATGTTTTAAAATGCTTACCATAGTGTGTGCGCAATTACGACTTATATAACCTACTTTTTAATAAATCAAAATTATGTGAACATATACATAATCTATAATCTTTTATTTATTTGGGAATGACTTATATATATAATACGAGAATTGTACTCGTGGTTTAAAATTAGGCGGGATTTTCGGTATATAAGCGTATTGCAGACACACTACTATAGATTGGGGTTCAAACTAAGATATGAGGGTCGGAAATAGATAAGAAAAGGTGAAACGAAGATCTGCAAAGCAGACCTTACTGTTTCAATATATATATATTATACACATCCATGTAGATAAAAAAAATGAATATGTCAAATTCTGAGACATTATTAAATAAAATATGTACTTAAAAAATATTAATCCTGAGTTTTTTTTAAATCTAACTTACAAGAATTCTTACTTTTGCTCCAAAAACAATGATAAAATTGAAGGGGGGAAATCTGTTATAAGATTCATTTTAATAACTTTGTTAATTTTTAAGAATAAAAAAAATAGTTCTAGAAAATTATAACATTTTTAATTGCCAAAGAAATTAACACTCTGATTAATTGTGAAGAAATTAAAGATGTAAAAAGGTTAAAACTGGAATATTGATAATCTATTATATATATATATAAGTGGCTAAGATCAATAAACAAAAATTAATAAATGAAATATAAAACAAATTATAGCTTAAGAAATAAATATATGAGTAATAAATATGAATTAATACAACATCATTTATATACACCCTTAGATCACTGGTTTAGTGATATATACAGAAATATAGTTCATGTAAAGTTTTAATCATTAGACCATAATGATTTGTTGAGAGCTCTTACTTTGATCGATTATTTTCAAATAAGTACATACACGTGGTGCACTGTTATACTTTCACAGGGTCTTTGCTGGGAAATACTTTGCTCTGACAAGTTCAAAGATGCTGCAATTGGCTGGTTCATGAGATTAGTTGGCGGAAAATTTAGAATATGGTGGCTAAAGAGAGGTTCATGCTAAAGAAAAAGTTGTTCTTTGGGTGCCTTATCTGCACATGGCTTCAGATACAGCAACTGGATTGAGTCCAGAGTTTATTTTCATAAATGGATACTTATAAAGCCACAGAATCAAAATATAAGCAGAATAAGGCAGAATCTAATGCAGTCAGTAGAATAGTATAAATTATAATGGAATAGAATAATAAATCAATATTTTTTAGTTGGTCTTACATAGATCCATCACTTATTGTTGGTCCCATTCTGGAATTTCAAGAATCTATTTAATTAAATTGGAGATTAAAATATTTTTTTTAGACAAGCCAGCATTTTACATTAATTACAAAATTACAGATGAATTATCTTAATTAAAGGATTTTACAGACAACAATGCTTAATAGAAATGAAACTATATTTTGTTAAACTCGTAATTAGAGTTAATAAAGAGACAATTTTAGAGATTAGGTACTGTCCCCAAACTCTAGAAAATTTTAGCAGCAAAATAATAAAGTTTGTTACGAAGTTTACTTTTTGAAGTAAAATTTTTTTATAAATCCTTTTTTTTTTTGTTACTTTTAGTGTGTGCATATATATACATAATACTACACTCACTGAAAGACAGCTTAAATTTAAAAAAGCACAAATTAAAATTAAGTTTGCTCACCCAACAGACATACAAATTAAATGTTGAGATCAGCAAAGCACCTCAATACATATATATATATATATGTTTGTGTTTATGAAAAAAAATGTATACGTGTGTCTTCATACAAATCTACTTTCATGATAAGTAATAAGAAATATTTACTAAGGCTGTAAACCTCAGGAATATGCGTATAAAAATGCGAAGGTAGGGACCTCTACAGGTCTTAACCACAAGCTTAGCCTTGGAAGAAAAGAGGGAGTTTTTACGCACATATTCCTGAGGTTTACAGCCTTAGTAAATATTACTTACGTAATCAATGTGCATTTAAATAAATTGATAAGTAATAAGGTAAAATATCAATTTTAAAAAAATCATTACATTAGTTGTTGTTATAGTTATTTAATAACAATGGTACATAACCTGTGGGTTGCAACCTCCCAGAGGTCATGGTTTGCAACCTCTCAGAGGTCATGTAAAAATTGTCGGGATCAGGAAATTTTTACGAAATTCTCTTATCTTTTGGATAATGACATTTTTTTTTTTTAAAGAATTTAATTTTTAAAAATAGATCCAAATCACATGAAAATAAGTTGTTTTTGTATGTATCTTTTTTTTTGTATGTATATGATTTATTTCAAAAATTTATATTTCAAATTGTGTGTGCTAATACTAAAATATTAAAAAATAAAAATTTATATTATTAATTAAAATTATTATCATTTTATTATGAATATGATTACAAATAATGTAAACATGATGCCAACAAACATGGGTCATACCAAATTTTAGTCTGAAGAAGGTAGGTGCTGGCGAAAGAAGGTTGTGCACTATATTAAACCTGATTTCAAATAAAAATAGACCATTCATAAATGTAAATCATATAATAACAGTCCAATTTTATCTACGGTGAAAATCTTTATCTGCTGTTTAAGACAATACTTTATTTATAAAGGTTGTCTTGATGATAGATTAAAGACATATATATATATGATCACTAGATGGAGCTTTACCAATAGCCCACTATCAAGCTTTGTTTACATAAACGCTGAGAGAGATAGAATTCAATATCTCTTTCAAATTGTCTCCAACCTTTAAACCATGGTTTCGAGCTAGTTGGCTCACATCAGTAAAGGGTAGGAAGACTAGAAACTAGATTTAAACACCAACTCTATAATCAGCATTTATATATATATATGAATAATTTTAAAAGATTGCAATTCGAAAACAAAATCTAAGGATTGTTCTACATTTAATGCTTTATTATTATTACCGTTAAAATTATTATTTTTGTTATAATTACAATTTTGTTTTCATTAACAGACATTTTATTTATATAACAATTATATATATATATATGTATTCATAGTATTATTTCCAAGAGCTTCCATATAATAAAAATATAATAGCGTTTCAATACTATAACAAATACTTTCCTCAAGAGCTCTGAAGAAAGCACTTATTATTGTACTGATATGTTAGCTATTATATTTTTATTACATGGAAGCTCACAGAAATAATAATATAAATTCATTTATCCATGAGAATATTAAAATTAATACATATATAACGCCATCTATTGTCATAAATACAAGCGTATGCAAGTTTTTAACTTGTGTTTTTTGTTTTTCATATATATATTGTAATAGAATAAAAGTGTGATAAGAATAGGAAATAAAGACTTTCCTATAGCCTGCGAATTGGGGACACAAATATAGCCCAATAATTGATCACCAATTGTAATAGAATAAAAATATGAAAAGCTAATATTTCAGATCAACAGTAACAGAATGAAATGAAAATAATACTAACAGAGCAAACACTATCTCATAAATACTAATATACCCTTGTTGAGTAAACCAATTGTTAATAAAATAGAAATATTTAGTAATGATAAGTCTTTGTTATGTTACAAATTTATGCACATTATCCTATCATTAATAAAATATATAAAATTTTCATATTTAAAACCTCATAAATTTACAACATCAAATCATAATGGAATAAAATGTTTGCAATACTAAAACTATAATAAAACACAATATACAGAATCGACTGATCTAACATACCTTATGACTTGCGCCAACTTATAATGATATAAAATGAAAGCCAATATTTAGAATACCCTTACAATTTACAATATCCAAATCATAACAACATTAGATAGATGGAAGATTCTTATTTGACATTTATATAAATATGATTAGCAAATCATGACAAATTACTTTTCAAATCAATAAAGCCAAGTTATTACACTTTAGATCAATACATTGTACAGGCTTAAACCTGCATTTATATATGTAATATATGTGGATTCGAACTCAGACTTTCACACGACTCACTACTCTAAGTGCCATCTCATATTGCTGACCCACCTGATCACACACATGTTGAAAAGATAAATAATCGCCAATATACGTATTTCATGCTAAACCAGCAATCATCAGTTGGTCTAGATTACTATCTCCACACATATATACAATCAGTGCTCAGCTTTATATTAAGATAGCCAATCTTCATACGTTAATGGACAGGCTTCAAACTATTCTGACTCACAACTCTTCAGCCTCTAAATCATAATTACTTTAATATGGATAGTCTTATTAATACTCAATTATAAGCAAATGGTAATATTAAAAGCTTAATATTTAAATTAAATATATAATTTACTCGGATGAGTTTTAAATCTAAGCAAAGTAAATCATTCTATTTAATGTAATTCAAATAACAGTTTCAGTGTATACAATTACCACTTTTATAAAATCACAAAATTATCATTTTTCTTTCTAAGTAATAAGTTACTATAATAACATACATTCAATAAATAATAGTTTAATAGAATGTTCTAACATCCAATTATAATAGTCTTTGCTTACTCAAAATAACTAATATACTTATATTTTATAAACTATCGAACTAGCTCAGATATAAATTTTTATCCAAAAATAACTATTGCATAAGTCTGTTAAAATACTTATGGTGATCTTCTAATTAGTTATTAAACATCTAATTATACCAAATTAATTAATCTATTACCACATAATATGTATACCTAACTCGAATGATAATATATTGGATTTATAATAGAGAAAGTAATAGATAACAAATACATACACTTGCCAATCCAATCATTTGATTCTAGGACTATTTTATGATTATAAAATATATGGTGTAAATCAAGACATAATTACTATATATTAAAATTAATACATTGTACAGGCTTAAACCTGCATATATATATGTAATATATATGGGGTTCGAACTCAGACTTTCACACGACCCACCACTCTCAGTGCCATCTCATATTGCTGACCCACCTGATCACACACATGTTGAAAAGATAAATAATCACCAATATACGTATTTCATGCTAAACCAGCAATCATCAGTTGGTCTAGATTACAATCCTCACCCATATATATAATCAGTACTCAGTTTTATATTAAGATAGCCAATCTTTATACTTTAATGGACAGGCTTCAAACTATTCCAACTCACAACTCTTTAGCCTTCCATTTCATTGAAAATCTGATGATGGAATGTTCAAAGCCCTTGTTAGTGCCAAGGTTGTCATCCTACTCATGTTGACATATTAGTCATTCTGACCCCTCATGTACAGGAGAATAATCCATTTATACATACATATGCGAGGAATGGGCAGACCTTTTACACACTATTTATATAAATTAATACATTGTACAGGCTTAAACCTGCATTTATATATGTAATATATGCGGGGTTCGAACTCAGACTTTCACACGACGCACCACTCTCAGTGCCATCTCATATTGCTGACCCATCTGATCACACACATGTTGAAAAGATAAATAATCACCAATATAAGTATTTCATGCTAAACCAGCAATCATCAGTTGGTCTAGATTATAATCCTCACCCATATATATAATCAGTACTCAGCTTTATATTAAGATAGCCAATATTTATACTTTAATGGACAGGCTTCAAACTATACCAACTCACAACTCTTTAGCCTTCCATTTCATTGAAAATCTGATGATGGAATGTTCAAAGCCCTTGTTAGTGCCAAGGTTGCATTATTAATTGAAATAACAACTAAAGCAAATTTATTCGTTTTAAATGAATCTAAAATGTATTAACAATAAATATAAATAATTACAAATGGACAATAAACGTTTGTGTCATGCATTCTAATTAAATACCATGAAATCTATTCTATAAATTAATAAAAATAGGTGCTTATACAGCAAAAATTCACCTATTTAATGCTTAATATATAAAATTTATTTGAAACAAAAATGTGGCTGCACGCACACACTATTTAAAATATAAAAAAGCTAATGATAATTCTATAGTATTTGTAATAAATTATAATATGATAAAAAAATCAAGTCAGATGTCACATGACCTTATTTTAAGAAAGCTCTTATAGAATCGTCAGTAAGGTGCCAGGATATTCCTTAGATTAAAAATACTAGGACTAGCCCAGCACTTTATCTAATGTATAACTATATGAGACGAAAATCTGAAACTTTCAGACATCCATATGTCTAAAAATCCAGCTATCTAACTCAAATAGCCATAAAAATCACCAAAGCCTTAATAGCAAAAAATAAAACGATAAAAAAATCAAGTCAGATGTCACATGACCTAATTTTAATAAAACTCCTATTTACAAATGATTACAATACAATCCTTTGAGATTCTCAATACTTAAAACATGTATTTCCAAGAGTAATTTCCAGTCGATGGATAAACATAATATTTCAAATTAAAGTTTTGATCATTAAAATTTAGGATATAAATTTAAATTTAAACTCAATTTAACTTTCTTTTATTTCATACTTGTTTAAAAAAACATTTAACTAACTTAAAATATAGTAATCAATAATATTTATAAAACATTGTACGAATAAATACATAAATAAAATACATATAACTAATAATTTTCAAAAACGTTGTTATTTAACAGGTTTTCTCAAAGAAAGTGGAAATAACTTAATATTTGCATAAGTAATCAAGTGATACACATATCACAAACTATATAAATATGCATGCACATATATATTAAACATTCACCCAATAAACATTGGAAATTTAATATGTATTAATAAATTGTATGTTGTTGTTTTTTCATATGTCATAGTATCGGCTGGGAAGTGAACCCGCGACAACCGTCTACAAGCAACTGCTTGCTTGCAAGGCGACTGCGCTGACCTCTCGGCTATCAACACTTGACAATAAATTGCATGTTTTATTAAACTTTACATGTAAAGTAATATGTATAACAAAATTCATTAAGTTATGGTAAATAAAATATTTAGAAATAAAAAGACATTAAAGCAATAGTTATTTTTTTATCTATTTAAAAGAATATTATTTATTTGTTCATAATTTATATATATTGCTTAAATAATAAGTGTAATAATGCTCAAGGCTAAGTGGGTTTATAAGTAATCATTAAAGACCAGTCAACACTTAGACAATTCCAATATCAATAACAATCAACAATTTATAACTGTTGTCAAGGTAACCTCCTTTTACATATCGTACCATTTACAACTTTCTTAAGCACTTTATCAATACTCCTTATTTATATCAAATTAACAGTTTCGACCATCCTGCAGTCGTCATCAGAGCTACAATATTCAAATATATAATTATATAATTAATACACTTATATACATATTCATATACATAATTAAATACACAACATAAACAAAAATAAAATGTGCATTAGAGTATTGATAAAGTGTTTAAGAAAGTTGTAAATGGTATGATATGTTAAAGTAAAAATCAGTATATAGGAAAAGGAAAAAAAAGAAAATTATATTAACCTCCTTTTAACAATAAGGGATTTCACCCTTATTGTTAAAGGAAGGTTGTCTTGGCAACATTTACAAATTATTGCTTTTTATTGATATTGGGGAATCCCTTATTGTTAAAAGGAGGTTGCCTTGACAACAGTTTGAAATTGTTGATTGTTATTGATATTGGACTTGTCTAAATATTGACTGTATTTTAATGATTCCATATAAAATATTCCTCTCATGACTGAAACTATGAACATTTTTGAGATGATCATATGAGACTTTTATTATTAATAATATATGAAAGATAGGTTAAATTAAATAGTACAAGTTATGGCCAATTATATCTTTTCAAAATTAATTGAAATCTTTTAATTTCTGAATGACTACCAACTTAATGTTTTATAACGAACAAATTTATACCGAGCCGATGGAAAGACCGTCTTTTTTTTTATTGGTTGCTTTAACAATTTTTTTAAGATTTAATGCAAATTAAACAAAAGATTTCTAATATTATATAAATAAATGTGAGAAATTCACAATTTAAAAATTGGAAAAAAAAATGTTTGGAACAATCCAGCCTATTGGTTATATTTCAGAAATATACCCAGTAAAGTATATTTCTGAAGTGTACACAATAAGTTAAAGTATTAATAAAGCTAAATTTTAATTCAAATTTTTAAATATACCTGTTATATTTGATAAGTAAGTTATATATAGTTAAGTATAGCTTTTTCTATAAATAAAACCCATTTTTTTGGTTTTAAAGATAAAATATGGATTTTTTTTGGAAATTTTTTTATTTTTTAAAAAATGAAAATATTCTATATTTTAAATTCATTAAAATTATTTACTGGAATGCCCTTCAGAGCATGCTTCAGTAAAGTGTTCTAGACAAACATATATTCAGACATCAGACAAAATAAAGATTTTAGATATAAGAATAAGACATCACATGACCATTGCTTACATCATGCCATTCAGCAGCATTTTTTTTCTCACCATATTTTTCCACCTAGTGTAAGCCTTAATAATCAATAGATGCCAGGTGATAGTGTTATTTATCACTGCTAACTAGGATCTATTTATTAATAAAGCTTATACTAGGTGACAAAAATATGGTGAGAAATAAAGAATTTGCTGCTTAACAACATAAAGTAAGCATGGATCATGTGATGTCTTACTGTGAGGACTACAGTTATAAAAAAACTAAGGCCAACGTAATATATATATATTCTAATTGAAATAATAAATTTAACAGTTTACAAACTATTACAAACAATCCTTAAATATATATATATATTGAACTGGATTTAGATCTATGTAACTATACAGTCAAAATGGATTGTATTGAAAATATTGTTTTTCAGTTTGAGCTAGTAGTTTGATAGTTAAACAAAGATGTAAAGCATGGTTTCTAGAGAAAGAGAACTCTTCTTCTAAATCCAAATTCCTCTCACTGCTGAAAGCTATATGTTAAAAACTTATCTAGGGATATTGGTTAGGATAGCACTGGATATGGGTTTAATAAATATTACTGTGTAGTATCTATTGATTATCAAAGCTTACTCCAGATTATAAAAATGAGATGGAAAAAAAAGAATTTAGTTCTGAATAACGTGATGTAAGATGAAATCATGAATTATTAGCAAAATACCAATCCTGGCCAAGGAATGAAGGTGTCTACAGTTATTAAAAACCTAAGATTTTAAACTGATTTCAGTGCAACTGCACAAGCAAAGTGTTTTGGATTACAGATATCAGCATGTTTTTCCATTTAAGCTCGTATCTTGATAATAAAAGAAGTAAAAGATGGTTGATAAAAGAAAGGTACATTAGATCCAACAATCTGCATGCACTGCTCCCAGATTTAAAAAGCTCCTCATTGATGAAAGCCGTAGCTAAAAATTAATATTGGGATATTAGTTAGGACAGCATCAGATAAAGATTACTACAGCTTACACTAGGGGGCATAAATATGATGGAAAAGAATTTACTGCTGAACATGTTATTTTGTTTGAAAATAAAAATTGTTATGAGAACAATCAAATAAGTTACTAATTAAATTATTTTTAAATAAGTTAAAATACAAAAAGACACATGAGATAAAATCTTAGATGATTTGCTACGTTTAAATTTTGCTTCCATTTCAATTGTAAACCAAATCTTCATTCTTTATCACCATTCAAATAAATTGATACTTATAGTATCAATAGCAACAATCACCAGAAAATAGGGTGGAATATTTCATTAGAAATAAATAACAAACGGAATAGTTTCTACAAATAAGACTTAAGTCATCAATCGAGATGGAAAAAGGAAAGACCACAAAGTGAATATTTTTCTAATGGTGGGACTGCTAACTGAAGTTCTTGTCAGTAACAAGATAATTATAAAATACATTAAGGAGCAATTGAAAATGATCTTAATTAAAATTATTATGGAACTGAATACTCAATTATCAATCCCAGTATTAATTTTTTTAACTATTGTTTTGATGTTTAATATTCCAAATGTCTCAAATGGAGAAAAAAATCATATTTTTTCAAAATAAAGTGGTCTTAGGTCTGCCCATCTCTTGTATATGTATGTAAATAGATTATGTCCTGTACATGAGGTGTTAGAGTGACTTGTGGTAACATGGGTAGGTTGAAAAGAGTTGGCACTAAATTCCATCAGAAGATTTTCAATGAAATGGACGGCTAAAGAGTTGTGGAATGGAGTGGTTTGAAGCCTATCCATTAAAATATGAAGATTGGCTATCTTAATATAAGCTGAGCTTTGATTGTATATATGTGTGGATATGATAATCTGGACCTACTGATGAGTGCTGGTTTAGCACAAAATATGTATATTGGTGATTATTTATTTTTTGACATGTATGATCAAGTGTACTAGCAGTATGAGGTAGCATGGATGGTTGAGGATCGTGTGAAAGTTTGAGTTCAAACCCCCTATATATTACATATGTAAGTGCAGGTATGAAAACGCCTGTACTATAGAAAAAAATTCATATTTTTCAAGTGTCTTAATATTATGTAGTTTAGGTGTACAGAGCCACATATCATGGCATATGGGACATCGATTTATTATAAAAAAATTTGGATGCACTATCAACAAATAGAAAACATATGATTACTTAAATGCCTTAATTCTGATCTATTGAACTAAGTGCCCTCTGTGGTTGACTTAGTAGGTAAAGTGTTTGATTTGAGATCAGGAAGTCCCAGAGATTCTTATGAACACTCAAGCAATAAAGCCACATACTTTTTTTTATTGAACTAAGTAAAACAAAATTTAAGTTAAAATGAAATTTTGTATTATAAATTTTTCTTTTTTTGAAGTTAACATTACATACACATACATGAAATGAATGTTAATAATGAAAACACAATGCATCCCTGTATCAAACAGAATTTTTACAAATTATTGATTTTTTAAAAATATAATGCATTTACATATGAATAATGCATGCTCAAAACACAAGATTAAAGAAAAACCAGTGATATTGTTAAATTTATTTATTTTTTTAGCCAAGTTAAAAACCTGCCATCTAAGCATACTTATTGGCCATTATGTTTAACCAATGAGGCAAAATCCATCTAATTCAATAAATGATGGATGGATTTAAATGTGTTGTTGGCATATTACCATAAGATATAAACCTATATATACAATGTAAGTCTATACTTCATTCACGTGCATAATTAGTAATTGTATACTATATTTCTGTCTTTTCCCTTATACATGTGGGTGAATTTACCAGTAGTGCAGTCACAAATAAATTTACCTGATTTCCCAACCAACTCCTATCTAGAAAATCATGAGAAACTAGTAAATGGAGCAAATATTAATAAAAACACAGTGAAACGAGACATTTTTTATAATTTTTTTTAAAAAATAATAATATTCAATCAAAATTTATTTATCTTTAAGTAGGTGATAATCCTGAATGAAATGAATTACTATATATATATATTTTAACGATCAATGAAAAAAACCTTAAACGTATCCACACTACACAGGCGCCATCTAGGCATTTGAACCTAGAAAAATTTATATAGTAGGCAGATACTTAAGTTAAGATTCAAAAAAAATCTTATATATATATTATTCTGACCGTTTGCCCAATGTCACTAGCTCATAGAGTAGCAGAGATCTAAACATTAATACTTAAAACAATAAAATAAAAGAAGCCACTGCCAGTAATTAACACACAAATAGATTTTATTAACGCACATTTAAAATTGAGGAATAAATTTATTTTAACATTAATAATTTTTTTTTTTTTTAATTTTAAATTCAAATTACTATTTAAGTAGACCGCACAGATGGATATTTAAATTATAATTTACTTTAGCATGACGAGCATAGATAGTCTACATAAATTTTTTTTCACTTAAAAACTTATCAAAACATTCATTCAATCTGACTAAAAGTTCGTAGCCAACCCAGTGTCAACTTCCAGATATATATTTGCAACTAATGCAATATGAAGATGCTAGCATAAAACCACGCCGACAGGAATGGGCATCTGACAGCGTGATATTATTTGAAGGAAATGATCCGTGTCTAGATCAGGAAAGGGCATCTGTTAGACTAATGAATCATGTATACAATTTTTTTTATTTTAAAGAGTGCTACTTATGGGGGGAGAGTGATCTTTCTGCCGACTTATAAATCCCTGCCCATAGAGCTAGAAGGGGTTAATGGTGCAGGAAATACATCTGCAACCATTGCAACGGTATGACTGCCTCTTTGGAGTCATGCATTCAGGTGGGCACATTGCCCTATATGCTAAACACGCTTCACATTACATTAATATAAACGTCTATATATCTCTCCACTAGCACTGACACAACCACAAAACAAATAGCCTGAAATTAAAATCTGTTAAATTAAACATAAACGAATTTAAACATAGTTATTAATCTTTATCCATGCAGCTATCTACACCCAACTTTAAATTTAATACATTTTAGTTAAAACATAATACACAGACAAAAAAAATGAACTGGAAATGATTGCTTAAACATCTACATAAAAAATATCAATAATTGAATTTGCATTCTTTAAGTCAGATAAGAGTTCTTATTTTCAGTTATTAATTACTTGCAATTTTAGGAAAGTTATTAGATAGATACAATAGTTCATACTTTACGGATTTAATAGATTGAGAAGTCCATCTTCGTGGTCACTTTCATAGATTTTGTCCTTCTTTGAAATAAAACTGCGACTTGCCATCATTTGGTCAGAACTGTCATCCAGAGCCTAGCTGGTTGTCGAAAATTAAATTTATTGCAGACTTCCACATCGTGAAAATCTGCAATATAGCTAGTTATAACGATCTATTCATAGTCAGCTCTAAGATAACAATTATAATAATAATTTGGCTTTTATATTTTTATTAGTCTCTTATCATTAGATCTTGAGATTCAACGAGCAAGACGTCACTAATCCATTCGTGTTTCAGTTATGGTCGTGCTGTCATTTTCGTGTTTGGATTGGTCATTTAATTCCTTTGTATTCTCTTATCTGACCATTTAATTTATTTTACATGCCTCACGAGGTAGTTTGCTTTTGAACAATCATTTAATTAATAAGACAATCATTTCCATTTTCTAAGACTATAGAAATCAACATTATTTCTATTTTTAAAATATCAATCTTTATATCTTTACTTTTTACAAAAAAAAATACTTTCAAATATTTTTATTTTTTAAAAGTTTTTAAAGTTGTCCATCATGCGATCTATATATACGTTAAACAGTTTTTAAATTAAGTTGTTTTTTTTTTCTTTTTTTAATAAATCAATTTTTATTTATGGTCTTTTATTTTAATTTTAAAATAATGTGACGGGATATTATATTCCGTTACAATATATCATTATTGTCAACCATTATTAATCCCCTGCAGGATAGAAGTCTATCCAAGTTCAATCAATCCATCTTCTCCGATCTTAAGCTTCTCTTCACCACATTACCCCTGCACACTTTCTTATTTCATCCATCCATCTAATATGTGGTCTCTCTCTGGATCTTTTACAATCTCTTGGAATCCTGTTTAAGATTTCAATTGTCCATCTATTATGTTTTCTAGCAATATGTCCAGACCAACTCCACTTCAGTCTTTTAATTTTTTCAATGAGGTCAGTAACACCTGTTTGTTTTCTTACCCATATATTGCATTTTCGATCTCTTCTTGTTACTCCCAACATATATCTCTCCCTACTTTTTTGAGTGGTCTGAAGTCTTTGTATTGCTCTCGTATTAAGTGTCCAAGTCTCAGATCCAAGTAAGAACTGGTAAAACACATTTATTAAAAACCTTTTTACACACATATGCATATTTCTTTTTAGTATCAAGTTATTTCTACCAAAAGCACTCCAACCAAGTTTAATTCTATGATTAATTTCATCCATTATGTTTCCATCTGTATTAATAATCTGACCAAAGGTATTTGTAGCTGTTAACTTCTTCTAACTCATCATAATCAATCTTTATTTACATATTTTGAGAAAATCCATTAAACATTACTTTAATCTTTTTAACATTTGTCTTTAGTCCTACTTTCATCTGATAACTCCTGCAACATTTCCTGCAGCTCTGAAGCATTATTTGCAAAAACAACTACATCATCTTCTAAATCTAAATGACTTAAATAATCTTCATTTACTTTCATCCCTTTAGCTTCCCATTTTAATCCACAAAATACTTCTTGCAGCACTGCTGTAAAACGTTTTGTAGATATGGAATTATCCTGTCTTACACCCTTCTCAATGTTGATTTTCTAATATTATTATGTAATCTAATTGTTGTAGTTGTATTTTTATAAATATTCTTTAAAATATAACAATATTTTGGATCTATACCTTGATGATCCAATGCTTTAATTATTGAAGAAATGTTTATAGAATCAAATGTCTTTTCATAATATACAAATCCAAAGCATAATGGCAACTCATATTCATTTATCTTTTCTATAACTTCTCTCAATACCTGGATATGATGTACTGTATTAAAACCACTTTTAAATCCAGCTTGTTCTCTTGGTTGGTTTGGAAAATATAATTGTGAACTAGTAGGGAAAGCTATAGAAGAGAATAAAAGTCTCAAGGGTGTAAAACAACATTTTGGTATAGATAGGAAATTTATATCTGCAATAAGAAAAAAGATGGAATTATTACTAAAAAGAGAGATGACATCATGAAATGGGCAGAAGACTTCTATCAAGAATTATATAATAATAAAGAACAAATACCTCCTATATCTATTATATTTTCTGAATTGCCCAGAATTTTAAATGAAGAAATGAGACATGCAATTAAATTTATAAAGAAAGGAAAGGCTCTGGGTAATGATGGAATTATAATTGATATATTAAAAGAAGCAGATGAAGAAATAGAAACATATTTAGCAAAGTTATATATACCAAACGTCTAAATGGTAAAGATGAACCAGATGATCAGAAGAACTCAGAATTAATATTAATATTTAAAAAAGTGATAAAGAAGATTTAGAAATTACAGACCTATCAGTCCTTTATCAGCCAACTAGCTCGAAACCATGGTTTAGAGGTTGGAGACAATGAAAGAGATATTGAATTCTATCTCTCTCAGCGTTTATGTAAATGGCTATTGGTAAAGCTCCATCTAGTGATCATATATATATATATAGTGCCCATTTGTTAAGGATAGGTAAGTTGTAGAGGTACAATTTCTAAAAAAAATTAAATGTAGGGAGTTATAGAGGTTATATTTATAATTGTATTAGTTTAAAAGGACTTGAATTTGGTTAAATAAGTCCATAAGTAAGTTATAAAGCATTTTAAAATTATTCTAATTTTAAAATTAAATAGTAAGAGCCGGATAATTTAATGTTTTACAAGTGGAACAGGTTAATATCAGTTATATTTAAAAATATATTTAGTATCCTACTTAATAAGTATTTTAATAAATCATTAATTTAAATGTAGTTATTAATAATTGAATAAATTGTTAAATATATTGTAAAATAAGTTAAAGTTGTTTAACTGGAACATAGGCTTATTTATACCTGTGCCTATATATATGTAATATTAGGGTATGAGCACAGACTTCGTGTATGTTTCAGTTATTACATTATAGAGATGTCTGCCCATCCTTGTATATGTATTTAATGGATTATGTCCTGTACATGTGGGGTTCAGATTGACCTTAGATCAACATGGGTGTGACAATAATCTCGGCCTCAGGGTGGCCTTTGAGCATTCCATCATCAGATTTTCAATTGGATGGACGGTTGAAGAGTTGGAGTGTGGAGTAGATTGAAGCCTGTCCATTAAAGTATGAGGATTGTCTATCTTAATATATATCTGAGCACTTATAGTATATATGTGTAGAGATGATAATCTAGACTAACTGATGATTGCTGGTTTAGCATGAAATACATATATTGGTGATTATTTATCTTTTCAACATATGTATGTTTAAGTGTATCAGTGTTATTAGATGGAGTGGAGAGTGGTGGGTCGTGTGAAAGTCTGTGCTCACACCCTAATATTAAAGTTGTTTAATAATTTTATTAAAGTTAATAATATATGGTATTCTAAATGTTTCAATTTTATTTATTATCATATAATAAATATAAAATTTACTATTTTAAATTACACTATTATATTAAATATTTTATATAATGCATTTTTTAAATTAAATATTCATTTAAAATATATTACAGACAGTAAGTTAAAATTTGCCCCATCATGTCTGAGAAAGTTTATCATGTGACTGGCTAGTGTTTGAGTATGCCTGCCAGAATTTAAAAGAAAGTTTCAATTATTTTCTAAACTTATTATTGGAATTGATACATTTTGAATACTATAGAATAATATTTAAGTTAGTTTCAAATAATATTTCAACTGTTAAACGTACAATAAATTGCTTGATGAATTAAATATTTTATTAAAGTTTAATATTCTAATGGAAATTAATAAACTGTATTATTTAAAAATATTTTATTTGAATTGAGTCATAGATATTTTAAATATTAAATATTTTTGTTATATTTTTATTATTAAAATATGTTTCATACTTTTATTTTACTTTTTAAAAGTATCAAATTTAATGATTATGTAAATTAGTTGACTTGTCTGCCTCTATTTATCCAATTAAATCTCTTGATATAAAGGGGTATAAATAGTTAGATGTATTATTAGTATTGTGGTATTGTTGTACTACAAGGGATAGAATTGTGCAAAGTTATATATTGAAATAGGTTTGTAATATAATAAAATAAATAGTAAATTATTTTAAATTAAATGGAAACATAAAGCATTAATTACTTGTTAGAAAAATATGTGTAAATAGAAATTTAACATTTCCTATTAATGAATCTGTACAGAAGCTTAATTAAAACCTTCATTATTAACTTATGGAAGTAAACTTACTATAAGGAACATCGGAAGAAGGATGGCCAAATGCTGAAGGTTTTGTTGGAATATACCCATGCTAAGTAAGAATTTTAATAATTTTTCCTGTGGTATACTTCAGCAATGTGTACATTTATTTGCTAGAAATCTATTTAATAGAATGACAATTAATATGTGGAGAAGAGAAATAAATTTTAAAAAAAACAATATTTTGATCAAAAATATAGAAAGAGAAGAAAATACATTTTGCATTTAAATTTGTAAAAGGGAAAGATGAAATGATATAGTTTAATATTTTAGAATGTTTATTTATTATTATTCCATAATAATTGCAATTTTAATATAATAAGTTTGTCTTGGAAACAGAATATTTGAACTTGTAATAAACAAGATATTTTAAAGATAAATTAAAGTATATAATTTATAAACATTGAATAAAAGATTTGAACCTACTGAAATAATAAAGAAATCATTTGTTTTAACTATCTGAGAATTTGATAAAATTTTTATTGAAAAATACGATGTTGTAATAGATAAACTTTAAAGATTGGAACTTAAACTTGTCTACCTACTATGCTAATTATATTTAATTGGAAAATATCTAAAGAAATAATAGTATGTCTTATTTATTGGAAACATGAGCTCAAAATATACATACCAAATCTGATGCATCTATCAGCGAAGGATCCTTGGATATACACATGTACCTGGAAGAAAATGATTTACTTTCCCAAAATGGATATTAAAGTGTTTATTAAATAAATTATTGTTATCCTGAAAAGATTCATAGAAATGGGCTGTTGTAAAATATCTTTGAAGCAGGATGAACAATATTTTCTAGGATTACTAAAGATTTAAAAGTTGACATTTTTTTATATTTATTACAAAGAAATCAATTCATATGTCACATGACCAAATTTAACAAGTTAGTATTACAAATGTTATATATAGAACTCACAAATAAGCTCTTAACAAGCTGTGCAGAATATCCCTATCCCTATACTGTTTTCTGCAACTGGCTTTCTTAGTGAGGTGCTAGGATATTCAAGTATTCACTGAGGAATCCAATAGCAGAAACTAGTTTCAGATTGGGGTTATTCTGCACAACTTGTTAAGAGCTTATTTGTGAGCTCTATATATAACATTTATTATTTATCTACGCTGCGGAAAAGTTGGGGAGAGGAACTTTAAATAAAGACTGGTTGTTATAGTGATCATGCAGAGTTTAATACCCCCAAGCTTTCAACAGTTGTCAATGAGGGATATTTAAAAAGAAAAAAATTTATAATTTTAATTTTTATTGACTTTTTATTTTATTTCTAGAAAATTTAATGTTAATAATTAAACATTATTTCATATTTTCATTTAGTTAAGGTTAAACTAATAGACGTTTTTTTATAACTTAATCTTAAAGTAGATTAATGATTTAAATATTTAAGAATGTTTTTTTTTTAAAAAAAAAAGACTTTTCTAATTAATGTTGTGTGAATGAATTTAATAAACATCACATGACCATCACTTCTTATGCTTGTGTATAACTCTTGTTAATATATAATTATTTATGTCCAGAGACCAAAGAATGTCATAAGTGATTATGATGTTGTATTAATCACTAGATAATTTTAATTATTATTATTATGAAGTGATATAATAATTGTTTTATATTATTTGGAATTTAATATTTTTTATGATTAATGAATGGATTGATGAAGGATGTATGAATACCTAATACGTATGGTTCTTATTATGATAAAGTTATTTATGACTTTATTAATTATTTATAATCTTATGTTTTTGCAAAATAAAAGCAATATTATATTTATATTGAAGATATATGAATGTTGGTAATATATTTACCCAAGTCATTTGTATTGTGGGAAAGCTTAGGTTTTTTCGAAACATTTCTTTAAAATTGTCCATAGTTTTTTTTTAAATACTTTTTCAAATGATAGTTTATGGATTATTTGATGTTGTTATTAGTTTATTTTTTATGATATTGATTGTTTAAATCAATATATAGAATTTGTAGGGTAGTGAACAGGGAAGTAAGATATGAAACCCCAGATGTATTTAGGATATGTTAAGATGATAGGAATATCAGCCTATATTTTCTTGAATTTTTGAATAGTGTACAAATACAGTTACCAAAACCCTGTATTATTATTTATATTTCCATGGACACTGTCATTTACTTGTTTTTATTGGCTGGAAGAGCTAAAAAAAGGCCATGACATAATTTTCATATGTACTGGACTGTCATATCTAGTAATCTTTTGCACTGCTTTCCATGTGAATGAATTTATTTCTTATACTATTGAGTTACTATTTCCTTCATATACTACATGTTATCGCTATCTAAATTTTATTTGTTCTACGTCATAGAACTTAGTACTTGAGAAAGTTGAATAATGAATAAACTTGTAAAGATGGATTGTTCAAAGTAGATGACAAGATAGGTTTTCAAATAAGTTTGGGTACAAATGATGATGAACAAAGAATCCTAATTATAGATATATTAAAGGAACGATTACTATTCCTGATATTTTATATTTTTTATTATTATTTTAAAGCGATAAAAAAATTTGAGGATGCATATTTTACAAAACAAAGAAATCATGAATGTTTATTTTATCTTATCTTTTTTTTTTTTTTAATATGCCAAAAGCATTTATTTAGAGTGGTGCCAAGCAATCATTTGTTACATGAATACACATTTTTGTTGTCTATATTTATTAAAGTGAAATATACCCACAACAGAATTAGAATAATTAAAGTATTTATAAGCAAAATCTTATTTTATCTTTATCTAAATAAGAGAAATAATATTTTCTTTATTAAATTAATTGATAACAAATTTTTTTATACTGTTTGACATATAAACATTTAAATATTTTTGTAACTTTGATGGAGTTTTTGCTGCAATAATTTTGTGGCCACGGATCTGCACTCCCCTTTTCTTCCTCGGGGGGTGGTGGGGTGGCGGTCATTAGGGACCTGGTTTATTGGTGCAGGCTGTTGACAATTATTGCCACTACCTGGAAAACCTGCCAGGAGGGTACCTAGTCAAAGTCTCAGCACCATTCCTGCTCTGATTGGCTGCTGTGCCCCTTGGATAGGTTGGTTTTGAGCAGTGCGAATCTGTGCTCATTACTTGTTAGTTTTTCCCTAGTTGGCTTTCCAATTCTGTTAATTGGGAGACAGAGGTACCTAGAATGGTCTTGACATGGCTCAGCTGTGGGTCAAGAGTTTATTGTTTAATGGACTTGGGCCTTGGACCTCGCTGTCTGTTGTGGTGGTTGACGCAATGCTGGACTTGTCCACCTATTCAGCTGAAGCATTTGGGTTTTTGCTTCAGGCCCCAGGGATGGGGTCATTGTGTGGTGGATAACTTCTCAGTAGCTGGGCCATGTAGATCCATGTATTACCCATGTACAGATATACATTAATCAACATTATAGCAACCCTTTTATGGATATAATTGTTATGGAGCATTTGTACTTTATATAAACCTGGTTAATAATTGTTTTACCTTGTAACATTGAACACTTTGTAATTCTCAACGGGTAAGTGTACCCAAACATTTTTGTAATCTTTTAACTAATAAAAGTTACTTTTGAAAGTAAACATTTAAATTGTATATTGATATTTTTTATAAGAGATACGTCTGAATATATATTTCATCAAATCAGAATGAAGGCTTACACATTTAATGATTTTATTTTATGATATATAATATTTTTTTCTTTATTTATAATTTTGTGCATTTGTTTTAGCTTTAGAATTATATTTGTTACTAGTAGTAATAATTAATTGTATATTTATTTTGTAAAATTGTTTAATTAACTAGAATAAATTTGTTAATGTTTTTATAAAGAATCTCCTTGTCAAGTGTTATTTATTGATCTCTTGATTTCCACAATATCTGGTCCACAAAATTTAAATAAAACATATAACATATCTTTACATAATAAATGATATAAATTTATTTAAAATATTATTGTTACTCAGAATAAGATACTTGAATACTTATTCGTGATAATATTATTTTCTAGTTATAATTAATTATTTAAATTGATACCATATAAATTGTGTATGTTTTTCATATTGCCACTCTATTCAGATTACATTATATTTTGTATGCCACATAAGAAAATTTGATTCATATAATATTTATTATTATAATTATATTTTATCTGGTTATTAAATATTAAATATAGGATAGATTATTAATAAGATTAAGTGTAGGGACATATTATTATTATCATTTCTACTTTAGAGGGATAGTTAAATATGATGCAAAATCCCTCATCATGTTTAGCTACAGAATTTTTAAATTAATTTGCTGATTTTATTTTATAGAACCTGAGATTATATTTTAATAACAGAAATTAGAATTTATTTAATATTATATTAAATTAGTTAATGTATTTCAAAATTGTAGGAATAATGTGTGTAATTGTATGAATTTAGGGGGATAGTGTTCTTATGCCATTGAGTGTATGTCATTATGGAGAGGTTCTCAATGTTTTCCAACCGTTATACCTTTGCTAAATGTCTCATGATTATTGTTTATTATTTATTCAATCTAACCATATATTGATAATTATTGAATTTGAGCTAGTCTAATGATAGGGAGTTATAGTAAGATATTATTAGTATTTATTTCTTATTTTATTATGTAAATAAGTCAATTATTTTATATAGCGCGATACTTTACAAACTGTAATATTTTAAACAGCATTAAACTGTTGCACATGCGCTTTGGATTTTAACTATAAAATGAATGAATACAAACACTTCAAACACATGATAAAGTCTTTGGAAAAGATATGTGAAAGTGGGCCGGAGGATTATTATTAAATATTATTCATTTCTTAAGTATCAGTTAGCAAGGGTAGAATATAACAGAATAAATATGTGGGCCATGAAAGAATGGTCCTTGTTTAATAACACCCCATGAATTGTGGCACCATTTGTAACAGAATAAAAAATGAGGGTATGCTAATCTTTTATGGCCTTACAAATATGGTAGTCAGTTATAAGTGAAAAACTATAATGACCATGGAAAATGAAATTTTAATATAATTTCAATTGGTCACCATTTGCAACTGAATAAAAATACATTCTAAAGTTGAAAGCCATTTATAGCAGAATAGAATTATGGGTCATATTGTATCCTGAGTCATTATCTAATTATTATTCATCATTTGTCACAGGATAAAAATATGAACCACAGAAGAACAATATTAATTTAATAATACCCATGAATTTTAGCATCATTTATAACAGTCTGAAAATAATAAACTAAACTAAAGTGAATATTAATCAATGAATAACAATCTTACACTTTAGTCAATAAAATAATGATACCAATCTTTATTATAACCTCATAGATTCCAATAACATTTACAACAGATAGAAAACAAATAAAACATTATTTCAAGCTATTCTAAAATATAAGCATTATTTGCAATGGATTAAAGATAAAGCAATAAAACTAAATATCACTATCTTATTAATATTAGTATGTGATTATTATATAAATCTCTTGTAATAGAATGAAAATAATGACAAAGAAATACACAGATACATTTTAATATTTCTCATGAATCAACACACTGTTTATAATAATACAAACTTGTATCAGAAATAAAATATTTATTTATTTATAATTAAATGAAATAATTCATGCTAGTTTACAATATCATGATATCTAACAAAATATTTAACTCAATAATTGATTTCTAATTACAACTAAATAAAATAAAGTTACTGCTCATTCAACTATACTATTCCACTAATATCAACATGCTCTTATGAACTAAGTCAATTATAATAAGATTAAATACTTAATAATAATACAAAATCCAATTAACTCAACTTATCTTTTTTATTTTGACCAATAGAGATCTGACCCATTATAAGCTTCCAAAGTGAAAAACAATTATTTACAAAAAAAAAAATTGCTACAAAGATCGATATCTGATTAAACAGATTTCCTCTTTTAACAAAAAAAAAATTGTACAAAAAAAATAATTTGACAGATTTAATACTTCCTTTTTTTTCAATATTTAGGAAATGTAAATTTTTGTATGTAATGTACACACATCCTTCATTCTTTCAAATCATTCATGAACTAACCTTAAATAATATGATTGCTAGCTTAGGAATTATAACCCAATTATTTAATTAAATCTGTAACTTTTAAATCCCAATTATAATTAAAGAAAAGAAAAATAAAAGTATAGAATAAAATATTAGAATTGATCAAGCATAGGTTAGTTTAAAGAAAGTTAAAATGTTTAATATTTGGAAAAATAAAACAATTAAATAATTTACACATACATTGCCTATATGTATGCATTATAACTTTGCTTTTTAAAGAAAAATTAAATATTAAATAGTTTAAATGTGTGTATTACCTTTCTATCAACACACAAACAAGTAAAGCATGTAATTGTTGACCCATTCTTTCTCTGTTTAAAGTTTTTAGAATTTTGATCTGGTAGGGTTTGAACTTGGATGCCCTACAGCTTCTTTTATGATTATATAAAAATGTGATGATGATTTTTGGTTTACCTTTTCTACATGCACATTACTATAAATTTAGCTAGTGACTAAATTGTAATGGCACAACTTTCTCCCCCTTCGGATAAAATCATCAGCACTTTTGTTTTAACTATATTTTAAAAAAAAAATCCTAACTAATAAATACACTAATAATAATAAACACTTATAATATATATAAAAAAAAATTAACCACTGGTAAATATATTTTTCTTTAGAAAACCTAAAAGTACTTTATTTGGAGATCTTTGCCAGGCTATTCTGCTGAAGTATAAGGGATCAAACTCCTAGCATTATAGGTCCCCTTATTCCCCTCAAGAGCAGCAAGCATAAAGGCATTCTCTCCTATTTTCTTGGTAATTTGGAATGGCTTTTTCTTTTCAAACCATATTGTGGTCTGCATAAAAATGCACCTGTACATCCAGTCCCTTTTTAATATTTCCATTTCTCATCTTGACTGGATATTTATAAAACATATCCGGAGGATTTATTTTATATAACCTCCTATTACAAACTCCATTTAGAAATATGGACTCTTGGTACCATACATAATATGCCTTGAAGTTTTTCAGAGAGATTGATTCTCTATACCATACATACTTTATTTTTAAACTTTCCAGAAAGATCGACTCTCTGTACCATATATAATTCATCCTTAAATCTTCCAGAGAGATTGATTCTCTGGGCCACGTATAATTTATTTTTAAATTTTCTAGAAAGGTTGACTCTTTGTACCATATATAAGGCACTTTGAAGTTTTCCAGAGAGATTGGCTTTCTATACCAGATATTATTCATCCTTAAATCTTCCAGAGAGATTGATTCTCGGTGCCATGTATAATTTATTTTTAAACTCTCTAAAAAGGTTGACTCTTTGTACCAAATATAAGGCACACTTAAATTTAACAGAGCATTTAAATTTTTCAGAGAGATTGATTCTCTGTCTGATACACACTGGACATAAACATTTTTCAGAGAGATTGCCTCTCTATACCATATATAATTCATCCTTAAATCTTCCAGAGAAATTGATTCTCTGGGCCACGTATAATTTATTTTTAAATTTTCTAGAAAGGTTGACTCTTTGTACCATATATAAGGCACATTTAAATTTTCCAGAGCATTTACATTTTTCAGAGAGATAGATTCTCTGTCTGATACACACTGGACATTTACATTTTTCAAAGAGATTGCCTCTCTGTACCAGATATAACTTATTTTTGACTTTTCCAGAGCAGTTGAATTTTTCAGAGAGATTTGAACATTTACATTTTTCAGAGAGATTGTCTCTCTATACCATATATAAGGTATCTCCAATCTATTTAAGAAGACAGATTTTTGAAACCACACATGCTGGTTAGTTACTAGATTGAGAACTACAGACTGTTGAAACTTTTGTTCTCTTTCTAAAATATCTGGTTTCATCTCCCCTGTTGCCTCTCTTAAATCAATCATCTTATCGGATGCATGAAGTTTTTCCTCCAACTCTCTTTTCCTTCTTTTCACTTCATGATCTATCCCAATCTGCTCTTTGGTCATCGTCTCATTTACTTTCTTTACTGGGAGATTTGGTATTATGGCTACTATTGGCCTTTCTACTTCTTGGAGCCTATTCTCTATCAGTGTATCTAACTTTACATTATTTTCTTTATTATCAGTGGTCGGACTATCCAGATTATTTTTTAAAACAGGTAACCTCTGACTACCTTTCCGTTTTACAAGTCTAACATATTCACCCATCTCTCCTGCTGTATCTTCTAAAGATTTTTCAGCATTATCTTCTAATCTTTGACTACCTTCTATTATACTTTCTGCACTCTTTTTGCTATCCTCTCTTAGACTTTCTATCCATCTTTTCACAGAACGACAAACCTTTTGTTCCAGACTTTCCTTATTTCTTTTGGATTTGTTATAATCTTCTTGTATGTTTTGAAACATACAATCTTTCATCAGTCTGGTCAATTTTATACCTGATAGTGCTTCCTTCTTTATTCGAATCTGAAACTCTTCAGTACTTGTTACTATCCCCTTTACTTTTACAGTAACTTCTAATCCCATTACAACCTCTCCATCCTCTTCTTTATAAAGATTATTAACTCCAGGAATTGAGGCACTTTTCCCATGTTTCTCTATTTTATTTCCCAAAGCTATAGGAATTTTATTGTTGTTTTCAACAGAGCTATTGATATTTTCTTTTAATTCATCTTCACTCCTCTTATCCTCTTTTTTTTAAACTTTCTACACTTTCTATGCTCTTTTTTTAATCATCTCTTAAACTTTCTCTCCAGATTCTATTATCTTCTAGCATACTTTTAAGCATCTGAATTATTTTGTCCATGTCTGATGGTGCCATCTTTGCTGTCTGAGCCTGGCCCACTTCTGGCTTCTCATCTACCATTTCTGTACTTGAGGCCTTATTATTGCTATTGACTTTAGAGGCATTTTCCTCTATTTCCTCTTTTTCTTGAGCTTCAGTATGAAAACGATCACTGATTCCTGGTATTGGGGCACCTTCCTCTTCCATAACCTCTTCCATACTATAATTTAGTTCACTCATGTTATAAAACTATATATATCCCATCTGTACTTCCCTGACCATCAAAAATCCACACATCTTCTCCCTGTCTGACACCTATTCTGACCAACTGACTGATTTGATTTTCACCTTATTATGCATTACAAATACAACAACAACAACAAAAAAAATTTTAATATCCTTATTTAATGAACTACACAACAACAATCTATATAGTACATGTCTGTCTGTAATAGCCCAAATTATACATTCATCCATTCTCCCAGAAATCCGACAGATATTGACAGTCCACAGAATGACTAGCAGTTCACAATCTTGAGATAAATAAAAGAATTCAGTCACAACACTATAATCACACAATGCATCACGAGCACTCAGAAGATCATCCCAATTCGATCACTATTAACTACCACAACCCTTGATTGAATGAAGCAAACTCTGTTGCAATAAAAGAACTATTAAGTCTTAGGGGCTAAGATAGATAAACTATGCCTTGCTCTCTCTCTTGGAGTCTTATGTGGCAAGTATCAAGGAATGCCCTGCTTATTATAGACTACAAAAACGAAACCTTGCTCTCTCTCTTGGAGACTTATAGGCTGATATCATGGCAGGACTACTGTTAACTGCTTCATGATAAAATAAGAATAACATATAAACTTGATTGGAAAACTATGCCGTGCTCTCTCTCTTGGAGACTTATAGGCTGGTATCATGGCAGGTCTGCTGTTAACTGCTTCATGATAAAATAAAGATAACATATAAATTGGGTTGAAGCCGTGAATGGGTTTGATCATTCATAAGTTACATGAAATACATAGCATTCTCAAGGCAATGACAAAAACTCTTCACTCATCATCAAAACTGCAATCTAACCAACCAAACTCCAACAATCAACCATCCAATCAAACCTCTAAAATCATAGACTTTTTACAAAATGAACTCCCCAAACACACATGAGACTACTATTCCATAATTCATCACTATTACTATGCCTATCCTATCTGGCAATAAATTATTTTAATGTTCCACAAAAAAAAAATCTATTATTTATTTCACCTTTGTCTTAAGTTGTGATATTCATCTCTATTTTCAAAATTGATAAAAAAAAAAAAAAAAAAGCTGTTTTATGGCTGTACCCATTTTATCATCATCAATGAAAAATTAAATCATATTAAACATCATCATCTAAAATAAGACTGTTTGGCCAAGAAAATTTTGTAAGACAAAAAAAATTTTTACTAAAAAAAAAAATTTACTAAAAAAAAATTTCTCTATTTTTAACCACACATCTCCCATCATTCTATAGACTCTCTTTTTCAGGTATATGGCAAAATATCAGGCCCCAGTTGGGTGTCCATTGTAACATAATAAATGAGTTCAAAAAAAGATATTACCATACCTGAGTAGTCCATAGAATGATCATAAGTAAAGGTTCAAAATATCAAGAATTATAAGCAAATTGTTAATAACCATTGTATTTTGACTCAGGTATATGGAAATCACGTGAAGTGAGTACACTAGTAATTCAATAAAATATAACTCAGGTATACAGGCAGTAGGTTTTATCCACTTTCATTCCTTGGTTTGATGTTAAGTGCATGTTTAAACAAATACTAAGTGAATATGGTCTAGCAGGGCGCCACTAGATTATCTGAATCTAGACACGGTTATATCTGATAACCTTTCACATGTACCGGGTTTGAATCCCTTTTTGGTACTTTATTTCTAATAAAAATGAGAGATTTTGCTTTTTGAGCCATATCACTAGAAGCACTAATAGTTAGGTAAAAGTAAAACATCTTTAAACCACAGTGGAGTTCATTGAACATAAATCATTTCTCAGATCTTAACATAACAAATGTGTTTCAATATTTTTATAAGTTCACTAGCTCAGATTATATATAACTAATTTAGGATGGCAATTCACTCATCCTTGCATGAAATAGATGATGGGATGTGGTTATAATAATACTAAGAGATCACTAAATATTATAAAATCAATATTTATTTATGGCCTTTAAACAGTTAAACAGCTCATTAATTAAAACGTTGATGACGATAATGATGATCATAATAATAACAATAATGACAAGGGTTTCAACTACAGCTCTAGGACTAAGCCTAAACATAAAACTAATTTTTATAAAGAAATTCATAATTATTGCTTAATTTTAGCATATTTACTTATATCTTAAATAACTAATTTTCAACCATTGATGATGATGAATAATCACACTTAACCAAGACTACACTTAATGAAATATATACGCCTCGTTTAATAAAACAAACTAATATTTATTACTACATTTCTAACATATACATAAAAATTTCTAGATAATATGAAAATTGACATGAATAATAATAATAATAATTGATTATATAACAATCCTCAGATTAATTTTAAGTTTTTTCCCCTTTCCCTTCAAATGTATTTTGTATTAAGTTGGACGTCACATTGACCATGATTTTCACTCCATGAGAAAAGTATTTAAAAAAAAATATTATCTGCTCATTGGCACACATACTTTAAAAATCTAACATGTGAATAGAATAAAAAAAAATGTTAGTAGAATTGAAAGAGCAAGTTTTAGAAAAGAGTTTTAAATCATTATCTCCCCCTCCCTTCCAAGCGCTGAAATCTATACTTAACTTGAAACAAACTAATCTAATATTCTAATACTACTTGTTATTTCACATTCACTCACAATTATACACATATAAAATATCATTATGTATGTGCGTGTTTTATCCCATAATAACAAAATATTATTAAAAACCAAAATAATAATAATATATCAGTTAAAACTAAAATCATAATACCATTTTTTTGTTTTACATATTCATATTTCATAACTGTAAAATTAATAAACATATAATTTTGATACATTCAAGATAATTTATGAAGCTCAAAGTTATTATTAGTAAGACATTCTTGTTTTAATCGATCTGAATAGTCTTTAAAAGTTCTTTAAATAAAAATATACCACTTTATTGCTAAAATGTTTATTAAGACTGATATCATAAAGAAAATAGATATAAAAAGTCATATTACCGATCTTTTGTTTGTGGCGAATTTCCAAGGGTTCAAACTTGTCTATATTTCTGCAGCTACTATTTCTGTTTTATGTGGGAACAATCTCTTTCTTGAGGTTTATAACTATTTAATGATGATGACTCTATTGAGGTTATTTGCTTTAGTGGACAATTTGGAAATCATTATATTAAATTTTCTTCTCTTCCTGTCAAGCATGTGGATGAAATACAGCAGTTGTTTTCCCATTTGTAAATTTTCTTGAGTTTAAAATCAGTTGTTGTAACAATTAATTGGACTTGATGATTAATATTTATCAGTAGATTAATTCATCTTCTTTGAATGCAGGTGAATGCTTTCTTCCTTCTATTAAAAACATCTTATTTCTCTGGTCAGTTGAAAGGTGTAGAATATTATTTTAGACACATCTTTTCTTTCCTATGTGATGTGCAGCTTCCTCCAGATGGTCCAGCAAATGGGACATACATATAATTTTTCTAGCCTGCCATTTCTTATATTTTCAACATTCAAATTTGATAGTTTAATAATCTGAATCAATCATAATAATAATCATAATAAATCAAGACAGCTTTTTATATCCAATTTTTAGCTAACTTAACCAATCAGAGATAGCATCACTTGCTATTTTTGGACAAATTTGTTTTAATTAGATCTCTAATTTATTTTCAACTATATTATTTTTCAACTGAAAAGTTTAATCCTTTTTCCAGACACTTTTGTTTAAAAAAAATAGACTCAATCCTTATTTCCTTTCTTTTCTTTTTTTTTCTTTCTTTTTAACATCCAGGTAACACTTCAAATCTTTGAGCTTCCTTCTTTAGATCTTGAGATAAGACAATTTCAAAATTAGAGATCTGACCCATTATAAGCTTCCAAAGTGAAAAACAATTATTTACAAAAAAAAATTGCTACAAAGATCGATATCTGATTAAACAGATTTCCTCTTTTAACAAAAAAAAAATTGTACAAAAAAAAAATAATTTGACAGATTTAATACTTCCTTTTCTTTCAATATTTAGGAAATGTAAATTTTTGTATGTAATGTACACACATCCTTCATTCTTTCAAATCATTCATGAACTAACCTTAAATAATATGATTGCTAGCTTAGGAATTATAACCCAATTATTTAATTAAATCTGTAACTTTTAAATCCCAATTATAATTAAAGAAAAGAAAAATAAAAGTATAGAATAAAATATTAGCATTGATCAAGCATAGGTTAGTTTTAAAGAAAGTTAAAATGTTTAATATTTGGAAAA